>CM029453.1:25208933-25808933 GCA_017140165.1 Eucalyptus shirleyi | reverse complement strand
GGGATAAGAATCTTAATGGAGAAGACGAGCGCAGCTGCTGTGCCGAGGAAGCCGAAAGAACGGTGCGGTGTCATATGTCACACAAGAGCCACAGGAGGGTATGCTAGCTTACTAGACTCGGTGTTCACACGTGATATTGCTAACATAATTTGACTTGGTCTCAGAAAAAAACACACGCTTCATCCTCTTCCAATGTACTGACATATAATAGCGCGTGGTTTTGTGATTTCAGCATCTAATGCATAGTAAAAGGTCCATCAGCAATTTCATGGATGCTTTTGATATTACATTTTTCATTCAATAATTGAACCACGGCAGTTGAGGATCCCCTTTATCTAAGGAAAAAATAGATACAAAAAATCAGCATCCTATATAATTGATCCATCAAAATTAGGACAGGCACATGCCAACATTTTTCAAGGGTCTTAGTAATAAAGATATCCATATGGAATGATTTTTTTTAAAAAAAAGAATATTAGCACTAAGCTCCAAACTCATAGGCTATGGGGTGTCATTTTTTTTTTTTTTGAAAAAAATCTATGAGGATTCATTTTCTAGATTTTTCGATATTTGGAATATGGAAAATAGTAAGTCAACGTAAAATTATTTTTAGTAAAAAAAAAAAAAGCACTTGAAGTTAGCTTAGAAAAACAATTCCTCCTTCCTTTGAAAACATTTCCGTTAGGTAAGTTTCTTATTCATTTGTGTCGCAAGACGACACTAAGAGCAAAAAAGATGACCATTCTCTTTTCAAGTCTTATTTTTTGCTTGAAATAATTTTTTTTATTTCTATTCCTAAACGAGTTTTTAAATAAAAATATGCATTTTGATAATAATATAAAATTTATATTCTTGAAATAGAAATTCGTTTGATAATCCTTTTTAAATATCTCTCTTCCGGGCGATCAACAGGCAGCGATGAAAGTGGCAATAGTGGCGAGGGATGAGAAGACTTTTTATTTCTCATTTTTATTATAAAATTTAAAAAAAAAAGTTGCAAATTTCTACTTTTGATTTTTATTCTAAACTTATTTCTCAGTTAAAAATTTGTCCTAAAAATAGAAAAAATGAAATTGCGTTTCGAAACAAAACTTTATGACCTTTCTAGTAATTTCCCCCTTTCCAATAGACCTTTTCATCATGTTCCTTTGTTTGTTTGGGGGAAATAAGTTTGTCTAGGACACTGATATTGCTTGACAGAAAACTCTAACTTAGTTACATGGAAAATGACTTCTCCCAATTAAAACTGGAAATTAGTTTTCCCTAAACACACAAGAGAATTTTGTCGCTTAGGATTCATCTAGCGACAGAAAGCTCTAGCTTAGTTACATGGAAAATGCCTTCTCCCAATTAAAATTGGAAATTAATTTTTCCTAAACACCCAAGAGAGTTTTGTCGCTTATGATTCATCTAGCGCTCGATAGAAAGCTCTAAATTAATTACGTATAAAATGACTTGTCCCAATTAAAACCGGAAATCAATTTTCCATAAAAACACAAGAAAGTTTTGTCGCTTACAGTTCTTCTAACTCCAGTCTGAGAAGTGCGTCTCCTCCTTCTCTCTCTCTCTCTCTCTCTCTCTTCTCTCTCGCTTCAGTTGTCTTCTTAATTTCAGTGTGCCTTCCTCTTTGCATACCAAATCGGCTAGATCTCTCTCTCTCTCTCTCTCTCTCTCTCTCTTTCTCTCTCTCTCTCTCTCGCGCGCGCGCGCGCTATTCATTTCTGGCCGAGGGCAAGATATATAGATTTATTTATTTATAAGATGTCTATTGTTGGTTCTACATATATGGTTGGAGCTGGGAGATCAAATTAGACCTGTGATGCTCGTAATAACGAAGCCCACCAACCACTTGTGAATATTTGTCAAGGAAAATCTAACTTCAAATCACAGCAATCTCGCTAAAATAGTTAATTGTGTGAACTGGAGACAGCGTCAATCCAATACACAACTATCAAACAAAGCATAGAAATCAAGCAATGCAATGAAGTGCTCTAGAAAAGCTATATCATTCCCTAATGAAAGACACAAATCGGTATTCGAGCAATGCAATAGAGCGCTTACCTCCAGTATGAAGTCTTTTCGCTTGATTGTCCTTTAAATTTAGCTTTTCTGCTTAAGCAGTATCTCTTTCCTTTTTTTAGAGTACTTACTGTTTAGAATTTTATTCAGACATTTGGCATCGTTTCCTTTATATTCTTTTGTCCCGTTCTTCTTATACCGATGTGATCCCCCATTTGCATTGGAATAGCTTAGTAATGTTACTGATTTGTTCAATCACATACAACAAATATTAGAATCACGCAAACTATCATCTTAAGACTTCCATTTACAAGTTAATTTGACTAGCAAGTTGCTTGGCTGGTCACAAAATTAGTAAGTTTACAGACTAAGTACTAGCTAAGGGTAAGCATCGGACCAATTAACCCTATTCTTCCTTTCCTGTTGTCGGTCTTGGTCCGATTCCAAAAGAAAAATCTTGGACCGGCCTAACCTTCCTTGTCAATAAATAGGATCCAAATTGCTTGAGCATCGGTCTTGGTCCGATTCCAAATATTATTTATAATTTTTTTATATAGAAAAATCTTAAAATAAAAGGCATCAATCCAATTGGTCAAGTCTAGAATTCCTGGACCAGGATTGTGCGAGTCGGTCCTCGTTCTCGAGAGTTTTGGGTCCGTCCAACCCCGACCAACCCCGACTATATATATATTATTTATAATTTTTTTATATAGAGAAAATCTTAAAATAAAAGGCATCAACAACATTAAACAATTTTTTAGTGATGAGTTCAAGTAATTTTACATTGTTCTTTAATAACTTAGGTTTTTAATGTCTTTTACGATGTTAATAGTAATAATTTATGAATAAGGAAAATATTTTTATGAGGAGTCCTCACGACGTCCAAAAAGGCACCTTATGGCATCCTCTATAATATTTGTTCTCTTGTGTCTTATTTGTCATTTTAGTTTTCCATTTGCTAAAATCGAAAAAAAACTTTTCCACTCGCCATTCGACACTCATCTCGCTTGCTTTAGATCACTCATGGCGTTCGCCACTCGATGCTCACTTGGCTTATTGTTCCCCGCTTGACATTCGATGCTCATTCTGTTCGACGTTCACCCCACTTGACCCTCATCACTTACCTTTCTTAGCTGACCTTGTTCATCATCGAACCCATTGGGTCGGGCATTTCTACGCTCCTCGTTGCCCTTTCAAGGAGTACAAAAAATGAAATAAAAAAATTATTAGTTAATCCTAGATTGACCTTGAAACTGAACCGAACTCATTAGGTTAGTTAGTCCGTCCTCAATCACTTTTTTAATGAGTATACAAAATGAAATAAAAAAAGTTATCGGTTGGTCCCGAGTTGACCCTAGAACCAGACTGAATCCATTGGGTCAGTCCGGTCCTCAGTCCCAAGCTCAATAGGATCGGTCCTCGGTCCCAAAAATTGAAGACCGGCACTATGCGTGTTAGTCCTATGGTTAAGGGATGGACTGACCCAACCCGGACCATGCTCACCCCTAGTACTAGCATTATTTAATTCTTTTAAATTACCAACCATTCCAAAAACTTAGAGAGAATGACGGTAGAAGTGCCAAAAGTTGTGTACTCATTTTAGTGCCAAAATTTTTTAACATGTCACTTAAATGCCACTTAAAAAAAAAGTCACTTAAGTACTAACTTCGATCTAAATCATTGTAAATCTAACATGGGTGTATTTTATTAATTTCTCAATCTTAGGTAACTCATCAGCGTGCCCAGTTAGCGTTACAATGTCGTTTAAAAGTTGTAAATAATTATTGTTTAAGTGCCAAATGTTTTTTAAAGTGATTATTTCAGTGCTAATTGTTGTAAAAAGTAACCATTTCAGTATCAAGCACACAGTAGCACAAACAACTGCTAATGCAGTTTTGTGCTTTCATCAGCTGCACTAACACGTTTTGGTGCAAGCACAAACCAGCAGCAACAATCAGCTGCACCTCCTTGTGTAAATCAACCGGTAAGCACAACCGAGAACCCTCCTCGCCAAGGTAATTTCATTCTCTCTTTCCTGCCTTGTTCTGAATAAGTGTGAGACCAATTTGCGTCCACAAAAACCATGCATAAATTACTAAAAATTTAAGTTGTTAATTGATGATTGGTTACGACATTATTGCTCAACTTACTGATTTTAGATGGAAAACAATTTCGATTTTATGACTAGATCTAGTATTCTCTTTGCACATAGGCTGTTTATTGAAATGTCTCCATGAAGTTGTGAAGCGTACTTCAGAGAGTAGCTTAAATATGTTGGCTAAAGTGTTCACCTTACCATCACCAAGCACCGTTCCCATGGACCGCAGCATCATAAGAGCAAACTTGAATCATCAATGGATACTAAATCATGGCCAGTTTTCACGCCAGCAGTAGCTAAAATTTACAGACTGCTTTGTTCATAAGCGGCAAAAACGGAGTCCAAAGAATTTGCCTTATGAGGAGGAATCCTAATCGTTGACACCTAATCGACCAACATTGAGCGCCATATTTGCCTGTCTTAATAGTTTCGGGGGTTCATTGTCAAGTCAAATTCCAATCCTACAAGAACAGGCGAAAGCAAAAGGCAAAATTCAACGCAAGGATACACTTGCAACCGTTTACAAACTTCCAATTGATCCCCTTTATACTGCTATATTTGTTTGGTTAAAATTCTCTCACCTATTTCATTTCCTTCTTAGCACATCTAAAAGTGCGGAACAAAATAAATGACTGCATGATTACTTCCCAGAAGAATCTTCAAGCCATTAAAGGTGAATCACTCAACTCATGAAAAAGAAAGTGTCACGAGGAAACCCAAATCTATGTTGGATATGCAAATCAATAGTCGGAGGCTTCTGTTAAATTCTCATTCTATCATATTGCAAGGCAAAATATCACATGCAACTTACACTATTTCTGCAGCACGTAGAGCCTTCACAGCATCAGAAGTACCCATTTGAAAGACTACCAGATCCTGTTCTTGCTCGCATGTTCTAAAAACAACATTTTCTGTTCCTTTCTCAGCAAAATTTGTTGAATTAACGTGCTCTGATGAAAGAGGAAATAAAAATCTTCGGAGAAGAGAAATTTTCTTCACAAGATTTCTGATGCAGCCAACAAAACCATGCAAGATGATATTTGTTCAGCTATTGACGTTCCTTTTGGTGGGAGATGGACTTCACAAATTAAACAAGACTTCTAAGGGATTAGGATTCATTTCATACATTTATTAGCAGTCGTATATCTTTTAGCATTTGATTCTCATTAGAATTTTATTAAGTTTCCTATGTAACTGTATGTTTCTTACTAAGATTTTATTCTTATTAAGCAGCTAATGTTCATTTAGGACTCGCATCACGGTCCTGCCCTGCCCTCGCCAATTCTCCAGTTCTCTGCACTTCTCCTTTTTTCTTTACCTTTGGCTTCATTTTAAAGTTGCTTGGCCATAAGCGCTTGAAATGCCATCTACCAAACAACATTTGCCGTCAATATAAACGCTTCAGTCAAGGCAAAGTCCTCAGCTCCAAAGCCAAGCGTATATCATCTTGGAGCATAAGTAAATGTCAAATTTGAGCAATATATATTGACTTTTGCAAATGTCCTTCACATATCAACACAAAGCATCAAGTGCTTATTTGCTAAGGTACTTAAAAAGAGGACCTCATGTGAAGTGCTCTAGCATGGAAACAATGATCAGCAGAGTAGAAAGTCGCTCGCTTCTTAGTAAAACTCCAGGATTCCATATATCAAAGCCTATCTCCTCTGGAAATTTTATTGATTGACTACCATCATAGGATAGAACCTGCTACTGGTCTAGTAAATGTTTACAGCTGAAAGGAACATCAATGTGATGTATAGAAACTTATAGTTATGCTCTATTTGAGCATCTACCTGCAAGTCTTATGTTCGTAAAATTTTAAATGCAAGTGAACGTGTCGAACAAGTAAATATAATGATGAGAAAAAAACATCACTCCAAAGAGATTGATGAATAACAAACCAATTAAATATTGAAAATAGATTAATTCTAAAATTTATTTAACAAATCAAAATAGAATTGAGACTAAACTAAAACTAAAAATCTTAAAAGTAAAATTTGGAAACTAAATGCAACAAATCAATTAGATAAATATGTTAAAGTATCCGACTTCACCATAATCACTTGAAATAAATTTCAGATTGTTACACGTACAAGAACGATATCAAACATATGACAGCGAAATTTTCTAATTTATTTACTATCCTATCTCTAGGTATAACAAACCTACTCAGTCTATTAATCTACTATATTTGTATGTGAATTTAAATAAACATAAGTGCATTAAAATCTATGAATATTCCTAGCTTATAAAAAAAAAAGTCTTTTGGATCACTTTATCATCGAAAGCCACACAAATAATGCAATATATCTCTATCCACATTTAATTCATGCTTATATATTATAAGAAACAATTGTATATTATCACTTCTTAATCTCAAACATGCACATCAAATCATTCAAGTGGTAGCTGGTTACTTAAAACCATTAAACACAATAATATATAACTCCTATAAATGAAATCATTCACACATATAAATATCATGAAATTCATATCATCATGATCAAGCTATATTGTAGCCATAACAAAAGAAAATTATAACATAGTAGAAGAAGAAAAATATATATAAATCAAACCCAACATTTTGAATAAAAGAACAAGGATTCTGTGACCATTTTTTCTTCTCTTCAAAATACCTAAGGAACTCTTAGAATAATGAAAAACAATATAAAAATAAAAACCTTGCGGTCTCTCAAGGCTCTCAATGTTCTACTATTTATAGGACACATCCAAGACCCTTATTCCCAATCAATTGCTTATTTTTCACATAAAATTAGGGAGTAAATCAGAGAATCTTTGATTTGATATCCATCCTCCAACACTTTCTTACTTGAATTCATGATTTTTGCCATTTTTTTCCTTATCTTCTCCATATTTTATTATGCTGCATAAACAATGAAAATTCGAATAATTAGAAGAAAATCCAAATATTTTCTCATAGATATTGCATTATTTGTCACTTAAAATAGATAAAATAATTCTATTTTTATAGAGTTATCATCTTACCAATTATACTTGTCTCCTTAATTTTCATGAGAAGAATATTGGGAGAAGGCGACTGGGGGAAGTGGAGATCCCATTGCCTCTCTCTTTGTTTGAAGAATGCAGAGCAAGGGGAAAAAAAAAAGCAGGGAGAATTTAGGGCGCGTTTGGTAACGCTTTTGTTCCCGGGAACAATTTCTGATTAAAAATGATTCTTTTTTATTCTGTTCTCGGAAACAATTTCTAAGCATTTTAAGTTATTTAGTAACTATCTAAAATGGTAATTCCCAGAATAGAATTGCATTTGATACCATACTCAAAATTTATACTCCAATTCATTTTTTTTAACTTTTAAATAATTTTATTACTTTTTTTTTTTTTTTTTCATTTCTTTCTCCTATTCTTTTTTTTTTTTTTTTTTTTTTTTTGAAGTGGCCAATCGCCGACCTTGGGATGACCAGCGATCGGCCAAACGAGGGCTAGCGACCTCACTGGAGTGTTGCTGACCCTTGGTGAGGTCGGCCCTTGTCGACTGAGCCTCGGTGGGGTTGTGTGAGGCCTGCTTGGGGGGGGGGAGGCTCGCCTGGCCACCGCTAAGGCTTGCCTAGCCTCGCCAATGGCCAAGTGGGTCTCACCTAGCCCCGTTGAGGCGAGGCCGAGCCTTGGGGACGGGCGAGTCTTGCCGGTGGTGGGGCTTGCCTCTGGCGAGCTCGTCGAACCTCACCCTGGCTTGGCGAGCCTTCGGTGAGCTCGTCGAATCGATTGCCAGCAATTGGTAGTAGTGGGCGGCGGATGACAACCACGACGGTGGCAAATAAAGAAGAAAGAACAAGAACAAAAAAAAAAAAAAAAAAGAGAGAAAATAGGTGCTTGATTCTAGAATTGTTCCCAGGAATAATAATCATTTTTTTTTTAGTCACGATTCTATTCCAAATCTACTTTCGGAAACAACATTTTACTAGACACATTTTTGTTCCAAATCTACTCTTGAAAACAAAAAGAACATAAACAAACACTATTTGGCAAGTTGCCAAACGGCCATTTATATGCCCTTGTCTGGAATGGAGAATACGATGGAATGGATGTGGAGAGCGTGAAAAAATGGGTCTTGAATTCCCGTCAGAATATCACTCCCTCTCTCAAAAATCACAGTGAGACAAACTATCCTGCTCATGCAAAGTCGGCTTTTTCTCGAGAGCGAAAGTTTCTTAGCTTCCGCTGGCAAGCCCACTTCCAAATTTTAACAGCAATTTCTAGACTAATAGTAGCGCGGGCCAACAGCAAATGTAAAAGAAACAAAAGCATCAGCATCTTGAAAAGAACCAGCCCAACATATATGCTGCCACATAGCTTATTTAACAAAGGATCCATTCGTTTCGCGAAAATTATCACATTTTCGAAAAACATTTTACAGGAAGTCATTTTCTTGAAAAATGACTATATTTTCCGATGTTCGGCTGAAACCTGAACTAATGAAAAATATTTTCCACTGTTTGTTAGCTAGTTTAATTGTTTGGGAAAAATTACCAAAAAATTGAATTTTAACATTTTTAATTGACCAAAAAATAGTTATATATTTTTATATTTTATTATAAATGAATTTTTAATTATTTTTATTTTTAAAAAATCGAAATTTTTATTTATTATTTTATTATTTCTTTTTTTTTCCTTTTTCTTTTCCTTCCTCCTTCCTCCGCCGCCGTAGGCCTGACGATGGCTAGCTACCCGGTTGCCAACCAAGATGCGGTCGCTAGAGCCGGCAAGCTCGAGGCTCGGCTAATCTCACCCAAGCTCCCCAAAGGTTTGTCGAGCTTTGGTGAGCCGCGAGCTCGCTGAATCTAGCGGTGGAACTCAGGTTCGCTTAGATCAGGAGCCCGAGCTTCGCCTCCAAATCCGGCGAGCTCGCGGCTCACCAAAGCCCAGTGAACCTCTAGTGAGCTCCGGCAAGGCCCGAGCCTCACCTAGCTCGCTGAATCTAGCAAGGCTTGAGCTCCACCTTAGGCTGGCAAGGTCAGCCTCGCCCAGCTTGCTGGATCTGGCGAGGCCCAAGCTCCGCCCCAAGCTGGCTGGGTCTGCCTCACCTGATCTAGCGAGGCCTAAGCTTGCCTGGCTCAGTGAGCTCGGCTTCACTAGATTGGGCTAGGCAGAGCCTTGCTAGCTTGGGGCGAGGCTCGAGCTGGCTCGTGGCTAGTCACTAGTCGCTAGCCGCCGCCATGGCCAGCGACCGACCACCACGGAAGAAGATGAAATGGAAAAAAAGAAAAGGAAAAAAAAATTAAAAACTTGATTTAAAAAAATAAAAAAGAAAAAGAAATCATAAATGTGTTGGTGAAAAGAAACAAGGTGAAAGAAGTTATGGAAAATGTTTTCCACTTTTAAAAAGTGAAAAATATTTTTATCATCTTTAAAGTTTGTTTTTCTCAATGATAGAAAATATTTTCCTTGATTAGTTTATTTTTCCTTAAACGAACACTAAAAGATCTGAAAAATATTTTCCTAAAAGTCATTTTTCGTGAAACGAACGGAGGTTAATCCAAATCAAATTCATGTTACATCGTCCTGTTCACACTGTGTACATGGAATCAAACCGTAATCTATTCACATAACACATCAACAACATACTTCTACCAGACTTTCCTTCTAAAGCAGGTGCGCAACGTACCGTTCAGTCTCCGCTCGCATTTGATAAACTTGTGGTTAATAATCTCCTCCCCGTACGTTATATCGGCACCATACTGAGCAGCAAGCAACCTGAGAGGCAGCGTCCCCTGCAAAATCTCGAAATGCGTTACCCGAATTTCTCCAAAATAAATCGAAGCACGATGACGCGAGTCGATCAGAATGGTTTTAAGGAGGTCTCTTGAACTCACGACTCGAACCATGGGAGCGAGAACGTGCTTGTTCTCGTACTCCATATCCGCGGGAGGAGACGCCGCTGACCTGACCAGTTCCTTACTCCTGGAAGTCACGACTGTGCCGAAGTCTTCGATGACGCATGTGATGCCAATGGTTTTGTAAACCATATCGTACCAGAGAGCGAACCCCTTTTGATGGCGCCGCCGCCGCCGACAGACGGGCCTTGCCTAGCCACCGGCTGGTGTCGCCGAGCGCGTGGAGGAGCAGAACGCACGGAGGACCAAAGAGGCGAGGAGGCCCAAAAAAGAGTAAATCCCGCTCGTGCTCGAGGGGGAAAAGGGAAGCATATTAATTTTTATTCTTATTTTCGTCGAAGAAGCATTTTTATTTGCCCGATCAAGAATATTGTATCATTAATAATTCACCGATTACTCCGCTCTCATCAATTTATTGTATCTTCTTTTTGTATAATATTAACAATAAAAAAAGTCAATCCTTATTTCTTGTGATCTCGTATCATTTTCATAATATAAATATCACCAAAAATACGTATTTCAAGTTTTTAAAATAGGACTTGAGCGCAGCAACAAAATGTTAAGAGGACCCATGACAGAATTAATTAGAAGAATGAATACGAACTTACGATAGATCATTGAGACTATGATCCTCATCTTGAAAAGGATTTGCTTTATGTAAAAATGTAAGGGTTAAAAAGGTTATATGCTTGCTGAAATCGGTGGGAGAAAACTTACGATTGCTTGAGGCAAGCTCGAGGAAAATCTTCATTTGACAGGTATGCCCGTTTATTTCGTTTAGGTCCGACTCCTTGGTGCGAGATATTTAAAAGGGTGAAACTACTGACGCATATAGGACTCACTCACGCATCGCAGTTATTCTCGACATCAGCAAAGATAATACAATCATGCATAAGAACATAATGATGGCTCTTATGTCACATCATTTATCATACTCATCATCATCCTTATTTTCATTTTTTTTTTTTTGCATTAAAAAATTTAACCTCATGTCCTTAATATATTATTTCAATGCATCGCGAACCCAATTCTGGCATAAACATAGGATGTCATATCATTTTCATACTGGAGAGCCCATGCCTTTTTAAATCTCATACTACTCGTATAGGGGAAGTGTTTGATTGGCGAATAGGTAATGTCGTACGTGCTCTCGACATGGCAGAATATACATGCAAGCCCAACAAGTGAATAATATGAAACCCCACCCCACCCCTCCTCCTCCTTCCCCCCCCCCAAAAAAAAAAAAAAAAACAAAGAGTGAATAATAGTCATGCATATCCCCTTTACCAAAAAAATAAAAATAAATTCTTTACCAAAAAAAATAGTCATGCATATCCCATAGTTCATGTCCACATTTCATCATCAAACAATATAATATATGAATGATAATTTTTCATATCCTTTTAAGTTCCTCGTAAAATATTATTGAATTAACCGATGAGTTACTATTTGCACCGCTGATATTTAATCATGACTAGTGAATTTATGAACAACATAATAAGCTAGTATTACATAGATGGGGTGTCCTTTGTGAATTACCACCGGTAGCCAAATAGTAGCAAACCGATTGGATGAATTTCAACGATGTAGAATTTACCATCAATGTTACCTATCTATCGTCCACGAAATAAAGTTCGGTGTTCAGCGAGCAGAAATGTACAAAGGTCCTAGAAACTGTGAAAGAACGCAACACAAAGCCACAAACATGTTACAACAACATTGATTTTCTCCTTTCTCTCCTGGCGCCATCTGTTTTTCATGGGGAAAAGTACTAAAATAGTCATAAATCTTTTGTATTGGTACCAATTCAATCATAAACTTTTCAATTAGACTAATTTAGTCCTAAACCTTTTTTACATTAGTACCAATTTAGTCCATCCGGCTAATTAAGTCGGAAATTCCTAATGTGGCTGCCAGTGGTCTTATGTGGCACCACGTCGACAAATTTTATAACTTTTTTATAATTTTTTCAGATTTTTTAAATTATTTTTTCTTTTTTCTCCTCTTTTTTTTTTTTTTTTTTTTTTTTTTGCCTTTTCTTTTCTCCTCGCCCTTGGCCGTTGAGGTCGCCGGCCGACTGACCATCACCGACCACAGGCTGGTCTGGGTGAGGGGCCCCGTGCCCTCGCTGGCCATTGGCGAGGGTCATTGCGCCCTCGCTAGCCACAGGCGAGGGCGTCAGCCCCCTCCTAGATCTAGGCGATGGTCGAAACCCTCGCCCGTTGGCCGGTGAGGGCCTCTGCACCCTCATCGGCCATAGGCGAGGGGGCCCTCACCGGCCAACGGGCGAGGGTTTCGGCCCTCGCCTAGATCTGGGCGGGGGTTAGCGCCCTCGCTTGTGGTCGGCAAGGGCGCAACGGCCCTCGCCTGTGACCAGCGAGGGTGTGGGGCCCCTCGCCTAGACCAACCTGTGGCCGGCAACCTCGTCGGCCAAGGGTGAGGAGAAAAGAAAAAGAAAAGAGAAAAGAGAAAAATAAATAAATAATTTTAAAAGTCTGAAAAAAAAATTATAAAATTTGTCCATGTGACGCCACATAAGATTTGGCAGTCACATCAGCAATTTCGGCTTAAATTAGCCGGACGGATTGAATTGGTATCAATGTAAAAAGGTTTAGGACTAAATTGGTTTAATTAAAAAGTTTAGAACTGAATTGATATAAATACAAAAGATTTATGACTATTTTGATACTTTTCCCGTTTTTCATGGTAGAGGCTAAAACTCAGTGCGCTGTATTTGTGTGCCCTTGATGCGGAGCTCTTTCAAGGAGTTTAGCTCACGAAGTTTCCAGCAGTCCCAAACATCTATTAAAGCAATTTAACTGACCACTGGATTTATGGACACTTAGTTTATATTGTACTGCATGATCAGTTGTTCTAAATTTGTTAAGTCCTGAGAAGTCGGGAGTTTTAACCAAGCGCCGGCTATTCAATATAATCAGAACTTTTAAGCTCTTCGCCATTTGCAACAATAGAAAGATAAAAAATCATTAAACGATCAAGTTGTAGATTTAACAGATAGACGTTCCTAGCATATATGTCACACCTTTATATGGCTCCAACAATCCCAACGATGGGTGAAGTTGCTGCTTGATAGAACGAGAATTACTAGATTTTTCATGGATAGTTTGGCTATATTAAAGTCTAGAGGAATATTCCGCCAAGAAAACATTCGCAATTTCGGAAGTAGCTGCGACTTCTTCCGGAAAAAAGTTGGTCGGAAGATGAAAATCCTGCCGTAATTTCCTCATTACTCATCCAAACACGATTTCAAGGCCTTTTTTCTGATTTCCAATCTCACCAATAACCGTAAGGAGCCTTAGATTTGGAAGTCTCATGAAATCCTCATCTGCAAAACGGTGTTAAGCCTTATGGCGAAACTGGAAACTGAGAGCTTCAACTTTTTCCTTCTCCTGCCAAAATGGAAACACATTATTAACCATTCATGTTTTGTGTCATCCTAAAAGAGAAAGTAGCCAAATTCCAGTGGTAGTAGGGAGCTTTTTATTGGGGTTTCATGAATCATGTATAGGTAAAATTAACAAAGACATAGCGGAAACAAATATGATATATTTCTATACATGATTCTCCGAAGGCATTATTAGTACGTTTTAATCAAAAAATCTGAATATAAAAATGGAGTTAAACGAATTACCTCTCGAAGTGCGCTTTAAACGAATTGGTTTGGATGTTCGATAGTTCGAACCCCGCAAACGTCAGATCTCTAGTTCAGACACACCAATAATGGACGTCGAATGGAAGAGACAATTCCCGCTATAATCACCACTATAATCGTGTTAGCAATCTTGTGGAGACAATTCCCGTATCCTTGATGTTTTAGCCAAGACCCAAATGAGAGAATCAATTTTCTTTCTCGTGTGCTAAACACACAAGAACACGCACGCCACTTTCTCTCTATCTTTTGCAACCTTTTAGCGGCAATTTTTTAAAAAACTTTCACGGATCAGCACCGTTGCTGACCACCATGCATGAAGCTTCCCTTTTAATTATATATATAATTAATTATCATTATTAAAATACACACGTATCATGTGCGTTGCAAATGGTCAGCAACAATTGCTGACCATTTGCACATTGATTAATTAATTAGTCAATTAAATTAAGGGAAAAAGCCACCAAAAACCCCAAACTTTCCCTCAAGTGACAGATTTACCCCAAACTTTATTTTGTGACGTGAAAAACCCTGAAGTTTGCTAACTGTGACACATTTACCCCAAACTTTTATTTGTGACACAAAAAATCCTAAACTTTCATTTGTGTGACACATGTACCCTAAATCATAAGGGCGTTTTGGTTTTTTTATTTTTAAAAAAAATTTTCCTTTTTTTTTCTTTTTTTTCTTTTTTTTCTTCTTCTTCTTCCCTCCCTCCGCCGGCCATGGCGGAGCCGGCGGAGGGAAGCCGGCGTCCGGCGAGGGCCGCCCTCGCCTGCGTCGGGCGAGGTGGATGCCGGCGAGGGCACCCCTCGCCCGACGCAGGCGAGGGCGGCCCTCGTCGGCGTCGGGCGAGGGCCTCCCTCGCCAGCCCCCCTCGCCCAACGCCGGCGAGAGCACCCCTCCCCCGTGTCGGGCAAGGGAGGCCCTCGTCCAACCTAATCAAGGGCCTCCCTCACCCGACGCTGGCGAGGGCAGCCCTCGCCCGACGCCGGCTTCCCTCTGCTAGCTCCACCATGGCCGGTGGAGGGAAGAGAGAGGAAGAAAATAAATAAATAATAAATAATAAATAATAAATAATAAAAAGAAAAAATAAGGCGAAAATACGCTTAATGGGGTAAATGTGTCACAGTAAGCAAACTTCGGGGTTTTTCACGTCACAAAATAAAGTTCGGGGTAAATCTATTACCCGAAGCAAAGTTTGGGGTTTTTGGTGGCTTTTTCCCTTAAATGAATAAATAAATAATTAATCAATCCCCTTTTAAAAAAAAATAAAAGGACATAATCTTTGTATGTGTATTTGGAATACATTAACATATATTCTCTTTGGGCATGCATGTGCATCATATGCAAGTAGGCTCATGACTATAATACAAATTAAATTAAATCTCATTTAATTTAATTTCAAGTCGACTCAATTCAATTGCAGTAATTGCAAACACATTTGCAACATGATTTATCTCTTGTTCCATGTTATCCTAATTATTTATGGTATGTGACATCCCCGGGTTCATCACTAAGTTAGTAGTAAGACTTGTACTAACAAATTAGTACTCCTAAAAGAATTAATTGTCCCGATTAATCTTTGGGTCCTACAAGCCATAATTGACATCTAGCAATATGTTGGGTAGATAGTGTGAATATTTTAAGAACATAATGAACCCGTCAGCTTTGGTTACAATATAATTAAATCATTCTGTCTTACTATGTCCCGATTGAAAAAAACCATGAAATATTTGTCAAATCTCAAATTCGATCATATGCACAAATCTAATTGACATGCATTTTATTTGAGACATAAACAATTTATTCTCGGTTACAACCCCGACCAAGGATTTCAATGCATTGTCATAATTAGATCGCATAGGATATCATTATTATACCTTGCATGTAATAAGGAGACAGATTTTATATTGCGCACATGTGCAACTTCGTATATGAACAAACTATGATCATCAAGTATAAAGATAGATCAACGGCCCGACATTAAATGCACCTGTGAACCATAGTTGTTCGAGACACAAGTTAACACTATGCCTCAAGTCTAAGGAGTATTTACACAATACCAAAGCATGAACAATTACACATTGATCACGCTAAAAGCTTCAAGCGTCATGTTCAATAAACTTGTCTAATACAAACACTCGTGTTCTTAACTTAGGTATCACAATACCTAATGACTTATGACTCATCATTCCCTTAAGTATCCAATACTTAATGGTGAAGTTATGAACACACCGGTTTCAACAAGATTATTAAAATCCACTTAATAATTTATCGACCGAGAACAATTTAAAGATTCAATCTAACTATGAACCCGTCACATATATTTTTAACATCTCAAGAATAAGTCTAGTTACAACTGATCTTATGGAATCATTCGTAAATATAAAATAATTGGACAAATGAATGAATATGTCACTGCCATTAATTAAATAATAATAATGATAGTACAACTGAAATCTCTAATATGTAACTATTACATGGTAGCTTTAGGCATACATCCAACACTTTCACCTGGTTTGTCATCAGCAAATCTAACGCTTCATCAACATACCACACCCTAGTTTGCCTCTCTATTACCATATCACTATCTCGGCCAATGATTTCTCGCCCTGTGTCCCTCATCACATCATGCATCTAGAGCTTATTTTTCAGTCAATCTTTATCAAGGACATATGCTGCAAAACTTCCAATGCTTCTTCTGAAAAAAATTTAGTCTCATCCCAAATGTGGATTCCAAATTCATTTTTACATCCAATGAAAAAACAAAGCAAAAGAACATTTCAAATGCCATAACTTTGCCCAAAGGGACACTTAAGTGCCATAACTTACAAAAAGTATACTTAAGTGCCACATTCGAAGAAAAATGAATCACTTGAGTGCCATTCCGGCTAAACTCTGGCCAAAACGTTGACGTGGCATTTTTCCGACGAAGTGCGCCCAAAATGATGCCGTTTTGCACGCTAACGTGGCCAAATAATACAAAAACGACATTGTTTTTGACTGACATGGTAAACAAATAATTAAAAAAATAATTAAATTAAATTTAGTTAAAATATTTAAAAATAATAATTTTAAAATTAAATTTAGTTAAAATAATAAATAATAATAATTTAAAATTGTTTTTAAAAAAAAGGAAAGGGGGAGGCAGCTGAGGCCTTGCCGCCGCCAAGAAGGGCCGGCGACTCCAGCAGATCGGCGGCGAAGGCTCGCGAGCCCTCGCTTTGATCTGGGGGAGGGTCGTAGCTCTTGCCCAAATCTGGTGAGGGTCGGCAGCCCTTGCCTGGCCGGGCCAAGGGGCGACCCCCGGCGGGCGGCGGCCCTTGGCTCAGCCAGGCGAGGGCCGTCGACCCTCGCTGGATCTAGGCGAGGGCTGCAACCCTCCCCAGATCTGTGGCTAGCGGCGAGGGCTCACAGCCCTCGCCGCCGGTCGGCCAGGGTCGCCGGCCCTTGGCCAGGGCCCGGCGACCCCGGCCGACCCTCCCCCCACCATTGCCAGCCCTTCCGGCGACGGCGGGGCGCGCGCGACGACGGCTAAGAGCTGATCCCTCAACCGCGTCCCTCACGTTCCCTTTTAAAAAAAATTAATTTTTTAATACTTTAACTAAATTTAATTTAAAATTATTATTTTTTAATATTTTAACTAAATTTTAATTTTAATTAATTTTTCTATTATTTTTTTACCACGTCAGCCCAAAACGACGCTGTTTTTGAATTATTTGGCCACGTCAGCGTGCAAAATTGCATCATTTTGGGCTCGGTTCGCCGGAAAAATGCCACGTCGGCATTTTGGCTGGACTTTGGCCGGATTGGCACTCAAGTGATCCATTTTACTCCGATTTTGGCACTTAAGTGTACTTTTCGTAAGTTATGGCACTTAAGTGTCCATTTGTGCAAAGTTATGGTACTTGAGGGGTCCGCACGTCGAAAAAACAAGCTATATTAAGAAGTACATGCTTTTGCCAATCATCCAACGCCTCGTAACTTATCTTCAACTTACTGCCGACTTCCTTATGAGGAATTTTTTCCAACTTGTTCAGTATGGCATCCCACTTTTGTTTACTGTTGTACGATAAAGGCAAACCTATAACCTCGAGAGTTCGATGAAGACCTCTAGCAATGCCCACCACCTTTCTGGAGTGGGCTAGATAATCATCCAAAGGACAATCTCTTCTTAGTGCTTCTCCTTCTTTTTTCTCTACCTTTGGGTTCATTTTAAAGTTGCTCCGCCATAAGTGCTTAAAATGCCAAATACCAAACAACATTTGCTTCCAATATAAACACTTCAGTCAAGGCAAAGTCCCAAAGTCAAGGCATTTTCAAAGTCAACTTATGCCTTTCCATTTATGTAAGGAAAGCGTGAAAATTAAGATTAAGACCGAAATGAACAATTGGCTTAGCTAAAATCTTGCCAATGTGTCACTGTCGTCTCCAAGGCCAAGCGTATATCATCTTGAAGCATAAGTGAATGTCAATGAACTTGAGCAATATACAATGACTTTTGCAATTGTTGTCCATTTTTCAACACAAAGCATCAAGTACTTATTTGCTAAGGTACTTAAATAGGAGAGCTCATGTGAAAGTGATTTAGCTTGCAAACATTGATCAGCAGAGTAGAAAGTTGCTTCTTAGTAAAACTCGAGGATTCCAGATATCAATGTTTGAAATTTTATCGATTGACCACCATCCATAAGATAAAAACTGCTACTGGTCTAGTAAATGTTTGAAGCTGAAAAGAATATTAATGTGATGCAAAGAAACATATAATTATTCTCTATATGAGCATCTACCTGCAAGTTTTACAAATTATATTTGTATCCTTAATTTTCATGAGAAGAATATTGGAAAAATGCACATGAGGGAAGTGAAAAATCCCATAGCCTCTCTCCTCGTTTGAAAGAATGCAGATCGAGATAAAAGAAAATGGGAGAAATTTATATGCCCTTATCTGGAATGGAGAGGACGATGGAATGGATGCGAAAAGTGTTAAGTAATGGGTCTTGGAATTCCCACTTCAGAATATAACCCTCTTCCTCAAAAACCACAGTGAGAAATGATCAAACTTGCCTGCTCATGTAAAGGCAGCTTTTTGCCAAGATCGAAAGTTTCTTAGCTTTAGCTAGCAAACCCACTTTCAAATTTTAACAGCAATTCCTAGTACCCCGGGCCAACAGCAACTCCAAAGCAGCTGGTTGCAAATGTAAAAGAAACAAAAGCATCAGCATCATAGCTTATTTAACTAAAAAACAAATCAAATTCATGTCAGATTCTCCTGCTCACATTGTAGACATGGAATCAAACCACAATCTATCCACACAACACATCAACAGCATACTTCTACCAGATTTTCCTTCCAAAGCAGGTGCACACCGTACCGTTAATTCTCCGCTCGCATTTGAGAAACTTGTGGTCGATAATCTCTTCCCCGTACGTTATATCCGCACCATAATGAGCAGCAAGCAACCTCAAAGGCAGCGTCCCCCGCAAAATCTCGAAATTCGTTACCCAAATTCATTCCGAAACAAATCGAAGCACGATGACGCGACTCGATCAGAAGGGTTTTGAGGAGGTTATTTGAACTCACGACTCGAACCATGGGAGCGAGAACGTGCTTGTTCTCGTACTCCATTTCCGCGGGGAGGGGACACCGCCGACCCGACCAATTCCTCACTCCTGGAAGACACGACCGTGCCGATGTCTTCGATGACGCGTCAGATGCCAATGGCTTTGTAAACCGTATCGTACCGGAGAGCGAACCGCTTATGATGGCGCCGCCGCCAGACAGGCCTCGCCGTAGCCGCTGGCTGGCGTCGCCGAGCGCATACCAAGAGGCGAGGAGGCCCAAAAAAGAGCAAAAATCCGCTCGTGCTCGAAGGGGGAAAAAGGGAGCATTTTTAGGGTGCGTATGGGAACACATCTTGGCTGGGGAAGAGTTTTTTTTTCAGAAATAATTATTTTCTATTTCTATTATGAGGAATAATTTTTGTATAAAAAAATCTGTTTGATAACTATATAAAATTTCTATTCTTCGAATAGAAAAAAAATAGAAATGCGTTTGGTAACGCAACAATTTCTCTTTTGTATTTATTCATTTTTTATTCTTGCCCACGGATCGCCACCGTAGCCGCCGGTCGCCGCCGCCGCCGCCATTGCACGTCCGCCGGCCACCGCCGCCTCCGCCGACTGTTGCCACCCAACCCATCGGCCGCCACCTCCTGCGGCCGCCAACGACCGGCGGCGGAGGCGGCGACCGGCGGCAACGACAGCGACCGGTGGCGGTGGCAACGGACGACGGTGGCGGCCAACAGTGATAGCAACCGATGGCGAGGGGCGGTGGTCGGCGGTGGCAGCAAGAGATGAATAAAAGAAAAAAAAATTCACTTATTTCTGAAACTTATTCCCTGGAACAAGAAGTAACTTTTTTTTACATCTCATTTCTATTCCAAAACCATTCCCGGGCTAAACTTTTTGTTCCCGAGAACAAAAAACTAACTTGCCGTTATCAAACGGGTTTCTATTCTTTTTTTGTTATGGGGAAGAGAAGAATAGAAATTCTTGGGCTGGGGAAGGTTACCATGCGCAGCTATTTACCCGATTGGGTTATTTTCACCCGCCTTTTGACTAAAATGCTTTTTCATTTTAATTCACCTAAATTCCCAACTCCCATCAATTTATTATTTATTATGTTATCAGAAAAAAGAAAAACCTAACTCTACTTTTTCTGTCTGTCATCATTTTTCCAATATAAATATCACTGTGATCCTTGCCTAGTAACGAATTTGCTTTATGCATATATGCAAGGGCCAAAAAGGTTATATGAATGTCGAAACCAATTTTTTTTTTTTTTTTTTTTTTTTTTTTTTTTTTTTTTGGGGGGGGGCCGGGGCGGGCGGGGAGGAGGTTGTGATTGCTTGAGGCAAGCTTTATTGAGGAAAATCTTCGTTCGACAGGTATCTCGGTTTATTCCGTTTATGGGACTGCCACTTGACTCCTCGACTTCCTTGGTGCAAGATATTTTCAAGGGGTGAAACTACCGAAGAGTTTGGGCCAAGCTCATGCATCGCAATTGTCCCCAATATCAGCAAGGATAAATACAATTACGCATATGAGCATAATGACGACTATTATATCACATTATTTGTCATGCTCGCCATCATTCTTATTGTTCTTTTTCGCATTTGAAAATTTTCGTAATATATTATTTCAATGCATCGTGAGACCAATTCATGCATATAAAACATAGGATATCATATCATTTTCATACAGTAGACCCTATGCCTTCTTAAATCCCATACTACTCGTATAAGGGAAGTGTTTCATTGGCGATTGGGTCATGTCTTAGGTGCTCTAACATGGCATAATATACATGCAAGCCCAAAGCGAATAATAATCATGCATATCTCATGATTCATGTCCACGTATTATCATCAAACGATACAATAAACGAATGATAACTTTTCATATCCCTATAAGTTCCTCGTAAAATATTACTGATTTTACCGATGAGTTACTATTCGCCCCACTAATATTTAATCATGAGCAGTGAATTGATGAAAAACTTAATAAGTTACTATTACATAGATGGTTGTAAATCCCTAATATCTTTTGTGAATTACCATCGGTGGCCTGATCGGTAGTATACAAATGGGACAGGTTTCAACGACATAGAATTCACCATCAACATTACATATCTACCCTCCATGAAACGAATTTCCGTGTTCAGCAAGTGGGATTTTACAAGCCTCCCAGAAACTGTGAAAGGCGGCAACACAAAGAACGACAAACATGTTCCAACAGCATTAGTTTTCTTCATTCTCTTTGCGCTATCTGCTTTTCATAATATAAGCTAAAGATGCTGTCCATAGGACGGGCTGGAGCTCATATCGTCCTGTATTTGTGTGCCTTCAGTAAGGAGCTCTTTCAAAGACTTTAGCTCGTGAATCTCATTTGGCAAGTCACGAAGTTGCCGACAAAATCTGACATCCAAGAAAACCAAACGTTGTAACTGACGGATGGATTTATCGACACTGACCAAGCGTCTACAGTGCTTCATGATCAGTCGTTCTAAATTTGCAAGTCCTGATAAGTTGGGAGTTTTAACCAAAAACCAGCAAGCTGACAAATCCAGAACTCTTAAGCTCTTTTGCCATCTGCAACAACAAAAAGATGAAAAATCATGAAAGGATCAGGCTCTGGAGTTAACAGAGAGACGTTCCCAGCATATGTTACACCTTTATATGGCTCCAACCGTTCCAATGATGGGTTATGTCGCTTTCTGCTAGACTGAGAACGACTAGATTCGTCATGGATAGTTTGGTTATGTCAAAGTCTAGAGGCATATTATGCAAAGTAAGCCATTGCAACTTCGGAAGTAGATGTGATTTCTTCCGGAAAAAGTTCATCTGAAGAGGAAATTTGGTTATGTCAAAGTCTAGAGGCATATTATTCCAAGTAGGCCATTGCAACTTCGGAAGTAGATGTGATATCTCCTGGAAAAAGTTGATCTGAAGAGGAAATTTCTGCTGTGATTTCATCCGTTTTAATGGAGGCACAATGCCGTTCTGTCTCCTATGTTCTGGTAAACAGGACCCGTAATCAACCTTAAGTAACCTTAGATTTGGAAGTCTCATTAAGTCCGCATCTTCAAAACAGTGTTCTTCTGAATGATGAAACTGGAGACGGAGAGCCTCAACATTTTCCTTTTCCTGCCAAAAAGGAAACACATTATCAACCCCTCGAGTTGTGTGTCATCTAAAAGAGAGTAGCCAAATTGCACTGATAGCAGGGAGCTTTTACCTCGCGTGTTTTCAGCAGTTTTAACGCTTCCTTAGGATTCCACACTCTACTCTGCTTCTCTATTACCATATTACTCTCTTGGCGGACGATTTCTCGGCCCAGGTCCCTTAGTAGATCATGCATCCGCAATTCATTATTTTCATCTATCTTTAACAAGGACATTTGCTGCAGAATTCCCAAAGCTTCTTTCGGAAAACATTTAGACTCATCCCAAAAGTGAATTGCAACATCTATGTCATATCCAATGAAAAGACAAGCTATATCAAGAAAGATGGACTTTTGCCGATCATCTAATGCCTCGAAACTTATCTTCAGCTTACTGCTGACTTCCTCAGGAGGAACTTTTTCCAGCTTTTTCAGTATGGCATCCCAGTTTTCTTTACTCTTGCATGATAAAAGTGAACCTATAACCTCAAGGGCTAGAGGAAGACCCCCAGCAATGCCTACTGCCTTTCTGGAAAGGGCGAGATAATCATCCAAAGGAGAATCTCTTTGGAAGGCATGTTTGCTGAAAAGTTGAAGAGATTTTTTGGAATCCATGCATTTCAGTTCATAGGTTGAATCCACTTGAGGAACGTTAAGAACCTCTTTGTTTCTACTAGTGATGATAAGCTTACTTCCTTCACCGAACCAATCACACTTGCCTATAAGTGCGTTCAGTTGATCCTTTTTGTCGACATCATCAAGGAAAAGAAGAACCCTTTTACCACACAGCCTTTCTTTAATCATCTTAATCCCTTCGTCTCTGTGGCATATGCTCACATCTTTCCGTTCCCTTTTGAGGATGTTGGAGATCAATTGCTGCTGCAAGTACACAAGACCCTGTCTCTTCGAAGTTTCTCCAATGTCAGACAAGAAACAACAATGCTCAAAATCAGGTGAAAGTTGATTGTAGATGATTTTCGCAAGAGTGGTCTTTCCAGCACCACCCATTCCATGAATACCAACAATTCGTGTTTCATGTGTCTGAGGGCCAATCATCCTCATGATTTCACTCACATGATTGTCGACTTCAACCAAGCAATCCGGTAATGCCAAAATACCCTTTTTTAACTCACTGAAAACCTCCTTGACGACTGTTTTCCCGAAGTCACCTTCGCGCCTGATATTTTTGGAGTTAAAACACACGGAATTAGAAACTTGGGTTGAACAACAATTGGTCAGACCAAACCAAAGTTGAAAATTTAACACCCTATTTAGATTGATTCCTTACTGAAATCACATGAACTAAATGACGTTATTCGAAAAGAAACGGACGAAAATGGACTTATAATATATAGTTAAGCTTGGAAAAAATCAAATTCCGGCCAACCATGCCTCTTTTTTGCCATGATTTTTGAATAATTACTAATCTTTCTAGAAATACATTCAGCTTCAATACGAGAAAAAACACAACTTCAGCAAGGTCTCAATCACAACTAACTTGCATTCTAAGGATAGCTATTGCTGTAAACTTAATCTTAGAAATAATCACCTGTTCGGCATGCTTTGTAGGTCCCATCCCTTTAGTGCTCCGACTTCACTAAGAGCGGCCTTCCACTCGCTAATAGTTTCATCACTGTATCGCCCCTTTCTTTCATGCTCAATGAAGGCCTGTCCATATCCGTTGGTTTGGTGCCGAACTTCATAAGGTTCCACGTTATAGAAAATGGGCATGATCTTCTGTCCCATGGTTTTCTTGCACTCCACCATCTGGACCAACTCCTTAAGACACCATTTGCTGGAGGCATATCCTTTTGAGAAGATGGGAATGGAGATTCTTGACTGCTTGATTGCTCGGAGAAGCTCCAGGCCAATCTCTTCCCCGATCCGCAGCTCTTCGCCATCTCTGTACGCACGGATTCCCGCATCTTTTAGACTGACATAAAGGAAGTCGATAAAACTTGTTCGAGTATCTGGTCCTCTAAAGCTCAAGAACACCTCATAGTCAAATCCTAAAGCTCAAGAACACCTCGTAGTCAAATCCTGATGAAACCGCCATGTCCTCAGTTTCTTTCAAGTGTATATAAGCAGCCGGGTCGGCTATTCCATTATTTGCAGCCGCATCGTTTATATGTTGCTCCGTGTTCAGTGGTGCCCGGAAGAGATCTTTGAACAAAACAGAGAAAAGACAATCGAATCAGAACGATGAATTGGAGATCAAAATCGAAACAAAATCAAGAGGGAAGAAATAGAACTTTGGGGGTTAAGAATCTTTAATGGAGAAAAACACGAGCGCAGCTGCCGCACTGAGGAAGCCGAAGAACGGTGGGCTCTCGTCGCGGCTGAACGTAGATGATATCCTCAGTTCTTCGTTGTCCGTCGTTGTTCGCTGGATCGGGCGATGGTAACTCCTTCCTGTTCTCCTTCTTCTTCGCTTTGAGCGGTAGAGAGTCGCGAGTGACAAGAGTAAAAGAGAGTGAGGCAGCGAGAACGATGGAGAGTTGAGAGGGTGTGGATGAAGATTGAGAAGGTGGCGGCAGCAGCAAAAAATGAGAATCCTAGGCAGTCCCGGTTTTCGAACCCCCCAAAAAACAAAAACAAAAATCAAGGCACGGAAGGGTATGATAGCTTGCTAGACACGGTGTTCGGTCAAAGTGAAAAATGCGCGTTCCATCCTCTTCCAATGTACTGACAAACAATAGCGCGTGGTTCTGTGGATCTCAGCATTTACCGCGCAATACAAGGTCTATCAGCAACCTCATGGATACTTCCGATGTTACTTTGTTTTTTCAATAATTGAATCAGGTGGTTGAGGATCTCTTCTTTTCGGGGAAAAATGAATATGAAAAATCAGCATCATTAGGATCCATCAAAATTAGGATGGACACATGTCAATACTTTCGGGTGTCTCAACAATAAAGTTGTCCACATGAATAGTAGAAGGTCCATCAGTAATTTCATGGATACTTCCAATATTACTTTTTTCTTTCAATAATTGAATTGCGGTGATTGAAGATCCCCTCTCTTCGAGGAAAAAATGGATACAAAAAAACAGCTTCCCTTATGATGGATCCATCAAAATTAGGATGGGCACATGTCAACATTTTTAGGGGTCTCAATAATGAAGATGTCCACATGGGTACAAGGTCCATCAGTAATTTCATGGATGTTTTCAATATTACTTTTTTTTTTTTTAATAATTGAATCACGGTGGTTGAGAGTGTCCTGTCTCCAGGGAAAAAATGGATATGAAGAATTAGCTTCCCTTATAATGGATCCATCAAATGCCAACATTTTCAAGCATCTCAGTAATAAAAATGTCCGCATGGAATAATTTTTAAAAAATATATTAGCACTAAGCTCCAAACCCATAAATTATAGGGTGCGTTTGTTTCGTTGAAAAGAATCTCAATGGAATCATTTTCTAGATTTTTGGATATTTAAAATATGAAAAATAATAAGTCAACAGAAAAGTGTTTTTAGTATAAAAAAGCACTTGAATTTAAATTAGAAAAAAAAAATTCTCCTTTCTTATAAAAGGAAAACGTTTTCATTATAGGGTTGAGGCATCGGGTAGGGTTCCGTGCCCTGACTTGGTATGGATCCGCGTCTGTGACCTGCATTCGTCTGGGCCAGTCGAGTTGGTCCCATATGAAGAGGGAATTGGCCCTCTTCTGTTGGGCTGAGTTCCAAAGCCTGTAATATTTTCTTCTTCAGATGGGTATTGGGCCCATGTCTATCCCGGCCCAGTGGCTCAGTGGCTTTGGACGGGATACCCAGGGATCTGCACTAGAGTAGGGGCAGAAACAAGGTTGGCATCTTCAACCTGCCCTTCTTGACTAATTGATTCAATCTGGTCAGATGGTGGGGGCGTTTGGTTTTAGGGTGAGGAATCCTCTACTGTCAACACTCTCATCCTTTGCCATGTTATTAAAAATAAAAGGAATTTCTAATCGCTTTGTTGATTTGTTCTGCAGGAAGAGATTTACAGCAACAAATCAGGAAAAAAAAAAAAAAAAGATGGCAATTCTAGGGTTGCAGAAACTAGGCCAAGAAGATGAGGCTCTAATATCATGGCAGAAAGAGAAATGGAATTGGGGAAAATGTTTTCTTGTATTCTATTATGTATACAAGTACATTGAGCAATTTATAATGTAAGAATGAAAGAATAAAATAAGAAAAATGATATACATGAATCACTATTTCCAATTTACAGTACTAATCAATGATTGACTAGAATCAATCACCATCAGAATTAGCTCCAAGATCTTCAATCTTATCTCCAACAAATGCTTCCAAAACTGAATCGCGTTGTATGTCTTTTCGTGAGATGATGACTTCTAGAGTCGTGGAATTGGAACTTTTTAAGAGTCATGATATCTACGTCTTCAAAAATCTTGGAAGCCATAATCTCAGAAAATCTGTGTATCGTCCACGATGAAGTGTGCCCTCTCACAAACTTTGATGCCAATCTTAGATTTGAAATCCTAGCATGGATTGCAATTTTGTCAAACAATCTTTCAAATTCCCCTATGTTTGATCTTTCCATTCGGCTTAGTACTTCTCCTAATGAGGCATACTACACGTAAGATTTTGTGAGACCTGTTCTAAAAGTTTAAATTGTTAAATGAATGCGTGATTATTATTTAAATATTCTAACACCGCATAATTATACAAGATGATTCCTTGGTTCGTGCACTCTATTTTCATGTGACCCGTGGATCCTTTCCTTTGAGATTGAGAGTTACTCGAAAAAGTTGCAAACCTTCATCTTAGTCTAGAGGATGCATTCACATATGATGTGATAAGAGGCCAAACTACTTTGGGTCATCATATATGGCATTCCTCTTAGTATCGTACTCTCTTTTCACACACGTATCACACAATTCTTACAAACTCTGGTGGATTATCCTATAGATATCTAATACTTTTTATATAGATATGTGGTCTCCTTTCGAATATTAATTGAACCTTTAGAGTTGAATATTCTCTCATCGTATCTTCTGCCTCTTTGAGTGTGCGTCTTCCCTTATTAGTCAAATTCCACGTGCCACTCATAATCTGTTGCATGTGAAAGGGGGAATTAAGTATCACGCATCACTTCACAACGAGGTCATGTACATAAGTCTCCCTCCACCTATCAGCTTTTTGGGTTGATCATACTCATAGAAAGGAATAGATATGCCTGAAGAGTTGAAGAAAGAGAAGTCCTTGCCAAGGATGGTGGTGTATGACACTCTGAATTGAATGCAAATCAAGCCTTCTGCTGGGGGAATATTGTCCCTATGGACAAGAGTATTAATGATGAAGTTAAGAAACTGCTGAAGGAGAAGTATAGAGGGAAGAAGTAGAAAAAGGGGCCTGCAGAAGAAGTTGGAGGAGTTATGAGGAGTAAGCAAGAAGAGGAAACCTCTATCTATAGAGAAAAGAAAATTCAGCGAGAGCTATCTATGCCTACTGAAGCAAGTCAGGAAATCAAACTTCTGCTGCAGCAGATTCTAACTAAAGTAATGGAGGTTAAGGAGGGTCACCTTCAGAGGAAACAGTGCTTACAATATGAGAGCATGTGCTTGCAAGTTGCAAATACATGTCTTGTTGCTCAAATGATTGCAGAAGAAAGATTGTGTATAAAGCTTATTTCTAATTTTTCAATAGACAAAAAATTACTAAGAAACTAGTACTTACACAGATTCATCTATATTTTAATAATTATTATTCTAATATTTGCTGTAGTTCTTGTAGAGAAAGCATTTTTATTGTAATATGATGCTTAATATTTGCTGAAACCATCAAGTCTAGAGGGACTGCATAGTAGAGGAAGTTCACACTATAGAAGGAGTGGACAATACTCCATGTTTTTGAAAACAAAGACCCAGCTCCAAATCGATTTGATTTGAATTTCGATTGGTGCTTTGAAGCCAATTTCAAGCCTTGAAATCCGCATAGAGACATTCTGCAAAAGTCAGACCCAATTTGCCATTTTTGGCTAAATAGAGGAAGCGTTGAGCAAGTTCACAGAGACAATTTTGCTATTTCGGGCAAAATTGATTAATTAGCTCCAGATAAACGTTTTGAGCTAAGCATAGCATTTTATAGCAGTCGTTTTGACCTATTTGAAGTCTCCAGCACGTCGAGGAAGTTTCGAACTATATATATATGTGTGTGTGTGTGCGTGTGTGAAAGTGAGAGCTGAAGGTAGCCGGGGGATCAAAACGTTCTCAAAGTTATTTTTACTTCTTTTACAAGAAAAACCTTGTCAAATTTGATTATGTTTTCTGAGTGAATGGTGGTGTAATCACTATAAGAGAGTGCTATGACTGAAGTGTCTATACTTGTCGAATGAGCTACAGTCCCTCGTGGAGAGGGAGCTTTATCTGTAAATGTCGTCAAAGGTTTCAAAGATTGCACCAGTGAATTCCAATCTTGCTATAGAGCTTTCGAAGTTGAGAGAGTAGACTAGGCTGAAACGAAAGACCAGACCACTATAAATCATCTTGCCACCTTTTCTATATATACACTATTTACATTTATGTTAATAGAAGATATTTGCTCTGCATAGCACATTTCATCTACGAATACTATTTCATCCTCTATATTTTGTTTTGCATGAATTTTTTTTTTTCTAAATGCTCCAATGACCAATTGACTCCCCTCATGGCTGTTAAGTTCAGTCCATTTCAAAAAGCAAACCCATGTTGGCATGTTATTAATTTCACTAGTAACTTATTGTTGACCCCGCTAAATGTAGTTTTCAGTAGCAGGTTTCTGAAAACCTTAATAAGTTACTATTGCATCGATGGTTGCTAGTCGCCAACATCAATACTAAACTATATCAAATTACCTGGGTTACGGTGGTATCGTATTGGCTAATCTACTATTCTATCCCTATAAGTTCCTAGTAGAATATTATTGATTACATTGGTAAGTTACTATTTACACCACTCATATTTAATTATGAGAAATGAATTTATGAAAAACTTGATAAGTTTTTAATACGGTCATAGATTCCTAACGAGCTTCGTGAATAACAATTGGTAGCCTGACTGGTAGTAGTATACCAAAAGGACAAATTTCAGTGATGTAGAATTTAATATCAATGTTACATATCTACCATCCAGGAAACAATTTTCAGTGTTCAGCAAACGGAATTTCAAACGTCCCAGAAACTGTGAAAGAACGCAACACAAAGACAAACATGATACAACAATATTAATATTCTTCATTCTCTTCGTGCTATCTGTTTTTCATAATATCAGCTAAAGATGCTGTCCCTAGCACGGGCTCGAACTCATATTGTCTTGCAATCGTGTGCCAACAATAAGGAGCTCTTTCAAAGACTTTAGCTGATGAATCTCATTTGGCAGGTCACGAAGTTGCCAGCAATACCTGACATCTAATAAAATTAAGCGCTGTAACTGACCGATGGATTTATCAACTCTAACCAAGCTTCCACAGCTATGCATGATCAGTCGTTCTAAATTTGCGAGTCCTGAGAAGTCGGGAGTTTCAACCAAGTGCCAACAAGACGTCAAATCCAGAACTTTTAAGCTCTTTGCCTTCTGCAACAACAAAAAGATTAAAAAAAAATCATTAAAGGATCAAGCTCTGGAGTCAACAAATTGACGTTCCTAGCATATGTCACACCTTTATATGGCTCCAACCGTCCCAACGATGGGTAATGGTGCCCAGTGCTAGACTGAGAACAACTAGATTTCTCATAGATAATTTGGCTATGTCAAAGTCTCGAGGAATATAATGCCAAGCAAGCCATCGCAGTTTCGGAAGTAGATATGACTTCTTCTGGAAAAAGTTGGTCAGGAGATGAAAATTCTGCCGTGAAGTCTGCTCTTCTATTCCAAATTTGACTTTGAACATTGTTTCCAGACTTAAATGATACATAAACCACTTCCCTATAGTCCCGCCATTAACTACAAGGAGCCTTAGATTTGGAAATCTCATAAAGTCCCCATCCGCAAAACGTTGTCCTGCCGGATGGCGAAACTCGAGACGGAGAGCTTCAACTTTTTCCTTTTCCTGCCAAAAAGGAAACGCATTATTATCCCCTCGTGTTTTAGGCCGTCATAAAAGAGGAAGTAGCCAAAATGTCGTGGTAGCCAGGAGCTTTTACCTGTTTTGTCATCAGCAAATTTAATGCTTCATCAACATTCCACACCCTAGTCTGCTTCTCTGTTACCATATTACTGTCCTGGCGGCTGATTTCTCGCCCCATGTCCCTTATTAGATCATGCATCCACAATGTATTATTTTCGTCAATCTTTATCAAGGACATATGCTGCAGAATTTCCAAAGCTTCTTTTGGAAAAAATTCATTCTCATCCCACATGTGGATGGTAATTTCTTTGTCATATCCAATGAAAAAACAAGCCATATCAAGAAAGATGTGCTTTTGGCGATCATCTAATGCCTCATAACTTATCCTGAGTTTACTGCTAACTTCCTCATGAGGAACTTTTTCCAACTTTTTCAATATGACATCCCACATTTCTTTCCTGTTACATGATAAAAGCGAACCTATAACCTCGAGAGCTAGAGGAAGACCTCCAGCAATACCTACTGCCCTTCTGGATATGTCAAGATAATCATCCAAAGGATGATCACTTCTGAAGGCATGTTTACTAAGAAGTTGAAGAGATTTGTTGGGATCCATGCATTGCAGTTCATAGGTCCAATCCACTGGAGGAACGTTGAGAACCTTTTTATTTCTACTAGTGACAATAACCTTACTTCCTTCACCGAACCAATTGCGCTTGCCCATAAGTACATTCAATTGATTCTTTTTGTCAACATCATCAAGGAGAAGGAAAAGCCTTTTACCACATAGCCTATCTTTAATCATCTCAATCCCTTCGTCTATATTCCTTATGCTTACATCTTTCCGTTCCCTTTTAAGAATGTCTGAGATCAGCTGATTTTGCAAGTACTCAACACCATTTACCTCCGAAGTTTCTCGAATGTTAGAAAGGAAACAACGATGCTCAAAATTAGGTGAAAGTTGATTGTAGATGATTTTGGCAAGAGTGGTCTTTCCAACACCACCCATTCCATGGATACCAACAATCCATGTTTCATGTGTCCGAGGGCCAATTGTGCTCATGATTTCACTCACGTGATTGTCGACTTCAACCAAGCAATCTGATAATACCAAAAAACCCTTTTTCAACTCACTGAAAACCTTTTTGACAATTGTTTTCACAAAGTCACCCTCGTGCCTGATATTTTTGTAGTTGAAAACACATGGAATTAGAAAATTTGGTCGAACAACAAATGGTCAAGCCAAATCAAATTAGAAGATCTAACACTCCGTTTGGGATTGATTCCTTAATAAAATTATATGAACTACATAATGTTATTCGAAAAGAAAAGGATGAAAATGGACTTATAACTTATAGTTAAACTCAGGAAAAGTAGAATTCCGGCGAACCATCTCACTTTTAACATGATTTCTAATTTATCTGGAAATACATTCAATTTCAATACTCGATATACCACAAATTCAGCAAGGACTCAATCAGAACTAAGATACATTCTAAGGAAACAAGCTATTGCTGTGGTCCTAATCTCAGAAAAAATCACCTGTTGGGCATGCTATGGAGGTCCCATCCCTTCAGTGCTCCAACTTCACTAAGAGCGGCCTTCCACTCGCTAATAGTTTCATCACTGTATCGCCCTTTCTTTCATGCTCAATGAAGGCCTGTCCATATCCGTTGGTTTGGTACCGAACCTCAGAAGGCTTCACATCATAGAAAATGGGCATGATCTTCTGTCCCATGTTTTTCTTGCACTCCACCATCTGGACCAACTCCTTGAGACACCATTTGCTAGAGGCATATCGTTTTGAGAAGATGGGTATGGAGATTCTTGACTGCTTGACTGCTTGGAGAAGCTCCGGGCCAATCTCTTCCCGACCCGCAACTCTTCGTCATCTCTGTACGCACGGATTCCCGCATCAATCAGGCTAACATAAAGGAAGTCGGTAAAACCTGCTCGAGTATCTGGTCCTCTGAAGCTCAAGAACACCTCGTAGTCAAATCCCGATGAAACCGCCATCTCCTCCATTTTGTTTCTCAAATGTGAATACAAATAACCGGGTCTGCTATTCCATTGTTCGCAGCTGCATCGTTTATTTGTAGCGCCGTCTTCAGCGATGTCTACTCAAAGCCTTCTCTGGAAGAGATCCTTGAACAGAACAGCAGAAAAGACAGTTGTCAGAGATAACTAATCAGAACGATGGATTGGAGATCAAAATCGAAACAAAAAATAAAAAGGGAAGAATCTTTAATGGAGAAAAACACGAGCGCAGCTGCCGCACCAGGGAAGCCGAAGAACGGTGGGGTCTCGTCGCTGCTGAACGTAGATGATATCCTCAGTTCTTCGTTGTCCGTCGTCGTTCCCTGGACTTGCCACGACCAAGCCCGGGAGAGCCGCGAGGGGGTTGGAGAAAAACAGAGGAGGTTGCACCAGGGAAATAACAGAGAACCCTACGGAGTCCCGGCTGTCGAACCAATGAATAAAACATATCAGGCAGTCCCGGTTCGGTCCTAGGAACCGGCCACTCGGAACGACAACCGGATTAGAACCGGCAAAATTATTCAGTTTAGTCTGTCAAAAAAATAAAAAATCAGTTAAGTTCCCGGTCTAACTCGAGGCTGGTGCTCAATGCTCATTCCTAAAAGAAAACACTTGAACTTTATTTAACAAATCACTTTCTCATTTCTAATAAGTATTACTATCATGAAAAACCCCACATTAATACATCCGTGATAAATTTATCATGAACTAATTTTTTGATAACTAAAAACTCACAACTTAACAATTTGATGGTAAAATTTAATAAAAACTAACGAAGGTAAATTTGCTATAGTCAAAAAATTTATTTTAGTGAATTTGTTACAGATATATTAGTTTGAGATTCTTCGTTATATTAGTTTGAGATTCCTCGTGATATTAATCATTCTAATAAAAGGAAAACGTTTCCATTTGCTATAGCTCTCTCTCTCTCTCTCTCTCTCTATTCCAGTTATTTGTTTCTTAATGATAAATTAACAAGTCACGTTCTCATTTATCATGAAATAATATTTTCAATATGTGATTTTCCCCATGATACCTTATTTCGTGGCGTTGAAGTGAAGAGTGCAGGAGATACTTGTTAAAATGTCAAAGTGATTATACTTACCACTTCAATTCTTTTCAACACTGACTTCGAATATAGAGAAAAAGAATGAAGAAATTGAATACTTTTATGTATGCTAGTGGTTGCTAGTGGTTATGATTACTAGATTATATAGCTTCTTTTTGCCATATTTACTCTACTACATTTGAGATTTATCCATCTTTTACTGTTCACTCGATGTTCCCTGTACCAACAATTGTAACTTGACAACTTCACATTTCGTTTTACAATTATAATTTCCTTCATATAATTTAATATCATTGCATCATCTGTCTTATTTTCGGAAGTAATAACCAAAAAGCTTAAAACCACTTCCTCTCTTTTTTATCCTCACAACTGGATAAGGGAAAATCAATCACTTTCTTAAATTACATATGTTGGGTGAAACCATTTCCTTCGACATAAAGTTTTTCATGAAATAAACACATTTAAGATTCGGAAAAAAAAAATGACTCTTCTCATATTTAAGTATGAAAATTGGTTCTTTTTAATTTTGGTTCCGAAAATGTGGCCCCTTACTTTCCATTAAGATAATTATCAAAAAAGTTATAAACCCTAAACCTTTTCAAAATGGCCACTTCAGTGCTAACTCCAATTTGAATCGTTAGAAATATGACGTGGCTATATTTTCTTAATTTCTCAGTCTTATGTGACTTGTTGGCATGCTCAATTAGTATATAACTCCTAAATGACGTCATCTAAAAGCTGAAAATAGTGATTGCTTGAGTGTCTAATTTTTTTTTAAAGTGATCACTTCAGTACTAGCCGTTGTAAAAGAACCATTTTAGTGCCTAGCACGCACCGACACAAACAAGTGTTGGTGCAATTTTGTGCTTGCATAAGATGCACAAACATGTGCTGGTGCAAGCACAAACTAGAGCATCTACCAGCTACGCCTCTTTATGTAGCTCGACCAGTAAGTGCAACTGAGAACCCCCCTCGACAAGGTGATTTCATTCCTCTCTTTCCTGCCTTGTTCTGAATAAGTGTGACGCCAATTTTCATCCACAAAAACCATGCGTAAATTACTAAAAATCTGAGTTATTATTTGATGATTGGTGATGACATTAACAATTTTGATTTCATGAATAGATCTAGTAATCTCTTTGCATGTAGGCTGTTTATTGAAATGTGTCCATGAAATTGTGAAGCGTACTTGAGAGAGTTGCTTAGATATGTTGACGGAAGTGTTCACCTTACCGTCGCCCAAGCACTGCTGGACCCTATTCACCTTACTGTCGCCAAGCGCCGCCCCCACAGACCGCAGCATCATAATAGCAAACTCGAACGGCTACTAAATCATGGCCGGTTTTCACGCCGGCAGTAGCTAAAATTTACAGACTTTGCTTTGTTCATAAGCGGCAAAAACAGAGTTCGAAGAATTTGCCTTAATGAGGAGGAATTCTGATTGTTGACACCTGATCGACCAACATTGAGCGCCATATTTGCCTGTCTTAACAGTTTCAGGGGTTCAATGTTATGTCAGATTCGAAGCCTACAAGAACAGGCAAAAGCAAAAGGCAAAATTCAACGTAAGGATACTCTTGCAACCGTTTACAAACTTCCAAATGATCCTCTTTATACTACTATATTTGTTTGGTTAAAATTCTCTCACCTATTTCATTTCCTCCTAGCATAACTTAAAGTGCGGAACAAAATAAATGACTGCTTGATAGCTTCCCAGAAGAATCTTCAAATGCCATTAAAGGTGAATCACTCGACTCATGAAATAGAAAGTATCATAAGGAAACCCAAATCTATGTTGGATATGCAAATCAATTGTCAGAAGAAGCTGTTAGACTAACATGCTATCGTATTGCAAGGCAAAATATCACATGTCACTTACACTATTTCAGCAGCACGTAGAGCCCTCACGGCATCAGAAGTACCCATTTGAAAGACTACCCGATATCATTCTTGCTTGCAGGTTCTAAAAACAACATTCTCTGTTCCTTTCTCCACAAGATCTGTCAAACCAATGCGCTCTGACAAAAGAGGGAAAATAAAACTTCAGAAAGAGAAATTTTCTTCACAAGATTTCTGATGCGGCCTACAAAACCATGCAAGATGATATTTGTTCAGATATTCACGTTCCTTCAAAGTTTTGGTGGAAGATAGACTTCACAAATCAAATAAAAGGCCTAAGGGATTAGGATTCACCTCATACATATATCAGCAGTCCTATATCTTTTAGCATTTGATTCTCATTAGAATTTAATTAAGTTTCCTATATAACTGGATGTTTCTTACTAGGATTTTTTTCTTATTAAGCAGCTGGATGTTCATTCAGGACTCACATCACGGCCCTGCCTGCCCTCGACAATTCTCTAGTTCTCTGCACTTGTCCTTCTTTTTTCTTTACCTTCGGTTTCATTTTAAAGTTGCTCCGCCATAAGTGCTTGAAATGCCAAATACCAAACAACATTTGCCTCCAATATGAACGCTTCAGTCAAGGCAAAGTCCCAAAGTCAAGGCATTTTCAAAGTCACCTTATGCCTTTCCATTTATATAAGGAGAGCGTGAAAACTAAGATTAAGACCGAAATGAACAATTGGCTTAGCTAAAATCTTGCCAAAATGTGTCACTGTCATCTCCAAGGCCAAGCGCATATCATCTTGGAGCATAAGTAAATTTCCATGAACTTGAGCAATATACAATAACTTTTGCAAGTGTTGTCCACTTATCAACACAAAGCATCAAGTACTTATTTGCTGAGGTACTTAAATAGAAGAGCTCATGTGAAAGTGCTTTAGCTTGCAAACATTGATCAGCAAAGTAGAAAGTCGCTTCTTAGTAAAACTCAAGGATTCCAGATATCAAAACCTATCTGCTCTGAAATTTTATTGATCGACTACCATCCATAAGATAAAAACAGCTACTGGTCTAGTAAATGCTTGAAGCTGAAATATCAGTGTGATGTAAAGAAACATCCACGTCTTCTCTATTTAAGCATCCACCTACAAGTCTTACCAATTATACTTATATCCTTAATTTTCATGAGAACAATATTGGAAAAATGCAAATGAGGGAAGTAAAAATCCCATTGCCTTTCTCCTCGTTTGAAAGAATGCAGATCGAGGAAAAGAAAATGGGAGAAATTTATATGCCCTTATCTGGAATGGAGAGGACGATGGAATGGATGCGAAAAGTGTAATGGGTCTTGGAATTCCCACTTCAGAATATCACCCTCTTCCTAAAAAATCACAGTGAGAAATGATCAACCTTGCCTGCTCATGTAAAGGCAGCTTTTTGCCAAGATTGAAAGTTTCTTAGCTTTAGCTAGCAAACCCACCTTTAAATTTTAACAGCAATTCCTAGACTAGTAGTACCCCGGGCCAACAGCAACTCCAAAGCAGCTGGTTGCAAATGTAAAAGGAACAAAAGCATCAGCATCATAGCTTATTTAACTAAAAAACAAATCAAATTCATGTCAGATTCTCCTGCTCACATTGTAGACATGGAATCAAACCAGAGTCTATTCATATAATACATCGACAGCATACTTCTACCAGATCTTCCTTCCAAAGCAGGTGCGCACCGTACCGTTCGTTCTCCGCTCGCATTCGAGAAACTTGTGGTCGATAATCTCCTCCGCGTACGTTATATCCGCACCATACTGAGCAGCAAGCAACCTCAAAGGCAGCGTCCCCTGCAAAATCTCGAAATTCGTTACCCAAATTCATTCCGAAAACAAATCGAAGCGCGATGACGCGAGTCGATCAGAAGGGTTTTGAGGAGGTTTTCTCGAACTCACGACTCGAACCATGGGAGCGAGAACGTGCTTGTTCTCGTACTCCATATACGCGGGAGGGGACGCCGCCGACCCGACCAGTTCCTTACCCCTGGAAGTCACGAGTCACGACCGTCCCGACGCCTTCGATGACGCGTCCGATGCCAATGGCTTTGTATACAGTATCGTACCGGAGAGCGAACCGCTTTGATGGCGCCGTCGCCGCCGGACGTACCTCGCCGTAGCCGCCGGCTGGCGTCACCGAGCGCGTGGAGGAGCGAGCGGAACGCGCGGAGGACCGAGAAAGAGTAAATTCCGGTTGTGCTCCCGGGGGGGGGGGGGGGGGTGTGGAGGCAGCATTTTTATTTTCGCAATCAAGAATATTGTAAAAAAGTAAAATCCCATATTTCCACCTAGAACTGTTAATTTTTTAATTAATAATTCCCCGAATACTCCGCTTTCATCGATTTATTGACTCTTTTTTAAAAAAATAATATTAACAATAAAAAAAGTCACCCTTGTTTCTTTCGATCTTTTATCAGTTTCATAATATAAATATCATAAAAAGTATACTTTGAGTTTTTTTTTTTTAATAAGGCTTGAGTCCATCCACAAATTGTTAAGGACCCAATTTTATAAGCAATTAGAGGACTGTACCAACTCACTGTATAGATCTTTGAGTCTATGATCTTCGTCTAGTAATGGATTTGCTTTTTGTATAAATTTAGGGTTCAAAAAAGGTTATGTGATTGCCGAAATTGATCAGGAGAAAATTTATGATCGCTTGAGGCAAGCTTTATTGAGGAAAATCTTTGTTCGATAGGTTCCCCCATTTACTTCGTTTGGGTGACTACAACTTGTACCCAGACTTTCTTTGTGCAAGTTATTCGGAAGGGCGAAACTACTAAAAAGCGTCTAGACCAAGCCAGGGATACAAAAGGGGAGTCTCCCTCTCTCTATTTCTCCGTAAATATCGAACTCCGCTCATGTATCGCAATTGCCCTCAATATTAGTAAAGGTAAATACGATTATGTACATGACCATGGTGATAGCTATTATATCGCATTTGTCATGCTTGCCGTGACCCTTATTTTTCATTTGAAAGTTTTACCTCATCTTCCTAGCACATTATATCATTCTGATTCATGTTTGCAACGGAGAATTTCATATCATTTTCGACCATATAGAGATTCATTTCTTGACAATAGAGCCCTTGCCTTTTAAAATCTTATACTACTTGTATAAGGAAAATGTTTCATTGGCAATTAGGTCCTATCATGCATGCTCTCAACGTGGTGTGACACGTGCAAGCCAAACAAGTGAATAATGATCATGCATATCTCATAGTTCATGTCCACATATCATCATCCAATAATATAATATGAATGATAACTTTTCACATCCCTTTAAATTCCTCACAGAATATCATTGATTTCACCGGTGAGTTGCTATTTGTACTGCTAATATTTAATCATGAATAGTGAATTCATGAAAAACTTAATCAGTTACTATTACATAGATGGTCGTCAATCCCTTCATGAATTACCATCGGTAGACTGATCGGTAGCATACCAATGGGACGAATTTCAACAATGTAGAATTCCCCATCAACGTTACGTCTCTACCATTCACGAAACAAATTTCCATGTTCAGCAAGCAGAATTTTACAAATGCCCAAGAAACTGTGAAAAAACGCAACACGGAGCGACAAACATGATACCACATCATTAATATTTCTTCATTCTCTTTGCGCTATCTGTTTTTCATAATATAAGCTAAGGATGTTTTTCATAGCACCAGCTAAAATTCACAGTCCTGTATTCCCGTGCATTCAATAAGGAGCTCTTTCAAAGACTTCAACTCGTGAATCTCATTTGGCAGCTCACAGAGTTTCCAGCAGCCCCTGCCATCTAATAAAACCAACCGCTGTAACTGACCAATGGATTTATCGACGCTAACCAAGCCTATACAGCTATGCATGATCAGTCGTTCTAAATTTGCAAGTCCTGAGTAGTCCGGAGTTTAACCAAAAACCAGCAAAACGACAAATCCAGAACTTTATGAAACAAAAAGATAAAAAATATGAAACAGTCAAGTTCTGGATTTAACAGATAGACGTTCCTAGCATATATGCCTTTATATGGCTCCATCCGTGCCAACGATGGATAATGCCGCTCCATGCTAGACTGAGAACGACTAGATTCTTCATGAATAGTTTGGCTATGCCAAAGTATAGAGGAATATTTTGCCAAGTAAGCCATCACAATTTCAGAAGCAGATGTGACTTTTTCCGGAAAAAGTTGGTTGGAAGATGAAAATTTTGCAGTAATTTCTTCATTACCGATCCGAACACAATTTTAAGGCCTTTTTTCTGATCTTCACTTCCTAGAAACCAGCTCCGGTTAACCTTGCAATTGAGTGCAAGGAACCTTAGATCTGGAAGTCTCATGAAAGCATCATCTACAAAAAGGTGTCTTGCCAAATAGGTAAGTTCATTAAAAGTGCCAAAAGTTGTGTACGGCATTCAATTTAGTGCCAAAAGTTTTTTCCGGATCACTTAAGTGCCACTTTAAAAAAAAAAAAACGATCATTTAAGTGATAACTCCAATCTGAATTGCTGGAAATTCGATGTGGTTATATTTTATTATTTCTTAGTCCTACATGGCTCATCATAGTACCTAGTCAGCATATAATCCCTAAACGACGTTGTCCAAAAGTTGTAAATAATGATCATTTAAGTGTCAAATTTTATTAAAAGCGATCATTTGAGTGCTAAATTTTATTTAAAGTGATCACTTTAATACCAGTCGGTATTAAAAAATGATCACTTCAGTGCCAAGCATGCCACATGGATTGAAATTTTTAAGTATTCTAATTTTATTTATAAATAATACGTAATCAATTTGGTCGGAATTTCTTGCCGTTAACACTAAAATAATTGTTTTTCCTCTAGTTTAGCACTTAAGTGAGCTGAAGAAATTTTTTGGTACTAAAATGAGTGCCGTATACAACTGTTGACACTTCTTATGTACTTATCCCGTCAAATAGTGAAACTTGAGAAAGAGAGCTTCAACTTTTTCCTTTTCCTGCCAAAAAGGAAATGCCTTATTAAACCCTCGTTTTTTAGGCTATCATAAAAGAGGAAGTAGCCAAATTGTAGTGGTATGGCAGGGACCTTTTACCTGGTGTGTCATCAGCAAATACGCTTCATCGGCATCCCACACCCTAGTCTGCTTCTGTCTTACCATATTACTATCTTGGCGGATGATTTCCCGCCCCATGTCCCTTATCACATCATGCATCCAAAGCTTATTATTTTTGTCAATCTTTATCAAGGACATATGCTGCATGCTGCAAAACTTCCAAAGCTTCTTCCGAAAATAATTAACTCTCATCCCACATGTGGATTGCAACTTCTTTGTCATGTCCAATTAAAAAACAAGCTATATCGAAATATACGTGCTTTTGCCGATCATCCAACGCCTCGTAACTTATCTTCAGCTTATTGCTAAATTTTTTTTCAACTTGTTCAGTATGGCATCCCACTTTTTTTTTTTTTAATACTGTTGCATGATAAAAACGAACCTATAACCTCAAGAGTTGAAGAGATTTGTCAAAATCTATGCAGTTAAGTTCATAGCTCCAATCCACTTCGGAAAGGTTGAGAACCTCTTTGTTTCTACTAGTGATGATAAGTTTACCTCCTTCACCAAACCAATCACACTTGCCTATAAGTGCATTCAATTGATTCTTTTGGTCAACATCATCAAAGAGAAGAAGAAGCCTTTTGCCACATAACCTTTGTTTAATGATCTCAATCCCTTCGTCTGTGTTGCTTACACTTTTATCTTTACAATTCCCTTTGAGGATGTTGGAAATCAGCTGATTTTGCAAGTGCTCAACACCCCTTACCTTTGAAATTTCTCGAATGTTAGAAAGGAAACAATGATGCTCAAAATCATGTGAAAGTTGATTGTAGATGATCTTGGCAAGAGTAGTCTTTCCCACATCACCCATTCCATAAATACCAACAACTCGAGTTTCACGTGTCTGAGGACCAATCATTCTCATGATTTTACTCACGTGATTGTCGACTTCCACCAAATAATTTGATAATGCCAAACAACTCTTTTTCAACTCACCGAAAACCTTCTTGACAACTATTTTCACTAATTCACCTTCGTGCCTCATATTTCGTGAGTTGAAACAAATGGAACTAGGAAATTGGGTTGAAGAACAAATGGTAAGGCCAAATCAAATTAGAAAATCTAACATCCAGTTTAAATAGATTCCTCATAGAAATTACGTGAACTACATAATGTTATTCGTAAAGAGAAGGATGAAAATGGACTTATTACATAGAGTTAAGATTAGAAAAAGGGAAATTCCTGCCAACCATCCCAGTTTTTGGATATGATTTCTGAATGATTTTTTATTTTTCTAGAAGAACATTCAACTTCAATACTCAAAATAACAAAAGTTCAGCAAGCAATCAATTAGAAATAAGTTGCTTTCTATATATGCAAGCCATTGCTGTAGGCCTAATCTAAAAAAATAATCATCTGTTGGGCATGCTCTAGAGGTCCCATCCTTTTAGTGCTCCGTTCACTAAGAGCGGCCTTCCACTCGCTAATAGTTCCATCATCGTATTGCTTCTTCCTTTCGTGCTCAAGGAAGGCCTGTCTATACCTGCCGGTCTGGTGCCGAATTCGTAAGATTCCACGTCATAGAAAATGGGCACGATCTTCTGTCTCATGGTTTTCTTATACTCTACCATCTAGGCCAACTCCTTGAGACACCATTTGCTGAAGACATATCCTTTACAGAAGATGGGTACGGAGACTATTGACGTCTTGATTGCATGGAGAAGCTCCGGGCTAATCTCTTCCTCGACCTGCAACTCTTTGTCATCTCTGCATGCATGGATTCCCGAATCAATCAAGCTAAGATAAAGGAAGTCAGTGAAACTTGCTTGAGTATCTAGTCCTCTAAAGCTCAAGAACACCTCATAGTCGAATCTCGATGAAACTGCCATCTCCTCATTTTTTTTTCAAGTGTGAATACAGGCAGCCAGATCTGCTATCCTATTGTTAGCAGCTGCATCGTTTATTTGTAGCGCCGTCTTCAGCGATGCCTACTCAAAGCCTTCTCTGGAAGAGATCCTCGAACAGAACAGCAGAAAAGACGATCGTCAGAGATGACTCATCAGAAAGATGAATTGGAGATGAAAATCGAAACAAAATCAAAAGGGAAGAAAAAGAATTCTGGGGGACGAGAATCTTTGATGGATAAAAACACGAGCACAGCTGCCGCACCGAGGAAGTCGAAGAACGGTGCGGTCTCGTCGTGGCTGAACGTAGATTATATCCTCAGTTCTTCGTTCGCCGTCGTCGTTCGCTGGATCCAGCAATGGCAGGCACTTCTTACTCTCCCTCTTCTTCGCTTTTAAGTGGGAGAGAGTCGTGAGTGGCAGAGTAAAAGATAGCGAGGCAGCGCGAAAGAGGGAGAGCCGCGAGGGTCTGGAGAGGGAGAGAGAAGCAGGCGGCAGTACGGAAAAAGGGCGAATCCTAGGCATTCCGGTTTTCGAACCCATAAAAAAACATATAAGGCAGTCCGGGTTCGGTCCTACGTACCGGAACTGACAACCGGATTAGAACCGGCCAATTCCCATAGGAATTACCCAAAATCAATCAGTTTAGTTCCCAATTTGTCCAAGTTTAGTTCCCGGTCCAACTCGAGATTGGTGCTCATCCCTAAAAGAAAACACTTGAACTTTATTTAACAAATCACTTTCTCATCTCTAATAAGGATTAATACCACGAAAAACCCTACATTGGTACATCCTAAATTAATTTTTCAATAACTAAAAACTCAAAAGTTAGTAATTTGATGACAAAATTTAATAAAAATTAACATAAGGTAAATTTATCATGGGAGAACTAATTTAGGATTTTTGTTAATCAAAAAATTTATTTAAGTAAATTTGTAAAAGTATATTTGTTTGGGATTTTTCACGATATTAATCGTTCTAATAAATGGAAAACATCCATTAGCTAAGCTTTTCATTCTTTTGTCTAGAGCTTCAACAACTCTCTCTCTCTCTCTCTCTCTCTCTCTCTCTCTCGCTAGCTTCTTAATGATAAATTAACAAGTCATGTTCTTAGTTATTATCAAAATAGTACTTTCAATATTTGATTTTCCCCATGATACTTTATTTTGTGGCGTTGAAGTGGGGAGTGCTGGAGATATTTATTAAAATGTCAAAATGATTGTAGTTATCACTTCAATTCTTTTCAACACTGACTTTCAATCTAGAGAAAAAGAATGAGGAATTGAATAGTTTCATGTATGTTTGTGGTTATGATTACTAGATTATATAGCTTCTTTTTGCCATATTTACTCTATAAAAGTATCATATTTGAAATTCATCCATCTTTTACCGTTCACTCGATGTTCTCCATTTTCAAGAAATAAACACATTTGAAGATTCGGAAAAAAAAGAAGACTCTTCTCGTATCTAAGGAGGTACAAAAAATGGTTCTTTCTAATTTTGGTTTCGGAAATGTGACCCCTTATTTTCCATTACTACAATTACAAAAAAAGAAGAAAGCCATAAACATATTATAACTATGTTTATATAGTTCTAAACATTTTTATATTTCGTCAATTGAGTCATTTGATCAATTTTGATCGAAAAACCTTGATATAGACGTTAATAATCTTACGTGACATAGGAGAAATTAATAAATAAATGAAAAGAAAAAATATTCACTGGTTTATAATCGCCACGTCAATGGCTGACATGGCGTGTGCTTATTTACTATTAATCAATTATAATTTGACACATAATCGGTGACATGGAAATAGAGAAATTAATAGAAAAATCCCTAGATCCAACTGGATTTCTCTCTTCCTCCGCTTCCATCTGCAGCCACTGCGAGCCTGACCTCTACGCCTCCTTCCGCCAATGCCATCGCTGAAGTCGCTGACGTCATATCTCTCCAACTTGGTCGTCTCCTTCGCTTAGTGGCTCACTTCCAAATCTAATAGCAAGGGATTGGATTTGGTCGGAAGAGAATCCATGACTGAAGTTGGTCTCTCCTTCCACCACTCAACACAAAATCCATGAACTGAAAGCGTGCAAATTTGTTCGTCACGAGACGACCGAAATAGAAAACGATTGTGTAGAGCCAGCTCCATTTGCACTAGATATGGAGCCTTGGCCACGAGCGATGATGGCTCATCCACACACAATGACGAAGGGGGAGACATGAAGGTCGGTGAAGTCTAGATCTGGAATCGTCGTCGCTCCCAGCCATGGCTTCAGATTTGGAAGTTTGGCTAGATTTGGGGTCTTGGCGGCGAGACCGAGGGGTGGACGTGGAGGTCGGCGCTCAAATCTGTGGACGAGAGGCCATCCATGGCCAATTGCTACTCTGCATTTCCATATCTGTGGACGAGCGCTCGCGGCCAGGCTTAGTCACCGGGATGACAAAGAGGGGGTGGACGAGAAGGTCGGTCTGGACGCGATGATTGATCGTCACTCAACAGTCAGATCTGGTCTGCTGCTCAACAGCTTTGAGCTTGAGTCTTGGCTCATCCATGGTTGCCAGCGACGAGCTCAACAGCTTTGCCACGGACCATGGTGGTCACGATGGGGTGGTGGCGCCAGGATGGTGGTGTCAGCGGCTTGGGTGGTGGAGATAGCCAAGCCCAAGCGGAGCAGAGGTTGAAGATGGAAGAGTAGAAGAGGGAATTTTTTCTTTTAATTTTCATGTTAGTATCAATTTGTGAAGATCTAATTAGATATCGGTAAATAAGCGCACGTCACGGTAGTCGTTGAGGTGGCGCTTAAAAATCATCGAATATTTTCTTATGATGTAGACATTGAGGTTGATGTTGACATTGTTAATAATATTTTAATATTTTTTGAAATTTTTATAATCTCTTTTTTTTAAAATATTTTTTTCTCTTGGCCAAAATGAAAGGAAAAAATAATAAAAAATTAGACAACTTGTTCACATCATTATAAAACTTGTTCAAATTTAATTTTTTAATTTTTTAAACAATTGATTTTTTTTTTCTTTTCTTCCTTTTTCTTCTCCACCATCATTGGCCACGGGGATGACCGACAAGCTTTGGTCTTGCCGGATTGAGCAGGCTCATGGGCCCAAATGGTGAGCCTTGAGCTCGTCTAAGGCTGGTGAGCCTCAAGCCTCGTTAAATCGATTGAGTTCATGGCCTCTGGCAGTGAGCCTCAAGCCTCGCCAGATCGGACGAGCTCACAGCCTTTGGTAGTGAGTTGGTGAGGCTAGAGCCTTGCCATCAAGGGCTGACAAGCCTAGAGCTTCGTTACCTGAGATCGGCGAGCCTAGAGCCTTACTAGATTAGGCGAGCTTGCAGCCTCGAGCGGTGAGGTTTGAGCTCGCTCGAGGTTGGCACGGCTTGAGTGGTGAGCGACGAGCAATGAGTCTCACCAAATCGGGTGAGCTCGCAACCTCTGGCAACAAGCCTCTAGCCTTGTTAGATTGGCGAGCTCATGACCTCCGGTGACGGCTCAAGCTCGCCCCTTGTAAGCCAACCAAGGAAAAACTGCTAGAGGAAGCAGAGGGGATGACACAAGGAAGCAGAGGAGCAAAGGAGAAGAAAAAGGAACAAAGAAAATAAAAATAAAAATAAAAAATAATTAAAAAATCGAAGTTTTTAAAATAAAAAATTAAAAGATTTTTTTTTTTTGCCTAAAATAAAGTGTGAAATCATTTTCTAATAGAATCCAAACAACAAAAAACATTTTTGATTATACATCATCAAACAGAGGAAAACAAATCGTATTCTTGAAAAATGCTTTCTAGTAAAATATTTTTCTTTATCATTGAGTTTTCCGCAAAACAAATGCACTTTCATGGAAAATGACCTCCTAATTAAAATTAGAAATTAATTTTCCCTAAACACACAAGAGAATATTGTTGCTTACGATTCATCTAGGGCTCGATAGAAAGCTTTAACTTTTTTTTTTTTTTACTAGCAACTTAGTTACATATAAAATGACTTGTCCAAAAATTCTCTCGTTTTGTTGAGTCTTCCTCTACCGCCATGGTAGTTTGTCGAGTCTTCTCTGAACCCTAATTACATTGCTTCTCTACCTCTTGCCTTCTTAATGGCAATTTCCCTTAGTAACTACCCCTTCTCATCAAACCGCATTTCCAGTTAGATTAGTCATTCATCCGTCTCTCTGCATGTTTCCACCCCTCTATGGAGACTTCGCTTTCTTAGTGCCCAATTTCCTGCTTTAAATCGGTGGCTTTTCTTCCATCTTCTTCCCTTCATCACATCACCCATGCGATTAAAGCCTAATCAATATGGAATTCACCTAGTTGTATCTTCCATTTCATCTTTCCAACCTTTGCCTCCCTCTTTCTGTCCGTACTCCTTTCACGCAGGGTTTCTTTCGCTACCCATCTCTACCTCATCATCCACCAGAGCGAATTCCCCTCAATCTCAACTTTTACCATCATCGTACCTCCATCTTTCTTCCCTTGTGTATTTGGGTAGTCCCAACGTCTGAACTTTTCTTGATGCCATCTCCATCGGAGTTTGCATGTCGACCCAATCCACCTCCCAACGATAGTTATAATGGAACAATCTCAACAGCAAGAAGATGCCCGGGTTGCTGCACTCTACAACAGACTTGGACGACTACGGCCGAACAGGAAGTGGAAGTGCAGGAAGATGAAGTCTTGTCGTGAAGCTGCAAGAATGCAAACTCACATTAATAGGTAAAATTATGTCCAATCCTACTATCAACTTTCCAGCTTTTCGAATACCTTAAAAAGAGCATGGTGCAATGATCAAGTAGAAATTTCCCAACGCGAAGAGGGGCTCTATGTATTTAAATTCACTTCAGAAGGGGAAAGGCAGCGAATCTTAAACAATGGCCATTGGTTGTTCGGAAATCATCTGATTATTGTGAAACCTTGGTTGCCCAATATTCCTTTGCATTGCTACGACTTTACAACTTGTGCGTTCTGGGTGCAAATTTACAAGCTTCCTCTAGAACGATGTACTGAAAATATGATCGTTAAAGCTGTTAGACAACTTGGCAAGGTGCAGGAGGTGAGAATTGATAGCAAAGACAGTTCTTGATTAGATTAGTGAGGGCAAAAGTCGAACCTAATTTAAAGGAACCTCTGAAATCTAGTAAACTTATCGAGTTGGATGAGAAACACATATGGATTGACTTTCGATATGAACGCCTATCACATTACGGTATTCATGCGGAATTCTAGGCCATTGTGCCATGTACTGCAAAGACATTCCTTATGATGCAGCAAAAATAGATGGAAATGACAAATTGTTTTATGGTCGATGGGCGAGGGCGAGAGGTCATACAACATAGCCCATTATGGTTTGCATTTTATAAGTAGCACTCGAATCAAGAAGATGTCGAAGAGATCATACTAGAAACTCAACCGCAACCACCTCTCTTACTCCCTGCAGCACCTCAGATTAATATTCAGCAACCAGCCATTGTGGAGACTAGCATAGAACAGTCCCCGCATTGCAATGCCACAAGTACGCAGCAGCTTTCTTCTCTTGCTGATCCAAAATAGAAATCCCCTGTTATGAACCGGTTAACTTTATTCAACAGTGTAGCCGAAGCTTCCTCAATCAGTAAAAAGCTCACAAATCCATGATTGACCGCGAAGTCAAGTCCATTGAAAAAAGCCAAAAGATATAATCCTTATGGGATGTGTTCTAATGTAAGCGAAATGCTAGACTACTCAAACCTTATGAATACCCCTATCTTTACAGCTGAAGGGGTTGGAAAATGGGCCGTGGTGGCTTGCCCGAAAAAGCCACCACAGGACAAATGAGGATCATTAGTTGGAATTGTCAGGGGCTGGGTAACCTCCTAACAATTCAAGCATTAAAGGCCCTTGTGGCCAGTGAAAGGCCCGATATTTTTTTGATGGAAACGAAAAATCAAGAAACGGTGATCCAGAATCTGAGGAGGAAGTTGAAGTTTTCAAGTTGTTTTGTGGTGAATCCTATGGGTTTGGCCGGAGGGTTGGTAATTTTTTGGAATGATCAGGAGGTGTCTTTAACTGTGGAGCATACTACCAGCCACTTTATTGACACAATTTGTACAGAGAATAAAAGTGCTACAACCATGAGACTCACATGTCTTCATGCATCATCGACATACCAACAATGATAGCAAGTATGGGCAGATGTCAGACAAATCAATACCTCAAATATGTTACCATGTGTGCGTCTAGGCGATTTTAATGACATACTATATCATTGGGAAAAGGCAGGCAAAAAGACAGCGGAGCCATATAGATTACATTCCTTCAGAGAATTTGTAAATGATTGCATGCTTATGGATATCGAAAGCAAGGGTTGCTTCTATACATGGGTGAACAACAGAGATGGTGATGAAGCTACAAAGGAAAGACTCGATAGGGCCCATGCACGATTGATTGGAGATTAACACCCGGCGGAAGTCTTTGCTTATCCTGCTTTGGCCTCAAACCATAGTCCTCTTCTTTTACTCACCGAACCCAACTCTTTAAGACGGAAGAAAACTTTCATCTTTGAAGTTTTCTGGCTTCAAGATAAGGCTTGTCGATCGATTATTAGCAATGCTTGAGATTCATCATCAATGCCGGCTCAATCTCTGACCAATAAGCTTTGACATACTTCTTTTGCACTCACCAGGTGGAGTAAATCACACTTCAGCAATGGACAGCAACAAATCAACCTGTTACAACAATAGATACAACATCATCTTAATCAACCGGGTCATGACTACGATAAGGCACTTGTAACTAGCATGAAAGAAGAAATTCACAATATATGGCAGCGAGAGGAAACATATTGGGCTATGCGTTCAAGGATCTAATGGCTAAGGGGAGGAGACAAGAACATAAAGTTCTTTCATGCGACGATAATACAACATATACAACGTAATCGCATCAGCATGTTAAAAGATGAGCATCTTGGCTGGATCCGCGACTCTGATCAGCTCAAGAACACAACGCAAACATACTTCCAACATCTTTATTGCTCGACTGGCTATCGAAATTATGAACCTGTTCTCATGCAATGTCCCCAGGTAATCACAGAAGAAATGAACACAAGCTTAACAGCAATTGTTTCTAGGGAGGAAGTAAAACAAGTTGCTTTCCAACTCGGGGCCACCAAGGCCCCAGGACCCAATGGCTTCAATGGGTTATTCTATCACAACCACTGGGGTATCATACAAGAAGATATATACACATCAGTACAAAAAATTTTCACTTCAGGAGTGATGTCCTATACCTTCAATAGAACTCTCATTACTCTTATCCCAAAGGTTCCGCACCCATAAAGGTTAGAACAGTATAGACCCATTAGTCTTTGCAATTTCATATACAAAATCTTTTCAAAAGTGTTGGTAAACCGACTAAAGCAGTGGCTACCAGGATTGATTTCAATAGAATAGAGTGCTTATGTCACAGGTAGATAGATCCAAGACAATATTTTGGTTGTGCAGGAGGTTCTCCATCACTTAAAAATCAAAAAAAGAAAGAGACACTTTCAGGCGGTATTAAAATTGGACTTGCAGAAAGCTTACGATTGGGTTGAGTGGGATTTTTTAGAGGCTTATCTTAAACAATTGGGGTTTCATGATCAATGGGTAAGGTGGGTGATGCAATGTGTCACCACAACAATATTAAGCGTTAAGTTTAATGGTGAACCATTGTAATACTTCCGTCCTACAAGGGGTCTAAGACAGGGGGATCCACTATCTCCATATTTATTCATCCTTTTAGCCAACCTGTTATCTACTCTCATTCACCAAGCTGTCAACTCTGGAACTCTCAAAGGAATTAAACTGAATAGGTACTGCCCTACCTTTTCCCATTTATTTTTTGCGGGCGATGCCATATTTTTCTTGCATGGAAGTACCCTAGAAAGCCAAAATCTAGCCAATATTTTACAGCAGTATTGTGTTGCAACGGGCCAAGCCGTAAATAGAAACAAATCTGGTCTATTCTGTAGTAGAGGTTGCCCCTTTCTTTTACAACAAAACCTTGCTGCAGAATTAAGAGTTCCTGTTATTGACAAGATAGGGAAGTATTTATGTATTCCATATGATTGGGGGTGTGTCCAAGAAAGACATGTTTGCTTGGATTTTGGGTTGTGTTAATGCCAAACTTGAAGGCTGGAAAAATCATTTTATCTCTAAAGGAGGAAAGGAAATACTATTAAAAATGGTAGTGCAGGCACTCTCGCAATACGCCATGTCCATATTTAAACTTCTGTTTCTATATGTCGAGTCTATTGAGCGCAAAATAGTCAAATTCTAGTGGCGAGGCTAGCGGCACTAGATCCGGTATACATTAGAGGGCATGGGATCTACTCAAAGAAAGGAAGATGGAAGGGGGCCTCGGCTTTCGAGATTTACTAACCTTTAATAGAATCCTTTTAGGAAAGCAAGCACAGGCTTTTCCAAAATCCCCCATCCTTATGGGGTAGAGTTTTTAAGGGACTATATTTCCATTTGGGTAGTTTTTGGCATGCAAGGAATGGGACTAATTCCTCTTGGGGATGGAAGAGCTTACTCTTAGGTCAAGAAGCTATCCTTAATAAGCTACGGTGGTCTTGTTGATGGACGAGAAGATCAATATTCGTGAGGATAAATGGCTCACTAGTGGAATCATTGTTAAGCGAGACTAGCGCCTAGAGGAGAGCGAGCAGGTCGCTGGTTTTATAGTCCCAAATGAGAATATCTGAAATACCCCTCTTCTACGAGACAACTTTGACCAGCAAATACTCAAGGAGATAATCACTATTCCATTAAACCATGCTTCTATCATGGACCACATCATATGGACATGCACAAAAACAGGTAAATACTCAGTTAAAACTGCCTATCACATTCTTAGACAATTAGATCACACCAAGAACAGTAATCTTGCCTCATCCTCATACCAGCCATCAGCCCGTCTTTGGTGATACATCCGAAATCTAAAGATGCCCTCAAGGATTCGCATTTTTATTTGGTCGTTATGCCATAATGCTCTCCCTACAAAAGCTAACCTCTTCCAATGACATATCATTCAGGACCCGACATGTCAGTTCTGTTCATCACCTTGAAACTACTGAACATATCCTTTTATTTTGCCCATGGACGAAGTAGATCTGGTCTCACTCTAATATACAAATTGATCACTTAACTTACATAAGACATCGAATAGATGTGTGGCTTGAGGATATATTTGAAAATTAGTCAGGCTTACCTTCTTGGGAGATCATTGCATCCATTCTTTGGCAGCTATGGAAGGCGCGGAACCATTTCACTTTTCGACATCAACAGACCACTTCTACCCAGCTCGTAGATCTGGCCCTTGCTGAAGCAAAGCTGTACAGTAGCAAGGTGCAGCAACCAACAGAAGCAGGAAATGCTCTACTAAACCCTCATTGAGTATAGACTCCACCGAATCGAGGCAGCATCAAGGCTAACATCAATGGGGCTTTTCCCACGGCTACTGATATGGGTGCAATCGCGTGCATTTGCAAGGAGCACATCGGTATTTTAATCGCTGGATTCACCAGTACAGTTTGTGCATCTTCTCCCCTACAAAGTGAGATCCAAGCTCTCATCTCCACTCTTACTTATTTGCTAGAGTAGGGACAAGAAGAAGCTCACCTCATCATTGAGTCTAATTGTTTAATTCTTGTGGAGATCTTCAACGATCGTAATCAGCCGCTATGGGAGAGCCGAGCGCTGGTTGCCAACGCCATAGCTTTGCGTCTCTCCTTTTCCTATCTGCGCATTCAACATTGCCGAAGAGAAGCCAATGTTGCAGCTGATTGGGCAGCCAAGGCCCATGCCCATAATACACTTTCACCTACTTGGCCTTCATCACCTCCTCAAGCGTTAATGAATTTACTATGTAATCGACGCCCTTTCTATGTGTTGTAATTTTCGTCCTCCTTGAATGAAAGGCATCATCATTTTAGACCCAAAAAAAAAAAAAAAAAAGACTTGTCCCAATTAAAATTGAAAATCAATTTTCCTTAACTCCAGCCTCAGAAGTGCGTCTTCTCCTCTCTCTCTCTCTCTCTCTCTCTCTCTCTCTCTCTCTCCCTCTCCTCTCTTTATTTCTAACTGAGGACAAGATACATGGATTTATTTATTTATATGATGTCTATTATTGGTTTTGCGTTTATGGTTGGAGCTGAGAAATCAAATTGGACCTGTGATGCTTTTAGTAACAAAGCCCATCAACTACTTGTGAATATTTCTCAAGGATCGACTTCAGATCACGGTGATCTCGCTAAAATAGTTAATTGTGAGAATTGGAGACAGCATCAATCCAACACACAACTATCTAACAAAGCATAGAAATCAAGCAATGCAATGAAGTGCTCTATAAAAAATATTTCATTCCCTAATGAAAAACACAAACAGTATTCAAGTAATGCAATAAAGTGCTCACCTCTAGTATGAAGTCATTTTGCTTGATTGTCCTTTAAATTTAGCTTTTGTGCTTAAGCAATATCTCTTTCCTTTTTCAGAGTACTTACCATTAGAATTTATTCAGACATTTAGCATCGTTTCCTTATTCTTTTGTCCCGTTCTTCTCCTCCTAATATGATCCCCCATTTGCATTGGAATAGCTTAGAATTGATAGTTCAATCACATATAACAAATCATAGAATCACACAAACTGTCATCTTAAGACTATTCCATTAACAGGTTAATTTGACTGTCAAGTTGCTTGGCTAGTCACAAGTTGGTAAGTTTACAGACTACTGTTTAGAAAACTACTAGCATTATTTAATTCTTTTAAATTACTAACTATTCCAAAAAAAACCTTAGGGAGGACGGTAGAAGCACCAAAAGTTGCGTACGGTGCTTATTTTAGTGCCAAAGTTTTTTCTAGGTCATTTAAGTGCCACTTAAAAAGAAAATGTCACTTAAGTGCCAATTTCGATTTAGATTGCTGGAAATTTGAAGTGGGCATATTTTCTTAATTTCTCAGTCTTACGTGACTTGTTAGCATGCCCAATCAGCACATAATCCCTAAATGACGTTGTTTAAAAGTTGTAAATAGTTATTGTTTAAGTGCCAAATGTTTTTAGAATGATCATTTTAGTATTAATTGTTGTTAAAAAGTAATCATTTCAGTAACAAGCACACTCTAGCACAAACAACTCCTAGTATTACATCAATCTAAGTATACATATCCTTTAAAGATTATACTTGACTATTCTCAATACACTATGTATTTACCATTATATCCAAACCACATAAGGTGATATAATCAGTTGAACAGTAAATACATGTAGTAGATGTAAAAAAATAATAGTTTTCATTTGCACTCATATTTCTTTCCATTTTAGAACAATTGTCTTTTCAAACACGTCACATAAATCTATATCTATTCATGACTATCGGTATGGCTATCAGTAACATGCTAAAGTAGCAGCATTAATTTATTACTTCGAGAACATAGTCAGAAGTAACATATGTCACAAAAATGAGATAAATTATAATTTACCTCAAGTACTCATACGATGAGTAAATAGGGATAATTTCACCTGCCTCTCTTATCGATCATATAATACACATGTAGTATTAATTACGTGCTATAATGGATTTCTCTTTCCATAAAAGCGTACGTCACTTATCTTAATCTAAACATAGTTACCTGCTTCTCATGTACTCATATTTAGCTCGAGTGTTATATCAACTTACTTGTTACAGTGCTCAATTAAGTACTTGCATTCGTCTACATGATTATGGGACTATCATGTTCGGTCTTATCAAATACAAATCACAGACATCATCTTGATTTTAATTAAGGTGACGTAAAATTATATTATGTACTTGCTCTTCCAACATCTAAAGCACATACTGTCTCATCTTAACTTACTAACTATAACACTTGAGATAATTGCTTGTGTGAGTGTGTCAATCGTTACCTACTGACATATTTTTTAACAATATATATATGTTTGTGCTAGTCTCATAATGGGATTTGTACATGTTAATAAAACATCCACTCACTAAAAAACAAATAAGTGCACTACGTATGATCACACACACACACACACACACACACACACACACACACACACACGAAATGGTTGTTTCATCGGTGCACTTATGGTTATTTTACTCGGAACTGATCACTCATAAGTTAACTAATCTATTAGGTGAGGCTATTAAGGGATATAAACGCAACAAACTAAAAATTCGATAAGAAATCGACTGCTTTCGACCATAATAATCAGTAAGGTCAATATGACACCATTATAAATCAATTAAGCGAACAGATATAAGCTGATCCGATGGAAGTACGTAATCGAATTGCCGGTGGTTTTTCGCACGATTACAATATTCATGTCAAACGGTAATAAATCGATATTCTATTGATATTATATTCGGGACACGAAATTGAACCTCGCGATTTTATGACAACTAAGGGTCATCTATGATTTGAAGATGCACAAACGTGGATCGAAAATTAACCGACCATGGGTCAAATGTGCTAAAATCCCTAAAAGCTACATGGTAGATTAGGTCGTACTAAAGTCGCATTCGATTGATTTTAACCATGAAATTTAATTCGGTTTCGAGATCGAGCGTTCAAGGGTGTCACGATTTATTTATTAGGCGTTGTCTCATCTTTGGTAATTTTTAACGAGTCCAAAATTTTATGGAAAAATGATTTTTGGACAAAAGAAAAAAAAAATGAAATTCGGATTAAGAGGAAAAAGGGAATTTGCTGTCCAAAAAGACTTTAATTTGGGAAATTAGAGCTAAAATTGTGATTGGGGGAAAGAAGAAGGGCATAGAAGACTTTGGAGGCTATGTAATGATGGTTTAGATATTTACCTAAGGTTTTGATTGGTTGCTCATTTTCTTTCTCTCTCTCTTTCCCTCCTTATCTCATGCATGAACAACCTCTCCCCCTCTACTGATTTCTTTTTCCCTTGCCCACGTTCCCTTCTTCCTCATCTCTTCTCCCCTCCATTTTCCTTCTTTACCACCAGCTTTCTTCCCTTTACTCTGCTGTCGCTCCACCCACCATTCACGCCAGCAGCCACCGTAGCTCAGCTCCACCACACTACCACTAGAACACCATCATTAGTCTAGCAACCTCAGTCCACCGTCACCGCCAGCCATCATCGCATCACCTCACCACCTCCACAGCCTAGTAGCCCCTCCACATCTAGCATTGCCACGCAGCCACCACTATCGCTACTAGCGCCACCGCCGGCCCGCAGGACCTCCATTGAGACCAACCCAAGCCTAGCTCCCCTTTTTGGCCGAGAACTTGTAGGATAGCCTTCGCCACCGTCGAACCTCCGTTCGGGCCATGGTTGTCTTGTGTTTTCGTCGTCATCGCGTCGCCGTTGCTGCAAGCTTGCAACCTTCGAAAACTGTGAGTTAACTCCCTAATCATTGATTAGGCTGTTAATTGCGCTTAGGGGTGGTTAGATTAATGCTAATGGGGGTTAGTATTAGTTAAGCCTAAATTAGTCTTAATTAAGCTTGGTTTAGTTTAATTGAGGTTAAGATTGGTTTAGATTGATTTTAATTGCGATTAGCCTAAGTAATTGCGATTAGGTTAATTAACATGGTTAGATTAATTAATTGAGTTTAGTTTAATTAATCATAATTTATTTAATTAATCGCAAGTAGCGTAATTAGTGATGGATTAGTCGTTACGTAGAATTTACGCTCGTTTTCTTGGACAAAATTATGCGTGATTTTGTATGATTTTATGCAATTGATTGCTCTATGGTAGTTATTCATTGTTATTATAAAACTCTGTTTTATAGGCAATTAATGGAAAAATGTGAGGTGTCGGGTTTGGGCGCCAAATCTTACGCGCTAGATAAAACCGTGGAGTTTTAAAATGAGAGTGTATTAAGTTTAACGATTCGATTTTAAATATGTGAACACACACAATTATTTTACTGGGATTTTTAAATAATAAAAATTGGCCAAGTTCATTATTTGAAAACAAAGCATTTCAAAGCAAAGTATGGTGTTCTTGGCTAAATATGTGCCTGCATGGTCATTTAATGGAACCTGTCACCTAACGAGAGGTGGGGGGATGCCGATTTTATCGGATGCCCGATGGGGGTTGGAAGCCAAGTCGTGGTTGAGGTCGAACCAATACTCCTTTATGGAATGTCGTCTAGGCGGGGGTTCTAGATGATGTTGTGCCCGATGGGGTGGGACGATGCTTGGTTATGTCAGAAGATCGCTTACTCTTGTGTTGGCCGTGGCCCGAAGGGGCATAATAATCGGAACATGTGTGAATGATTATGATGCATTGCGCTTGATTATGGGGCAAAATTGTTAAGCATGGTATGAGATGTGCCAAAATGGGTTTTTCCTTATAATCGGGACCTATGTGAATGCTTGGAGAATGAAAATTATGTGTTTTGATTATTGTTTATGCTTATGGTATTGATAGTGGCATATGTGACTTGCTAATCTGCAAGGGTGTGCCAATGTGAGGTAACTTGTTTGTGGTGCCTATTTAGGCCACCTTCGAGGTGAATTCATGTCCTAATCGGGGCTTAGGGATTTTAACTCGCAGTTTTTATCTCACCCCGTTGTGGTTAAACATTTTCAAAGTCGTAGCATGGATATTTGATGTGGACATCGAGTCATACCGAGGAGGAGGTGTTAGAGACCCATTGTTTATTTCAACTGGTTCGATCACTCAAGCGCGGGCCAAGCAATTCAAACAAGCTATTGGTGTCATGGTTCGTGATCTTTGGCGTGGAGATGTGGATCAAATCTTGATGAATCTTGGAAATCTTGGCATAATCTTTGGTGTGGAAATGACCTTGGATCAAATCTAGAAGAATCTTGGAAATCTTGGTGTAATTTGATTATATGGCCACCAAATATTTGACCAAATAAAAATAATAATAATAATAATAATCTTCTTGTTTAGGCATATTCTAGAATATGACGCATTAGATTTCTAGGGTTGGTTTTAGGGTTTATGTGGCAGTTAGAAAGCGTATATTAAGGACTTGTCAAATTTCTTTGGGGACAGATTTTATTTTTGAGGAAAAAAAAATTGAGAGGTTCTCTTCTACTGTTCTTTTGAGTGAGATAGTGAATTCTTTCGCTCGTGGCATCTATAACGTTGGTTGGTTGACATGCGTTTGTCAACAGGTCACGTTCATACCGAGATTGTCAATTACAGGTTCGATTGGAGGTCGAGATTCACAATTCGCACCATCCGGACTTTTGTAGAATGATCTTTCCACAGCGATTCACGTCATTTGGTATTAGAGCTTGTTTCTACAAAGTCTATTTATCTTTAATTTTCTATTTATATTCGACAATTTGAGATTTATTGGGCTAGGGTTTCGATTATAGCCAATTTAGGGATACGATTGCTTTTGTGCTTCAATACATAGTTGTTCGTTTCATTAGTTTCAATTTTTTGTTTTTTGTAATTTCAGTTGGTCCTAGCCTCTTAAATTGTATATGAGTTCATCAAGAAAAAAAAAGAAAAAAAAGAGAGAAAGAAATCGCACAAAAAAATGTGCGCAAAAAAAAATTCAGCAAAAAACAAAAAGCCGAACCAAAAGTAAAAAAAGAATCAAGAGGGCGACATGTTTGTTAGTGGACTGAATTGAAACAAAAATCAATAGTGATTTGGATTTCAATTAGAATTCTGAAAGTTGTACTTGTTGGTTTGATATTGTTACTTACTAAATTGATCTAATCTTGTTTGATTAGTTTGATTGATTGATTGTTGTGAGGGGGTTGAGAGATAGGTTTTGAGTTCGATAAGGAGCTTGTGAAAAGAGAATATGAAAGGGAAAATGCAAGACTCTGTGAACTTAATTGAGGGTGAAAAAAGCCTAGACTTGAGTCCAACACGAAGGAAGTGACAAACACCTTGAGAGAAACACGTGAGGGAGCGATTGGTGAGGATTTTTGTTACTAACATTTACTTGTAGGTCTAAAATATGTCACATGAAGAAAGCGTGAATCAAAGGGAGGTTGACTCCAAACGAAGGGATGAAGTACTCGTGGAAAGCATCCAGCAATTGAAGGCCGTAGTGGAGGAGCTTAGTGGCCGAATGATGGGGAATGGCATGAGGGTTGATGGTGATCGAGAGCTACCTCGAGGAAGGCTGTAACATCAGCAAGACGCCTCTAGAACATGACATAGATGGTAGCGGCATTATGATGATGATGAGGTCGAGATAGAGGATGATCGAGATGCTCGATTTGGAAGGTGAAATGGAGGCCGAGGGTTTATACACTGAGAAGATAATGAACTTGGCAATATCAAGATGAAGATTCCTTCTTTCCAATGGAAGAATGATCCCGATGCGTATCTAGAGTGAGAGAAATGTATGGAGATGGTATTTGATTGCCAACGATAATCTGAGCTCAAAAATGTAAAAATTGCAGCTGTTGAATTTAATGATTATGCTATCATTTGGTGGGATCAACTTGTGACTAGTAGGAGGCGCAATGGTGAAAGATCAATAGAGACATGGGATGAGATGAAGGTGGTGATGAGGAGGCATTTTGTACTAAGTCACTACCATCGAGATTTGTTTCAAAAGTTACAAAATCTCATACAAGGCAATAAGATCTTGGAAAAGTATCACAAAGAGAAGGGAGATTGCCATGATCTGTGTTAATGTGGTGGAGGATCGTGAGGCCACAATATCAAGATTTTTGAGTGGTTTAAGCCAAGACATAGCAGGGTGGTGAAGCTGCAACACTATGTTGAATTTGAGGAATTGGTGGACAAAGCCATCAACGTTAAGAGGCGATTGAAGTTGGATCGAAATCACGAGAGTGGAGGAGGTTCAAATCAAAATTGGAGATCCAATTAGAAGAGAAATGATAAGCCAAATTGGAGAGGAAACAACACCAAAACCGAAACCTCAAAGGAGAAGGAGAGGGACGGTAAAGTTAGGATGAATCTGGCTTCAAGTAAAATCGAATACCCTACCACTAGAACTTGTGAGATTAAATGTTTTAAGTGTTTGGGCAGGGGTCATATGACGAATCAATGCCCTAATAGGAGGGTGATGATCATAACTAGACATGGTGATGTTGAGTCTGAAAGTGAGATGGAGGAAGAGGATGATGAGATGCCACCGTTGGAGGATTGTAGTGAATGGAGAAGTAGCTATAAAATGAGACTTATTGGTGGTTAGACATTCTCTTAATGTGCAAGTAAAAGAGGAGGAGTATCATCAATAAAGAGATCGCTTGTTTCATACAAGATGTGCGGCGAATGGTAAGATCTATAGTTTGATAATTGATGGAGGTAGTTGTGTAAATGTGGCAAGTTGTATGTGGCATCCCAAAAAAAAAAACTCATGGCCATGTGTTTTATAAGTAGGAGTTTATTGATTTATGATTTCAAGATTTATGGCCAAGTGAATAAGAATGATCTGGTATTTATATAAATCGATAATTATTTTGTTGGAAACGCGTCCTATGTCCATGTGAGACCAAGAATTTTATTTGATGAGGAAATTATGTTTTTGTCCATGAATTTTATAAGTTGGATTTTATTAAACTATGTTACAAAGTATTATGACCATTTAAATTTGTAATTTGGTACCTTGTATAAGTGGGATTAAGATGGATTATCAAAAATAAATATGGGTCATTTAAGTTTGGATTTTAGGCCCAAGTGTGGTGGGCCTAAAGTGGGCCAAGAGGCCCAGCCCATATAGCCCATGGGGTTGTTGACGCATGGAGAGGGGGGGGGGGGAGGAGCCGAATGGCCTCCTCCAAGTGTCTTTGGCAAGGGAGACACTTGTCTCCTTCTTGGGAACAAGTGTCCCCCATGCAAAATGAGGATGCATGCAAGCTTTCTTTTCAACCAAAAGGAAAAGGGGGCAGGGGGTCATCGGTCTAGGTGCCGAGAGAGAGGAAGAGAGAAAGAGAGGAAGCGGGCGTGCGAGAGGAAGAAGAAGAAGAAGACCGTCGTTGCATCACCTAGCCCGTCGTTTTTGCTGTGTTTCCTTCGAATTTGAGGCAAGTGAAGTCCTAAACCTACCCCTTGCATTGCTGTGTGTACGTGTAGTAGATGGTAAGTCTTGATTGTGGTAGATGGGATGAGATTTCGGAGCTTTGAAGAGAGATTCGTTGGTCATGCATGCTGATTTCGGAAAGACCAGTCCAACCATCCGTGAGTTTGTGTGTTGCATGTGATTTTTTAGTTGGAATCTTATTTCGACCTCTTCATAAAAGTTGTAGAGAACACCTTGAAGAAAAACATACTAAAATTTGAAACAAAACGAACAAGTATTGGTTAGGGAAATGATTTTTCTTTGGAGGAGTTAGATCTGGAATTCGCTGTACTGACCTTTAGAGATTTCGTGGTCCGTAAAGTAACATTCTTGTGAAAATCTCACTTCAATCTCTTAATGAAAGTTGTATTATACTTCTTGAGGTATAACATACCAAAATTTTAGAGGAAATGAACAAAGATAGGTCGGTGAAATCGTTGTTCTTTGAAGAAACTTGATCTGGGAAAAACGTTACCTCGACCCAGTATGATTCGTGATTTTTATAAAACCGTATGGTTAAAATCTGTCCGTGTGTCCTTAACGAAAGTTTTAGGTACTATTCTGAGGAATAACATACTAAACATTTAGAAGAAATGAACATATGTAGGTCGGTGAAATGAGTTTCTTTTGAAAGATGATAATCTGGAAAAGATGACACCGAGAACGGGGGGAAATAATCATCTATATCTATCAATATAGAATGATTTGGGTTTCAATTTCTTCATGATATATTTACCACTAGGACTTTTCTATAACATGTCAAAATTTCAGAATTTTTGGAGTTCATTTGGGTATTTAATTTAAATTACTTTCGAAACTGTACAAGCTGAAATATTGAAGTTTGAAAAACTGTGATGTATGGACCTTACCGTTTTGTGTGAAATTTTTTTGGTATGGAGTTATTCATGAGATATTTGCCTTTAGATCTTGTCTACAAGGTGTCAAATTTTCATAATTTATTAATACCATTTACTGATTTTTCTAGAATTTCAATTAGGAGAATGTATTCTGACTTGTCCGAAGCTTTGATGTGTTTTGAGAAATAAATGAAATTATCCTTGTGATGCAATACTTTGAGTGGTTGATTTTGCTGGACATGTGATGACATATGGCATGTTATATGGCTTGAAAAGTTGGTTGAAATCTTTGACATTATTGCATCAAAATGCCATGTTGAAATGGAGATACATATGTGAATATAAAATTGAGAAAATGGCGAGACTGTTGGAGGTGTGTGCCAATAATGCCTTGGGAGTCTCAGGATGCTCGGAATCTGGGGGTGCCAAATGTCCTCGAGAGTTTCGAGATGCCCGGTGGTATACAGTACGTAATTCCAGGGGGAATGCCTGGTAGTATGTCGGTACGTAATCTCGGAAGCCTTGGAGGTGTGTGCCGGGGGGATTCCTCGTGATGGTAATTGGGATACGAGATGCCTGGAGGTGTGTGCCGGATGCCCGGAGGTGTGTGCCGGAGGCTTCTCGCGATGCCAGGTTGGATGCGAGCGATAAATTGTGTGATGCAAACATTGATCCCTGGAAAGAAAAAACTGATGAGATCCTCGTGAAAGATAAGAATTGAAAGTGAACCATGTGCACGGGTGTATGCATATGGCATGGTGCATGATCTGTTTATGAAAATAAATTGATGCTATTTGACATTGAGAATGCGATCATGAAGGCTTGAATAGATCTCATGGTAATGTATGCTTAATAGCATGGATGATACGAATCATGGTGATATATGCACAATGGCATGGCAAGATATGCATGACTGCATAGTAATATATGCACGACTGCATGGTGATGTATGCTTGATAGCATGGATAATATGAGTGCATGGTGGTATATGCACATATGGCATGGGTATGCATGAATGCTTGATAATGATGGCATGGTGATATATGTATGGTTACAAGGTGAGGTATGCTTGATATGCATGAATGATATGTGTTTTATTCTTGATTGTTCTATTCGACACATTGAGTAGTGTGGTAGATCTTTATTGCTGAGTGGTTGTACTCACCCCTTTTGGGGAATAACATTTCAGACTAGATAAGATACCTCTGCTGCCACTGCCACCGGTAGATGGATCAAGTGGTTGGATATGAACGCGAGAAAAAGGATAGCAAATGAAGGAACTTTTGGACGCCGACACTGATTGATGGACCTTAAGTATATGACTGTTGGAGGAGATATTGGTCATCTTTTGAAGTATAGCCGAGTATAAAAGACAATGGTATTTTGATGTATCGATGAATGATGTCCATCTGTTTTAAGTAAATAAAAGTGTTTGGCTTTTACCTATAAATGTTTTAGTTGGTGTGCATCGTTTTCTGAATATAGGGAAAAGAGTTAATGGATGTGCTTCCGCCATATAAGTTGCGCAGGGACCGATCTAAAAGATGTAAACCCCGGGATTCATGAATTATAATGAAATTCCTTGGTATCATAGTATTACATTATCAAGTCAAGTGCAATGAGAAAGGTAAGCGAACAGTGGCGACCTTAACGGTTCGGGGGCCGTCGAGGGGTGCCACATTGTATTATGGTAGATAAGTTGGGTTTGAATATGACAAAGCACCCTAGGCATTATAGACTTCAATGATTAAATGATAGTGGTGAGGTGAAAGTGTCGAAGGAAGTTCGAATCCCATTTGAGATAGGGAGATATAAGGACGAGGTAGAGTGTGATGTTGTACCTATGCAAGCGGGTTATATGTTACTTGGAAGACCATGGCAATATGATTGAAAGGTACATCATGATGGGTATACTAATCATTATTCATTGGTGAAAATCAAAAGACTTATACCTTGGTACCAATGACACCTAGTGAGGTGTATCAAGATTAGTTAAAGTTACAACGAGAAGCCGAGAGAGAGAGAGAGATAGAGAGAGAGAGAGAGAGAGAAAATGTGAGAAATTCAAGGGCTTGCGTGGTGTGTCTAAGATGTAAGGAAAAGAAGAGGCCGAGAGAAGGATTGTGGTAAAAATCCAGGGAAAAGAAGAGAGGAAAGAAATAGGCAAAATAATTTTTACGCAAAATCGAGTGAGGTGAGGAGAGGTGAGGAGAGCTTTAGTACTAGACCGACCGATGATTGTACTTTTGTATAAGAAGGTTTTGTTTTCTACTAACGATTTCGATCCAAGTTTGCCTAGTCCTATTGTGTTTTTATTGTAGGAATTCGAAGATGTCTTTTTTGATAAACTTCCTGGAAGGATACCACCAATTCGAGGCATAGAATATCAAATCAACTTGATTCCTGGTGTGCCATTACCTAACCGACCCGCATATCGAAGCAATCTTGATGAGACAAAGGAACTTCAGCGGCAAGTTAGCAAATTATTGGAGCGAGGCTATGTGAGAGAGAGTCTTAGCCCATGCGCTGTCCTTGTTTTGTTGGTGTCAAAGAAGGATGGAACTTGGCAAATGTGTGTTGATTGCCGAGCAATCAATAACATTATGGTAAAGTATCGACATTATATTCCTAAGTTAGATGACATGTTGGATGAGTTGCATAGTTATTGCATTTTCACTAAGATCGATTTGAAAAGTGGCTATCATCAAATTATGATGAAAGAATATGATGAATTGTAAACTGCATTTAAGACCAAGTATGGATTATAAGAGTGGCTACTCATGCCATTTGGATTAACTAACAGATTGAGCACGTTTATGTGACTTATGAATCATGTTTTGCATGCTTTTATTGGTCGATTTGTGGTTGTCTATTTCGATGACATCTTGATATATAGCTGAAGGCTTGATGACCATATTGAGCATGTGTGAGCTGTTTTGCAAGTTTTAAGGGCCGAGCAATTGTACACTAATCTAAAGAAGTACTCTTTTGTTAACAACAAATTAGTATTTCTAGGATTTGTTGTTAGTGCTGATGGTATACAGGTTGATGAAGAAAATGTCAAAGCAATCCGTGAATGGCCAACACCTAAAACCATTGGAGAGGTGCGTAGCTTTCATGAATTGGTGAGTTTTTATCGGTGAGTTTTTATTGGCGATTTGTGAGAAATTTCAGCACCATTGCCGCACCTTTGACTGATGTTATAAAAAAGCACGTGGGTTTCACATGGGGAGAAGAGCAAGAGAAAGCATTTACTATGTTAAAAGATAAGTTGACTAATGCTCCTTTGTTATCTTTGCCAAATTTTAGTGCTACTTTTGAGATAGAGTGCGATGCTTCTAATATAGGAATTGGAGCCGTGTTGATGCAAGGAGGGCGTCCCATAGCTTATTTCAGCGAGAAATTGAGTGTAGCAACATTGTATTATCCTACTTACAATAAGGAGATGTATACATTAGTGCGAGCTTTGGAGACTTAGCAACATTATCTATGGCCGAAGGAGTTTGTGATCCATACCGACCATGAGACCTTAAAGTACTTGAAAGGGCAACAGAAGTTGAATAAAAGACATGCCAAATGGATGGAGTTCATCGAAACTTTTCCATATGTGATCAAGTACAAGAAATGTAAAGAGAATGTGGTAGCCGATGCACTTTCTCGAAGGTACGCGATTCTAAATATTTTAGAAGCAAAATGTCTAGGTTTTGAGCATATCAAGAGCTTATATACTGATGATGATGACTTGGGAGAGTGTTTGAAGCATGTGAGCATGCTGCATTTGGTAAATTCTATAGGTTTGAAGGTTATATTTTCCATGAAAACAAATTATGTTTGCCTAAGTGTTCTTTGCGTAAATTATTGGTGCGAGAAGCGCATAGTGGTGGTTTAATGGGGGCATTTTGGCATTAATAAAACTTATGAAATGCTGCATGAACATTTTTATTGGCTACATATGAAGTGAGATGTCATACGTGTTTGTGAGAGATGCATTGCTTGTAAGCAATTTAAGTCTACAACTAAACTGCATGTCTTGTATACACCATTACCTATTCCAATGCATCCTTGGACTGATATTTCTATGGACTTTGTGTTAGGGTTGCCTAGGTCTAAGTATGGTAGAGATTCTATTTATGTGGTTGTTGATTTGTTTTCAAAGATGGCTCATTTTATATCTTGTCATAAAATTGATGATGCACCTCATGTTGCTAATTTGTTCTTTAGGGAGGTTGTACATTTGCATGGCATGCCTAGATCGATTGTTTCAAATCGAGATTTTAAATTTCTTAGCTATTTTTGGAAAACATTGTAGAAAAAACTAGGAATACGGTTGTTATTTTCTACTACTTGTCATCCACAGACCGATGGTCAAATTGAGGTAGTTAATAGAACTTTATGGGTATTGTTGCATGCTATTATTAAAAAGAATATAAAATCTTGGGAAGATTGTCTACCACATGTTGAGTTTGCATATAATAGGAGCATACATTCTGCTACTAAATTTACACAATTTGAGGTTGTCTATGGTTTTAATCCGTTAACTCCAATAGATTTAACCCTTTTACTTGTTGGTGAGCGTGTGGATTTAGATGGAGCAAAGAAAGCTGAATTTGTCAATGTGTTGCATGAGAAGACGCTCACAAATATTGAGCGCAAGACTGAGCAATATGCAAGGCAAGCCAACAAAGGGCGCAAGGAAGTGGTGTTTGAACCCGGCGATTGAGTTTGGGTTCATATGCACAAGGAGCGATTTTCTGAGCAGTGACATTCTAAGTTATTTTCTGAGCAATAGATAGTGTTGGAAAGAGTTAACAATAATGCCTACAAGCTTGACCTTCCAGGTGAGTATGACGTTAGTGCTACATTTAATATTTTTGACTTGACTCTTTTCGATGCAAGTGATGATTTGAGGGCAAATCCTTTGCACGTGGGAGGGAATGATGTGGACATCGAGCCATATCGAAGAGGAGGTGCTAGAGACCCATTGTTTATTCCAACTGGTTTGATCACTTGAGCGCGGGCCAAGCAATTCAAACAAGCTGTTGGCGTCATGGTTCGTGATCTTTGGCGTGGAGATGGCCTTGAATCAAATCTTGATGAATCTTGGAAATCTTAGCGTAATCTTTGGCGTGGAGATAACCTTGGATCAAATCTTGAAGAATCTTGGAAATCTTGGCGCAATTTGATTATTTGGTCACTAAATATTTGACCAAATCAAAAAAAAAAAATTATCTTCTTGTTTAGGCATATTTTAGAATATGACGCATTAGATTTCTAGGGCCGATTTTAGGGTTTGTGTGGCGGTTATAAAGCTTATATTAAGGACTTGTCAAATTTCTTTGGGGACAGATTTTATTTTTGAGGAAAAAAAATTGAGAAGTTCTCTTCTACTGATCTTTTGAGGACTTAACCTTATCAAGGTTTCCTTGTAATGGTTGATTCGACTTATCAAGTGAGATAGTGAATTCTTTCGCTCATGACTTTTATAATGTTGGTTGACACGTGTTCATCAATAGGTCACGTTCATAGTGACGTTGCCAATCATAGGTTCGATTGGAGGTTGATCTTCACAATTCGCACAATCCGGACTTTCGTAGAACGATCTTTTGCAACGATTCACATCAAGATTTGCTGACTGCAGATGTGGTGGGCGCGAGATGCCACACCTTTTGGCTGGTCCTGCCGCTAGTGAAGATTAGGTTAACCCGATCCTGAAGGTTTTTAAGTGGGTTGATAGGAAGTGGCCATAGAAAGGCTTGTAATTATTAAACTTCCTAGAAGTAACAGTTGATAAATAAATCGTAGTTTTTAGGAAATCATTGTTATGTTTTACTATCCCAATTTTGTTGATTGACTGGGTGTTTAATTTAATTCGCTTCCGCATGCGTTTAATCGAAAGACCAAAAAAAAAAAAAAAAAAAAAAGGTTGGTGACGCATCCCGCGACATTGCATTTTTAATTGATCGCTGAGAGATGTTCGCGCGCTTGGCGTTTGGGGCGTGACATATAATCTGATAATCCCCAACAATATTATATATCATATTCTATGTAACTTTAGAGACATTTTGTGGGTTAAAATCACATCTCTAGGAACAACCTTCGTAAACGGATCAACAACCATTCTATTAGTTGAAATAGAATTTGGGACACCTAAAGTGCCAAAACTTGGCATAGAAGGACACTTAAGAGCCAAAACTTCAGAAATGTACACTTAAGTGCCAGTTCCGGAGTAAAGTAGAACACTTAAGTGCCACTCCAGCCAAAATTCGGCAAAATTGTCGATGTAGCAATTTTCCGGCGAGTTGGGTGCAAAATGGCGTCGTTTTGCTCGCTGACACGACGACAAATTGCAAAAACGACGTTTTGTGTCTAATGTGTAAATAATAAATATAAAAATTAAGTAAATTAAATTTAAACATAATTTTATTTAAAATATTCTAAAAATTTAAAAAATAAAATTTAAAAAACCTAAAAATTTAAAAAACCTAAAATTAAAAAAAAACCTAAAAAATAGAAAACCTAAAAATAAAAAACCTAAAAATTAAAAAACCTAAAATTAAAAAACCTAAAAAAATAGAAAACCTAAAATTAAAAAACCTTAAAAATAGAAAACCTAAAAAATTCAAAACCTAAAATTTAAAACCTAAAAAATAGAAAACCTAAAATTAAAAAACCTTAAAAAAAATGGGGGTGGGGAGTTGAAGGGGGCGGCTGAGGGCTGGGCCCTCGCCGCCGTTGGCTCTCTGTTGCTGCCGAGAAGGGCCGGCGACGGAGGGGGGAGAATCGGTCGGGGTCGCCGGTCAGCCGGTGTCGCCGGCCACTGGCCAAGGCTCAGCAACCCCGGCTGATGCTCCCCCCAAACCTTAAAAAAAAATGGGGGTGGGGAGTTGAAGGGGGCGGCTGAGGGCTGGGCCCTCGCCGCCGTCGGCTCTCTGTCGCTGCCGGGAAGGGTTAGCGACGGAGGGGAGAGGGTCGGTCGAGGTCACCAGTTGGCCGGTGTCACCGGCCGCTGGCCAAGGCTTGGCAACCCCGGCTGATGCTCCCCCCATTGTTGCCAACCCTTTCTGGTGATGGCAGGGAGGTGATAAGGGCCCATGAGCCATCACCTAGATCTGCGGTGAGGGTCGTGGCCCTCGCCGTCGGTCGGCTGAGGGTTAGCGACCTCGGCCAACCCTTCCCCCGTTCGTCACCGGCCCTTCCCGGCGGCGGCGGGGAGGTGGCGACAGCAAGGGCTCAGCCCTCAGCCGCCCCCTTTGGCTACCCCCTTCTTTTTTTTTTTTTTTTTTTTTAGGTTTTTTAATTTTAATTTTTTTATTTTTAAAAAATATTTGAAATAAAATTAAGTTTAATTTTAATTAATTAATTTTCATATTAATTATTTACACATCAGACATAAAACGATGTTGTTTTGGCAATTTGTCGCCACGTCAGTGAGCAAAACGACACCGTTTTGCACCCAACTCGTCGAAAAATTGCCACGTCGGCAATTTGGCCGGATTTTGGTCGAAGTGGCACTTAAGTGTTCCACACCAGTACTCAAACCGACACTTAAGTGTATCTTTACAAAGTTTTGACATTTAAGTGTCCCTCCGTGCCAAGTTTTGGCACTTGAGTTGTTCTTCTCGCCGCTTGAAATATATTGTAGGACTACTTCCTTCTACATTGTTATATATCTAATGAAGTTATAAATTGTCAAAGTGTTTCTTCTTATTATGATACTTGGGATCTTTCACATAGATAATGGTTGCTTGACTATCATAATAAATTGTCACTAGACTTGGAACTTCAATTACAATGGCTAAATTTTCCAAGAAATGTTTTAGCTATATTACTTCTTGTACTATAACAGAGTACGCTTTTAATTCTTACCCCATCATGTGCATGTCTATTTATTGGTATTCTAAGAAATTGCACCTCATTAAGTAATAACACATATCCAGATGATTACGCTCATCTAGGTCTTCTTCCTAATCAACATATGAGAAGCTTAATAAGCATAAATTGTACTCTTGATAACAAAGTCGATAGTTCATAGTGCTTCTCAAGTATCTTAGGATCCTAATAATTGCTTTCCAATATACTTGACTAGGATTTGACTAGTATTAACTCACTAACCCCATGGCATGACCTTTGTCGGGTTGAATACATATCATAGTATACATCAAATTTTTGATTGCACTAGTGTAAAGAACAGTTTCCATTTATTTCTTTTCTTTTGGAGTCTTAGTACACATGTTAGAACTCATGCCTTGTTAGGGTATCATTGAGATTATAATATTCCATATTGAAATGTTCAAAAAATCTTAATTGTATAAGACTCTTGTGATAGAGCAAGAGGTTTCATTGATCGATTTCCTTCGATTTTAACTCCCAATAAATAAGTAATTTATCCCATTTCATTAATTTCCAAATTAAAGGACTGTCATTCTTTACTGGTGATAACCAAACATTTGTCATTCTTAACTAATATAATATCTTCCACATAAAATGATAAAATCATAAATTTATCCTTGGATCATTTGATATATACACAATAATCTTCTTCGATCATCATGAACCTAAAAGATGTTATGGCTCGATTAAATGAAAATATCACTGTCTAGATGATTTATGAAGGTCAAATTGAGAGATGAAGTTTGCAAACTTTACACTATTGACTTTTAGCTGTGATACCTATCGGTTGCATTATATAGATTTTCTCATCTAGTTCTCCACTGAGAAATACTAATTTTACATTTATTTGATGTAATTCTAGGTTCAAATATGTGATGATAACTAAGATAAGGTATATAGAGACAAACTTTACAACAGATTAAAGGGTTTTCTTATAATATATACCCTCTTGTTAAGTATAGCATTTCGCCACAAGCAAGTTTTATACTTTTTAATAGATCCATCCATCCTTTGTTTGACTTTGAAAACCCATTTATTTCCAATAGCTTTGCACTTGGGTGGTAAATATACTAAGTCCTAGACATAGTTTGTTTTCATAGACTCCATTTTATCTTTCAAAAATTTTCTCCATTCTTCCATGTTAGGGGATAAAAGAGTTTCTTTGACTATCTTAGGCTCTACATCGTCTTATGAAGTAATCATAAATGTTTTCTCTTCAATCTTAGAACGACGATGGAGAATACTTTTATAATTACTTTTACGTAATTGAACTTCTTGTGAATTCAACTTATTATGCAATGTGACACACCCATTAAGTTTTGTACGTTGAGGTAAATCTTTTTATCCCTCAACAACATTAGTGGGTGTATTATCAGGATCTTCCATTTCATTTAATTAGAAGTCAAACAAATGCTGCACATCCCCAAGATTGTAAATTACTTAAGTTTGATTTCCTACCAATCCACAAATTATAAATGGTGGAAGTGACTAATGTAGAGGACACATGATTAAGTACATAGGTAATAGTTAATAAAGCATCTCCCTAAAATGAGATAAGTAGAAGATCCAATAATTTCTAATAAGGTTCTAATCTTTCTCTCATCAATCTCATTTTGTTGCAGAGTATCAAGAGTAGTCAAATTCCCTTTTCATCACAAAAAGACTTCAACTGCTTAGATAAATACTCACGTTTGCGATCTTAATATCTTTATTATTTTGTTTAATTGATTCTATATCAAAACAATATATCATTTAAAGCAATCCAATGCTTCAAATTTATGGTAGATTAGAAAGATATAATCGAAACGCATAAAGTGATTTATAAAAGAGATGAAATATGAGGCTCAATGCCTCGCCCTCACATTTAATTGATCATAAATATCAAAATGTATGAGTTGCAATGTAAGTTCAACTCAGGTTCCTCTATCAAATGGTTTTCTAGTTGTTTTGCTTGCAAGACAATGTTTACATATGGATAGATCAATTTTAGCAAGTGACTTTAAAAGGCCTTTCGTGGCTAACCTTTTCATTTTTTGTAACCCAATATGATTTAGTCAAGCATGTTAAATACTTGCATTAATTTCCACATTATTAGAAGATGTAATTAAAGAAAAAACCATCATCGTTAACATTAAACAAATTATAGCGAAACATCTAATACCATAAAACCATTCATTATATGACTTGAACCATAATGAATTGTTCCAAACATAATATCAATATAATCACTATGGAAATTCAATACATAATCTAATTTTAGAAGAATAAATACAGAGACAAAGTTCTGTTGAATATGTAGTGTATAGAAGATACCATGTAAGAATATGTTTCGACTATCACATAACTTTAATTTATATGTGCTGATACCCTTCATTTCAACTTTAATGGTATTTTCAACATATATTCATCTTTTTTCTAACTGTGTTCGACGATACTCCATAAATATTTCTCAATCTCTATTTACGTGGTTTGTTGCTCCGAAGTCTATAATCTACATATGATAAGATTTATCATGCATTACAGTGCTAAAAACATAAGTATACTTAAAGTAATGAAGTAATATAATACATCTTTTAGTTTAGTGCATTCATGAGCAAAGTGGCCAAACTGACCACAATTATAATACTTATCTTAGCTTTATTCTTCTTCCCACTATGCTTCTTGTGTCTGAGGCTCTTAGCTTTCTTAAGTGCTTGGCTAGTTTCTTTCTCTTTGTTGTTAAATTTATAGTTCATCTTACACTTGAAGATCAAAAGTTTGTGCGAACTATATTTAGCAATATAAACATGTGTACATGATCTTGTAACTTCTAGGCACTCATCATATAATTTTATATTATCAAAAGTGACGGTATTCTCATTGTATATTACGTTGATCTTCATATGCTCCAAACTATTAAGAAGAGATCTTAGAATAACTTGAACTTGTTGTTTATCAGTAAGGACATAACCTGTCATCTTTAACTCATGCATCATGTTTGACATTTCCTAGAGATGCTATCTCATTTTTTGATTTTGACGCTTTTGATATGTATCAAACTTGACGTGAGTCTCCTCAATTTAGTGGTAGACATAACTCCAAACTTGTATTTTAGGGTAGCCTAAATTGCTTAACTTTTATCATAACTTTCAAACTCACATAAGAGATCATTTTACATAAAATGTGATATGAGAAATGTTATTTTTCTTTTTCCAAGCTCGATAAACTTATTGATCTCTTTTGTATTAAGTGAAAGTTTCATGTAGGTTCGTTCATGGTGTGGTTGAAGGTTTTCAAAATCTCTTACTCCTCAAGAATGCAATGCATTTTTTTTATTTTTTTTTTATTTTTTTGCATATTTAAAAGCTTCAAGCATATAAAATATCTATACCACAATATAGAGCATTTCAATAAGATCACAATAACACCAATCATGCGCTAATTGGAAGTTCCATGTGTCTACACGCGTAGCCTAAATGCGCAGCGTGTGTAGTGCATGCGCTAGGGCAAAGCTGGCTCCTATGCTGATCTGATCGCTTTGACTAGTTCAACCATTTGACCAGTCAATTGGGTTGGGTTGCCGAGTCAGGTAGCTTTGATGACGTCATTAATAATGTCATTGGGTCATGTCCGATTCGGGTAGTTGACGCCAGCCTCCTGTCGAGCGTGCTTGCACTGTCACACCTCAAGCCCGGAGCGCGTGCCCATTCTTCTCTAGTTGATAATTTTTTGCGACTTTTAAGAACGAGTCGCCGACCCATTCATTTTTAAGCACATGTGGAAGCGAATAAATATCCCTTAACAGTAACTATCTCGGGATAGAAAATCAAGACGACATATTGACAAACAAACATGCTTTTATAAACAACAGGTTTAGATACAAAAAGAGTCTAGTGGAAAACCCACAAAAAGGTCGACTCTCAAAAGAGGCTGTCCTACAACATACTAATAGGATACATCCGCCGATCCTCCACATTCTATCTCCTCAAACTTTGGGGCCTTGGTCCTCCACAACCATCTTCTAAAGACCTGAAAATGGTTATTCAATAACCAATGAGACAATGTCTCAGCAAGTTTATGTTCTAAACTCCGATTAGGAGGGTAATACGCCTAGAGGTGCCCTAACCACACAAATTTAGTATAGAGGACTTATCTCACCTCAGTTCCACCTTGCGAGTTAGTACAATTTATATCACGAACAACCATACAGATATGAGCAACAATTAAGCTCCAACAATTGGAATGCCACCCTCAATTCTCAAATTGGCACGAGGGTATTGATTATAGGGCAAAATCGTTATAACATTGTCCCATTCCATGTTACACAATTTTTTCCCATAATCTAGCACACATATTTCACTCAACACGCGTTCCAATTGATAATTACACCCACTCGAGGGTATGGCCCACTTGAAGTTCAGCAGTCTACTGGCATAGCCAGGCATTGTCTCACCCCATTGAGCACGGTTACGTCTCTTAGACAACTTTCCCGAAGGAATATAGGTCTAGAATCTATTGCGACCCAAATCCCACAAGTGGGTATCCCATATAGGGTAACGTCCATCCGATACAGTTCGAGGACGGGTTCTCTTAGTCAGCACACGACCATTCAATTTCGGCCCAGGGCATTGTGTATTGCATTCAAATGCCTCCATTAAAATGGTGATCTTGGCATGTTTTCTTCATATTAAAAACATCCCAAAAATAGTCGTGTGTGGGTACACGGTCGATTCGAACCAGAAGACTGATACCTATCTTTTTCAAACCTCACTATTTGATATAGTACTTACAATTCATTTTCGGTGTTAAAACTCGACACCCGGAATTTTCTGAATAAATATCAAAATTCACAAATTTTGGAATTAAATACTCAAAATTCCAATCAACACTCAATTTGCACAAACTAAGACTCAATTGCAAAAATTAACCACACCATTGCAATCAGTACAAAATTCCGGTCACCAGCTACCTCAAATTAATTTCCAAGAAATATTTAATAATTAAATAATTACTGAAATTAATTAAATAAATGCATTAAATACTAAAAATACTAACTTAGACTAAATAATCCTAATCTAACCACCTATTGGACTAACTAAATTATTCTAAGCATCCTAGCTATATAACAATACACTAATCTAATTAACTATAATCTCTAACCACCTAATTAAATAATCTAACTAACCTAATTTAACTAACTAAACTAATAACTAAACTAATTGCACTTAAATAAATCTAAACACCTTTTAGACGTCATTAGCCTACTAAGAAGAGTTTAGTACATAAACTCATTGGTTTATTGTGGAAATCGGTTCACCGTGACGACAGCGCGATGGCGGCCGAAATCTGAATTTTCAGCGGTGGCAGCGAACACTTGAACCCTAAAATGGGCTCAACAAATCTCAGCCCAATTATGAGATTTGCTTTTGTGTCAGACCGGGCTTCGCTGGCTTCTTGGGCTGACTTCAAGTGAGCTGGAATTGGGCCTCAAAAACTGGGCTTGTTGGACTTGACAGGCTGAACAAGAAAGCCCAAAGGAGGAGGCTTGGACGCTGGGCTTCGGAGCTGAATTCGCTGGGCTTGGCGAGAGAAGCAGCAAGGCCCGAGGGATTGAAGACGCTGGTCTCGTGCGCTGCTGCAGAGCTGGATCGTGGACTTCACTGGCGGAGGCGTTCTGGCAGCTCGAGGCAGCGAGAGGCAGCTCGGTGGAGAAATCGACGTGCGGCGTTGAAGCTGCTGCAGACGTTGCTGTTGACCAGGGGACAATTGTTAGCGGAAGTGGGCGTGCCGGCGTGGTGGATTGAAGCCGCGTGGGCTTCGGTCTTCGTGGGCAGAGGAGACCAAGATCCTGGCTTCAATTCAGAGGGGAAGCAGGGATCGGTGGAAGAAGACACGGGCTGCAGGCGTGTGGGCTGGGACGTGTGGCCGAGAAGAAGAAAGCTGCGGTCTTCGAAGCAGACGGACGTGGCAGTCTTTGTGAGTGGAGATGGAAAGCAAATGGGCGAGGGAAATGAAAGCGAAACCAGAAATGAAGGTAATGTGGGGATGAGGTGCTCGCATAAAAGAAAAGGCGGGCGGTGCTCAAGAGAGAGGGAAAGCGGTAAACGAATATGGAGGTCGGCAGGCGAGGGTGTGCTCGAGAAGTCTTGGAGGAAGAAGTTAAAAGAGAGCTAGCCATTACATTAAAAACTTGTCCCCTAAATCTTTATGCATATCACCTTGGTCCCCATTACTTTCCAGCCAATTTCCACTAAATAACTCAAATTAAAGCCAAGAAATGCAGCCTCCAAATAACTTACGAATTTCCTTTAATTTGAGCTTCAATTTCTTTGCAAATTCCCCAAATTTGATGTCCCATTTCATCGAAGAAAAATCCCACACAATTTCACAAATTTCCATCACCCAATAGCTCACTTGGAAGTCCAAATTTCACTTCAATTTGGCTTGTTTGAATTTCCGTTAATTTTCTGCAACGTCCGAACGATTTTCCGTAAAAATCCTGGAATCTTTGAAAAAATTTCGAAGGATGACTCAATGAACCTAAAATAGCTCGTGACACCACAAAACTTTTAATTTCTGAAATCGAGTTCAAATTCACAATTAATTTCACTCAGGTGCGATTTTAGCGTGACCTAGTTTACTGGGTAACTTTTAGGAATTTTTGGTGCAATTAACCTGTGATTGATTTATCTCGAGTCACAATGTACATCTTCAACACATTGGCGACTCTCGGCTGTCGTGAAAATCTCGAGATTTCAATTATAGACATAGGGTACCCAAAACAACAGAAAATCAATTTAGTGCCAATCGATGAGAATTTTTCAATCAGGTGGAATCACCCATACTTTGATCACATATCTCAATCAAATCGACCTATCTCTAATCTCTGATCGATTTTGACAATGTCGTAATGACCCTGCAGATCGACACGGTTGAGCAGTCAATTTCTGGTTGAATTCTCAAGTGTATTGCATTTAGATTCCTTAATTGCTTCCTCAAATAGTCCAGTTATCTTGTGAGCGATCGGCTCGAGAAATAACACTATCAACGCGTCGACGACATACCCGATTTATTTAATCGAAAACAAAATCTGAAAATTCAGGCTGTCACATGCACAGGGACTTGCCTACACATGTAGCGTGTGGTCGACGATGCCATGACTTGGGGTTGCACATGAGAGCGCATGCGACGTCCCTCATTGGTGCTCTACCCTCAATTTTGCTTGTCTCAATGAGATCTATCGCCCTATATGATCTAAACCGATTTTCACAAAAAAGAATTTGTTGAGACATGGCCAAACAGAACGGTCCATATCATCATTTCTATGGCAATTTCAGCTTATTATAACATGTAGAAGATATGAAGTTCAATTCCAAATGATGTCCATATCAAACAATGAGCAAAAACTTGATGAAAAAACAAGGTAGAGATCTTAAAATAAGCTATTATACCAATGTTTGATGAAAGTCGAGAAATAAATGACTAACCTTTCGATGCACAACAAAAGCGATGACCCAAAAATATACCTTTTTTTTTTTTTTTTTTTTTTTTTTTTTGGTGGTCAAACCTAGAAATGCATGTTGAATCACTAATGTGCAATGGACGGATTTATGACTTTACAATGGTCTGAATACAATTACAAGGAAAAGATTCTCATTCCACAGCAATTATCTTATCAAAGTAGTAATGGAACCCTTTTTTTTAATAATGGAACCCTTTGTGTGTATTTTCTTAGATGGAGAGAGAGGGGAACGTTTGTTTTCTTCTGAACGCTCTTTTCTTTCTCTTGATTGCATAAGGAGGAAGTTACTCTAACTTCCCTTAACAGCCATTCGCACTCGCACCTCTTCAAGGGATGCCTCTCAAATGCACCCCACCATAGGCGAACAGGTGCCTCTTGAACACACCCCATCATGGATAAACTATTGCAATATAACATGTAGTATACCAATTAGGACGAATTTCAACAATGTAGAGTTTACCATCCATTTTACATAAATACCATCCACGAAACGAATTTCCATGTTTAGCAAACGGAATATTACAAACCTCCAAGGGCTTGTGAAAGAACGCTACACAAAGAGCGACAAACATGATATCAACAACATTAATTTTCTTCATTCTCTTTGTGCTAACTGTTTTTCATGATATAAGCTAAAGATGCTCTGCGTGGGACTGGCTAGAACTCATATTGTCCTGTATTCCTGAGTCTTCAGTCTGGATCTCTTTCAAAGACTTTAGCTCGTAAATCTCATTTGGCAAGTCACGAAGTCCAGGGCAAAAGCTGACATCCAAGAAAACCAAGCGATGTAACTGACCGATGGATTTATCAACATTGACCAAGCTTATACAGTCCCGCATGATCAGCCGTTCCAAATTTGCAAATCCTGAGAAGTTGGGAGTTGTAACCAATAGCCAGCAACCCGACACATCCAAAACTTTTAAGTTCTTTGCCATCTGCAACAACAAAAAGATAAAAGATCATGAAACGATCAAGTTCTGAATTTAACTTTCAGACATTCCTAGCATATATGTCACACCTTTATATGGCTCCAACCATGCCAACGATGGCAAAAGGTGCTCCATGCTAGACTGAGAACGACTAGATTCCTCATGGATAATTTGGTTATGTCAAAGCCCATAGGAGTATTTTCCCAAGTAAGCCATCGCAATTTCGGAAGTAGATGGGACTTTTTCCGGAAAAAGTTAAGCCGATGACGAAAATACTCCCATAAAGTCGGTATTCCTGTAGCATACGTGATTCCATAGTCTCTGTACAGATTTGAACAATGCCTAAGCCGATTCCCTAGAGGCCCGCCATCAACTACAAGGATCCTCAGATTTATAAGTCTCATAAAGTCCTCATCTGCAAAACGGTGTTCTTTTGGATGACGAAACAGGAGACGGAGAGCTTCAACTTTTTCCTTTTCCTGCCAAAAAGGAAACGCATTATTTACCTCTCGTGTTTTAGGCCATCATAAAAGACGAAGTAGGCAGTGGTATTGGCAGGAAGCTTTTACCTGGTTTGTCATCAGCACATCTAATGCTTGATCAGCATACCACACTCTAGTCTGCTTCTCTGTTACCATATTACTATCTTGACGGATGATTTCTCGCCCCATGTCCCTTAATAGATCATGCATCCACAATTTATTATTTTCATCGATCTTTATCAAGGACTTATGCTGCAGAACTTCCAAAGCTTCTTCTGGAAAAAATTCAGTCTCATCCCACATGTGTATTGCAACTTCTTTGTCATATCCAATTAAAAAACAAGCTATATCAAGAAAGATGTGCTTTTGCCGATCATCTAATGCCTCATAACTTATCATAAGCTTATTGTTGACTTCCTCATGAGGAACTTTTTCCAACTTTTTCAATATGACATCCCACATTTCTTTCCTGCTGCATGATAAAAGCGAACTTATAACCTCAAGAGCTAGAGGAAGACCCCTAGCAATGCCTACAGCCTTTCTGGAGTGGGCAAGATAATCATCCAAAGGACGATCCCTTCCAAAGGCATGTTTACTGAAAAGTTGAAGAGATTTGTTGGAATCCATGCATTTCAATTCATAGGTCCAATTCACTTGAGGAACATTGAGAACCTCTTTGTTTCTACTAGTGATGATAAGCTGACTTCCTTCACCGAACCAATTGCACTTGCCTATAAGTGCATTCAATTGATTCCTTCTATCAACATCATCAAGGAGAAGGAGAAGCCTTTTACCACACAGCCTACCTTTACTCATTTCGATCCCTTCGTCTGTGTCGCTTATGCTTATATCTTTCCATTCCTTTTTGAGAATATTAGAGATCAATTGATTTTGCAAGTACTCAATACCCTTTTCCTTCGAAGTTTCTCGAATGTTTGGAAGGAAACAATGGTGCTCAAAATAAGGCAAAAGTTGGTTGTAGATGATTTTGGCAAGAGTTGTCTTTCCAGCACCACCCATTCCATGAATACCAACAATTCGTGTTTCATGTGTCTGAGGACCAATTATTCTCATGATTTCGCTCACATGATTGTCAACTTCAACCAAGCAATCCGGTAATGCCAAAATACCCTTTTTCAACTCGCTGAAAACCTTCTTGACGACTGTTTTCACGAAGCCACCTTCATACCTGATATTTTTTGAGTTAAAAACACACGGAATTAGAAACTTGGGTTGAACAACAAATGGTCAGGCCAATCCAAATTAGAAAAATTAACATCCCATTTAGACTGATTCCTTACTGAATCACATGAACTAAATGACGTTATTTGAAAAGAAACAGATGAAAATGGACTTATAATATATAGTTGAGCTTAGAAAAAAAAATCAAATTCTGGCGAACCATGCCACTTTTTGGCCATGATTTCTGAATGATTACTAATTTTCTAGAAATACATTCAACTTCAATACTAGAAATAACACAAATTCAGCAAGGTCTCAATCAGAACAAATTTACATTCTAAGGATACAAGCTCTTGATGTAGCTCTAATCTTTAAAAAAAAAAAATCACCTCTTGGGCATGCTATAGAGTTCCCATCCCTTTAGTGCTCCAACTTCACTAAGAGCGGCCTTCCACTCACTGATAGTTCTATCATCATATTGCTCCTTGCTTTCGTGCTCAAGGAAGGCCTGTCCATACCCGCCAGTTTGGTGCCGAACTTCGGAAGGTTCCACGTCATAGAAAATGGGCATAATCTTTTGTCCCATGGTTTTCTTGCACTTCACCATCTGGACCAACTCCTTGAGGCACCATTTGCTGGAGGCATATTGCTTTGAGAAGATAGGAATAGAGATTCTTGACTGCTTGATTGCATGGAGAAGCTCGGGGCCAATCTCTTTCCCAACCCGTAGCTCTTCGTCATCTCTATACGCACGAATTCCTACGTCAATCAGGCTGATATAAAGGAAGTCAGTAATACCTGCTCGGGTATCTGGTCCTCTAAAACTCAAAAACACCTCGTAATCAAATCCTGATGAAACCGCCATCTCCTAAATTTTTTTCAAGTGTACATACAAGCAGCCGGATCTGCTTATTCCATTGTATGCAGCTGCATCGTTTATGTGTAGCCCCGTCTGATGCCTACTCAAAGTCTTCTCTAGAAGAGATCCCTGAGCAGAACAGCAGGAAAGACAATCGTCAGGATGACTAGTCAGAAGCTCCGAGATGACTAAACATGCCACACGAGAGCCATGTGAAACACGGTGTTTCGTTATGATATCGCTACGTATTTTAACTGGGTCAAAGGAAAAAAATACGCGCTCTCTCCATTCTTTTTTAATATACAGCCAAACAATGATGCGCGGTTTTGTGTTTTCCAGCATATAATGCATGATCTTAAGTTCATGAGTAATTTAATGGTAGTTGAGAGTCCCCATCCATCTGCAGGGAAAGGGAGGAAAAGACCGCCAAAAGTGAAGACAGCTGTTGCCCGCAAAGGGAAGATGGCACCTTTCGCTCTCTTTCCCACACGTCGTCTCGGTTTCTTCCCCCTGCCTCACCGTGTCAGATTCGCCATCACTGCTCTTTCTATAACAATACGATTAAGGTCTCAGTCAAAAGGATGAAATGGAGATCAAAGTTGAAACAAAATCAAAAGGGAAGAAAAGAAATTTTGGGGGATAAGAATCTTAATGGAGAAGACGAGCGCAGCTGCTGTGCCGAGGAAGCCGAAAGAACGGTGCGGTGTCATATGTCACACAAGAGCCACAGGAGGGTATGCTAGCTTACTAGACTCGGTGTTCACACGTGATATTGCTAACATAATTTGACTTGGTCTCAGAAAAAAACACACGCTTCATCCTCTTCCAATGTACTGACATATAATAGCGCGTGGTTTTGTGATTTCAGCATCTAATGCATAGTAAAAGGTCCATCAGCAATTTCATGGATGCTTTTGATATTACATTTTTCATTCAATAATTGAACCACGGCAGTTGAGGATCCCCTTTATCTAAGGAAAAAATAGATACAAAAAATCAGCATCCTATATAATTGATCCATCAAAATTAGGACAGGCACATGCCAACATTTTTCAAGGGTCTTAGTAATAAAGATATCCATATGGAATGATTTTTTTAAAAAAAAAATATTAGCACTAAGCTCCAAACTCATAGGCTATGGGGTGTCATTTTTTTTTTTTTGAAAAAAATCTATGAGGATTCATTTTCTAGATTTTTCGATATTTGGAATATGGAAAATAGAAAGTCAACGTAAAATTATTTTTAGTAAAAACAAGAAAAGCACTTGAAGTTAGCTTAGAAAAACAATTCCTCCTTCCTTTGAAAACATTTCCGTTAGGTAAGTTTCTTATTCATTTGTGTCGCAAGACGACACTAAGAGCAAAAAAAGATGACCATTCTCTTTTCAAGTCTTATTTTTTGCTTGAAATAATTTTTTTTATTTCTATTCCTAAACGAGTTTTTAAATAAAAATATGCATTTTGATAATAATATAAAATTTATATTCTTGAAATGGAAATTCGTTTGATAATCCTTTTTAAATATCTCTCTTCCGGGCGATCAACAGGCAGCGATGAAAGTGACAATAGTGGCGAGGGATGAGAAGACTTTTTATTTCTCATTTTTGTTCTAAAATTAAAAAAAAAAGATTCAAATTTCTACTTTTGATTTTTGTTCTAAACCTATTTCTCAGTTAAAAATTTGTCCTGTAAATAGAAAAATGAAATTGTGTTTTGAAACAAAACTTTATGACATTTTTAGTAATTTCCCCCTTTCCAATAGACTTTGTCATCATGTTCCTTTGTTTGTTTGGGGGAAGTAAGTTTATCTAGGACACTGATGTTGCTTGACAGAAAAGTCTAACTTAGTTACATGGAAAATGACTTCTCCCAATTAAAACTGGAAATTAGTTTTCCCTAAACACACAAGAGAATTTTGTCGCTTAGGATTCATCTAGCGACAGAAAGCTCTAGCTTAGTTACATGGAAAATGCCTTCTCCCAATTAAAATTGGAAATTAATTTTTCCTAAACACCCAAGAGAGTTTTGTCGCTTATGATTCATCTAGCGCTCGATAGAAAGCTCTAAATTAATTACGTATAAAATGACTTGTCCCAATTAAAACCGGAAATCAATTTTCCCTAAAAACACAAGAAAGTTTTGTCGCTTACAGTTCTTCTAACTCCAGTCTGAGAAGTGCGTCTCCTCCTCCTCTCTCTCTCTCTCTCTCTCTCGCGCGCGCGCGCGCGCTATTCATTTCTGGCCGAGGGCAAGATATATAGATTTATTTATTTATAAGATGTCTATTGTTGGTTCTACATATATGGTTGGAGCTGGGAGATCAAATTAGACCTGTGATGCTCGTAATAACGAAGCCCACCAACTACTTGTGAATATTTGTCAAGGAAAATCTAACTTCAAATCACAGCAATCTCGCTAAAATAGTTAATTGTGTGAACTGGAGACAGCGTCAATCCAATACACAACTATCAAACAAAGCATAGAAATCAAGCAATGCAATGAAGTGCTCTAGAAAAGCTATATCATTCCCTAATGAAAGACACAAATCGGTATTCGAGCAATGCAATAGAGCGCTTACCTCCAGTATGAAGTCTTTTCGCTTGATTGTCCTTTAAATTTAGCTTTTCTGCTTAAGCAGTATCTCTTTCCTTTTTTAGAGTACTTACTGTTTAGAATTTTATTCAGACATTTGGCATCGTTTCCTTTATATTCTTTTGTCCCGTTCTTCTTATACCGATGTGATCCCCCATTTGCATTGGAATAGCTTAGTAATGTTACTGATTTGTTCAATCACATACAACAAATATTAGAATCACGCAAACTATCATCTTAAGACTTCCATTTACAAGTTAATTTGACTAGCAAGTTGCTTGGCTGGTCACAAAATTAGTAAGTTTACAAACTAAGTACTAGCTAAGGGTAAGCATCAGTCCAGGGTCAACCTTGGACCGGCCCAACCTGCCGGTCTTGGTCCGATTCCAAAAGAAACTAGGTCAGTCCTTGGTCCTAGAATTCCTGGACCAGCATTGTGCGAGTCGGTCCTCAGTTCTGAGAGTTTTGGGTCTGTCCAACCCTGACCAACCCTGACTATATATATATTATTTATAATTTTTTTATATAGAGAAAATCTTAAAATAAAAGGCATCAACAACATTAAACAATTTTTTAGTGATGAGTTCAAGTAATTTTACATTGTTCTTTAATAACTTAGGTTTTTAATGTCTTTTACGATGTTAATAGTAATAATTTATGAATAAGGAAAATATTTTTATGAGGAGTCCTCACGACGTCCAAAAAGGCACCTTATGGCATCCTCTATAATATTTGTTCTCTTGTGTCTTATTTGTCATTTTAGTTTTCCATTTGCTAAAATCGAAAAAAACTTTTCCACTCGCCATTCGACACTCATCTCGCTTGCTTTAGATCACTCATGGCGTTCGCCACTCGATGCTCACTTGGCTTATTGTTCCCCGCTTGACATTCGATGCTCATTCTGTTCGACGTTCACCCCACTTGACCCTCATCACTTACCTTTCTTAGCTGACCTTGTTCATCATCGAACCCATTGGGTCGGTACGCTCCTCGGTTGCCCTTTCAAGGAGTACAAAAAATGAAATAAAAAAATTATTAGTTAATCCTAGATTGACCTTGAAACTGAACCGAACTCATTAGGTTAGTCCGGTCCTCAATCACTTTTTTAATGAGTATACAAAATGAAATAAAAAAAGTTATCAGTTGGTCCCGAGTTGACCCTAGAACCAGACTGAATCCATTGGGTCAGTCCGGTCCTCAGTCCCAAGCTCAATAGGATCGGTCCTCGGTCCCAAAAATTGAAGACCGGCACTATGTGTGTTAGTCCTATGGTTAAGGGATGGACTGGCCCAACCCGGACCATGCTCACCCCTAGTACTAGCATTATTTAATTCTTTTAAATTACCAACCATTCCAAAAACTTAGAGAGAATGACGGTAGAAGTGCCAAAAGTTGTGTACTCATTTTAGTGCCAAAAGTTTTTAACATGTCACTTAAATGCCACTTAAAAAAAAAAGTCACTTAAGTACTAACTTCGATCTAAATCACTGTAAATCTGACATGGGTGTATTTTATTAATTTCTCAATCTTATGTAACTCATCAGCGTGCCCAGTTAGCGTTACAATGTCGTTTAAAAGTTGTAAATAATTATTGTTTAAGTGCCAAATGTTTTTTAAAGTGATCATTTCAGTGCTAATTGTTGTAAAAAGTAACCATTTCAGTATCAAGCACACAGTAGCACAAACAACTGCTAATGCAGTTTTGTGCTTTCATCAGCTGCACTAACACGTTTTGGTGCAAGCACAAACCAGCAGCAACAATCAGCTGCACCTCCTTGTGTAAATCAACCGGTAAGCACAACCGAGAACCCTCCTCGCCAAGGTAATTTCATTCTCTCTTTCCTGCCTTGTTCTGAATAAGTGTGAGACCAATTTGCATCCACAAAAACCATGCATAAATTACTAAAAATTTGAGTTGTTAATTGATGATTGGTTACGACATTATTGCTCAACTTACTGATTCTAGATGGAAAACAATTTCGATTTTATGACTAGATCTAGTATTCTCTTTGCACATAGGCTGTTTATTGAAATGTCTCCGCGAAGTTGTGAAGCGTACTTCAGAGAGTAGCTTAAATATGTTGGCTAAAGTGTTCACCTTACCGTCACCAAGCACCGCTCCCATGGACCGCAGCATCATAAGAGCAAACTTGAATCATCAATGGATACTAAATCATGGCCAGTTTTCACGCCAGCAGTAGCTAAAATTTACAGACTGCTTTGTTCATAAGCGGCAAAAACGGAGTCCAAAGAATTTGCCTTATGAGGAGGAATCTTAATCGTTGACACCTAATCGACCAACATTGAGCGCCATATTTGCCTGTCTTAATAGTTTTGGGGGTTCATTGTCAAGTCAAATTCCAATCCTACAAGAACAGGCGAAAGCAAAAGGCAAAATTCAACGCAAGGATACACTTGCGACCGTTTGCAAACTTCCAATTTATCCCCTTTATAGTGCTATATTTGTTTGGTTAAAATTCTCTCACCTATTTTTCATTTCCTTCTTAGCATATCTAAAAGTGCGGAACAAAATAAATGACTGCATGATAGCTTCCCAGAAGAATCTTCAAGCCATTAAAGGTGAATCACTCAACTCATGAAAAAGAAAGTGTCGTGAGGAAACCCAAAGCTATGTTGGATATGCAAATCAATAGTCAGAGGCTTCTGTTAAATTCTCATGCTATCATATTGCAAGGCAAAATATCAAGTGTCACTTACACTATTTCTGCAGCACGTAGAGCCTTCACAGCATCAGAAGTAACCATTTGAAAGACTACCAGATCCTGTTCTTGCTCGCATGTTCTAAAAACAACATTTCTGTTCCTTTCTCCGCAAAATTTGTTGAATTAACGTGCTCTGATGAAAGAGGAAATAAAAATCTTCGGAGAAGAGAAATTTTCTTCACAAGATTTCTGATGCAGCCAACAAAACCGTGCAAGATGATATTTGTTCAGCTATTGACGTTCCTTTTGGTGGGAGATGGACTTCACAAATTAAACAAGACTTCTAAGGGATTAGGATTCATTTCATACATTTATTAGCAGTCGTATATCTTTTAGCATTTGATTCTCTTTAGAATTTTATTAAGTTTCCTATGTAACTGTATGTTTCTTACTAAGATTTTATTCTTATTAAGCAGCTAATGTTCATTTAGGACTCGCATCACGGTCCTGCCCTGCCCTCGCCAATTCTCCAGTTCTCTGCACTTCTCCTTTTTTCTTTACCTTTGGCTTCATTTTAAAGTTGCTTCGCCATAAGCGCTTGAAATGCCATATACCAAACAACATTTGCCTTCAATATAAACGCTTCAGTCAAGGCAAAGTCCTCAGCTCCAAAGCCAAGCGTATATCATCTTGGAGCATAAGTAAATGTCAAATTTGAGCAATATATATTGACTTTTGCAAATGTCCTTCACATATCAACACAAAGCATCAAGTGCTTCTTTGCTAAGGTACTTAAAAAGAGGACCTCATGTGAAGTGCTCTAGCATGGAAACAATGATCAGCAGAGTAGAAAGTCGCTCGCTTCTTAGTAAAACTCCAGGATTCCATATGTCAAAGCCTATCTCCTCTGGAAATTTTATTGATTGACTACCATCATAGGATAGAAACTGCTACTGGTCTAGTAAATGTTTACAGCTGAAAGGAACATCAATGTGATGTATAGAAACTTATAGTTATGCTCTATTTGAGCATCTACCTGCAAGTCTTATGTTCGTAAAATTTTAAATGCAAGTGAACGTGTCAAACAAGTAAATATAATAATGAGAAAAGAACATCGCTCCAAAGAGATTGATGAATAACAAACCAATTAAATATTGAAAATAGATTAATTCTAAAATTTATTTAATAAATCAAAATAGAATTGAGAATAAATTAAAACTAAAAATCTTAAAAGTAAAATTTGGAAACTAAATGCAACAAATCAATTAGATAAATATGTTAAAGTATCCGACTTCACCATAACGACTTGAAATAAATTTCAGATTGTTACACGTACAAGAACGATATCAAACATATGATAGTGAAATTTTCTAATCTATTTACTATCCTATCTCTAGGTATAACAAACCTACTTAGTCTATTAATCCACTATATTTGTATGTGAATTTAAATAAACATAAGTGCATTAAAATCTATGAATATTCTTAGCTTATAAAAAAGTCTTTTGGATCACTTTATCATCAAAAGCCACACAAATAATTCGATATATCTCTATCCACATTTAATTCATGATTATATATTATAAGAAACAATTGTATATTATCACTTCTTAATCTCAAACATGCAGATCAGATCATTCAAGTGGTAGCCGGTTACTTAAAACCATTAAGCACAATAATATATAACTCATATAAATGAAATCATTCACACATAATATAAATATCATGAAATTCATATCATCATGATCAAGCTATATCGTAGCCGTAACAAAAGAAAATTATAACATAGTAGAAGAAGGAACAAAAATATAAATCAAACCTAACATTTTGAATAAAAGAACAAGGATTCTGTGACCATTTTTTCTTCTCTTCAAAATACCTGAAGAACTCTCAGAATAATGAAAAACGATATAAAAATAAAAACCTTGCAGTCTCTCAAGGCTTTCAATGTTCTTCTATTTATAGGACACATCCAAGACCCTTATTCCCAAGCAATTGCTTATTTTTCGCATAAAATTAGGGAGTAAATCAGAGAATCTTTGATTTGATATCCATCCTCCAACACTTTCTTACTTGAATTCATGATTTTTGCCATTTTTTTTTCCTTATCTTCTCCATATTTTATTATGCTGCATAAACAATGAAAATTCGAATAATTAGAAGGAAATCCATATATTTTCTCATAGGTATTGCATTATTTGTCACTTAAAATAGGTAAAATAACTCTATTTTTATAGAGTTATCATCTTACCAATTATACTTGTCTCCTTAATTTTCATGAGAAGAATATTGGGAGAAGGCGACTGAGGGAAGTGGAGATCCCATTGCCTCTCTCTTTGTTTGAAGAATGCAGAGCAAGGGGAAAAAAAAAAAGCAGGGGGAATTTAGGGCCCGTTTGGTAACGCTTGGTGAGGTCGGCCCTCGTCGGCCGAGCCTCGGTGGGGTTGGGTGAGGCCTGCTTGGGGGAGGGGGGCGAGGCTTGCCTGGCCACCGCTAAGGCTCGCCCAGCCTCGCCAGTGGCCAAGCGGGTCTCACCTAGCCCCGTTGAGGCGAGGCCGAGCCTCGGGGATGGGCGAGTCTTGCCGGTGGTTGGGCTTGCCTTTGGCGAGCTCATCGGATCTCACCCTGGCTTGGTGAGCCTCCGGTGAGCTCGCCGGATCGATTGCCAGCGATTGGCAGTAGTGGGCAGCGGATGACAACCGTGACGGTGGCAGATAAAGAAGAAAGAACAAGAACAAGAAAAAAAGAAAAAGAGAAAATAGGTGCTTGATTCTAGAATTGTTTCCAAAAACAATAATCAATTTTTTTTTTTATTCTCGATTCTATTCCAAATCTACTTTCAGGAACAAAATTTTACTAGACACATTTTTGTTCCAAATCTACTCTTGGAAACAAAAAGAACAGAAACAAACACTATTTGGGAAGTTGCCAAACGGCCATTTATATGCCCTTGTCTGGAATGGAGAATACGATGGAATGGATGTGGAGAGCGTGAAAAAATGGGTCTTGAATTCCCATCAAAATATCACTTCCTCTCTCAAAAATCACAGTGAGACAAACTTGCCTGCTCATGCAAAGTCGGCTTTTTCTCGAGGGTGAAAGTTTCTTAGCTTCCGCTGGCAAACCCACTTCCAAATTTTAACAGCAATTTCTAGACTAATAGTAGCGTAGGCCAACAGCAAATGTAAAAGAAACAAAAGCATCAGCATCTTGAAAAAAATTAGCCCAACATATCTGCTGTCACATAGCTTATTTAACTAAGGGTCCGTTCGTTTCGCAAAAATTATCACATTTTCGAAAAATTGTTTATAGGAAGTCATTTTCTTGACAAATGACTATATTTTCCGATGTTCGGCTAAAACCTGAACTAATGAAAAATATTTTCCACTATTCGTTAGCTAGTTTAATTGTTTGGCAAAAATTACCAAAAAATTGAATTTTAACATTTTTAATTGACCAAAAAATATTTATATATTTATATATTTTTTAAAAATGAATTTTTAATTATTTGTATTTTTAAAAAATCAAAATTTTATTTATTATTTTTTGGGATAATACCCTAAAAAAACCCCAAACTGATACATTTGTGACAAATTTACCTCAAACTATTTTTTTGACCACCAAAAACCCCAAACTGGTATACTTTTGACAAATTTATCCCAAATTGGTACACTTGTGACAAATTTACCCTATGTTAGTTTTCGTTAAATTTTATTCTCAAATTATTAAGTTAAATGGCACATGACAGTTAACCGGTATATCAATTTAGGATTTTACGTTCTGTTTGTCACAGTTTACAATTTTTATGATTTTTTTGTGGTATTAATCCAATTTAGCATAGGGTATATTTGTCATAAATTTATCAGTTTAGGGTTTTTTGCAGTCGAATAAATTAGTTTGGGGTAAATTTGTCATAAATGTACCAGTTTAGGGTTTTTTATAATCAGTCGGGGTAAATTTGTCACAAGTTTACCAGTTTGGAGTTTTTCATGGTCAAAAAAATAGTTTGGGGTAAATTTGTCACAAGTGTACTAGTTTGGGGTTTTTTAAGGTATTATCCCTTATTTTTTTCTTTCTTTTTTTTTTTCCTTTTTCTTTTCCTTCCTCCTTCCTCCGCCGCCGCAGGCTTGACAATGGCTAGCTACCCGGCGACCAACCAAGGTGCAGTCGCTAGAGCCGGCAAGCTCGAGGCTCGGCTAATCTCGCCCAAGCTCCCCAAAGGTTTGTCGAGCATTGGCGAGCCGCGAGCTCACTAAATCTAGCGGTGGAGCTCGGGTTCGCTTGGATCAGGAGCACGAGCTTCGCCTCCAAATCCGGTGAGCTCGCGGCTCACCAGAGCCTAGTGAACCTCCGGTGAGCTCGCGGCTCACCAGAGCCTAGTGAACCTCTGGCGAGCTCCGGCAAGGCCCAAGCCCCACCCAGCTTGCCGGATCTGACAAGGCTTGAGCTCCACCTTAGGCCGGCAAGGTCTGCCTCACCCATCTTGCCGGATCTGGCAAGGCCCAAGCTCCGCCCCCAAGTTGGTGGGGTCTGCCTCACCTGATCTAGTGAGGCCTAAGCTTGCTGGGCTCGGTGAGCTCAGCTTCACCAGATTGGGCTAGGCAGAGCCTTGTTGACCTGGGGCAAGGCTTGAGCTAGCTCGCGGCCAGTCACTGGTCACCGACCGCCGCCGTGGCCGGCGACTAGCCACCACGGAAGAAGATGAAATGGAAAAAAAAAAAGGAAAAAAATTAAAAACTTGATTTTAAAAAAAAAGAAAAAGAAATCATAAATGTGTTGGTGAAAAGAAACAAGGTGAAAGAAGTTATGGAAAATGTTTTCCATTTTTAAAAAGTGAAAAACATTTTTCTCATCTTTAAAGTTTGTTTTTCTCAATGATAGAAAACATTTTCCTTGATTAGTTTATTTTTCCTTAAACGAACACTAAAAGATCCGAAAAATGTTTTCCTGAAAGTCATTTTTCGTGAAACGAACGGAGGCTAATCCAAATCAAATTCATGTTACATTGTCCTGTTCACGCTGTGTACACGGAATCAAACCACAATCTATTCACATAACACATCAACAGCATACTTCTACTAGACTTTCCATCTAAAGCAGGTGCGCACCATACCATTCATTCTCCGCTCGCATTTGAGAAACTTGTGGTCAATAATCTCCTCCCCGTACGTTATATCGGTACCATACTGAGCAGCAAGCAACCCGTTGGTCGGTGAGGGCCTCTGCACCCTCGTCGGCCATAGGTGAGGGGCCCTCATCGGCCAACGGGCGAGGGTTTCGGCCCTCGCCTAGATTTGGGCGGGGGCCAGCGCCCTCGCCTGTGGTCGGCAAGGGCGTGGCGGCCCTCGCCAGTAACCAGCGAGGGTGCGAGGCCCCTCGCCCAGACCAGCCTGTGGCTAGTGATGGTCGGCCGGTCGGCGACCTCGTTGGCCAAGGGTGAGGAGAAAAGAAAAACAAAAACAAAAGAGAAAAAAAAAAGAAAAATAATTTTAAAAATCTGAAAAAAAAATTATAAAATTTGTCCACGTGGTGCCACATAAGATAGTCGGCGGTTACATCAGCGATTTCAGCTTAAATTAGCTGGATGGATTGAATTGGTATCAATGTAAAAATGTTTATGACTAAATTAGTTCAATTAAAAAGTTTAGAACTAAATTGATACAACTACAAAAAATTTATGACTATTTTGATACTTTTCCCGTTTTTCATGGTAGGGGCTAAAACTCAGTGCGCTGTATTTGTTTGCCCTTGATGCGGAGCTCTTTCAAGGAGTTTAGCTCACGAAGTTTCCAGCAGTCGCAGACATCTATTAAAGCAATTTAACTGACCACTGGATTTATGGACACTTAGTTTATATTGTACTGCATGATCAGTTGTTCTAAATTTGTTAAGTCCTGAGAAGTCGGGAGTTTTAACCAAGCGCCGGCTATTCAATATAATCAGAACTTTTAAGCTCTTCGCCATTTGCAACAACAGAAAGATAAAAAATCATTAAACGATCAAGTTGTAGATTTAACAGATAGACGTTCCTAGCATATATGTCACACCTTTGTATGGCTCCAACCGTCCCAATGATGGGTGAAGTTGCTGCTTGATAGAACGAGAATTACTAGATTTTTCATGGATAGTTTCGCTACATCAAAGTCTAGAGGAATATTCCGCCAAGAAAACATTCGCAATTTCGGAAGTAGATGAGACTTCTTCCAGAAAAAGTTGGTCGGAAGATGAAAATCCTGCCGTAATTTCCTCATTACTGATCCAAACACAATTTCAAGGCCTTTTTTCTGATTTCCAATGTCACCAATAACTGTAAGGAGCCTTAGATTTGGAAGTCTCATGAAATCCTCATCTGCAAAACGGTGTTCTGCCTTATGGCGAAACTGGAAACTGAGAGCTTCAACTTTTTCCTTCTCCTGCCAAAATGGAAACACATTATTAACCCTTCATGTTTTGTGTCATCCTAAAAGAGAAAGTAGCCAAATTCCAGTGGTAGCAGGGAGCTTTCACCTGGTTTGTCATCGGCAAATCTAACGCTTCATCAGCATCCCACACCTAGTCTGCTTCTCTGTTACCATATCACCGTCTAAGAGGCCTGAGGGATTCGGATTCGTCTCATACATACATTAGCAGTCCTATATCTTTTGGCATTTAATTCTCACTAGGATTTAATTAAGTTTCCTATATAACTGGATGTTTCTTACTAGGATTTTATTCTTATTAAGCAGCTGGATGTTCATTTAGGACTCACATCACGACCCTGCCTGCCCTTGGCAATTCTCTTGTTCTCTGCGCTTCTCCTTCTTTTTTCTCTACCTTTGGGTTCATTTTAAAGTTGCTCCGCCATAAGTGCTTGAAATGCCAAATACCAAACAACATTTGCTTCCAATATAAACACTTCAGTCAAGGCAAAGTCCCAAAGTCAAGGCATTTTCAAAGTCAACTTATGCCTTTCCATTTATGTAAGGAAAGCGAGAAAATTAAGATTAAGACCGAAATGAACAATTGGCTTTGCTAAAATCTTGCCAATGTGTCATTGTCGTCTCCAAGGCCAAGCGTATATCATCTTGGAGCATAAGGGAATGTCAATGAACTTGAGCAATATACAATGACTTTTGCAATTGTTGTCCATTTTTCAACACAAAGCATCAAGTACTTATTTGCTAAGGTACTTAAATAGAAGAGCTCATGTGAAAGTGATTTAGCTTGCAAACATTGATCAGCAGAGTAGAAAGTTGCTTCTTAGTAAAACTCGAGTATTCCAGATATCAATGTTTGAAATTTTATTGATTAACCACCATCCATAAGATAAAAACTGCTACTGGTCTAGTAAATGTTTGAAGCTGAAAAGAATATTAATGTGATGCAAAGAAACATATAATTATTCTCTATTTGAGCATCTACCTGCAAGTTTTACAAATTATATTTGTATCCTTAATTTTCATGAGAAGAATATTGGAAAAATGCACACGAGGGAAGTGAAAATCCCATAGCCTCTCTCCTTGTTTGAAAGAATGCAGATCGAGGGAAAAGAAAATGGGAGAAGTTTATATGCCCTTATCTGGAATGGAGAGGACGATGGAATGGATGCGAAAAGTGTAAAGTAATGAGTCTTGAATTTCCCCCTTCAGAACATCACCCTCTTTCTCAAAAATCACAGTGAGAAATGATCAAACTTGCCTGCTCATGTAAAGGCAGCTTTTTGCCAAGATCGAAAGTTTCTTACCTTCAGCTAGCAAACCCACTTTTAAATTTTAACAGCAATTTCTAGACTAGTAGTACCCCGGGCCAACAGCAACTCAAAAGCAGTTGGTTGCAAGTGTTAAAGAAACAAAAGCATCAGCATCTGGAAAAAAAAAAAAACCTGCCCAACATATCTGCTACTACATAGCTTATTTAACTAAAAAAACCAAATCAAATTCACGTCAGATTCTGCTGTTCACACCGTGTGCACGGAATCAAACCACAATCTATTCACGCAACACATCGACAGCATACTTCTGCCAGATTTTCCTTCCAAAGCAGGTGCGCACCGTACCGCTCATTCTCCGCTCGCATTTGAGAAACTTATGGTCGATAATTTCCTCCCCGTACATTATATCCGCACCATGCTGAGCAGCAAACAACCAGAGAGGCAGCGTCCCCTGCAAATTTTCGAAATTCGTTACCCAAATTCATTCCGAAATAAATCGAAGCACGAGGATGTGCGACAATCAGAAGGGTTTTCAGGAGGTTTTCTGAACTCACGACTCGAACGATGGGAGCGAGAGCATGCTTGTTCTCGTACTCCCGACTAGGTCCTTACTCCTGGAAGTCACGACCGTGCCGTCGTCTTTGAGGACGCATGCGATGCCAATGGCTTTGTAAACTGCATCGTACCGGAGAGCGAACCGCTTTTGATGGCGCCGCCGCCGGACGGGCCTCGCCGTAGCCGCCGGGTGGCGTCGCCGAGCGCGGCGAGGAGCAGAGCGCACGGAGGACCAAGAGGCGAGGAGGCCCAAAAAAGAGCAAAAATCCGCTCGTGCTCGAGGGGGGGAAGGGAGCTTTTTTTTTTACCCGATTAGGTTATTTTTACCCGCATTCTGACTAAAAGTTCTTTTTCTTTTTAATTCACCGAAATTCTCATCTCCCATCGATTTATTTCACCCAAATTAACCTCCGGAAACACGTGTTGGTCACGAGGAAATTTTAAATGACTACTTAAACTAAGCCTCGATGGGACTCTAGGAGGTAAACTCAAAGTTGATGGCCAGGAAATTAATTACCACGTGTCAAACTCTGAGGGCGGTGTGTTGAATTTGAAGATATTAGCATTGGAATCCAAATGAAAATAACCGCTCCGAGAAATGGGCTTAGAAATAGGGAATAGTTATTTGCTTGAGCACCGTCAATGGGTTAATGAGCAATTGCTAAAAGATAAGGACGTCCAAGAGGAATAAAACACGTGGAAATTGCAAAGAGTAATGCCTAAGAAGGAACAACCGACTAAGGAACATTGCCTCCCTATTTATAATACTTGCTCCATTAAAAGACCCTCCATGCAAAAACACAATAGTCATCTTTATTTTATCTTTACTTTATTGCATTATAGCCTTAGCTTTTAAATTCCCATCGTCGATTAGATTATAACGTGTATCTCTATTTGGTCAGAATCATTGATTAAATTATGATATAGTACCACAAGGCTCAACGTCGTTGATTAGATTTCGGTGTTGTACTTTATATCGAGGAGTATTGCTATTGATTAGGTTCCAACTTTATGCCTAAAGCAAGCTTGTGTCGTTGATTAAGTTCTGTCATAATTTGAGTCAAGAGCGTAGGCTACCTAGCTATTCGTGTTCATATTGCATCATTGATTAAATTCTTGTGTAATTTGTACGTGGGATAGCCGTTTATCTTCAAGTCATTTGGGCATAAGTTGTTAGGACTGTATATGTAAGTTGAGAACAAAACTACTTTTTGCATTTAACATTCTCTGTCGAAGCCCAACATAGAACTTGAGTCTCCTATAATAAAACCAAAACGCGGCATTCGGTGAAAAGTTATTCATGGGAATCAAAATCGATGAAACACAAGGAAGAAAAAACCTAATCATATTTTTTCTGCCTCTCATCATTTTCACAATATAAATATCATCACGATCCTTGTCTAATAATGGTCCAACTCATGACCTTAAATTGAGTCATTTATTGGAGTCAACCCCAAACGTAAAATGGGGTAATGACAAACTGCCATTTTTTCTGCCTCTCATCATTTTCACAATATAAATATCACCATTATCCTCGTCTAATAATGAATTTGCTTTATGCATAAATGCAAGAGCCAAGAAGGTTATATGATTGTCGAAACCGATTTTTTTTTTATGGGAAGGTCAATATTGCTTGAGGCAAGCTTTATTGAGGAAAATCCTCGTTCGACAGATATCTCCGTTTATTTCGTTTATGGGACTGCCACTTGCATTTCGACTTCCCCGATGCAAGGTATTTGGAACGGTAAAATTACCAAAGAGTTTGGGCGTAGCTCCTGTATCGCAGTTGTCCCCGATATTAGCAAGGACAAATACGATTATGCAAATGAGCATAATGACGACTATTATATTACATCATTTGTCAAGTTCACCATCATCCTTATTATTATTTTTTTTTTTCACATTCAAAAATTTTCCTAATATATTATTTCAATGCATAAGGAGCCCAATTCATGCATATAAAACATAGGATATCATACAATTTTCGTACGGAAGACCCTATGCCTTCTTAAATCTCATACTACTTGTATAGGGGAAGTGTTTCATTGGCGATTAGGTAATGTCTTACATGCTCTCAACATGGCATAATATACATGCAAGTCCAAGAAGCAAACAACAGTCATGCATATCTCATGCTTTTTTTTTTTTTTTTTTTTTTTTTTTTTTGGGTAAGGCATGCATATCTCATGGTTCATGTCCATATATTATCATAAAAAAATATAATATATGAATGATAACTTTCCATATCCCTATAAGTTCCTCATAGAATATTATTAATTTCACTGGAGAGTTACTATTTTACAAATCATGAACAATGGATTTATGGAAAACTAAATAAGTTACTATTACATAGATGGTTGTTAACCCCTAACGTCCTTTGTGAATTACCACTAGTAGCCTAATCGATAATAAACCAATGGGACGAAATTGAACAATGTAGAATTCATTATCAACGTTACATATCTTCCATCCACAAAACGAATTTCCGTGTTCAGCAAGCGGGATTTTACAAGCGTCCCGGAAACGGTGAAAGAAGGCAACACAAAGAGCGACAAACATAATACAACAGCATTAATTTTTCTCCATTCTCTTTGCGCTATATGTTGTTCATAATATAAGCTAAACATGCTGTCCATAGGACGGGCTAGCTCTCATTTTGTCTTGTATTCCTGAGCCTTCAGTAAGGAGCTCTTTCAAAGACTTCAGCTCGTGAATCTCATTTGGCAAGTCCAAAAGTCGACCGCTTTGCTGACATCTAATAAAACCAAGCGCTGTAACTGACCGATGGATTTATCGACGCTGACCAAGTCTACACATAACACCATGATCAATCGTTCTAAATTTGCAAGTCCTGAGAAGTCGGGAGTTTTAACCAAGCAAACGCATAATGATAAATCCAGAACTTTTAAGCTCCTTGCCATCTGCAACAACAGAAAGATAAAAATCAATGAAACGATCAAGTTCTGAATTTAACAGATAGACATTCCTAGCATATATGTCACACCTTTATATGGCTCCAACCGTCCCAACGATGGGTGATGCGGCTCCATGACAGATTGAGAACGACTAGATTCATTATGGATAGTTTGGCTATGTCAAAGTCTGGAGGAATATGATTCCAAGTAAGCCATCGCAATTTCGGAAGTAGATGCGATTTCTTCCGGAAAAATTTGGTTAGAAGATGAAAATTCCGCTGTAATTTCCTCAAGACATCAAACACGATTTCGAGGCCTTTTTTCCGAAATCTAAGTAAGCATCTCAGGTCAATCTTGTCATTAACTACAAAGAACCTTAGATTTGGAAATACCACGAAGCCCCAATCTGGAACATGTTCTTTCCCATTGAGATACGGGAGACAGAGAGCTTCAACTTTTTGCGGTTCCTGCCAAAGAGGAAACACATTGTTAACCCCTCATGTTTTGTGTCATCCTAAAAGAGAAAAGTAGCCAAATTCCAAAGGTAGAAGGGAGCTTTTACCTGGTCCGTCATCAGGAAATGTGACATTGCACAAATATCCCACACCCTCCTAGTCTGCTTCTGTCGGTAGATGATTTCTCGCCCCATATCCCTTATTAGATCATGCATCCATAAGTTATTATTTTTTTTTATCTTTATCAGGGACATATGCTCCAGAACTTCCAAAGCTTCTTCAGGAAAAAATTCGTTCTCATCCCACATATGGATTGCAATTTCTTTGTTATATCCAATGAAAAAACAAGCTATATCGAGAAAGACGTGCTTTTGCCGATCATCCAATGTCTCATAACTTATCATTAGCTTACGGCTGACTTCCTCATGAGGAACTTTTTCCAACTTTTTCAGTATAGCATCCCAGTTTTCTTTACTCTTGCCCGATAAAAGCGAACCCATAACCTCAAGAGCTAGAGGAAGACCTCTAGCAATGGCTACTGCCTTTCTGGAATGGTCAAGATAATCATCCAAAGGACAATCTCTTCTAAAGGCATGTATACTGAAAAGTTGAAGAGATTTGTCGAAATCCATGCAGTTAAGTTCATAGGTCCTATCCACTTGAGGAACGTTGAGAACCTCTTTGTTTCTACTAGTGATGATAACCTTACTTCCTTTCCCGAACCAATCACGCTTGCCTATAAGTGCATTCAATTGATTCTTTTTGTCAACATCATCAAGGAGAAGGAGAAGTCTTTTACGACACAACCTATCTTTAATCATCTCATTCCCTTCGTCTATGTTGCTTATGCTTATATCTATCCAATTCTTTTTGAGGATGTCGGAGATCAGCTGCTCCTGCAAGTACACAACACCATTTTTCTGCGAAGTTTCTTGAATGTCAGAAAGGAAACAACAATGCTCAAAATTAGGTGAAAATTTATTGTAGATTATTTTGGCAAGAGTGGTCTTTCCAGCACCTCCCATTCCATGGATACCAACAATCCATGTTTCATGTGTCTAAGGGTCAATCATCCTCATGATTTCACTCACGTGACTGTCGACTTCAACCAAGCAACCTGGTAATCCCAAGTAACCCTTTTTCAACTCATGGAAAACCTTCTTGACGATTGTTTTCACGAAATCACCTTCGCGCCTAATTTGTTTTGGAGTTAAACAAATGGAATTAGAAAATTGGGTTAGAACAACAACTAGTCAGGCCAAACCAAATTAGAAAATCTAACACCGCATTTGGATAGACTCCTTATTGAAATTATATGAACTAAATAATGTCATTCGAAAAGAGAAAGATGAAAATGGACTTATAACATATAGTTAAGCTTGGAAAAAATCAAATTCCGGCAAATCCTGCCTCTTTTTTCGCATGATTTTTGAATAATTACTAATCTTTCTAGAAATACATTCAGCTTCAATACGAGAAATAACACAACTTCGGCAAGGTCTCAATCACAACTAATTTGCATTCTAAGGATACGAGCTATTGCAGTAAACTTGATCTTAGAAATAATCACCTGTTCGGCATGCTTTGTAGGTCCCATCCCTTTAGTGCTCCGACTTCACTAAGAACGGCCTTCCACTCGCTAATAGTTCCATCATCGTATTGCTTCTTGCTTTCGTGCTCAATGAAGGCCTGTCCATACCCGCCGGTCTGGTGCCGAACTTCATAAGGTTCCACGTCATAGAAAATGGGCATGATCTTCTGTCCTATGATTTTCTTGCACTCCACCATCTGGACCAACTCCTTGAGACACCATTTGCTGGAGGCATATCCTTTTGAGAAGATGGGAATGGAGATTCTTGACTGCTTGATTGCACGAAGAAGCTCTGGGCCAATCTCTTCTCCGACCCACAGCTCTTCATCATCTCTGTAGGCACGGATTCCTGCATCGTTCAGACTGATATAAAGAAAGTCGGTGAAACCTGCTCGAGTATCTGGTCCTCTAAAGCTCAAGAACACCTCGTAGTCGAATCCTGATGAAACTGATATCTCCTCAATTTCTTTCGAGTCTATATAAGCAGCCGAGTCTGCTATTCCATTATTCGCAGCTGCATCGTCTATTTGTAGCTCCATGTTCAGCGATGCCTACTCAGAGTCTTTCTGGTAGATGTCCTTGAATAGAACAGCTCCTTGAACAGAACAGCAGAAAAGACGATCGTCAGAGATGACTAATCAGAACGATGAATCCGAGGGAAGAAGTAGAATTCTGGGCGACAAGAATCTTTAATGGAGAAAAACACGAGCACAGCTGCCGCACCGAGGAAACTGAAGAACGGTGGGGTCCGAACTTAGATGATATCCTCAGTTCTTCGTTCTCCGTCGTCGTTCCCTGGGTCGGGCGATGGCAAGTCCTTCTTATATACTCCTTCGTAGAGTGAGGCAGCCAGAAAGAGGGAGAGCCGCGAGGGTTGAGGATAAGGAGGGAGAAGGAGGCGGCAACACGGAAAAAGGACAGGATCCTAGGCAGTCCCAGGTCCGAAGGCAGTCCCAGCCTTCGGCCCCCCCCAAAAAAAAAAAAAAAAAAATAATGATAATCAGGCACAGAAGGGTATGATAGCTTGCGAGACACGGTGTTTGGACATGACATCGCTACGTACTTTGACTGGGTTCAAAGTAAAAAAAAAAATGGAATCCTCTTCCAATGTATTGACAAACGATAGCTCGTCGTTTTGTGGTTTTTAGCATTTAATGCATAGTACAAAGTCCACAAGTAACTTCATGGATGCTTTCCATATTACATTTTTCTTTCAGCTTGCGAGACACGGTGTTTGGACATGACATCGCTACGTACTTTGACTGGGTCAAAGTTAAAAAAAAAATGTAATCCTCTTCCAATGTATTGACAAACGATAGCTCGTCGTTTCTGTGAAGATGCAGATCTCAAGATGAACTTCATATGAGGTAAAGAACTCTGAACTTTGATAAAACTGAATCGAACAATTACATCAAGTAAGATCTCTCTCTCTCTTCTCTACTTCTCTCAATCTATACAATCAACTATAGTTCTGCTTCAAAGAGAATGAAAGCACCCTGAGAGAATCGAGAGAATTTTCTGTACACTTGCTTCTGTTACAGTAGCGAAGCTTTTATATCTTCGTTCAACAACTTCTTTTCAAAACAGAATTAACAGTATTTGTTACAAGATTGAATCATCAAACTAACTATACTGTTATTTTGACACTTGTACGGTTCTTGGCACAGCTGCAGTCAATCTTTTGTTTCTAGATTGCCACCTCAACTTCTTCGGAGCACCAGCTCAGCCTCAGCTTCTTCTTATGGATCACCAGCTCAGCTTTTACACGGATCACCAGCTCAGCCTGTTTCAGCTTCAGTTTACTTTGCTCTGTTCTTGCTTTAGTTCGTTTTACTCTGTTTCTTTACTTCCATCAGTATTTGTCATCTGTGGTTCTGACCTTTGTGCTTTAACATTCCCCCGCAAATTGGGAATGGGGAGACGACTAATTCCCAATTTGACTCGCATATGATGATGTACTAGTCGTGACAAAGGTTTAGTAAAGATATCAGCTAGTTGACAATTACTTGGAACATAGCGTACCTGTAATGATCCTGAGGAAACTTTTTCCCGAACAAAGTGAAAGTCAACTTCAACATGTTTAGTTCTAGCATGTAAGATGGGATTAACAGTGAGGGAGATGGCTGACTTATTGTCACAGTATAGATGAATAGGAGGTTTAAGAGGGCAACTAATGTCTCGTAACACAAAACTGATCCAAGTGAGGTCAGCTGTAGTGGAAGCAAGGGCACGATACTCAGCTTCTGTAGAAGATCGACTTACTGTTGGTTGCTTCTTTGCTGCCCAAGAGATTAGATTGGATCCGAGATATGTGCAAAAACCAGTGGTGGATCTTCTAGTATCAGTACAGCCAGCCCAATCTGCATCTGAATACCCATAGAGATGCATAGTGCTTCTGGAATGGATGAATATGCCAAGATCAGCAGTACCTTTTATATATCTCAACACTCTCTTTAATTTATGAAGGTCGGTAAGAGTAGGCTGCTGCATCTTTTGACATAGTACATTTGTGGCATAGGTAATATCTGGTCGAGTCAGTGTGAGGTATTGGAGACCACCGACCAAACTTCGATACTCAGTTGGATTAGATAGAAGAATAGGCTCAGTAAGTAAACCATTTGGTCTCAATGAAAGTGGAGTAGAGATTGGTTTACAATCCAGCATATGAGCTCGATTAAGAAGATCAATTGCATACTTTGTTTGGCTCAGAAACAGATTGTCAGAAGTACGCTTAACTTCAATGCCAAGAAAGTAATGAAGTGCACCTAGATCTTTCATGTGAAACTGAAGACCAAGAGAGGTGATGAGGTTAGAGAGCATGTAAGATGAACTTCCAGTTAAAATGATGTCATCAACATACAGCAATAGGAGAATTGTTTCTGTTCCAGTATGTAGGATAAACAATGATGGATCAGTAGAGCTACAAAAGAAGCCATACTCTAGTAAGAAGTTGCTGAACTTTTCAAACCAAGCTCGAGGAGCTTGTCGAAGTCCATAGAGGGACTTCTTGAGGAGACATACATGATGAGGTCTCTGTGAGTCTTGAAACCCAAGAGGCTGTTCCATATAGACTGTTTCACTTAGAGTACCATGTAAGAAAGCATTTTTAACATCAAGTTGATGAATTTCCCATTGTTTCATCATTGCTACAGACAAGACTAGTCGAATTGTAGCATGCTTAATTACAGGACTAAAAGTTTCTGTAAAATCAATACCTGCTTCTTGGTGAAAGCCCTTGGCTACAAGACGAGCTTTCAGTCTATCAAGAGTGCCATCAGGAGCAAGTTTTGTCTTAAACACCCATTTGCAGCCAATAATATTTATGTGATTAGTTCTAGGAACTAATTCCCAAGTGTTATTATGATATAGAGCATTCATTTCATCTTGCATTGCTTGATACCATCCCTTGTCTGCCAAAGCTGATTTTACTGATTTTGGTTCACTAGGAACTTTGTATTCAACTAAACATGCATATTTTGGATTTGATTTAACAATTCCAGATCTCAGCCTAGTTTGCATAGGATGGATAGAGCAGATACCTTGTGTATTTCCTGATGCGAAGTGTTCTGATTCTGTTCTGTATTACTTTGTGGTGTTGGAACAGATTCTTGATTCGAATATTCTGCTTCCTCAGTATTTGCAGCTGCAGTAGGTGGTTCAAGAGTAGTTGATGCCATATTAGAAACATCCTGTATCACATTACCAGGGACTGTATTCCCTTGTGGTACAGTTATCGAATCAATTGTACTGAGTTCATTGTCTTGTACATCAGGAACTATATGAGTTGATCTAGTATGTTGCAAGTGCTCCATAGGCTTATTGACTTTCGACTGGTGTTGTTCTGTATTATGAGATCTGAAGACTCCTCTTGTCCATTGGTTGTATAATGCAGATCCTTGCTGATGTTCAGCTGTGACTAACTGAGTAAAAGGAAAGACTGTCTCATCGAATACTACATGTCTACTGATATAGACATGTCCATTAGTAGGTAAGAGACATCTGTAGCCTTTGTGTTTCTCACTATATCCCAGAAAAATACATTTGAGAGATCTTGGATCGAATTTATGTTGTCTATAGGGCCTGAGACAAGGATAACAGGCTGATCCAAAAACTCGTAGATGAGCATAATCTGGTTTTTGTTTGTACAGTTTATAATGAGGTGAAGTCATGTGTAGCTTTGTTGAGGGAAGGATGTTGATGATATAGACTGCTGTTATAAAGGCATCTACCCAATATTTCAAAGGTACTCTACCATGATATAACATTGCCATGCCTAATTCAAGCACATGTCGATGCTTCCTTTCAGAGACTCCATTTTGTTCAGGTGTGTAGGGACAGGAAATACTCTGTTTTATACCATACTGCTGTAAATGATTCTGAAGTTTGATATTAGTAAACTCGCCTCCTCCATCACTTTGAAATATTTTGATCTTATGATCAAGTTGATTTTCCACGAGTTTTTGAAATAGGACAAAAACATCATAAACCTCTGATTTCTGTCTCATTGGATATATCCAGCTATATCGAGAAAAGTCATCTACAAAAATGACATAATAGCGAAATTGTTGAACAGATTGTACTGGTGCAGGTCCCCAAACATCACAATGTATCTTTTCTAGGGGAGCACTCGATGTATAGTCTGAAGATGAAAAAGATAAAGCTGAACTTTTAGCAGTTTGACAACTGCTGCACACGTTTTGAGCTTTTGAACTGTACTGAATGAGTTGTTGACTTCGTAGAAGCTTTACTGTTTTTAAACTGGTGTGAGCAAGCCTTTGATGCCAGATATCTTCTCCTACTTCCTGTTGAACCCGAGTGAAGTGAACTTCTGTGATTTTAGGGTCCACTTGATACAGCCCCTTGATTTTCCTTCCTAGCTTCACTGTTGTATGATTGTAGTTGTCCTTCATATAGACCCCATATTTATCAAAAATAAGAGAACATGGATACTCATCTGTTAACTTTGATACAGAAATCAGATTCTTTTTGATTTCAGGAACTACTAGAACATCTCTTAATGGTAATATGCTTGTTTTTGTATGCAGTATTCCATTACCAATGTTTGAAATTGACAAACAGGATCCGTCTCCAATCATAACAGTGTCAGTACCACTATATGCAGAGTAGTCATGAAGCATACCAGGATTTGCAGCAATGTGAGATGTAGCTCCTGTGTCTGGGTACCATTCTGTACCATAGGGTTCTTCAATATGCATGGCCGCCAAAGCAGTTGGTATTTCTTCTACTTGGTACGAGTTGTCAAAACGATACCAACATCGAAGGGCTGTGTGTCCTGGTCTTTTGCAAATTTGACATTCCAGAGGACCATTACTTACTGGTTTCGAGCTCTGCACATATTTGTTGCCAATTGAGCTTTGTGGTGGGTAGGATCTAACGCCTTGATACCTTTGAGAGGGATTTGTATATGGTCTAAAACCTTGTCCGTAGTTAGACCAGTTTTCCTTAATAACCTAATCTTGCTGTGTTGCATTCAGATTATTTTCTTGATATTGATGATTCCTTCCTGATCCAGAAAGGTTACTCCCATTATTCCTTCTGTTAGTAATTTGTCCTCTGCCATAGATATGCCCACCTCGAATATTTTCTCTTTGGTTTCTGAAATTTGGCCTTTGTGGACTCATTCCAGTCTTTCTTTGTCCATAGTATGCTAGGTTAGTATTGTACTGATTTATAGAATATGTTTGCAACCTAGTCTCAAACCTTTCAAGTTGAGAAATCACCTCATCATATTCCGGTTGAGGTTTGAGACAGTACATGGTTGTTCTAAAGCTTTCATATTCTGACCCTAACCCTTCAAGAACTCCAAACATCCTGGTTATGTCATCAACCGGTTTTCCAATAGCATTTAACTGATCACAAATGGACTTGAACTCTCGGAGATATTCACTCAATGATCTATCTCTTTTCCTACAGACTTGTAACTTTCCTCTTAATTCGAATTCCTTTGCTACAGATCTCTGTGTGAAACGATTTATAAGAGTTTGCCATATCTCGAATGAAGTTTCTAAGCCAATTATTAGACTTAGAATGTTCTCGGATACTGCCCCACTTATCCAGGATGAGATTAACTGATCAGTCTTTATCCAATCTAGATATTCAGGGTTTATTTCTTGTGTTTGTCTTCCCTCAATCTCAGCTTGTACCGTTTTTGCTGGAGGAGATGTTTCACCATTAATAAACCCGATTAAACCTTGACTCTTTAGAAACCTATGAAATTGAGCTTGCCATAGTAGAAAATTCTCCTCTGTCAGCTTGATTGTTACAAAATTTGCTATATTCACATGAATCGGAAATGAATATTTCTGCACTCTGGTTGTCATTCTATATATTGAGACACTTTGAAGCTAAGACAGGGCAAGTAGATGACCTTTGAGTATCTAAATTCAAACCTCTGGATATCGATCTTTCTGCACTCTGATTGTTGATCTTGATCATGCAGCCTCTGTACAAGCTTTCAGTAATGGAGAAGGAAGATCACGATCTACCAGGAAGAATGCTCTGATACCATGTGAAGATGCAGATCTCAAGATGAACTTCATATGAGGTAAAGAACTCTGAACTTTGATAAAACTGAATCGAACAATTACATCAAGTAAGATCTCTCTCTCTTCTCTACTTCTCTCAATCTATACAATCAACTATAGTTCTGCTTCAAAGAGAATGAAAGCACCCTGAGAGAATCGAGAGAATTTTCTGTACACTTGCTTCTGTTACAGTAGCGAAGCTTTTATATCTTCGTTCAACAACTTCTTTTCAAAACAGAATTAACAGTATTTGTTACAAGATTGAATCATCAAACTAACTATACTGTTATTTTGACACTTGTTCGGTTCTTGGCATAGCTGCAGTCAATCTTTTTTTTCTGGATTGCAACCTCAACTTCTTCGGATCACCAGCTCAGCCTCAGCTTCTTCTTATGGATCACCAGCTCAGCTTTTACACGGATCACCAGCTCAGCCTGTTTCAGCTTCAGTTTACTTTGCTCTGTTCTTGCTTTAGTTCGTTTTACTCTGTTTCTTTACTTCCATCAGTATTTGTCATCTGTGGTTCTGACCTTTGTGCTTTAACAGTTTCGTGGTTTTTAGCATTTAATGCATAGTACAAAGTCCACAGGTAATTTCATGGATGCTTTCCATATTACATTTTAGTTTCGTTAATCGAATTGCAATAGTTGAGAGGCCCCTCTCTCCAGAGAAAAAATGATACAAAAAAATCATCTTTCCTTATAGTGGATCACGTGCCAATATTTTCGAGCATCTCAATTATAAAGATGTCCACATGGATAGTACAAGGTCTATCAGTAATCATGGATGCTTCCAATATTACTTTTTTCTTTTGACAATTGAATCACGGTGGTTGAGAGTCCCCTCTTTACGGAGAAAAAATGAATACAAAAAAACTAGCGTCCCTTATAATGGATCCATTTAAATTAGGACGAGCATGTGCCAATATTTTCGAGTGTCTCAATAATAAAGATGTTGACGTGGATAGTACAAGGTCCATAAGTAATTTCATGGATGGTTTCAATATTACTTTTTCCTTTCAATAATTGAATCGCGGTGGTTTAGTGTCCTCTCTCTTTGGGGAAGAATAGCTTTTGTTATAATGGATCCATCAAAATTAGGACAGGCATGTCCAACATTTTCGGGCATCACAATAATAAAGATGTCCACATGGATAGAAGAAGGTCAATGAGTAATTTCATGGATGCTTCTAATATTACTTTTTTCTTTCAATAATTGAATCACAGTGGTTGAGAGTCCTCTCTTTTCGAGGAAGAAATAGATACAAAAAATCAGCTTCCCTTATAATGGATCCATCAAAATTAGGATGGGCATGTGCCAACATTTTCAAGCATCTCAACAATAAAGATGTCCACAAGGATAGTAGAAGGTCTGCCAATAATTTCATGTATGCTTCAAATATGACCTTTTTCTTTCAATAATCAAATTGCAGTGGTTGAGAGTCCCTCTCTCCAGAGAAAAAATGGATACAAAAAATCATCTTTCCTTATAATGGCTCCATCAAAATTAGGATGGCACATGCCAACATTTTCGAGCATCTCAATAATAAAGATGTCCACATAGATAGTACAAGGTCCATCGGTAATTTCATTGATGCTTCTGATATTACTTTTTTCTTTCAATAATTGAATTGTGGTGGTTGAGAGTCCCTTCGTTATGAGGAAAAATGGATACAAAAAATCAGCTTCCCTTTTAATGGATCCATCAAAATTAGGACCGGCCAACATTTTCAAGCATCTCAACAATAAAAGATGTCCGCATGGATAGTACAAGGTCCAACAGTAATTTAATTGATGCTTTCAATATTTACTTTTTCCTTTCAATAATTGAATATTAAGAGTCCCCTATCCCTAGGGAAAAAAATGGATACAAAAAATAAACTTCTCTTATAATGGATCCATCAAAATTAGGATGGGCATGTGCCAACATTTTTGGGCATCTTAGTAATAAAGATGTCCACATGGATAGAACAAGGTCCATCAGTAATTTCATGAATGCTTCTTATGTTACTTTTTTCTTTCAATAATTGAATCGTGGTGGTCGAGAGATCTTTCTCTAGGGAAAAAATGGATACAAAAAATCAGCTTCCCTTATAATGGATCCTTCAAAATTAGGACGGGCACATGCCAACATTTTCAAGCATCTCAGCAATAAAGATGTCCACAGGGATAGTAGAAGGTCTATTAGTAATTTCATGGATGCTTCCAATATTACTTTTATATTTTCAATAATTGAATCTCGGTGGTTGAGAGTCTCTTATCTCCGGGGAAAAATGGATACAAAAAATCAGCTTCCCTTATAATAGATCCATCAAAATTAGGACAAGCACGTGCCAACATTTTCGGGCATCTCACTAATAAAGATGTCCACATGATAGTACAAGGTCCATCAGTAATTTAATGGATGCTTCCAATATTACTTTTTTCTTTCAATAATTGAATTGAGGTGGCTGAGAGTCCCCTCTCTCCAGGGAAAAATGGAAACAAAAAATCAGCTTCCCTTATGATGGATCCATCAAAATTAGGATGGGCACATGCCAACATTTTCAAGCGTCTCAACAATAAAGATGTCCACATGGATGGTACAAGGTCCGTCAGTAATTTCATGGATGCTTCCAATGTTACTTTTGTCTTTCAATAATTGAATTGTTGTAGTTGAGAGTCCCTACTCTCCAGAGAAAAAATGGATACAAAAAATCAACTTCCCTTATAATCGATCCATCAAAATTAGGACAAGCACGTGCCAACATTTTCAAGCATCTTGGCAATAAAGATGTCCACATGGATAGTAGAAGGTCCATCAATAATTTCATGGATGCTTCCAATATTACTTTTTTCTTTCAATAATTAAATTGTAGCGGTTGAGAGTCTCCTCTCTCTGGGGAAAAACTGGATATAAAAAATCAGCTTCCCTTATAATGGATCCATCAAAATTAGGACGAGCATATGCCAACATTTTCGGGCATCTCAGTAATAAATATGTTAACCATTGGGGTTTATCCTATTGGCCACCCTTCCACCTTGGAATGGGGAGGTGGGGTGTTTGAATCCTCACCCTCTCAAGGGGGTTGGGGTGGAGACGAATTAGTTTCAGAAGTGGGTTTTGACTCCCACGCCTTGCAAAGAGGCATGACAAAAATCTAAAAATGAGAGTTAGGATAAGAGTAAAGTAGGATAAAAAAAAAGTAATAAATATGTCACATGGATAGTCAGAAATTTCATGGATGCTTTCGATATTACTATTTTCTTTCAATAAATGAATTAGGGCGGTTGAGAGTCCCCCCTCTCTAGGGAAAAATGGATACAAAAAGTCAAGCTTCCCTTATAATGGATCCAACAAAATTAGGATAGGCAAGTGCCAACATTTTCAAGCATCTCAATAATAAAGATGTCTACATGGATTTGGGGGCCTTATAGTGGTGAAGGTAGACACCATGCCAAGAAATTTGGACTTGAGCAAGTCCTTAAAAAAGCTCATGGGGAAGAAATAGGTGGGAGATTCGCCTCAGGGTGAGAGACCCCGCAATGTCACCCCCTATTCCCTCCTCCTTGGGAAGACAAAATTAGAAAAGGAATTTGGGGGTCTTACGATGATGAAGGTAGACACCATGTCAAGATCTTGGTCTTGGCTATAGCTGGATAAGTTGGTATAGTAGCTACATGCGCTTGGGGTGAGTAAGGGTAGGTGAAATGCTTTCTGCGACATGGCTACCTTTAATGGTAAAGTCTACAACTGATTGCCAGCAATCGTACCCCCAGTTGTAGACTTTACCTTGACAAATCGTTGTAATAGTCCGTAACTTCAATAAGAGTTTGTAATGTCATATAATGATTAGTAACTTTCATCCATAACATATCATGTAAAACTGACCTTTGAATATTTACTGAGGTTTTATTAATGCAGCCAAAAATCGTTCCAAAATAGACTTTTTATGGCTGACTTCTCATTTCCTCCCACTCTTATGAATTGATGGATGATCTCTCTTAAGCACAACATACATTTTTTTTATGGAAGACCGCCGATTTACTTTTTCCTTTAATAATTTAGGGACATGAACGTGGAGAACGGCTATCTAAAAGACCACTGGCTTTTCACCACAAGCATGGGTAACGCGCTTTTTTTCCAATGCTGTTGTCAACTCCTCTTGTAAATGTTTATGCTATTGCCAACTTTAAGAACTTGATCTCCTCCATAATTATTTATTTGTTTTGGTCATTTTCTTTTTCGGCAACTCGCCATTGTAGAATCATAACAGCACCGACTGTGATGGAGACAACCTAATTTCAATCAAATATGAAGATAAATGCATTTTTTTTTTGTCAAGGATAAGATTTCATTATCTTTTCATGATATCCAGCATATATCACCCTTTGAAGGAGCCCTTTTGCACGATTACTTTAAACATTTTTAGAGATGTTAATATGTGCCCTAGAGTCCATGGAACAAAGGCATATGACTCTGCCCACTGAACTAAATTCCATCTTTCAATTTTCCAAAAGTTGTGCATACTTATTCAATTAGAAAAGAGTAAAAATCATCAATAACCCTAAATTATGCCTCTATGATACATTTACCTCAAACGTTTTTTGTAACACAATTACTTCGAAATTATATAGTGTGATAAATTTACCCCAAACTTCTTATTGTGATACTAAAAACCCCAAACTTATATTCATGTAACATATTTACCCCAAAAATTTAGAGTCATAGAAAAAGGTTTGAGATTTTGATATCACAAAAAAATAGTTTAAGTAAATGTATCACACAGAAATAAGTTTGGGCTTTCTGTTTTTTGTCTTTTTTTTTTGGGTCAAAATACAAGTTTGGATTTATGGCATCACAAAAAATAGCAAAGTTTGGGTTTTTCCCTTTTTGTGGTTTTTCCACTTAGGAAAAAAGTATTCACCATATTAATGGACAAATTCATACTTATTTAATTTATTAAAGGGACATTTTCTTTTATTTTGCTAGTTTTTATCAAATTTTGGGCAACATGTAGGCAACCAAATTACTGGTACATTGGTAACCTCGATCTATAAATGTTGATTAATTATTATTAGAGTTGGTACTATTCAAACAATGAAATAGATGCAGGCCGCGTAGGAGTTGATACTTTATATAAGAGAACTAGTCAGGTTAACAAGTTGGAAATGCCATTTGAAAGCCAAGTGTTGGTAGATCATGGAAATAGTTAAAAAGAGGAGATAATTTTGTGCAAGAACTTAGTTACTTGAACATGTCGTAATTTCCGCGAGTACAAAATAGTAAATGATTGGAATGATTTCATAACAAGCAAGTACAAATTGACAAGTTGTTTCAAGAAAATTTTTATCGCTAAAACTAGCTAATAATTTTGCCAATTTGGTAAAGCACTCAGATTACTGTCACTAATTTTGTCTAAAAATTAGTACCATTAACAACATGTCGGTAAACTTTAAAGATATATAACCATAGATTACAACAATGCTTAATTTTTCAAAATAATCAAATAAAAGCCTATAAACGAATCAAATAATCTCTGCTAGGTCCAAATCAGTTTGTAATTTAATGGGAGGAAAATCAACAGATTAGGTTGCTGATACTTGAGTAATTTTAATTATTAAAATGGTGGGTAATTTCAGAAGTCTAGATAAATATAAATAATACTTTTTCGGGATTTACATTTCTATCTCTCAGTCCGACCGTTATCTGGTACAGCACTGGAATATCACCTTCTCTCTCTCTGTACACGTCTCTCTCCTGTGTCCGCGTCTCCAGGTTACCTTGTCTGCATTGCCCATGGAGGCTCTGATCAAGGCAGCGATCCCCGCGCCGTTTCATCTCCCGGGCCGCTTGGCAGCGATCCAGAGACCCCCGAATCACCTCTCCGTCTGCCGCTCCCGGTGAGTGCAGATCAGCTTATCCCCTCTCACCTACTTACTCGCCCGGACACGGTCGGGAATGGTGTCGAAGCTTGTCGGATAGTTTTTGTCCTATTTTTTTGGAAGCCCATTTGGCCTTTGGGCACATAATCCGCAAAAAATTGTTGCTTTGGGAAGACCCAACTTGAATTCGAAGAAGAGAGCCGGATTCTGCTGAAATTGATGGTGGGAGACGAAAAAAATTAGTAGTTACGATGAAGGGATGTGTGGGATTAATCTCGAACTGGTTGATCTTCCGGTGCGAATGTAGTGGGGTTCGACAGGATGCCTCTTAAACCATTTGTCACAGTAATTCGGATCATCTGATCATTTGGACCGATTGACATTGATTGATAAGTTGGAATTTCTTATACATTGCATGGTGGCTCTACTCCTGTATCTCTTGGTTGGTGAAAAGTCCTGTTACACTGACTATTGAAGGTAATTTGTGATGTTGATAGTGTTAATAGTGAAGGGAAGATCGTGGTGGTTAGATATCAGATGTGTCAGGTAACTTAATTGCTTGTGGGTATGGGAATATGGATTAGGAAGGGCTGGGATTTCATCTCTTGAGGTCAAATTGAAGCCTAGAAGTATTGGTAGTGTGGTGAGTGTGGTGAGGCCCCTGCAATGTAACCCTCTCATAATCTGTTTCTCTCATTTACCAAAACAATACAGTGTTTGTGAACTCCGAATGGGGTTCAACATTTAACAGTTGCTGGAATGCAATTCGTAATTGAAGTTTATTATGGGAGATTGAGGAGTCACTCAAGTTGTTGCAATAACCTTATTGGAAATAGATTACCAAGGAGGCCGAAGAAAAATGTTATTTGGTAGTGGGAAAAGGGGGAAGACATTTTGTGAGGTCACTTCGGTAGTTTTCAGTGAATTAGACAGAGTCTGCAGCAGCTAAACAGCTCCCTGAACTATTTGGACTGGCACACCTGTTATCAGTCATTAAGCGCCAACTTGAGGACCTAGGTGTTGGCTGTACAAAGTTAGATGAACAAGCAGTTTTACTGTTTCTTTCTCTCCTAGGAGCAATAGAAACTTTTTCTCCTATTCTTGGAAGCAGAGTTGGGTGTTTATCGGTGGACATTTAAATAAATTTGGTCAAGGGTGTGATGAATCAGTTGGCCATCTTTTTGATTTTCCCTTGGACCAAAACTATATGACATCTAGTGACTTCTATAGTTGTGTGGGGATTGACGTTGTTTTGGGGAAGAACTTTACTCATTGAATGGAATAGCAACAGAAAAAGTAAAAATAAGACTTTACATCTCAACCATGAGAATGTTTGGCTGCTGTGATGGAGAGACTAGAAGAGTTTGATGGTACAAAACTTGTTATTTCTTAATAAAGTGTAGTTGAACACATGCATTTCTAGTTACTCCTCAACACATCAATCTGGTTGCTGAGTTTCACCTCATAGATTCTTACTTTGAAATGATTCTTTTATGGGCTCCCTTAATGTCTTATAAGCTGAATTTTCTCATACTTCATCAGAATTCTTAGGATATCTTGACACCATGGAACCAATGTTTTGGAGTCTTTACTTTGATCAAACCCGCATGTACATTATCTAATTCAGTAGCATCTCTGCTGTATTCTTGAGCTAGTAGCCATATTAGTTTATTATAAAGAGGACATGTCTACCTTAGGTGGCATTTCTCCTGTTGCTCATGATTTTTCTAGCTTTAGTGTAACTGATCATTGTTTTCTGAAATTTACCAATTATTAAGGTATCTGAGATTTATTTCCCCTTTCATTATAGGTGAACCATTTTTTTAATCAAATGGTTGTTTTACTAGTTTATATGTTAGTTATGCTGTTCATCTTATCGTCTAATGTAAATTCCAGGAAAAATGGGGAAGTGAATGGACTATATTCCACTCCCTCACCTAGTGGGTGAGTTGCTTTGCTCTTTGGTTTCATCTTATATGCATTGCATTTCTGTGTGGTCTCTCCATCTTGATGTTTGATTTGGAGTTATTTTCATTGTAGATCAGAAGATCAGGGAGATGAGCAGATGCCTGAGGTCTGCAGTGATATTCCTCAATCCTCAATTTTTTTTTTTTTTTTTTGCTTATAAGCTTGTCTGCTGAACTGGTAGGATTGATTACAGGAGACTATTCAACCATCAAATCTTGAAGCAAAGGGAAAACATGCTGACATCTGGCGGCTTTTTAAAGAAGCTCAACAAAGTCTGTTTATCTCTTTTCCTGTTGATTTCAATTCTGTCTGCCATCTCAAAAAGCCCCCAAGAAAAAAGGGAGAGTTATATTGGATTTCTCAGCACCAGTTATTACTGATGTATAGGTTGTAATTGGGTTTTATCTGATGCTTCTAATTGTTCCATTCAGATATTTTGTTTTTAAACAAACAGCGGCTCCTGGTCACTGAGGAGCTAGAAAAAGCAAATAGAGAGAAACAACTGTTGCTTGACCAGATAGAGCACTTTCAGCTGGGAAATCAAGCTGTTGATGGGCGAGCCAATGGCACTGTAAGTTCTATCCTTCTCTGGCTGGAGATTTGATCTTATCTGGATATGCCTATTTTAGCTGTTCACGGTCATGCATGGTTCTGTGCCTTTTCTCTCTCCCCTTCAATTTGTATCTGTATATTCATCCCTCTTTCACAGCCTGAAGCTTCCATTCCTACTAGAGGCAACTGAGTCTTTGGTCAAGTACGTTTTATATCATCTTTTGTAGGGCTTCTATCTCATGCTGGTCTCAATCTATGCAGCATAGGCTATCAATTTTCTGGGAGTTACTGCATCGAATAGACTCAATGGTCCTTACACGAAAAGTCACTATTGAGGAGGCATCCAATTGGAGGAGGCTAATCATGGATAGCAAAGTTAGTATAGCTGATGTCTTTTCTGATGTCCTGGACCAAAGAGATTTGGAGCTTCTTGAGAAACTTCGCCATTTTGCAGATGGAAGCAAAAGGTAAATTTTTCTAGGAGATAAATGCTGATTTTTTCGTGTGCTGTAAAATATTTCATCATCACTAGGACAGGAGATTGCAACATGCAGCACCATATTCTTTTCTTGTTTCAAATTATAGCATCCCTTAGATGTGCTCTCATTTTAATCTGCCATCAAGTAAACTTGTAATTCCCATTGACTTGCATAATTCTTTCAATGATTATTTGTGATCCCTACTAATTTTGCAGTTGATGCCTTTTCTCTACAGGAATGGTTTTCACATTGTTCAGATATGCACTGAAATGGAACCTTTGGTCTATGTTGGATCCTTGGCATCATATGTAACGGGGTTGAGCCGTGCACTACAAAGAAAGGGCCACACTGTAGAGGTTGTTTTGCCCAAGTAATCAAGGACCTCCTCTTTCATACTTTCTTTCTGCAAGTGCTTGCAACAATTTATGATATGCCAATTCTTAGTAAAATCCTCTTTAGAAACTTTTTTGTTGTGGAGCATACACTTAACATAGGACATGTTGCTGGAAGGATGAGAATAAGGGTTCACTTTCAATCGCCAGAGTAGTAAAGCTGATCATTCAGTTGAATTCTGATTTTAAATCTCTAAAACTATAAACTAAATTTAATAATTTAAACATTACAAGTGTATAAACAAGGACCTGCTTACAAGTAAAAGATTAGGCCTTAAGCCTTGAGTTTGAAGAGGATATTGAAACATGGGGGAAGATAATGAATGATAAATTTAGTATATTCTGTAAAAAGCTTTCTCAAATATCAGAGTGGCAAATGATCAAGTACCTGCATGACCTAGCTAAATCCATCATTCATGAAGTATACATTTTTCTATGGTTTTGAGCCTTTTAATTAGGGAAAATCTAACCAGAGAAATTTTTGATCTCCATATTTAGTTGGATGCTACCTTTTTCCACTCCAACAATTCAGAAATTGGGTGGACATTATAGTATGCATAGGTATTAGAATCTATGGAAAAAATCACAAAAAACCCCAAACTATCCCTGTTTTGATACATTTACTTTGAACTTTTTTTTGTGACCTCAAAAACTTCAAATTATGCCCACTGTGACACATTTACCCTAAACCTTTTCTTGTGACATAAAAAACCCCAAACTTGTACATATATGACACATTTACCCTCCGTTAAGGTTCTGTTAAATCATTTTTCAGCTAAAATAGCATTGTTTTTATTTCACTTAAGCCATGTGGGTGCCATGTCAACTTTGTTTTCTTTATGTGTCCATGTAAACAGATTTTTAGCTGTTTGAAGTGACAGAAATTTAAGAAGGGTAAATGTGTCACATAGGTACTAGTTTGGGATTTTTAGTGTTACAAAAAAAAAAAAAAATAGGGTAAATGCATCATAGTGGGCATAGTTTAGGGTTTTTTTTATGGCTTTTGCTTTAGAATCTATCAGTTCCTCTGTATTCATTGGATTCAAGGTTCAAAGTAAATATATCTTTCTGGTGAATTTAAAAAATACTGAAGTGCATATGAATAGATACACTACTGATCTATCAACTCATAATATGTCATATTTACCCATCAAATGATATAAACTATCTCATTTTGCACGATGTAGATTATACTTTGATAGTTTCACCACAATATATTGTAGATTTTTTAGTTTACAGTCCTCTAGCAGCTAAAATGTGACATGCTTTTTGTGTTTATTCTTGAGTGTGATACTTGTCATTGTAAAACAAATGTCTTGCGATATCGTTGCATAGAAATCATTGGATGTACTTGAAATCAATGTATCTTGCCTTTAATTATGGGTCTTAGTCAAAACTTCATAATTTGTAGTATCTTAATTTATATTATGTTAAAAGCATTTGGTTTCTTTGCCGAACCTTATGATTTGGTTCGATTTTAGGATTCATTATTTTGATATTCCAGCTGATAATTTTTACCTTGATAGACAAGAGTAGGATGCCTGATAGCTTGCACATATTTACAACTGCCAGACAACATACTCAAGCACGTCCTTACAAAAAATAAGATAACTAATGATGCCGTGGAGATAATTGCTAAACTCTCTCTCTCTCTCTCTCTCTCTCTCTCTCTCATTTGCGGGCACGCACACATATATACACACATGGACATTTCTACATGTCAGATTGCCCTCAAATTTGAGGAAAATGTATTAGAGCTTTTTGCATTAAATAAAGAAAATTGATTTGGTAAGTCTCTCATGATATGAGTCAGGTATGAATGTTGGAACTTCTTGTACTTTTATTTAGGAATCTATTTTGAAAACAGGTATGCAAGGCTGAACCTCGGAGAGGTTCAAGGGTTAAGAGAAATTGAGGCAGAATTCTATTCATACTATAATGGTCAGCTGCATGGAAACAGGATTTGGACTGGGTTAGTCATTTGCAATCTAATCAGCTCATATTTTTTTGAAATAGTAGTTTTTACTTCTGATTAGAGAGATTGGATTCCAGATAATGACTTCACAGGTTCCTGTTTTGTATGGAGTTGAATGGAAACTAGTGCCTTTTTGGTTGGAAATAGTTTGATTGTGACTAACCTTTCTCTCTTTTTGTGCAGAATTGTCCGTGGTATTGGAGTTACTCTCATCGAGCCTATATTTTTCTCGTCCTTTTTTAGCCGTGAGAAGATATATGGCTACTCAGATGACTTTGAACGGTCAGTCAAACATATTTGATATTTGTTGCACTACTTCATAATGTGCTTTTGAAACTTCTGGTCTTTGACAAGACCAAGGATATTGGGTGAGTACATGTCTAAATACTCAGTGGAAATTATAAGGGATAATGCCACAAGTAGTCCCTGAACTTTTTCTTGATGATCCCTAAGTCTTTTTTTTTTGGGTAAATTTAATTAATGAGTTTGTCAAAATCCGCCCAATACAGTCTTGCCATTAGTTGCAATGCCACATCACATCACATTCTTTTTTGCTAATATGGACTACCAACTGAGCATTTTGTGGGCCAAATCATCTTGTGGGGCCCCATGTGGAAGCATCTGAACTGTGCAATTGGATATTTAAGATGCCAACTTGGATACTTAATGGTCAATTAGTGATTTTCGAAAGTTTAGGGACTTCCCATTGCACTGTCCAAATATATAACTATAATGAAAATAAAGAGAAGGAAGAACGGGATAGCCTAGACTGAGCACATCTGTGGTATTGTCTGCCTTAGACGAGTCGTGTGTTTTGTTCAGCTTATAGAATAGGTTTCCGTTCTTAATGGTGATTGTGCCTTTTATTGTCTGCTTACTGGTTTTGCTTTGCTTAGAGAGATGCTTAGTTTTTCTTTAGATTCTGCTTCTGAATAAGACCATAAGAATTTTTCTTCCATCTTTAATAGTGTAATAAAATCCAATCCAAAGTTTTAAGCTGATAATTGAAAAATGCTACTTTTTTTTATAAGGGCCATATTTGTCGAATCACTGTCAATTATTCAAAAAGCTTAGTTTATTGGTTGAAAGCCTGATTTAAATTTAAATACTACAGCAATTAGCAATACCATATGTGTTAAACATTACCTTCTTGTTACTTTCAGGTTTGCTTATTTCTCCCGTGCTGCATTAGATTATTTGGTCAAAGCTGGAAAGAAGCCTGATGTTTTGCATATACACGACTGGCAAACTTCTATTGTAGGGCCTCTTTTCTGGGATATGTTTGTGAAACTGGTAATACTGGGAGCTGCATTTATTAGTATTCTGCTCTGAGGTGTACTTTATGTGGGTATATGTGATGTTAAATCCCAGGCCAACTCTTACCTCTTTTTGGAGCATATAGTTGAATGAGGATACAGTTGACACATCAAGAATAAAAAAGCCCTCTGCTTTTAAGAAGCTTTTCCATAAACCTCCTTGTCTTATTGGGAAAATAAACCTCCTTGTCTTTAGTTTTGTGTGAAATATTATCTCTAGAATAAAGTATCAATATAAAACGGGATTAGCTTAATTGCTATTCATAAAGAGAAGATAAAACCATTTGTGAGGTAGTCTACTCATTCGTTTTCCTATTCTAAAATTGCGGTTAAATTAAAATGGAATTAGATCAGCATAGTAATTGCTTTCATCTGGAGATAATGGCAAAGTTGACTGGCATGTGGCATTAAGTGCAAGGCTCATGCATCACATAATCAGCCACTGTAAGCATTTCATTTTGTGACTCCCTCATCTCTGTTCGTTGATGATCTATTTTATAGGAAAGCAATCTCAAAAGGGAAATTACTTTAATGCCCTACAAGGAAAATAAGTTATGCATCAAGCACTACAGACTCATTATAGAAGAGAAAAGTAGTATTGTAAAATGCTGAGAGAACATCAGTAGGCTATAGCAGCATGTTAATATGCTTATGGAAAGGTTTTACCATTCTCATCATTCTGGTATTTAATGAGATTCAGTCTCTTCATTGTCTACACAGTCTTCTAACAAAATTTTGTTATGGTCATTTGTAGGGACTTGAAGGCACAAAAATATTACTAACTTGCCACGACCTTAATTCACAGGCATGTAGCTATTTGTCCTATCTCTCTTGACCCTTGTATCCTGGACCTCCTCATTGACTTCATTTGGTAGATATCAGTGTCTTGAGCAACCTGATAAGCTGGGTCTAAGTGGACTAGAACCTGCTCGTCTTCATCGTCCAGATCGTTTCCAAGACAATGCCAGGGCATCCCTTGTAAATTTGTTGAAGGTAAATTTCTTTAGATAGAGATTGAATAAATTGGCATCAGTTTCGTGTGATAATAGTGTAGTTAAATTCCTAGAAGTCTAATTTTAAAAATAAGTTTACCGAATTTATTGTTTGAATTTTTTTTTTTTTTTTGACAACTTGTCAAGTAGTTTATGCATCTGGATCTCATCAATTATAAAAAAAGAAGCAAGAAAAAAGAAAAAGAAAGTTCACTTTAGGACAGCTTGCTCTTTTCCTTTTTCTTTTTTTGTATTGGCTATTATTCTGCAGCTCTGGATCGGGATTATTTGTCAGCTTACCAAATTAGTTTACTTAGCACAACTATTTGTATTTGGCCATTCAATATCAAGCCTGGCCGATATATCTCAGCTAGAGATTTCTGAGCTTTGCATCAATCAACATAACTTGGCCGCAACGTAATTATTTGGGTTGATCCAGACTGGTTTGGGCCTAGCCCAGTCTTCAGGATCCATTATGCAATTGTCAGAAATTTACATTCTAGTGTCTAAAATCTGCAAATTTCATCCTGAGAGAGTTTCTACACATTGATCTAGGTAGAGTTTTGAACCTTAAAGTAAATTCAAGAAAGCTCATTCAGAAATGCGTTCCATACTTCCATTAAGGTTGTTACATTGATTCACTTTCTCCTTCCTGATTTAAAGATAGAAGGAGCACTTTTTCATTCTTTCAATTTACTGTTTCTTCCAAACCTTCCTGTCTTGAACTTACAAGAATAGTTCCCCATCGTTATTAAGAGCATCTTCTGCTAATAGAACTTTTTGGTTCTCATCCTCAAAGCAGTTTGATCAGTTTAAACAGACGGTTGTTGCATTGCTATGAGTGCTCTTCTTTCTCATGGTGCAGAAAGGACTCAAATATTAATTAGTACGCACTTGGTTTTGGGGTGACCCTACATTCCAAAGCCTTTGCTGTTTGTCAAATGATTTTCAGAGAGTATAAATGCCTAAGTTGGTAGATGATTTTCTGCTTTATTATGTTTAATTTTCAGGCAAAGAAGAGAAGTGACTTTCTTTAAGTAATCCTATAAAGATGCACTGGCGGTACTAGTCAGGCATTACCTCCATTTAGTTTTTTTATGGGCAGTGACAATTGGCCAGAGTATGATACCTCATGAGCTATTCTAGCTATTTATGTTTAACATTATAATCTTTTGCCTTTTCTTATTGGATATAAATCTTTCTAAATTATAAAGAAAAGCCAAAACATCTTTCACCTCTTTGCCACAAATACGCATAAAGCGATGCCTGCAATTAATTAAATAATGACGTATATTACCACATCAAAATAATTTAGAGAAGTCTACATAACTCTCCTCTTATTGAACGAATCTATGCAGATTCTAAATTTGAAGCTAAACCTTTCTCATCCTACAACAAGCCTTTTTTTTAATGCATACTGAAGAATTTAGAGAAAAGAATTGTGATAATTCTCAATAATTTCGTACCAGGATTACAAAGCTATTTATAGGGCTCCTACAAGTACTAACTAAGAAAAAACAGATCTGTAAAATACAGCTATAATCCCACAAATCAAGGGATACTAATAAATCATTTCCTAACTAATTATTTACAGCTATTTCCTAATAATTAGGACCCAAAAAATCAGGATTGAATATTCCTAATAATCAGATCCTAAAATCAGGATAATTCAACACTCCCCCTCAAGCTGAGGAATAGATGTCTTCCATTCCCAGCTTGGAGATTATTTCATGAAAGATCCCACCATTAAGTCCTTTGGTTAGCACATCAGCTAGTTGATCTCCGGAAGGTATGTAGGACATGCAGATCAGCCCATCTTCTATCTTTTCTTTGATGAAATGTCTGTCAATTTCAATATGCTTCGTCCTATCATGCTGTACAGGATTATGAGCAATATTAATTGCTGATTTATTGTCACAATACAGCTTCATAGGACCCTCCCACTTGATTTTCAAGTCTTCTAGGATGATTTTAAGCCATAATAGCTCACATATTCCTTGGGCCATTGCTCGAAATTCTGATTCAGCACTTGATCTTGCAACTACATTCTGTTTTTTACTCCGCCAAGTCACTAAATTTCCGCCAAGAAATGTGCAATAACCAGATGTTGACCTTCTATCCACCATGGATCCTGCATAGTCAGCATCGGTATAAGCTTGCAGCATCAGTTTTTGATTTCTTCTGAATAGGACTCCTTTTCCGGGACTTCCTTTTAAATAATGTAGCACTCTATTGACGGCTTGTAAGTGTGATTCTCTTGGGTCATGCATAAATTGACTAATCACACTTACTGAATAGGCAATATCAGGTCTAGTATGAGCCAAATAGATAAGTTTCCCAACCAATTTTTGATACATTTCTCGATCTACAGCAGGTTCTTCCTTTGCATCTCCAAGCTTTTTATTAGGCTCAATAGGTGTGGCTACTGGTTTACAACCAAGTTTTCCAGTTTCCTTCAAGAGATCAGTCACATACTTCTGTTGTGAGACAAAAATTCCCTGTCTAGAGTAAGAAACTTCAATGCCAAGAAAGTATTTGAGTCTTCCTAGCTCTTTTATTTCAAACTCTTTAATCAAACATTGCTTTAGCTGCTGTTTCTCCTCATCATCGTCACCTGTGACAATAATATCATCGACGTACACTAGAAGTGCTGTCACTCTTCCTCTTGCCGAATGCTTAATGAAGAGAGTATGATCACCTTGGCTTTGTTTGTAGCCTGAAGCTTTCATAACTCTGGAAAATCTCCCAAACCAGGCTCTAGGTGATTGCTTGAGCCCATATAGTGCTTTCCGTAATCTACATGCTTTGTTTGTTGTTTTTTCTCCTTCAAATCCCGGTGGAATACTCATGTAGATCTCTTCTTCTAGGTCTCCATGTAAGAATGCATTCTTCACATCATATTGCTGAAGTTGCCAATTAAAATGAGCCGCCAAAGAGAGTAGAATTCTCACAGTGTTCATCTTTGCCATCGGAGCGAATGTCTCTTGATAATCTACTCCATAAGTCTGAGTATAACCCTTCGCCACCAATCGTGCTTTTTATCTCTCAAGAGAACCATCAGCTTTGTATTTCAAGGAAAAAACCCATTTGCAGCCCACAAGATTCTTTCCTTCAGGTTTTTCAACGATCTCCCAAGTCTGGTTTTTTCTAGTGCATCCATTTCTTCTCTCATTGCATTCCTCCATTCTTCTTTAGACAATGCCTCAGATAAAGTATTTGGAATAGAAAAGGTGTTTAGGCTCACAATGAAATTTTTATGAGATGGTGATAGGCGGTCAAGTGACACATAGTGAGATAGTGGATATAAGGGTCGCTTTGTGCATTCTCTAGTACCTTTTCTAACAGCAATGGGAAGATGCGAGTCATTTTCAGGCATATCAATTGACTGTTTATGCAAAGGAGAGTTAGAACTTACCGGAAATTCATTTGCAAAACTCGGATGGGAATCTTGAACTTGTGTTTGGTCTGGAACAGCTGTCTTTCTTGAGTATACCTGAGGAAATCTCATAGAGTCATAAATACGAGGAGATATGGGAGTGGACTCTTGTTCCGGAATAGGCTCAATCGTAGAGAGTGAGTCCGAGATTAAAGTAGCACGAACTGATTCATTAGAAACTGATTCATGAGGAGCCCGTTGATCAGAGTTGGAGGCTGATTGGTCAGGAGTTGATTGATTAGGGATTGGTTGATCAGAAGTGGGAGCTCGGATTGGAAGATTATTAGGAGGTAAGTCAAGATTAGGGACCTCAAAATCTTTATCTTCAACTAATGACTTCTCCCCCTGAAGATAAGATTGTGGAAAGTAAGATTTGTTTTCTACAAATGTAACATCAACTGAAATATAGGTTTTTCGAGAAGGAGGATGATAACATTTATACCCCTTTTGTGTGGCTGAGTAACCAAGAAAGACACACTTGATTGCTCTAGGATCTAGTTTTCCCCTTTGCTGATTATGAACATGTACAAAAGAGGTGCAACCGAAAACTCTAGGTATGAGATTATTTGTTGTCCTGAAATGTGGATAAAAGCTAGAAAGAACTGCCATAGGAGTTTTGAAATCTAATACTCTTGATGGCAATCTATTAATCATGTATGTAGATGTGAGGACAGCTTCCCCCCAATAAGACTTAGGGACATTTCCATGAAACAACAATGCTCGAGTAGTGTTGAGCAAATGACCATTTTTCCTTTCAGCCACCCCATTTTGCTGTGGTGTGTTTACACAAGATGACTCATGGATTATCCCTTCCTTTTGGAAATAAGTTGACAAGATCTGATTAAAGTAGTCTTTAGCATTATCTGATCTAAAGTTCTTAATTTTAACTCCAAACTGATTTTGAACCATAGAATTAAAATTAGGAACAATACTACTTACATCAGATTTGTGTTTGAGTAAGAATATCCATGTGACCCTAGTGCAATCATCGATTAGAGAAACAAACCATCGAGCCCCTGAGATATTTGGAATTGTGGAAGGTCCCCAAATGTCACTGTGAATCAAATCAAAAGGATGAGAACTTCTTTTGTTGTTTATAGGAAAAGATACACGGGTGTGCTTAGCAAATTCACAAGTATCACATTGGAATTGACTCATATCTAATCCTTTAAACAAAGAAGGAAACATGATATTTAAGACACGAAAAGATGGATGACCAAAACGAAAATGGTAAAGCCAAATGACATCCTTATTTGAAGCACTAAGAAATGACAAGGGTGAATTGTTCATGACTCCTTTTGAAATCCTCGGCGTCTCAAGATAGTACAACCCATTCTTTTCCTTAGCAAGTCCAATCTTCCTCTCCGAATCCTGTTCCTGAAAAACACAGTAGGTAGGGTAAAAAATTGCATAACATTTGAGGTCATTGGTGAGCCTTTGTATGGAGACTAGGTTGGCTGATAATTTTGGCACATGGAGGACATCTTTTAGAGTGAGAATAGGCGTAACATAGATATCACCAACTCCTGCAACAGTGGCCAAAGAACCATCTGCCACCCCTATTTTTCTATTGCTTGGACAAGGGGTGTAGGTACTAAAAAAATGTGAAGTGTGAGTCATGTGATCAGTGGCACCTGAGTCTATTATCCAAGCTTCACTTGAAAGTTTTTCTGAGGCATTTAGACTAAAAGAGAATGGAGACTTACCTGAGAGTGCTAAGGAACATGCACCAGAGGGTTTATCAAGAGACCCTAAAAGCCCTTTAATTCTTTCTATTTCCTCACTGCTGAAGGATTCTTTCACCTGTCCTTCATCGTGACTGATTTGCTGGTTGGTCTCCTCATTTTGACTGGAAGTATCTCCAATCAATTTTCTCTCTGACATGGATAATTCCAGGCACAAAGAAAGTACTTGGAAAGGAAGAGCAAAAGAAAACAGAAGCAGTAAAGACTGCTGCAAGTGAATGAGGTTTTAGGGTAAAAGGAAAAAAAAAAAAAAATCGGGACAAGTTTAGAAGCAAAGAGGGAAAAATATAGCTAAAGGGATCACAACAATGACAATTGCGATCAGATTGTTAAGGACAAAGACAAATCCAGCAATGAAGGCTGTGATTGGAAGATTATTGCATCAATGAAGGATGCACTGCAACATTATCCCAGAAAAATGAGCCTAATGCTCTGATACCATGAAGAATTTAGAGAAAAGAATTGTGATAATTCTCAATAATTTCGTACCAGGATTACAAAGCTATTTATAGGGCTCCTACAAGTACTAACTAAGAAAAAACAGATCTGTAAAATACAGCTATAATCCCACAAATCAAGGGATACTAATAAATCATTTCCTAACTAATTATTTACAGCTATTTCCTAATAATTAGGACCCAAAAAATCAGGATTGAATATTCCTAATAATCAGATCCTAAAATCAGGATAATTCAACAATACATATGCGAGCATATTATTTGAAATTTTGCACTCGCTGCCCTTTTGGGCAATGATAGTAAAGCCATCACTAACACCAGAAAAAGATTATGGGAATCCATCACAGGAAATCACCTTGTTTACTTGAAATTTTTTAAGGGATTGGACACAAGAAACATGTGATTTCATTTTCTTATTTTTTCTTGGAATATTGTCCATATCAAACTTGTGTCCTAGACTTGCAATTGTCGTTGTTTTTCTAAGTTATTTTCGACCATAACTAATCTTTTCCTTTCTTCTTTCTGGGTAAATATCCAGGGTGGAATCGTATACTCAAACAAAGTTGTAATTATTTCATCCATGCACTCGAAAGGAAGGATAATCCGTTATTTTGGTTATGGGTTGGAGCCCACCTTAGCAACTCACAAGTAATGCTTTGTTGTACATCTCTTTTTTGTTATCAGTCAAGTTAATATAGCAACAATGTCTTTATCCTTTCCTTCGGGTGAAAGAAACTTACTTTAGCCAATTTTTTGTCCTGGTTTTTTTCTCTATAATAGTGCTTCATATTGTCAGTAATCTATCACTAAAGTTGATAGCTTTTCTTGGGTATACTTTCGTTGCAGGGACAAGTTGCTAATCGCTCCCAGTGGGTTTGACAACTCCATATGGGATCCTTTAAAGGACAAATTTCTTCCCAAAAACTACAGTGCAGATGACTTGGAGGGTAAAGCAGTTTGTAAAGTTGCGTTGCAGCACCATGTGGGTTTGCCTAAGGATGCTTCTGTTGCAGTTGTGAGTATTGTGATGAATAAAAAACTATGGAGGATTTATGATTATATTCATATTTTTGTTTTACGGTCTCTGTTCATGATACATTACATTGAGTAGTTCTAGAGCATGCGAATTTCCTTTATTTCATGAAATTGACATTTTTCAAATGTCTTGGGAGCGGCAAAGATCGTGCAGGCTGTCATTATGTTCTATTATATCTCTCTGTAATAATCCTACTTAAACCTTGCAAGTAATAAGGCATCCCATGTCAGATATTAATCTATATGAATTTTCAATACATTCATTGTCATGTGATATGTGTTTTTGCTATCCTGGGAACGAGGTGGAGTCTTTCTACTTAGCAAAATGTGGGATATGGGTTGCAACATTTCTGCATTGTCACTTGATAGAGATATTGATTTGGTGCACCTTCTAAGCATGGATTAGTTTCTTTCTCTTTAAATTTTCCATTCAACAACTAAAGCTCATTGTGGTAATAGATGGGTTATTAACTATGTACTTTGAGGCTTCCAGCACCTAATAAATGAACTATTTCCCAATATTGAGGTTGGTTCATCTGAAGTCAGTTAAGAGTTACTGGATACAATTTCATATAGCAGCCTCTAAAAATTGCAATTCAGATTTGTATGCCATTGGTTTTTAGTGCCGGTCATGTCAAGTGGAACTTAATTAGTGAGCACAGTTTCTGAATACTATGGTTCTAGAGTCTGTTCATCTTTGATTATAAAATTCAGCATGCTTTTCTTTTTCAATTCCTGCAAATTCTTTTTTGTGCATTTCCCTCAGTATAAAAAAAGTTCCTTATTTCAGGTTGGATGGATCTACCGAGAAGTATCGGATATTGACTTGAAGACTCTAAAAACTGTTGCCCAGAGCATTACACATGGAGGTGGCCAGGTTGATATTATTCATCTGTTTTTCACCTGATGAATTTGGTAATTCAGATCCCACAGGATCTCTTTAAGTCGTGGCAGGTTGCTGCCATACAAATAAACTTGAAGAGATAATGAGCTAGTATTATGTAGTAAAGTACCTAAGCAAATTGGCCATGATCTATGCTTAGAGACTGCAAATCAAAATATCTCATTTATAGGAAAGAAGCTAATTTTCACCATAGAAGTGATCCATCCATTCAGGAGGATTGCAAATCAAGTTAGAATAAATTCTTCGTGATATATTTATGATGATTTATCTCATCGACAAATCTGTGCAGCTTCTCTTGGCAAGGATAGACGAAATGACAAATCTGGATAGGACCTCTGAATCTTTTGTGAAAGATCTGAAGGTATTGGCAGGAATTGTTGGTTTCCTTTGTCCTTTCTGTTGACATGCTATTACTGTCTAAACACGTACTCTGTTACTTGATTTTTGCATGAAAAGATAATTTCTTTCCTTTGTCATTTTCTTTGCACAATCTTATCAGATTTCTTTTGCTTAAAGAAAACTTTTGCTTTCGAATGCTTGGTCCTCAGGCTGCCTGGCCACTGTGGTCATAGTGGAGTATCATTGGACTTGCAAATCTTTTCTTATATTGCTACATATATCAGGATTATAGACTTCAGGATGAGGATGTGTCAACTGCACATGATCTTCCAGAGTGGCTAATTCTTCCCCTCTTAATTTTTCTCATGGGCAGGATGAAAACGTTAGATTCATAGACAAATATGATGAAGCTCTATCCCACTTGATATTTGCTGGTTCTGACATTATCTTGTGTCAGTCTTTTGAGGATCCTACACTACAAGTGCCGGTATGTTAAGTGCATGATATCATCTGCAGCTTATCAGCTATTAGTCCATTGTGTTTTCAATTGGTTTTTGCTGGCACAGCATACTCTGTGCCAAGATTACCATTGAGGGAATATGGGTTATAGTACTGCATTACTTTTGAACATAGGTCTTAAGAATATTAAGAATATGCAAACAATGCCAGCTATTATTTGAAGTAAACTTCATGACTACATGTTTGAGTTGACTTTAAGTTGTGTTTCTGTAATCTGTTTGGATTGCTTCTTTGATAAAATGTCTCTTGGTCTCTCCAACTTCTTATCAATTATTGAGTAAAGGATCTTGAGAATTCATGTGAACTGGAGTAGCAAAGTCCTCGCAGCTGCTGTTTTCCTTCGTCGAGCATTCATTTGCACAAAGGACTTCATTATGAAATTTGCTTCATCCATGGATAATTAAAGTGCAATTAAAGTTTTTGCAGATGAAGGCATTGAAATATGGAGCTGCTCCAGTTGCAATGTCTTTTTCTGATGATAGATCCAGGTAACCTCTCCATGCATTGATCCATTATTAACCCATATTATGTAATTTCAGAGAGCATTGAAGTGCCACTATTTTTAACCATTTGTGTCTAAACAGGCATGTTGTTGAATTCAACCATGATATCTCTGAGTACGCACAGTTCATAAAGTCCACATTTGAGAATATATCTCTCAGCCAAGCCCTAGACGAAATGGTGAGTACTTTGCTAATATTTCACAGACGTTTAGATTTATCTGTCCCCATGATTAGAAAATTAAATCTACCAGCTCCTGCGATACGATGTTTTAAGTTGCTAGCTGATCTTATTCTCTGTGGCATCTTTTGGACATTTGTTGCTTGTGATCTTAGAGGAGTAATCCTTCCAAATGGAAGCGAAAGATGGCGGATGCCATGGATAAGGACTTCTCCTGGGATGCAGAAACATGCGACGTACATATCTCTGCTTATGCAGCTTTAAAGAATTGTAGAGCAGGTGTATAACTGTATATATAGCCGTTGATCATAGTAGTATATAACCACTTGAAAGACGTCTTATGATCGGGGAATCCTTTGGGGAGTCCCGGCAAATTGGCCCCGATTGCTGGTTACTTAGAGTGTAAATTCTTTGTTTCGAGGTATTTATTTTCTATGTGCCAATAAATTCATTGTCGTCGTTAATGGTCGGCCCAATGTCATGCACGTTATTGTTGTTGAACTCTTCAGCAGTGAAGTGTAAAAGTTGATTGCCAAAAGATCCCATGCCTTACTTGCACTGCAGCGGCGGGCTGCTCGGGATGGGATGCAATGCCGGTAGAGGTGGGAGTTTTGACAGAGGAGGCCGGACTCGGCATTGGTTGCAATTGCAATTTCGGTTGCGATTTCGATTATGAGTGAGAGGTCGAGTGATTGGAGGATAATTTTGTCTCTCCAACCAAAAAAGCTGTGACCTCTTCAAGTTTGATTCATACCATAGTAACAATTCATATATGAAAATATTATTAAAAAATATCTTTGTTAGTACTAGCCCTATCACATACGATGGTGATTCGATTAGTGAATTTCACGTAAAATTGGCTGGATTTCAATTAAAATAGAAAAATGAAAATGTTAAGGACTTGGTTAGTAAAACTGAAATATCTGGACTGAATTTATAAAAATAAAATAATTTTAGGTTAGTATTTTGCCCATCCTAAAAATCTACTTCATCACTTTAATGTATGGTCTTGAGCCCTTATATGTATATATCAAATGATTATGACTTTGATTGAACATTTAATAAACACATGTGAACTCTTACAATAACATCCAGAGGGGTTGCTGCACTTGTCGCCCCACTCTGCTCTTTTCTCTTTGAAAAAAAAAAAAAAAGCGAACTTGATCATGGCCCCGGCGGCTCATGGGCTTGTCCAGGCTCGACCCTGGCCACGAGAGCTTGAAAGCACTTTCAGCTTTACATGAGCCTAGACAGGGACTTCTAATAAATGAGGTTCCACCCACCTCGCCTTGCCTCGCCTCGCCTCGTCCCACCTCGGTCGGACTTAAACCAGACCCGCCTGGCCCATCCAATTCTTACATATACAATCATTTCTATCGACAGGCACGATCGGGCGATATCCCGAACTTGATCCGGACCTCGATTCGTGCCCGTCCGCCCATCGATCACCTCTCTCTCAACATCGTTCCTGATATCTTTGCCCTCACTTTCATGGCCCGTCCCCAACTCCAATTCAATCAAATAAAAGGGGCAAAGATCTTCGCTCGGGGGGGCATACGTCCCCCTCTTGCTCACGTGCTCCTCCCCCGGCCACAATAATTGGTCCCCCAAATATCGAAAATCCAAAAAAAAAAAAAAAAGGAAAAAGGGTCAAGATCAACGGTCGCGATCGCTCCAACGGCTCTCCCCGTCTCCGCGTCGGGGGACTGTTCCGTCGTCTTCTCCGTCGTCGTCCTCCGCTTGTCGCTTCCACACCTCTCTCTCTCTCTCTCTCTCTCTCTTGACGGACGGCATTGAACGCGTTCCCCACCGTACGCTCGGAAGCAGCGATCTCCCTCCCTCCCTCTCTCTCCTCCTGAACAAGACAGAGAATTTATAATATTCAGCTCTGACCGGCGCGCGTTCCTCCCGGTTTCCACCATCTTCGTCGTCGTTTCTCCATCTCTCTCTCTCTCTCTCTCTCTCTCTCTCTCGTTTTCTCGCATTTTCTCGGATTCCACATTCTCGGATTCCTGGATTCTCGGATTTTTCTTCCTTGTTTTCTCTCCCTTCGGAAGTTGAAATTTTGAAAATCCTTCTCTCCGCCCGTCCGCCTCGTTCAAATGTAGCCCGCCATCGCTCGGCGTTCTCGAGGGCGATGCTCGTCGTCGCGGCATTCCGGAATTCGTCTCCTTCGAATTGGCTCCGTTTCTTCTTCTTTTCATTCCTTTCTCGGGTCTCCGATCATTTTGAAAATCTAGCGTCAGCTCCGGAAGCGGAAAGTCGGCTGGCGACTTTTCCTTTCTTGTTCTTTCCCTTTTAGACGTTACGGTTTTCGAATTCGGTTTTGGAGTTTAGGGTTTCATCGCAATCGCTCGCGCCAGCGATCGTCGGATAATAGATAAGCCTTCAAGCTCCGGCAGTGCGACTAGGCGCGGGAATTTGATGCGAACTGTCGAAACATGCCCAGCTTGAAGGCTCCCGCTGCTGCTGCTGCTGCGAGGAAGACCGCCACCACCTTAACGGTTCGGTTTCTCAGTTCGATTCGATGAACGATTCCGATGGCCTGGCGTTTTTCGAATGAACTGAAATGTCGTGTTGTGCATTTGGGATCAGGTTGCTGTTAAGTGTAGACCCTTTGCGCGGAGAGATTACGGCCGCAGTATCGTTAGAGTTAGCGATAGTAAGGTACGTAAGTAGTGAATTCTAATTTGTGCTGGCATGCGTCGAAGTCGCTTAAGTCGTTGACTTTACATAGTGGCATTGAGGAATTTATGTGGATTGGCAATGCAGGAGGTTCTTGTTTTAGATCCTGATTTGTCGAAGGACTACCTCGACCGCATACAAAATCGAACCAAAGAGAAGAAGTACCGTTTTGATCATGCGTTCGGCCCCGAATGTTCCAATAGGGTATGCAGCATTTTTGTAAATGACTTTTTATCCTTTCGATTTCTGTTCAGCTGCTTGAGATTATTGTGGATTGTAGGTATAGACAGGGTCTGAATATTTTGCACCAGGATCATGCTGCTAAGACATGAAATATTGGAAAAACATTTGTGTCACATCCATTCATATTTTTACTTTTTAAGCTCATGCCACATGTCAATCTGTTGTTAGTATCTTGGCTAATAGCTCTGCTGTAGTACTCATATTTATGAAAGTCTTCTAAAAGTTTTGATGATTTCCAGGATGTGTACAGTAGATGTATAGATTCAACAATTTCTGGAGTTGTTCAAGGTCTCAATGCAACCGTCTTTGCTTATGGTTCAACCGGAAGGTACATCTTTTAAATAACCCGACGGTAGCCTTGATTGCTTTTACTGATTTCTGCCGTAGATAGATTTTCTTTTCTTTTTTTAGCTTATGGTTTTGGTATGTTCTTTTTACAAATTTTAATCAGCCTTTCTCAAATTACAAGACTTCTTGCTACTCTTTAGTTGCCATGAACATGGCTCCTTATCTTATAGCTCAATCAAACTCCTAGTGAATCGATCACACTTGTGTAGCTTAGATTCATATCAGATTCAGCTTGTGTCCCCCTCGAGATAATGTGGATTGATGATGTACTGATTGTTCAGTCCCCGTGTTTCCTTCTTTTTCCCTCAAAATTTTCAGTGGAAAGACATACACAATGGTTGGAACTAAGAATGACCCAGGACTTATGGTTCTTAGCTTGCATACAATCTTTCACCTTATCAAGCAGGACAGTAGTTCTGATGTGTTTGAAGTTAAGTGTTCCTACCTTGAAGTTTACAATGAAGTAAGGAAAAATTTTAATCAGATAAGTTGGTCTCTTTTTCCTTATGCAATGCTTGGTGTGGACATGTTCAGCTAATTTCAATGCATTCAGGTTATCTACGATTTGCTTGAGAAATCATCGGGTCATCTGGAACTCAGGGAGGATCCTGTTCAAGGAATTGTTGTTGCTGGCTTGAAGTCAATTAAGGTTCTTCCTTTTTCTTTGATATGTGTATGATGAATGCTGTTTGAGTATAGAGCTGCGAATCGCTTGATTAAAGCTGATGAGTTATCCTGTTTATGGAGGTGCATAAAATCATTCTGTTTTTAGAGTTACCTATAAGGAGCATGCATTATTAGCGGCCTCCGGACAGAATAAGCAGCAAGAGTAGGGCATAATGTGTCTGGCATTCTGTCTTTATATATGGAACTGGTCATGTGTATATCTCTACCTCTACGCTAAAGCATTTGGGATACTTCTTTCTTTCCGAAGTAGAAAAGGTTGTCTTCTTTCTCTGGTTTACAAGTTTGATTTGCCAAGAATTTCCTTATGCTTATTGGGGCTTCTGTCTGCTATATTAGTTGGGCCGCACAGTGGGTGGTTGGCCTTACTAATTGTAAATCCTTCAATTTAATTGTGAGGGACTCGGGCCAGTGACCAATGCATTGATTGATACTCGTGGAACTTTTGCAGTCAATTTAGTTGTTCTCACTTATCTTTGTTGGCCTTCTGCCAATGAAGATACCAACTGTTCTAGACTTTCTGTTTTGTTATGACAACGTGGGGAAGATATAAATGTAGGCATATGGCTTGCCTGGATATTTATAAATTATTGATTCCCTTACACGTGATCAGCTCAATTTTGGAAAAGAACATGGTTTCTCTCTACTCTCCGGATTGCATTGCCATTCAAACTATATTCTCTTAGTTTGCCTCCGCACTTCTAGAATCTTAATCGGTTTGCCAATTCTTGCAATTAGTGTAATTATTTTCCCGAAATGAGTCATGTCTGAACTGAAGCATGTAATGCTTCGTTAATGCAATTAATTTTCCAAGGGGACTTCTTTTAGTGCTACCTTAAACAGTAAAAATAGGATTACGATTGCATAGTTGAGAAACTCTTTGGTAGACACATCCTCATTAAATGACCAAGATTGATGCTAAACAATTTCTTCAGACTCTTGTGCTGATTATTTTAAGAAACTGAATATCCCGTGCTAACTCTTTTCAAGTGAAAAATTCAGCTGCAACAAAACCTCAGGAGAAATTGGTATCAGTTGTGAAAACATAGGTGCAAAGCAAAAGGAAAATTATCTTCAGGGGAAACATGTATTTTTCTCTCCAATCTATAGGGGCAGGACTTTCTTTGTCTCCATTTTTGTTTAAAAATTGAATGTAGAGTTGGGTGCCATATAAGCAAAGCTCTTTGATGTTTCAGTCATCTGAGCCATCAGTTGCAGATATTTTATGGATTTGTTCATCATATATCGGTTCCTTGTGTCAACAAATTGTGGCAATCTAGTTTTCTAGCTTATTTGGCTGCTTATTACTATCTTACTCACATGTAAAAGTGAAATGTACATCATGCTTTTGGTTTGTAGAGCACCGACTTTTTCCTATTGATGCAGCCTTATCTTAGAGATATTTTAATTTTGAAAATAGGTTCACTCAGCAGATAAAATACTTGAACTTCTCAATCTAGGAAACAGCCGAAGAAAAACAGAGAGCACAGAGGCTAATGCAACATCGTCGAGGTAACAAGGCACATTTCTCATGTTTACCTTGTTGCTTTACGTTTTCTCATTTTGGTTTTCTGTAGGGAATGATTTTCCTCAACTGAAGGTTGATGTAGTCTTGCTTATTCAGTGGATCAGTAAAATACTTCTATAACAGATATTATCTGATTGTAGGCTGTGGCTGTTCACCTTCTTGCTCTATGTTTTTTCAAGTTTAGTGTTTGAAACTTGGCTCACTGCTACCTTTATATTATTTGATTGTAGTTTTCATGCGCTAAGATGTGGTTGGTGTCTTGGTATAGCATTTTACTAAGAGTTTTCTTCTATTCTTTTTGTGAGATAGTGTTGGTTTTGCGTGCTTAGACAATTTTGAACTTTTTGAAGGCTCTAGAAGGTGATAAAGTTTCCAGCTTATCCTTGCCAGACATGGATACTTTTGGTTTATATAGGTGCTTCATACATGCTATCTATGAAGAATGATGTATTGATGCTTGTTTCTTCCACCAGTATATCTTTGATATCACCTCAGTATCCTTTGTCTCCACAGTTAGTGAGAAGTGATTATTGTTAAATAAAAGATTGGTGAATTTTGATTGTTTTATACCTATCATAATAATTTTGAATTAATTCCCTTAAATATGATCAGAATTGATGTATGAAATGCAGAACGATAAAAGAGCACTAGCTACAGATTAATAGCCTTTGAAGTATAGATATTTAGTTGTGATTGGTGATGGCTTTTGCTTATGGACTCCCAACTCAAATAAAATATTGCAGTAATTGCTACGATACTTTCTTTAATATTCTCTCATAAACCTCAGCCATTTTATGATGTTTTGTTTTCTGGAACCAGATCACATGCAGTTCTGGAGATTACTGTGAAAAGAAAACAAAAGAACAAGTATCGAAATCAAGTAATGCAAGGAAAACTTGCACTTGTGGATCTTGCTGGCAGTGAACGAGCTTCTGAGACAAACAATGGAGGGCAGAAGCTCAGAGATGGGGCTAATATTAACCGCTCGCTTCTTGCATTAGCGAATTGCATTAATGCCTTAGGGAAACAGCAAAAGAAGGGCCTGGCCTACGTTCCTTATCGAAATAGGTTGGTGGGATTGATCATTTTGTGGTCATGATTCTCTCCTTTTTTATGCATTTAACAGAAAAATCTTACAGCAAATTGACACGGATCCTTAAAGATGGTTTGAGCGGTAATTCTCAAACAGTTATGGTGGCTACAATATCTCCTGCCGACAGTCAATATCATCACACAGTCAATACCTTAAAGTATGCTGACCGAGCCAAGGAAATAAAGACGCATATCCAGGTTAGAAAGTCTAGATTGACACATATATGAACATTGTGCAGGACTGAAAATCCATCGACATAAATGTATTTTGGGACCATAATTTGTCGATAAGTTTTGCTTTTTTGTTTTATCTAAATTCATTGTATGACATCACTTGATCATTTTGCAATGATCTTCATCCATCCTTAGAAAAGAGGAATGGAGTATAGTCACTGTCAGATGAAATTCAATTTTCTGCATTCTACCGTTTCTTATACAGATCTCCCTCCTTTCATTGTATATTCTGTCATGTTAAATATTATTCATGTGTAACTTCATTTTCACTGATTCTTTTGTTTCATTGGCTCTTAATCAATTGCATTATGCTGCTTATTTGTGATCTATGCATCTTGGGCTGACTATTCTGCTTGATTTATCATTCATGCTGCTAATAGTTCATGTTACGGGTGTTTTCTTTTCTCAGAAAAACATTGGCACAATTGATACCCACGTGTCAGATTACCAGCGGATGATTGACAGTCTTCAGGTTTTCCTTACTCTTTTTTGTTTTATGTATTTCACTTGACTACAATATGTGTGTCATTTAACTTATCTGACATTGTAGGTAGAGGTTTATCACTTGAAGAAGGAATTGGCTGAAAAGGAGTCCCAACTTAATGTCAGATCTACTGACAAAGTTGCAGATGATGAGTTGTCTTGGTTAAATTTAGTGAGCCAAGAAACTAGTGAAAATGTTCAGGAAAGGATAAACTTACAGAAGGCAATGTTTGAGCTTGAGGAAATTAATCTTCGTAACCGTGCTGAGCTCCAACATCTTGATGATGCAATTGCAAAACAACAGGTCAGCTTGTGAAATTAGTTTCATTTCCCTATTCCCTAGCATTATCAAGATTTATCAAATAGCCTCTTTAAACAAACTATCTGCTTTTGTTGAATCTGATAATCTGTCTAAGCCATGCTGGCCTGAACAAACTGAACTTGGTTTTATTCTAACCCATTGTCCCACTTCTGATCTTGGATTGACTAGCTGTGGTTCTTGTTGCAAACTGTAACGTAGAGAAATAGTTAGCTTTTAAGTGAACTGTTTGACCTGTTATTGGTAAAAATATTCTGTCACACCACCCGCTTCATCAGGACCCTTCCCTTATTCTAGAAAACCATCAACTTGAGTTCTCAGAAGCACACTTTCACAGGCTTACAACAGTGTATCCCCTCATGTGATCTTATATTAAGTTTGGTCGTTCTTTTGGCTTATCTCATTTTGGTTTTCAGTCAAAGGTTGGAAAGCTTCCACCAGAAGTTTTTGGGTTGGTTCAGTTTATCTCAAATTGAATTAGCATGCTTGCTCTTAGTTGAGACTGATCAAGTAGTTAAATGGCAACCTCAAAATGAATGGAAAATTGTAATTAGCCTGCTGAGGTGGGCTTTTTTCCCCCTCAATCTGTCCGCTCGACTTAGCTTTGTCTCAAATACCCACTATTACTTGGTGAATATGTATCAATTATCCTCATATCCTGATTGCCGGTGGAGAAGTGGCCAACTGTGGAGCAAGTGCATCACACTTGCACAATTTTGCATCATTCAGAGGGGTTGTTTTCATCCATAGAGTAATACGAGAAATTTGAAAAGAGATTTAATAGTTGAACACCAATCCTATAGAGAGAGAGAGAGAGAGAGAGGCATGGGAGGAGAAGGAAGTGGTGGTGTTGGTGTTGTCAGCGTGCAATGAGGAGGGTTTGGCATCCCTGTTGGGTTGGGTTAACAACCTGTAGTCGCTACGGCCGCATATCAGACCTAGAAGACAATGAGAGAGAGGCTGCTGGGCAAGACGCATTTGAACGTGTTGATGATAGGGTGAAGGCTGAAAATAGTGATTGATGAGTGGCAGGTGAAGGAAGAAGATGGCTGTTAATAGAGTTGGTGTATGTGGTATCTGGCAAAGGTGGGTGTTGAAGATGGTCTTGATTGAAGAAGAATTGACTATTGGGTGGCCAGGGTGGAGAGCATAGGGAAAACTTAGAGTTTGGTGAACTGTGATGGAGGTGTGGGAATGGAGGAGGGTAAGATGATCATTTTTGGTCAAGAGTTTGTTAGATTTCCTTCCCCTGCTCATCATCTCTTCTCCTAGATTTCTCTGTGTCAACATCCATGGTCCATCATCATGACAATGGACATCGAATTCTCTGTATGCTCACCTATGTTACATTTTGATCTTTGAGAATGCAAAAAGTATGTGGTCAGTGCTCCGAAATTGAAATTGTGAATAATCAACACTTAAAACCCTTACTCTTAAATTTTAGGCACAGGCCATCAACCCTAAGCTTTCAAATTTATCTCATGACAGAAAAATTCTTTCAAATCTCTCCCCCTTTTTCCACTCCCTCCCTCTCTCTCTCTCTCTCTCTCTCTCTCTTATATATGGGTGTGATCTGCAGCACTGGTGGCCGACACTTGTAAGTGAAGCCTCATTGGTGCCTGACGACTCCAACTCCTGTGCTGCCCCCTACCCCTCTACCCTATTCTGTTTCTAGGGTCTGTAGTTGTTAATTTTAATTTATCTGCGTAAATTTCATGTATTAATATATGATTTTCAAATTAAATTAACCCTATCGATGATGCAAAATTGTGCAAAGATGCACATGCTCCATGGCTGGCCACTTTCCCACTGGCTATTAGCATTGCTTCTCCCAGTATAGGGGGTCATTTGAAACAACGCTAAGTGTAGGGGGGTACTCTGGGAAAACAAGCCCACTTCAAGGGGCCAATTGGAATATTCCTGCAAGAATGCAGTACAGTTCTTGCATCCTCATTTATAAAGTGGATACTTTAATTTTATTTGTGATCTATGAAAGTCTGTTGTGTGTTAGTTATAACAGCAGCCTTTGCCTTTTTAATCTATTAATTGGTAACGTGAGATGGGGATAAACTCTATGGATGAAGACATAATTGGCTTATAAATTTTCTGTTAGTCGACAATTTGTCATATGCAAAGATCATTGTTCCTGAGTTGCTAGTTTGAAAATAATAGTTCTGGTGAGGTTTAACAGATTACCTGTGTTGCAGGCAATTGAAAAATGTGGTCCAGTTGTCGAGGCTTTGAGAGGTAGGCGACAAGTAATTCTCGATAACATCAGGGACAACGATGAAGCCGGTTTCAATTATAAGAAGGTGCTTCCTCAGTCACTGTTACTTTTGGTGTCTACTGTCTACGTTATTTAAGTGTTGCACTTCACATTTGAACATATAACCTTTGCTTCTTCAGGAAATTGAGGCAAATGAGAAGCATCGATCTGAGCTACAAGAGAAGATTAATGAAGCAATCGGTTACAATGGAGACAAAACATACTTGCGTATTCTTAGTCAGTACCGACTCTTGGTGAGTTATCCTACATTTGCAACACTTTTTCACTGAGAGTATAATGTGTCTTTTGTTGTTAATTTTATTTTTCTGTATATAAAGCTTAGGTGCAAAGAGAAAGGAATGCTGCAGTTAATGAACTGATTACCTCCGAAAAATTATTTAAAATCCAAACCCTAATGGCAGAGGCATGGCAATGTAAATTTTCTCACTGTGCAACTATTCATCTTAATGGGTTGCTGGGGGGAGAGTACTATCAATTTCTTTTCTGTATGCAAGATGAGAATAACTTGTCTTCATATTTCTGCCATCTCACTCTTGCTATCAATTACGAACCTTACAGTTGTAGTGCCATTATGTAGGGGATGTCAAACACTGAGCTTCAGTTCGAAATTGCAATGAGGGATCAAGTAATTCATAATCAACGAGAAGCACAGAAAAATCTTTGGAACATGGTAATGGGGCTGGGGCTCGAGTCACTTGATAAGAAAAGGCTGTTGGATGTCGCAGTTTGGCAGGGAATACCAATTGAAGACTACATGATGACACCTTATCTGGGGCTGTCAGATAATAGTCACCTAGAAAATGTGGCTTCTCACAGATTTCTCCCTTTTGGGAGTTCCCCATGCACGGGCAGTTCTCTATCCAAATCATCTGGCAACTTACATCACCATCAATTCTTCTACAGTGGGCCCACTTCCTCAGGCAATTGGAGTGCTTTGTGCAGGGAGGAGCATCACAGTTCATACTACTTACTATCTCATGATGTTTCGCAATCGCCCCATATGAGGTCGAGCAAGAGTCCTGAAGATTGTGCTTGTCATAGGCCAAGGTCACAGTTTGGCACACCTGATGTGTATCACCAAGGTTCATGCAGTCCCTCTCCAGAGGTGACATGTGAGCCTTCACCTTGTCAAAGTTGTTTATCTTCTAGTGTTACTTTTGCGCAGCAGCATGAGGTACGAATCCACAAATCTATCCCCTTTCCTAAGATGGTGTTTTAATCCATTCCTGTTCTTTCCCCTCATAGTTATGTTTCTATAACTTCATTATCCTCTTCGTCCCTTTAGATTGTAATAGATCTCGCAAAAATACGTGTGTAAGTATTAACTTAACATAACAATAGTTTGTTTATACTTTTGGAGTGATTTGGCCTTAGAACCACTTTTCTCGCAATTCTAGCCTGTACAGATGTGAAGCTGATGCGATTGCAGTTATAGTCCACTGCAAATGAATTGTTGTATAAGTTTTCCTCAATGCCATTGAAAAGACCCTCTTTCGTTCGCTCTTGGCATGATCATGAGAAGTCACTTCTGAATATACGAGACAATGTTGCTTGCATGAAAAGATAGAGGAATGTAGTATGAGGATATCTTTACTTGTCCTTGTTATTGCAGTTTTCTTTGTGGTAGACTGCTCATCTTGTTTGACCTGTGATTGAATCTTTCTTTGAGACTCTAATTTGGTCATCTATTCTGGTTATTTTCTTATATCCACAGTTAAGCTTCTTGAGGGGTTCAGGAATTGCTACTTCTGGGCAGCATTTTTATGAGGATCGTGATGGAAATAGAAGCAAGCAAGAGTCATATCATGAGCCATTCCAGCGGAAACCAAGTTTTCCTTCCTTGTAGTTCATTGGCACAGTCCTCTGGCATGGAAAGAAGAGATGACCCTTATCAAGAAACTGAACCAAAATTGCGATAAATATCCTACATTATCTTTGTATTCTAGCCTGCAACCTGCTGCATTCGATTCATCTAGCCCTGATTCTAAACTGCTGCCTCTGAAGCTTTTCTAGTCTTGTTTTCTTCTGGCCCCACCCTTCACAAACATTCACTCATTTACCATTCTTTCCTTGTATTCATCCCAGCAATTGTACATACAGGTTATAGTGCCATGCTCCAGGTAGTTGCATTGCAAAGTTTAGTCTTACTTTAGTACCGAGAAGTTAGGAGAGAAGATCCGGATCTTCAGGATGAGTGGCGAGTTAGATGTTTTTGGCTTTTCAGTTTGTAGATTGTAGATGCAGTAGTTGTATATAGTTCGTGTATACTTGTAAATCCTCATGTGTTCGTCTCATTGATTGATCAAGTCCATTGCTTGGATTAGAGATGGACAGACATTCAAATGTAACTCAATTTCTTAGATCTCCTCTAGTACATTCTTTGCAGATCTTACCAACATTTTGTTTTCAACTGCCTTTTATCTCTGTTTTTGTGGAGAATTGAGCCTCTCACATCTACCTTTTTTTTTCGGCGAGGCTTCATACCATCATTACCAATCAGAAGGAAAAGAAAACAAGAGACTAGATTGATTCATCTGTTGTCCATTTTATGCAGGTTTTTGAGTTTCTGCGTCTGCACACTTAGTTGTCTGTGTATATAGATGCATATCTTCATGAAGTTTTCAACCCGATAGGGTACCAAGTTAAGAGGTTATGCAAGTTTTCTGGGTAATATCCTGACCTTCCAGAATGTTGTGTCCGGAATTAATAAATTTACGTTGGCTGTCGTTTATGCATGAATTGACTGACGGTGTGATTTTGGCATGATGGATGTATTTGTGCACATGACCTGTTTACACCAAGTATTGTTATCTTGGATGATCGCTCTTGTAAAGAAAATAGAAAATGCATGATTCATCGACGGTAAATGAGAATAGTAGAAGGATATGAGGCTTACTATAGAAACTTTTTAGGGAAAGTTACAACAGTTGTTAATGCTTTGCCCATTAAGCAGTCAATCTTTAAAAGTACAGTTGAGTTCTCGACATTTTAAATGTGGTGCATCTGTGCGCCCACGTTTACTGAGATGTTATGTTGAAAACTCCACGTGATATTTTTTGGTCTTGTTGAATAAATGCATTGCTAATGTGGTGCGGCGTTAGAAAAACATCAGAAAATTTGGAAAAAAGACAAAATTAAAGAGAAAATAAAAAATATACTGTTTAAAAAAAAAAATCAAAGGGAGGAGAATGGCGCCAATGGAGTGAGGGTTTAAGGTTTTGGCACCACCATCAACAAAGGTTGGCGACCCTAGCAGAGATCTTAGCGATGGCAGTCGGCCCTTGTCAATGGGGAGTGAGGGCCAAGGCAGGAGCATGGGTTGACTAATGGTGATGTGATTCGATTTTATTATTAAACAAGCAATAGGTTCATTGATGGCGCCATGATTAACCCCTAGCTAGCTGAATTACAAATTTAGTCTAATCTTAGATTTCATTAATCATTGGGTTAAGTTAAATCGTAGCGATTGATGCGCATGGGAATGATGGGATTACGAAATCTGTTTTTACGCTACGTGTAGGATGCTATAAGTATTTAAAGGGGAAAATATGAATGTAGCATGATGAAGTGCTTGATGGAATGTGTTTGATGGAGTGTGTTCCTTTTTAAAATCGAAATATGAATTTGCCGAAATTGTGAAATAGAGGCAAAATAAACAAAAATGAAACTCACCACCAAGGCTAAAAAAGACATCCACCAACCAATAATAAATAACTTAATGCTCATCACCAAATGGATGGATAAAGAACTGAAAATTGAAGGAAATCACCCTATTTGAGGAGGAAATCTCATGTATTACAAACTTAGCTCCCTATACATTTGAGATTGCACTTCCATACTAAGACATTGAACTAAGATTTTGAACTTAGATGGACCCTAGAAGGTATAGTTTCTTCTAGAGGAAAAGATCTCAATATGTGCACATCATAAACAGTCATGGTAATCAACCGCCAATTGTTATTTGATGCTGTAATAGATTTGGTCCTTTTGGATAAGAAGAGTGTGCTTAAAGCTGCAAATTGTACTCTTTTATTTTTTATGTTTTGTTTTGTTTTACAACCCTTTTGGGATTTTGTTTGCTTGGAAGCTTTCTATGTTCTTCTCATGTTTGATTATGATAAATGAATGAAATCTTCTTTTGACAAAAAAATACTAGGACTCTTGCGATAAAGCTAGCACACACCTTTTTGCACTTCAACCTTGTAATAAATACCAGTACACACTCTTTCAACCTTGTAATGAAGACTCTTTTAACATTTCAACCTTATAATCAAGACTTTCAAATTTCAATCTTGTGATGAAGACTCTTTTAACATTTCAACTTTGTAATAAACCCTATCTTGAATGTATTGGACCCAGTGGACTTGCGCTGCCTCCGCATTTTGCTTGCATGATTAAACCGGCTTGATCGATTGATGAAGCTTCAGTTGGGATTGTGAATTTGATTAATGGAATTTTCCAAGTTCTGATGCTCCCAGTTATTCAACCATCCTTCAAATGGCCACACCGACAGTTCAGATCTCCACCATTTTCTGCGCTCCCCAAAATGTGCAAGTTGCGGTTCAAATTCAGAACCCCGCTGGCGAGAGACCGGACCTTGGTAAACATGATGGTGAGACCTTGACGTCGTTGCCCTCCTCTTCTACTAAAAAGTGTTGGAAGAAGAGTGACATTAAATCCCATCAACTGTGTACAAGTCATCTGCATAGATCAAAACTCGAGACCTAATTGATTTATGGAAATTGCAGGGCATTTCATGAGGTTATATAAATGAGTAACCGAGTTTCCACGCCTATACTCTTAATAACAAGAAAACGAAAAAAGGGATTGAACTTCGAAAGGATTTGGACGCTCCAACCGGAGTTGAATTCCACTCTACTTTGGATGAAGAAGCTTCGCTTTAGCCATTGTCCTTGCACGGCATAAAAGATTACCCCATCAACTAAGGATAAAAAACTTAAAGGTTGATCTCCAATGAATTGGATAAAGAACTGAAAGAATTATTCATTTGAGAGAACTTTGCATATAGTATCAACTCTCAAATCCTCTTCTTTCAAGGAAATATCAAACTAGGAAACGTTAAAATAGAAAACCTCAAAGTAGAAAATATCGAAATAGAAAACTGTAAACAAGGAAATATCAAATTGGGAAACATCAAATTAGTAAACAAACTCAAACTAGGGAACAACCCCGATTAAAAAACGTCCTTCTAACCTTTGATTTAGAAGAACCTTTATTCTCCATCTTTAATGTATTCTCTTTATGGGACACATTGGACGACATATCCCTTTGCTTGCATAATATCATTTGATCTTTAATGTAATTTAATGCTCTCGTTTCAATTTTGCCATGTTTTTTTATACATATTATCATGTCATCATGCATACGTACACTTGTTTCACCAAAAAGGCAAAAGTATAATGGATGCGAATCGAAAAAGGTTGCATAAGGTCCTTTGTGTTATGAAATACATGAATGGATAGAATACATGAATGAATATTCATTATATTCATCTTATCCAATGTATTTAGTATGGTACATTTGTATCAAATGTTCTAAGTACATCTCCCTATACAATGAACGTTCGTCTCCCTTATCCTATACATGTATCATTCGATACATTGATATTAATGATAAGTACATTCTTGTTCTCCTATAAATAGGAGTTTAGTTTTGATGTACAATACACAATCACACAGAATTACAATACAGTGAAATATCTGGCTTTCTCTACTATTTCTGGTGTTCACTTGCTTTCTCTTCTCAATCTCTTCTTTATTATATATTTGCAACGCAATATTTTACAACACGTTATCAGCACGAGGATCTACCGATTGAGTAAGTAACTTTTGTAAGCACGAAGATCTATCGACTGAGTAAGTAATTTTTGCAAGGTGGGTATTCTTATCATTGATCAACTTATACTTCATCTTCTTCTATCAATTCTTCATTTTTATTTTTCTTGGCCCGAAGCCAAACTTTTAAATCTAAAAGTATCATTCTGCTCCTGAAGTAGCGGTGGATATTTGGAAATCCTTTTAATTAATTTAAGGATTTATTTTTGCAAGGATTATGGCAAATATTGAAAAGCCCAAATTCCACATCCTGGAAGTGAGTGGAAAGAATTATCTATCCTGGCGCCTTGACATGGAAATGCACCTCCAAGGGCAAGGTCTCGCTAATACAATTACAGAGGATGGAACCTCAAATGAAAAGGATAAAGCAAATGCGCTGATTTTTATTCGTCGTCATTTGCATGAGAGCCTGCAGACTCAATATTTATCCGTTCGAGACCCGCATATCTTGTGGACGAGGTTGAAGGATAGGTATGATCATACAAAAACCGTTATCCTACCTCAAGCACAATATGATTGGCAAAATCTCGAGACTACAAGATTTTAAATCGTGTCGACTATAATTCTGCTTTATTTGATATCGTTTCTCGACTTGAGTTATGCGGTATCAAACTCACTGATGCAGAATTGCTTGAGAAAACTTTCTCCACCTTTCATGCTTCGAATATTGTATTGCAACAGCAATACCGGCAACGTCAGTTTGCCACATATTCTGAATTAATTTCTGTGCTTCTTACTGCCGAGCAAACTAATGAATTGCTGCTCAAAAATCATGATCTTAGACCTGCTGGCTCAAAAGCATTGCCTGAAGCACATGCTAACTTTGAGAAAAATACTGGCCATTTTAAGGGCTATAAGCGCAGGCAAGAATATAATCCTAGAAGGGATGGCAAGAAATTTAACCGCTCTAGGAAATCAAACTTTGGCCTGAATTATGGCAAAGAAAAGAAGCAAAAGAAGGTGATTAATGAAAGTATTTGTCATCGCTGTGGCATGACTGGGCATTGGTCACGTACCTGTCGTACGCCAAAACATTTTGTTGACCTATACCAGGCATCTTTAAAGCATACGGGCAAGCGTGGTGAATCTCATGCCATTGAAATCAATCCTACTGCTATAACCACTGTTGAGGCCAACAATATCTCCGTTGGTGGGACTCCTCTTGCTCCCGAAGTAGCAAATGCATCATTGGATGTCTCGATTTCTTTGAGGACCTCGATTACTTTAATGAATCAGATTGGTGGATGATAATTTGAACTTTGAATTTTATGTTATTTCGCTTTAAATGTATTACTTTTTTATTGTTCTTTATGAAATACTTATGAACCTTATATAATATTTATCTTTGAAATTTTATTCGACTATATAACTAATATGCAACTTTTATGATACTTGACACCCGAAGTTGTCAATATAAATGCAAATGGAAAATACCGAGAAAAAGGAAGATGTTTGTTTGCTTGATAGTGCAACAACACATACTATATTTTGTAGTAGACACTTTTTCTCGAGTATGACATTGCGTAAGGCACAAATCCATACAATATCAGGTCCTGTTTCGATTATTGATGGTTTTGGGAATGCTACAATTATTTTGCCAAATGGTACAATCCTGCATATTGAGAATGCGTTTCTAAGCATTCGATCAAAAAGGAATCTGCTCGGTTTCAAAGATGTACGCCGTAATGGGTACCATATTGAGACTATTTATGAGCAAGATAAGGAATACATTGGCATTTCCTCTTATAAGATGGGCCTGAAGACCATCCATGAGAAGCTAGAAGCTTCTTCTATGGGTTTGTATTGTGTCATGATTAAAGCTGTTGAAACCTACGCTACCACATCCTGGAGATTGGTAAGCCCTGATCAGTTTGGACTGTGGCATGATCGCCTTGGTCATCCTGGCGCTTCAAAGATGCGTAGGATAATTCAAAATACAAAAGGGCACCCTTTAAAGGATATAAAGGTATTGTTGTCCAAGGATTATAATTGTGAGACTTGCTCACAAGGAAAGCTCATTATTAAACCTTCTATAACAAAGGTTAATTTTGAATCTCCTTTATTCTTGCAAAGAATTCAGGGTGATATTTGTGGACCAATACAACCACCAAGTGGACCATTTAGATATTTTATGGTATTAGTGGACGCATCCTGTAGATGGTCCCATGTCTGCCTATTATCTACGCGCAATGTCGCATTTGCACGTTTACTTGCGCAGATTATAAAGCTCCGGGCACAATTCCCTGATTATCCAATTAAGAGCATAAGGATGGATAATGCTGGTGAATTTACATCAAAGAGTTTTGATACATATTGTGCTTCACTCGGAATCGAGGTTGAGCACCCGGTTGCATATGTTCATACTCAAAATGGATTGGCAGAATCCTTGATTAAACGTATCCAAATCATTGCCCGCACTCTATTATTGAGAACGAATCTCAACGATACAGCATGGGGTCATGCGGTTTTGCATGCTGCAGCTCTAATAAGATTACGCCCCCGCTAGTATTTTACAATCTCCCCTTCAAATGGTTCTTGGTTATGAACCAGATATTTCACATCTACGCACCTTTGGTTGTGCAAGCACAGTGCCATAGCACCGCCAAAAAGGACGAAAATGGGTCCCCAACGCCGTTTGGGCATTTATGTTGGGTTTAATTCACCATCTATCATTAGGTTCTTGGAACCAACTACGGTGATCTTTTTTACGCCAGGTTTGCGATTGTCATTTCGATGAGACTAGGTTTCCATCAATTGGGATACCTACAACTTCCATGACTGCAAAACAAAAACCAGTTAAGGTTTTCTCCTGGAATGAGAAAAATTTATCTCAATTAGACCCAAGGACTCTTGAATGTGAAAACGAGGTGCAGCGCATAATCCATTTACAAGCTATGGCCAATAGACTTCCTGACGCATTTAATGATGCTACTAAGGTAACGAAGTCTCATATTCCAGCTGCAAATGCTCCAGGCTAGGATAGCTGTTCCCGAAGAACAGGCTAAAATGGATCAAAATCCCCGCACTTAAAGCGTGGCGACCGATAGGATCAAAAGATACCGCTCCTCGAAAACGAAGGGGAAAGAATCAAGAATCCGCTCCGAAGAGCCTGGCGTTGTGCTTACTCCCAAAGAGCTTATTGTCCCCGAAGAGGCGCAAACCCATGAAAGGAGCACTAGCCCCGGAATACGAGAATTCCATTACATATTGTAATGAAATTTGGGATCGAAATGAAATCATCATTGATGATGCTTTTGCATTCTCGCTTGCTCATCAAATTATGGATGATGATTGTGAACCACAATCTATTATTGAATGTCGTCAAAGGCAAGATTGGCATAAGTGGGAGGAAGCAATTAAAGCTAAATTAGCTTCCTTAACTAAACGAGAGGTTTTTGGACCTGTAACTCGTATCCCCGATAATGTAAAGCCCGTTGGATATAAATGGGTATTTATCCGAAAACGAAATGAGAAAAACAAGGTTGTTAGGTATAAAGCCCGACTCGTTGCCCAAGGATTCTCCCGAGACCTGGGATTGATTATAATGAGACATATTCACCGTGATGGATATGATTACATTTCGTTTTCTCATTAGCCTAGCAATCTTTGAAAGATTGGAAATGCGTCTTATGGACGTTGTGACGGCATATCTATATGGCTCATTAGACTCGATATTTATATGAAAATTCCCGAGGGATTCAAAATGCCTCGAAGCATGCACTCCCGCAATTTATTCTCAATAAAATTGCAAAGATCCTTGTACGGGTTAAAGCAATCCGGTCGCATGTGGTATCAACGCCTAAGTGAGTACCTAATTAAGGAAAGGTACAAAAATGATCCTATCTGCCCATGCGTGTTTATTAAGAAATCGAAACTGGATTTGCTATTATAGCGGTTTATGTCGACGATATAAATTTAATTGGAACTCCGAAGAGTTAGCTGAAACTCTGAATATTTGAAAAGGGAGTTTGAAGTTAAAGATTTGGGTAAAACCAAATTTTGTCTTGGTCTAGAGCTTGAGCATAAAGCAAATGGAATAATCGTCCATCAATCGGCATATGTTGAAAGATTGCTTAAACGTTTCAACATGGACAAAGCTCACCCATTGAGCACCCCTATGGTTGTAAGGTCTCTGGACCCATTTCGTCCTAGAGAATCTAATGAAGAGATACTTGGTCCTGAAGTACCATATCTCAATGCAATTGGGGCTTTGATGTACTTGGCACAATGTACGAGACCAGATATCGCTTTTGCGGTAAATTTATTGGCACGTTTTAGTTCTGAGCCAACTCGGAGACATTGGAATGGAGTTAAACATATTTTCCGTTATCTCCGAGGAACCATAGATTTGGGATTATATTATTCCAAGGATTCCACTAACTCTGGTTTAGTTGGATATGCTTGATGCTTGGATATAGATCCGATCCACATAAGGCTCGCTCTCAAACCGGGTATTTATTTTGTTATAACGGCACCGCTATTTCTTGGCGTTCTACGAAGCAATCGCTAGTAGCTACATCTTCTAACCACTCTGAGATTATTGCTTTATATGAAGCTGGAAGGGAGTGTGTTTGGTTAAGATCCGTTATAACACATATTCATAATTCTTGTTGCTTAATACTTTTTACCAATTCTCCCACTATAATTTATGAAGATAATGCTGCTTGTGTTGCACAAGTCGGGGAGGATATATCAAAGGTGATAGGACCAAGCATATCTCGCCGAAATTTTTCTATACTCATGAACTCCAAGAAAGTCGACAAATTGATGTTAAACAGATTCGATCCATAAATAATCTTGCAGATCTTTTTACCAAATCATTGCCAACATCAAATTTTGAGAAATTAGTATATGGCATTGGTATGAGGCGAGTTCATAAGATGTAAGATTAATTAGCCCCAGAAGTGGCTATATGACTCTATTGAGGGGGAGATATTATGAACTATGCAGCATTGATATGCGGCTAGTTCACAAGATGCAATAATGATTAGTCCCAGGAGTGGCTATATATACATTGCACTCTTTTTTCTTTATGTCCGGTTTTTTCCCATAGGGTTTTTCCGGCTTAAAGTTTTTAACGAGGCAATTAATGCATCCATAAAAGGGAGATATCATAACATGGGTGCTCTGCACTCTTTTTCCCTTTTGTCCGGTTTTTATCCCACTGGGTTTTTCCGGCTTAAGGTTTTTAATGAGGCAGTATCATTCGATGCACATTCGTAATGAATATGATGAATATTCAAGGGGGAGTGTTATGAAATACATGAATGGATAGAATACATGAATGAATATTCATTATATTCATCTTATCCAATGTATTTAGTATGGTACATTTGTATCAAATGTTCTAAGTACATCTCCCTATACAATGAACGTTCGTCTCCCTTATCCTGTACATGTATCATTCGATACATTGATATTAATGATAAGTACATTCTTGTTCTCCTATAAATAGGAGTTTAGTTTTGATGTACAATACACAATCACACGTAATTACAATACGGTGAAATATCCGGCTTTCTCTACTATTTCTGGTGTTCACTTGCTTTCTCTTCTCAATCTCTTCTTTATTATATATTTGCAACGCAATATTTTACAACACTTTGTTGATTTTAAACAGGAAAATGACAATAAATTTAAAGCATGAACTTTGGGAACAATTATTGCCAGTAATGTAAATTGCAAAAAAGATAAACGTAAATATTTGTAGAAGAATATTAAGTTCCATTATTAATTAGGGGTCTTTACAAATGATACAATATAGGTATTTACAGCGCACGGTCATTGGTTGCTAAAAAATTGCACATGACTCCTATTGTTGAGCAACATTAAATGATCACATTTTATGGTGTCGACTTGACCGGTCATGCTTATATTGACTCCACTAGTTTGATGGTTATATCAATTCCACTTACTTGACGGTTACATTGACCTACTTGATCGTTACATCAATTTCTTTGTTCTAGCACTCAGTCGCTATTGATTGCCATCTCCGTCGATCCGAACTGGATACTCTTGTGGACTAGTTGCACTTTACCAATTATTCCCCACGTTTGCCCATTTGCTCACTCTTGTTGTACCTCTAACAGGTTCCCCTCCAAACTGTGGACCACAGCACCTTCACAATTCGTGGTGTCAACATGTCATGTTGTTTTGGACCTCGAAGTTTAGCTAAAACTTGAGTTAAGAAACGATCTAAGAAAATTCATAAACCGATACATTTATAATAAATAATTTTTTGATAGCAAAAAAACCTCAAATTGGTACATTGCGACAAATTTATTTTCTATCAATTTTCATTAAATGGAAATGATATCACAAAAATCACAAGCTGATAAATAAACGAACAGAAACAAATTCCAAATTGGTATGTCTATTACCAACAATTGCCACGTAATTTCTAAGTCACTAGTTTAATGGTAAAAGTTAATTGAAAAACTAATAGAGATAAATTTGTCGCATTTGTACTAGGATTTTTCGCAATATTAATCCAAAATAATAGTGGTGTAATTTTTTGCTCTTACCTTTTTTTGTTAACTTATTTATTTATTGGGTTAATACTCTGAAAAACCCCAAACTGGGATACTTTTGATAAATTTACCCCGAATGATTATAAAAAAACCATAAATTGGTATATTTATAACAAATTTACCCCAAACTAATTTATTTGACAAAAAAAACCTTGAACTAATAAATTTGCGATAAATATATTATCCGCTAAATTGATTAATACTACAAAAAAATCACAAAAATTGTAAACTATAACAAATGAAGCGTAAAATCATAAATTGATATATCTTAGGTAACTATCACATGTTATTTAAATTAATAATTTAACAAGAAAATTTAATAAAAACTAACAAAGAGTAAATTTATCACAAGTATATCAGGTATGTGGTAAATTTGTCAAAAGTATATACTAGTTTGAGGTTTTTGGTGGTACAAAAAAATAATTTAGAATAAATTTATTACAGGATTTTTCAGGATATTAATTAATTAATTAATTATTTATTTTGGATCCTATTTCGCAAGTTCCTGCACTTTTTCGGAAACCGAAAAAGGAAAATTCGATACATACGAGTTTTTTTTTTATTGTCGGGGGCTTAAAGGAGGCGTTGTCCTCACCTTCGCCGTCTCCCTCGCAGAAGCACTCGAATCCCAAAACCTCCATCGCGCCGCGCCGCCCCCAAATAGGCCGCCGGAAAACCGAATGGCGCTCCCGACGGCCGCCGCCGCCGCCACGGCGGAGGCAACCGACCCCTCCGCCGCCGCCCCCTACACGCCCTACGCGCTGGCCAAGACCCTGGCCGGCCACAAGGCCGCCATCTCCGCCGTCAAGTTCTCGCCGGACGGCAACCTCCTGGCCTCCTCCTCCGCCGACAAGACCCTCCGCGCCTACTCCACCGCCTCCCTCTCCCCGCTCCACGACTTCCACGGCCACTCCCAGGGCGTCTCCGACCTGGCCTTCTCCGGCGACACCCGCCTCCTCGCCTCCGCCTCCGACGACAAGACCCTCCGCCTCTGGGACGTCCCCACGGGGTCCCTCCTCAAGACCCTCCACGGCCACACCAACTACGCCTTCTGCGTCAACTTCAACCCCCACTCCAACCTTCTCGTCTCCGGCTCCTTCGACGAGACCGTCCGCGTCTGGGACGTCAAGAGCGGCAGGTGCCTCAAGGTCCTCCCCGCCCACTCCGACCCCGTCACCGCCGTCGACTTCAACCACGGCGGCACCATGATCGTCTCCAGCAGCTACGACGGGCTGTGCCGGATTTGGGACGCCTCCACCGGCCACTGCATGAAGACCCTCATCGACGACGAGAACCCTCCCGTCTCCTTCGTCAAGTTCTCGCCCAACGGCAAGTTCATCCTCGTCGGCACCCTCGATAATACTCTGGTAATTGCCTCGGTCTTTTGCTGTTGTCCCTCTTTGAATTCGATCGAAAGGCCGAAGATTTTGGGGTGGGGTTTTGGCGTGGAACATTCGAAGGATGTGTTGGTGATGCGATTAGGGATTTTTCTGGTGATCTGTTTTAGTTGACAGGCTGATCCTGGAGCTTTTAGATGCTAAAGTTTGTTCCTTTAGGCTGGTGTTGTGTGATTCTGCTTAGGTTCTTCTAGGAGGTGGAATTTTGCTAGTCAAGCTTGAGATGGAGTGTTCTATCTGCAAATGTAATGCCGTCGGTAGACTTTGTCCCTCTTATCCTCCTTGTATTTGGCGAGGCGACCTTTGTCATTGAAAGGCAAAAGGATAAGTTGATCGCGCCTTGGGAATGAAAATACTGATGATTAAAAACAAAGGAACTCTCTGTCTGCCAATGACTTCCTTTTAGTATCATTTTGGGATGTTGGGTCGGTTGAAGGAGCATTGGCATTACCTCTGTACTCGAGAGCTCTTCCGAACTTTATGTGCTAAGCTTTAGTCAGATGTAACTTTTGCCCGATCATGTCAATTTGGTTCTTCACTATTATGTTGAAAGCAGCTTTGGAAGACTTTATTTCTCATTGATTACTCTGTTCTAGCTGTGGTCAAAATTTAGCTCTGTGGTGGACTTGCATCTGCTCGGTTATGCATGGTGTTGAGGGAATTATTTCCCGGTTTCCCCTGCTATTTTGTCTTGAAAGCATGTGTATTTTCTTTTGGGCTCTGTTTCTTTTTGTTGCAGAAAATTTGCATTCTTCTTTGTTTCTAGACATGGCTTGATGCCTACAATCTACTGAAAGAACCCTACCAACCAGTGTCCAATGATTAATAGAATACCAGAACTTTAGGGAAATAGTTTTCGGAATTGGTTTAAATCTCTTCAAAGATGAGAGCTTCCCCAAGCTCTCAGTCTTATGGGTCAGTTCCTTCCGCTTTCACCTAATGTCATGAGCACAAAAGGAAGGATGATGAAAGCAAAAACTTTGGGTGTTTTATTTCGTCATTTTGGCCCCTTTCTGGTAGCTAACTTGGATCCTTATGTTGTGCTTGCAGAGGCTATGGAACATATCCACAGGAAAATTTATCAAGACATATACAGGTCATGATAATTCCAAATTTTGTATTTCTGCTTCCTTCTCGGTGACTAATGGGAAGTATGTTGTGAGTGGTTCGGAAGATAAATGTGTATACCTGTGGGAGCTACAGACGAGGAAGATAGTACAGAAATTGGAAGGTCATACTGATGCGGTTATATCAGTAGCATGTCACCCGACGGAGAATATGATCGCATCAGGGGCGCTAGGTGATGACAAGTGTGTGAAGATCTGGACACAGGAAAAAGACTGATCTCTTTAGGATAACCTTTTTTATGGGGACTAATTGCGCAGTATTAATGTAAATCTTGACTCAGGTTAGATATTTTTTTCTCTCCCTTCCGAGATGCATCCAAGGATTTTGTTCTTTATGGTCTGGTTCAGTCAGAATGGTTTGTTCCGATATCCTTTTTGAATATGTAACATTTTTAACTGTTTATGCATTCGAGGGCATCATTAAGTTGTTCAGATGTACTCTTATGAAGTTACTCTTATTTAATTATCCTCCAATGGAAGTAACTAGGTTTGCGCTGAGGCTGAACTGAGGTGTTGACAATGATAAAAAGCGAAGCCGATAGTATAAGAAATAGCTGCATAGTGTAAGAACTGAAAGGTAAACTGGAAGGTGTTGGGCCTGTGGCTTCTGATGAGTAGTGGGTAAGTCTACTTCTCCAATACGATAGTGTAAAGAGAAATGATTTTAATATGACAGCTATGGATGTAATAAAAGATGATTTTACTATAACAGTTTTGGATGTATCTAATGAGGAAAAGTTATAATGTTTGGGGAGGATTATCTTTTTGCTTAATGAATTCAGATGCACGCCATGATTCCGTAATGTATTTAGATGTATTGCGTTAGATTTTGCTTGATTTTGCTGAGTTGGCAGTTTATGATCTGAGATTGTGATTACTGTTCTGTTTTAACAAATCCTTGTTGGCAAATTCTTAGTCTTATCTTGTTTTGAGTAAGATAGTCATGTTTCCAAATACCTGCACGCTATCCTTCTGCTACTGAAACATGACTCACAGTCGGTTGGGCAGCGGCTGACTGTCTTTACGATGGTTTCGTTATGTCAAGAGTTATAAAGTTAAGAAATATATTTCCTGCCTGAGTTCTTCTAGGATTTAGTAGCTTTCTTTACAATCACCATCTAGCTTTACCGGCTGTAATGTGCATTGGTTCAACAATACTAACTACCTCTCTAATGGTAGTTGTTTGTTCGATTATCTCATTTTGTTCTCTAGGAAGGTACGGTTGTCATGTTGCTATCCTATCAAGTGATGTATGAAACTGTTCTTCTCCGTGTCTTTCCTTGGTTTTGTTGTGGTTGTTGTTGCTGCTGCTGCTAAAAGTGAGTTTTCTTGGGCTTTTAAGCATTTGAGCGATGTCCATGGATGGTCATCATCGTAATGTGGACATTCCGATTAAGGCAATGGATTTGCTGTCGTCTTCAATTTTCGCATGAATATGATGTCTGTAAGATTTGACGACGAATGCTTTTTGTGCTGTTCTTCTGGTGATATGGGTCAGCTTCTTCTGGGTTGTTCTAATTTGACATCAGGTTTAAATGTGGATTATATTGGGCGGACGACTAGTGCATGGTGCTCCAATAGGGATGCACATTCTAACCTAGATTGAGTTATGCAGACTATGAATATCTTGGTAGTCATCATCGATTTCCAATACTCTCCCTTCGGGAGTTGATTCGGTCATCCACTTTCTAATCCAGCTTTCCAGATACTGTAGTCTTTGTTACTCAAATTTAAACAAAAGAAACGAACCTCAAGGTTGCGGAAGCCGGACGAAGCGTCCTGGAACCTTTAGTTCACAAAATTGTAAGTCATTTGTTCTTGCAAACTGCGTGCGAGTTATTTTGAATCAGGACAATTAGCATAGATTGAAAAAAAAAAAACCTTGAATTTAATTGATTTCTGGGACTTGTAGGGCATTTTATGAGTTTTTAGATAATCGGATCGTTGTACCTGGTGTTTTTATGTAAAAATATAATTTCAAAACTAATGTGTGATACTCGTTTAAATTGGCTTTGTGATTTAAAATCAATTTTTTTAAGTGGGTTATGAGAGACAAAAGCAATTTAAATTATATTCGCAAAAAATTAATAATTGTCCAAAAAATCCTCAAACTATTGTATGAGCGGCAATCGATTCAATTCAAAACTATTCAATTTGATTTATGAGCGGCCGATTCAATTCAAAACTATTCAATTTGGCTCATTTAGTTATAAAATTTTTAACGATTATTTAATATAATTTTTTCATGTCAATTTTGGTTGGAAATAGCAAACATTATTCCTTTACCAAAAAAAAAAAAATAAATTTTTAATAGCAAACATTATTCAATTTGACCAATTCAGTCAAACTTTTTAACGATTATTTAATATAACTTTTCAAGTCAATTTTGGTTGGAAATGACTAATATGGTGATAATCTAGTTAGTGCTAGTTATTTACATGGCAACAACTAGGGGTGAGCATCGGTTTAGGATCAACCCTAGACCGACTTGATCGACCGTCGACCCCCCACCGTGCGAGAGGCGAGAGGCGTTTTTCAAAAGAGGAAATCGGCTCTAGAATTCATAGACTAGTACTATGCGGGTCGGTCTTTAGTTCTAAGAATTCTGAGTTGGTCCAACCTGGACCAACCTTGACTATATATATAACTAATAGCTGCTTATGACATCCTTCTCTAGTATTTGTTCTCTTTGATCTTATTTGTCCTCTTAATATTCAATTTGCTAAAATCTAAAGAATTCTGGACTAGTATTAATTGGTCGTGCTCCCTTGGTTGACCACTTGAACCTCATTTTGTTCAACGCTCACCCCACTCGAATCCATTGGGTTGGTCGTTCATCATCAAACCCATTTGGTCCTTCTCGATGGTCCCAAGCTCAAGAGGGTCGATCCTCAATTCCAAAAATTGATGACCAATACAGGTTGATCCTAAGGTTAGAGGGTGGATCGGCTCAACCCGGACCATGCTCACCCCTAGCAACAACCAACGTTAACGTTGACATTTTTTGTAATTCTATTTGAATTTTTTCGTTTTTTTTTCTTTACCATTCTTCCTGCTTTGGTCACTAGGCCTTAGCATAGTAGGGGCAATTCTCACTTGTGGCTAGTTGTCGATCATTGTTGAGACTCTCCAAAGGCAAAATGGAAAAAAAAAAGGCTCAAAGGGAAGAAGGAAAAAATTAATAGAAAAGGAAAAGAAGATTTAATAAATAGTTGCAAAAATTGTTTATGTCAATACCGATTCGCGCACATCAGCAATTTTCAATGAAATTTGACCGGAAGGATTACATTGAAAAATCATCTTATTAGGATTATATTGGATAAATTAAAAAGTTTATGATTCAATTGACTAACATATAATAAATTTAGGATTTTTGGATAATTTTCCCCCACAAATGAATTTCAAGCGTATTAAGTGTGATGCACCTCTTATAGAGTAGGTAAGATGAGAATTAAAATCTAGATGGATGATCTAAATATAAGATTATTAAAAAAGTTCTTCTCTATGAGCATCAACTAAGAATATTGCGAAAAAAGTTGGTGGATTTTTTTTTGTTAGAAAAGTCAATTAATTGCAAATTATAAATTTCCGTTACTCAATTTCAGTAAGTACCTTAAAGACATTATAAAATAAAAAGCTATAGCTAGCTGCTTAACAGAAAATGTCATTTCTCATTCCTTTTGGATCCTACTTTCACTGTCTCTCTCTTTACATTCTAAATTTCTCTTCCATCCTTTTTCTCTTTGCCATTGATTTTTTTATCTACTTCCCTTTCTTTTTATTTTTTTTATCTACTTCCCTTTCTTTTTATTTTCCCCCCAATTCCTCCTAACGCACTTTCGAAGAAAACATATAGAAATCTGCTCGTGCTCCATGCGATGGGTTCTCGTGGCTCTCATTGAAGCTTCATATCTCTTCTGCATTAGAATAATAAGCTGCCACGATCTGAACGAAATCAGCTCGGGCTCCTTATGTGGGGGTAACTAGGAATTTTATATTGGGAGCACCCCTTTCAAAGCAAAACTACTAGAAGCTGAAACTGCTTTTTGTACGAATTGCTTAGAGACACGTTGCGAAATAGTGGTCATAGAAAGAAGTGTCATCCGTCTCTGTCGCTGATTGATGTCTTCCTTTCGTTGGGAGGTTTCCCAAATATCCGAAGATTGGTTAGTTTAGAATAGAGTAGTTGTCGGGTCAAAAAAGAGGAAATTTCACCAGATAATTTCTTTAAGTCTTTGTATTCTATGACAGCTCAATAAAAAAATTATGATATGTTATAGTTGAGAGATTATTAAATAACTCTTTTTACTCGAGATTATAAATGTGATATAGTAATATAATTATCTTGCCTTTGGATCGTCATTTAATTCAATCATTTTATATATTTATTTATTTTACTTTGATAAGAAATAAGAGCAAAGCCCTAAAGTTATATCATTACTCTCCTAATAAAATTTGATCTTATATGATTTTCTATCATAAAGAAAACCTCTCAGTGATTTATATGATGTTAGCGTGTCATTTACATCATACGACTGAAGTATTTAATTTGCTCATCTGCGTATGAATTTCATTCTCTAAAAGTATGTACAATTTTGGGTTATAGGAAATACTCTACATCTTCACAATCTAAGAAAGAAGGATGTCTCCAAAATTGAGAGACGGAGTTGATTTTTGAAGAAGGGAAATGACCGCTTGCAAGTCTACCTTAACAATAAGTTTACAAAATGCAAGGCAAGATGTCAATTTTGAGATCTAAATATATTTTAATTTAGTCATTTTATTACTAATGAACTGGAGTCTCTCTTCACATCCCACGCCACCCCCACCCCCTCTCTCTGGAAAAAAAGGAAGAAGAAGAAAGAATTGGAGTGTTTCTCTTAGAGAAGCAATCAAAGCGGGGTTTCTCTATAGCCACACAATCAAACCTAATGGAGTTCACAACAATGCACTGCACCATGGATAAGCTGCTCAAGAATGTGGTGGCCATCCAATTAAATGATGAGAAATCTCACTCATCGATTGTATTCTTTTTAAGTTTATGTGTATTACAATTTCTTCATATAGGAGAGGAACAAAGACATGCACATGATTATAACTGATAATGGTCAAGAAATCGGCTCTTGGATAAACCATAGAAGCTCCCCAAATCCACTGACAACGAATCTTTTTACTAATACCATCATCTAGACGTGCAGCCACTGCGCTCATTCATGTATTGGTCACATGATTGATTGAGTGTCAATAGCAAATTGTTTAAATTCTTGCGCCCATAGAAGCTCACTCCCACCAAGGACAAATACTGTCACATGAGATAAACGTATTTCTACATTTGACATGTGTAGTCGACTACTTGGTATAATAATATATTTGGTGACACATGAATGTGGATTTTGAAAAAAAGTGCTATATCTTCCCACATTCTTTTTTTTTTTGAAGAAAACTCAATTTGGGACAAATTTACTTGAAAAAACGTATATTAAGGTGGAATCAAAAAAATGCATTGGATATTCATGACAAGGTGATCGACAACTCTACCTCAGCACTCCATGTTCTCTCCGTGTTGAAAGATATTATTTCATAGACCGATTTATTTAAAGGAAAGGAGAATATGAAAATATATGTTAAGTCCAATCCATGAACATAACAGAAAGTGTTCACGTGGAACCCTAAGCGGAATCCAGTCAAAATGCGCCAACGAGGCTGAAAAAAAGAGTAAATGGAATTACAAGCCAACGGACGCATGGGAATAAGAATAAGTACATAAATTATTTTTGGTCCTTGAAAGGTTGGCGAGAGCGTTCCCCTCGTGGTGAATTTTTTATAGCAGAGAGAGAGAGAGAGAGAGAGAGAGAGAGAGAGAGAGAGAGAGAGAGAGTAAACAAAACCAAGGTACAGAAAGCTCAGCGACTTCATAAGCTTTCCAAGAAAGTACAAAAACCCTCGCCGACCTCCTCCTTCTCCTCCTTCGTCGGTGAGCTTCGCTCCACTTAGAAATGACCCCTTTAAAATCTTTTTAATTCGTGGGCTGTTTACTTGCTGACATTACATTGTGTTGCAGTGTTCCTGAGATCCTACAAAAGGAAATGTTCCCTCTCTCTCTCTCTCTCTCTCTCTCTCTCTTCCCATTTCTCTTTTTCCCATTCTTTTGCTAGTTTGGGTTGGTAATGGTTTGGATCTATCGATTTTATGTTAGCATTCCTGTTTTTCTTTCTCAAGGAAGAGATCCAGGAAACAGAGAACAGTAGAAGTTCCAACCTTGAAGCTTTTTTGTTGGAACGAGACTTCATAATGGAGTCCATCTCCATTGGTTTGGGATCTCTTTCGTTTTCTTTTGGCCACAGAAATGTGTGGTTTGGATGATGCTATTTTTCCGATAATTAAGTATTTTATGATACATTGGGTTTCTTCAATTTTGCTATGTAGTAGTGCATAGTGTTTTTCTTTTAGCAGAATCTTGAAGTTTTAGGTGGATTGAGTGCTCAAAACATCGTTCAAATTTTTCTCAGGGTGCCGGAAAATCTGGCCTTCGTGGATCAATATCAAATGAATCCCTATGGTTACTCTCCCACCGAGTCTGGCTTTAATCAATTTACTTCATTTTCTTTGGCATCGACCTACTCGTCAAATCAAATCCAAAACGTTGGCCACTCGCATGATGCCCCTATTGCAACCGAGCACAAAAACCCCCAAATGAAACCATCTCCACCATCAAATTCTCAAATTATATCCTTTCAGAACTCAGATCTATACCCAAACATGTCTCCGCAATATCCTGGTAAGTGAGGCTTGTGGACTGACAAACTGTTGAAGGCTGAAACAGTTATTTGGTGGCGTGATGGAAATGAAAAATTCCTTTCTTCGCTTTCTGTTATTCTTATATTTGTTTTCTAGGAACCTATGAGTTGCAAGATGGGGAAAATATGAAGATGAAGAGAAGTGGTGGTGGTGGTCCATTTAGTAGAACAACTTTGCATGGACCAGAACACGTTATTGCAGAGAGGAAGCGCCGGGAGAAGCTGAGCCAGCGGTTCATTGCTCTTTCATCCATCGTTCCGGGCCTTACAAAGGTACTCCAAATGAATTATTTTTGTGTGAAAGTTCCTGAAGGAATGGTAGCTGTTTCTTTTTTTCCACCTTCATCATATATTTCTATTAGGTGTGTTCGCAATCTTGGTTTCATTTGAGAAATTATGGTTGGGTTCAAAACTTAAACCAAATATTAATAAGTCACGTTAAGCTAATACTTGTCTTTTTGATAAACGGGAAAAAAAAAATTAGGACCCTCTTGACAGGATATGTATCTGCAGTATGCTATGCTAACTATTTGGAGGACTAACATTAGTATAGACATTTATCTTCCTCCCTACTGAATAAGAAGGACCTCGTCGCTTAATGCTTGACTTTGCATAATGAGCAATGGAAAAGTTAATTACTTTCTATTTAGGTGAGGAAACACACCTTAGGTAGGTAAACCCCAGGTTTATGAAATACTCTAAAGATTTGTTTATCGAGGGAAGCAAACCAATCTCAAGGGTCTACCTAACTTTTAGAATCGCGGATTGGAGATCATATGCAACTCAGATAAAAAAGGTAGACTTTTGAGATTGACATTGGCAAATGGGTACTTGGACAGTGGCCTTACATGCTGTTCGCTAAATTGACAATGGAGGACATACGTGATTGTTTTAGTATGTGTTTAGTGAGGTAGCATACCACTTTCCAAAGACTATCTAACTTTTAGATACATGGATTGGCGATAATAGATAAAAGGTAGAAAGCAGTTGCTGACTTCATATAACGAGAGAGGAATCCATGAGAGGGCAAGACCAAAGACCAAGATCAGAGAATCAAATAGATTAATAATTTGAGGAAAAGAGCTTTTCTGTTCTTGCGATTGGGTTTTTTGTTTTGTTTTTGTAGTTAATGAATTAGAGTAGTTTTGACCATCATATTCATGAGAACATGTGTGTGTTCTCTTAAGGAGTAAAGTTAAACTAACACAATTTGCCCATAAACTAAGAAACTGTAAATCAGTGATAGACAATTTAAGTGAATCATGATTATCATTTTAGATTAATACCCAACTACATATGGGCAAAGGGTTGCTAATGTCAAGTACTATTACGCCGGAATTCATGAAAATCATTCAACCACTTAAGCTTGACGATGATTGAGTTGATTTAGATTGTTTGATACATGTTTGCAACATGTTGGTGATTGGATATTCTTTCTTGTAATAAAATATTACTAGGTACTATTCACACATTTAAAATATGATAAGATTCTATTTATCTATCGTCAAACGATTTAGATCGGTATAATTTGCACAAGTCAATATCTTTTACATATCTTAAGATACTGTCTTTTGAACTTGTCTAGAAGTGTGTCCATCTCTTTCTAGTTGCTTACCACATTTAGATCCTTAGTTTTGTCTTCATGAATTAAAATCAAACTTGAATTTCGTTTTCTACTGCTTAATTTTCACTGTCATGACTATCAAAGGACAATCAATCAAATAAGTCATATTTCATGCATAACATTTTGTATATGCTAGTTAGTGATTTGAGATCATTAGAGAGTACTTGTAGCATTCTTTTCATACTATTCACAGTCGTCTCATCAATCAGAAAACAAATCCCTACAAACGATGGAGGAAAACAAAACCCTTTTAAGAGGTAAAATGCTCGACAAACCAACTTAAATTTGACCTCTAGGTAAAATAGTCTGATTTATACAGGTACTTGCTTAAGGATTGTTTGCAAATTGAGACTCACCTCGTATTGAAATAGTCACCATAACAAAGGTTCCACCACCTACAAGGACCTTTATCAATCGCCAGAAAACTTAGGGACCAAATACGTAGCACTGTATTCCAATTCATCACATTATAAGCCTTCATTGTTCCCGCAAAAAAATTGATAAATGTTCTGGTTGCATAGCTGGACAAGGCTTCTGTCCTAGGAGATACGATAAAGTACTTGAAACAGCTTGAGGAACGTGAGAAGATCCTCGAGGAAGAGGTGGCCATGAGAACCGTGGAATCCACGATCTTCGCAAAGAAGCCATCGCTCCAACGTGGTGATGGCGTTATATGTTTTCCATCTGACGAGAAGTCGTATGACCCACCCATCGATCAGCAACTACCTGAGGTCAAAGCCCGGGTGTTGGGGAAGAACGTTTTGATCAAAGTCCAATGTGAGAAGCACGAGGGTTGCATCAAGGAAGTGATGAAACAAATGGAGGACATGAACTTGACAACTCTAAATATCGGCGTCCTAACATTTGGGAGTTTCCTCCTGGATATCACAATTGTGGCCCAGGTAATTATTGCCAATTTCTTCATATTGTTTCAATGAAAATTATTCTTTTAAAACTTCAACTAGTTTCTGATTTCCTACTACTTTGCGGACGATTTTGCATTCTGATCCTTTGTGGAGAGCATATTGTCTGTTCAGATATTCTTGGAAACGAACTGTTATCCAGATTTCGGTATTGAAAAGTCTGTAATATGGTTCCTCGATAATTATATTTGCTTTGGCGTCACTTCTCGTCATGCCCCAGAAGCTTTTGGATTTCGTTTTTAACATCCAAAATAACAATAAACGAGAGAAGATTACTAATTCCACATGCCAAAGGAAACTACCATTAAAATTTAAATGTCATATGTGCACAAATTCTTAGAGCATGTTCAAACCACTTGTTGTTTGAGATGTTGCTGTATAAATTAATTTCTTCTTATTCAGAGCAGAGTTATGGTATTTCATCTTCAGTTATATAGAAATCATACTTGTTTTGTCTACATTACTTGCAGATAGAAAATGAGAACTGCCCGACAATTGAGGAGATTGTTGAAAAACTACGCGATGCTCTGACCATGTTCATCGGATCATCTTCAAGACGGTCAGCTTGTTAGGCAAAATATCGTTAGTCTGCCATGGTCTGTGTCTTAGAGATGTTCTTGATTACGTGTTAGTGCAAGAGTTGTGGGTAATTGTACTATTATGTGAATTGTAACTTCTTACTGATTGTGGTAATTATCTGTTAGTGCAAGATTTAAACACACGTTAATGCAAGAATTGTGGGCAATTTGCCGTCCTGGCTTTTTTTCTCTATTGGTCTCGCTTCTGTTGCCCTTGTCACCTGTTTTGAACTGCTTGGAGGAAGTACGGGGCTATCTTCTTTATCCTCGTTATTGCAGTTTTCTTTGGGGTAGATCTCTCATCTTGCTTACCCGTTGTTAAATCTTTGTTTAAGACTCTGATTTGGTCATCTATTATGATTATTTTCCTGTATCTACAGTGAAGCATTTCAAGGGGCTCATGGCAGCAATTTTGTGAGGATTATGATGGAAATGGAACCAAGCAAGAGTCCACTGTAAAACCAATCCTGCAGAAACCAAGTTTTCCTTCCGTGTAGTTCATTGGCACGGGTCCTTTCACGTGGAAAGAAGAGATGACCTTTATCGAGACAAGGACCCAAATTGCGATATATCTCCCATGTCACTTTCGTATCTCAGTCTAAAATCTGCTGGTTTCGACTCATCTAGCCTGATTCTAAATCATTGCCTCTGAAGCTTTTCAAGTCTCATTTTCTTTTGGTCATACCTCCAGAAATATTAGCTCGTTCATCATTCTTTTCTTCTTTTCGTTCCAGCAAGTGCCATGCTTCAGGTAGAAGCATTGCCAAGTTTAGCCTTTCTTTAGTGCAGAGAAATTAGGAGAGAAGACCCAGATCTTCAGGAGGCATGGCGAGTTAGATGCTTTTGGCTTTTCAGTTTGCAGGTTGTAGATGCAGTTAGTTGTATAAAGGTGTATACTTGTAATCATCATGTGTTTGTCCCATCTATTGATAAAATCCATTGTTTGGATTAGAGATGGAGAGACATACGAATGTAACTCAATTCCATAGATCTCCTCCAGTACATTCTTTGCTGATCTTATGGACAAATTTTTTTTTTTTTGGTAAAGGTAAGAGATATATTGAGGAAAGGCCAAAAGTACAAAAAATCTTGTCATTAGAAACTTACACTCCAAATGCAAGAACAAAAGGAGTGGAAGGGTGACGAGATGAAAAAGCCGCAAAACGCGGCACAAACACTACAACACCTAGACCAAAAAGAAGCATGGCATGGTTAACCAGCTACAAAAGACGCCACAAGCGAGGAAGAGGTCATCATCGGAACGAACTACCTACGGGTCCCTAGTGAAAATAATCAGGTCTAGGCCCCCTTCTCTACAACCGTCTGTTTCTGAAATTATCTTTGACGTTTCTAAAGGTGATAGCCTTGTCTTGGACCACTTTGAAGAGATGGTTCTTCATGGCTAGGACCATTAGGGGCTGGTCTCGAAAGATTACGTTATTCCTATTTTTCCAAATGATATGATAAAGTGCGCCAAGGGAAAAACGGGCAATGCACTTGTAGAAATCTTTACCCATGAAATAGGTAGCGGCTCAACGGAGGTTCTCCCTCCAAGTTCTGTTGTGCCAAGGCAAATTGCATCTGGAAGCCCAAAAGAAGGCAACGCCAACCGTGACATAGCAATAAAAAAATAGGTGATCAATAGAGTTGGGCATACTCTTACAAAACGCACAAGCAACACTTTCAATTCTACCATAAGACAGAAGGAGAACTTGGGTTGGAAGTCTACGCTTGGTAATAAGCCAAAGATTAAGCTGATAGTGAGGCACTATGGCGTTGTCCCACATGAAGGAGTGCCAATGGACCCGCGATCTCTTCTTCTTGATGGAGTTCCACACTGTTGCCACCGTGAACCGGCCCGAAGAGCTTTCTCACCAGCAGAAATGATCCGAGTCACTCGATAGGACTAGGAGAGGATGACCCCATGATTCAAGCATCGTCCTGAGAGCTTGGCTAGCATCTAAGAAGAGGTCAGCAACACAGACTTGCCTAGAGAGCCTTGAGTTGTAGATAAGTGAATCTGAGAAGAGCAGGTTCAGGGGCCCCCTAGGGTGCCAATTATCAAACCAAAGAGAGGTTATTCGACCATCACCAATTTTCGAGTACAAGGCTATACGGAATCACTCTTAAGGTTCAACAAGCTCTTCCAGGCCTAGGAGCAATAGGTTGGCTTCCTAGCAACCCAAAAGTTTTTGTTCTTTAAGAAAGTGGAATGAACCTACCTACACCACAATGCTTCCTTGTCAGAGAACAAGAGCCAAATATGCTTCAGTAAGGCAGCTTTAATACAATCTCGGAGCCTCCTAATACTTGGTCCTCCTTCAACCTTTGGGAGGCAAACTTCATCCCAAGCTACCTTAGCACCACCCTTGCCTAGATCCGGACCTTTCCACATGAATTGTCTAAGGATTTTCTCGATTTGGTCCACCACAGCTATAGGTAAAACAAATACACTAACCTAGTAGGCTTGTATAGCATGAAGAACCGACTTGATAAGCTGAAGCCATCCAGCAAGAGAGAGGAAATGGTGAGTCCAAGACTGAACCCTTACAATGATACGGTTGACAAGGGCACAACATTCTACTTTGCTGATCCTTGAAGTGATTATAGGAATGCCCAAGTACCGAACCGGCAAGTTTCCTTCTCGAAAACCCAACTCCAAGAGAATACCATTTCTTAAGGAGGGTGCGCCACCCGCCAAAAAAATTTCACTCTTGCATGGGTTAGGACAAAGGCCACTCCAAGAGGAAAATATATGAAGACTTTCCTTGAGGAGAGCCACCGTAGGAAGGTGAACCTCACAAAAAAGGAAGACATCATCTGCAAAAAAGAGATGTGAAAGACCCGTTGCCTTACACCTCCAGAAGAACTTGAAATCAGGCCTCAAAGAGTACCTAAGAATGATCCCTGAAAGCACCTCCATAACCATAGTGAAAAGGTAGAGAGAGATGGGATCACCTTGGCGGAGACCTCGGCCGCTCGCAAAGAACCCGTGGAGCTCTCCATTCAAAGCAATTGGAAATTTGGGTGTGCGCACACAAGTCATAATAAGTTGCGTGACAGACTGAAGGAAGCCAAAGGCCAACAACACACCTTTGAGAAAGTCTCAATCCATAGTATCATAGGCTTTCCTGAAGTCCACCTTTATCGCACATTTAGGGAGATAAGGCTCGAGGTGGAAGCTAGAGAACAGCTTATGGGCCAGCAAGATGTTATCCCTGATCCGCTTGCCTTTTACAAAAGTAGTATGATAAGGGCCTATCAAGCTCTTCAAAGCTAGGGCCACCCGATTAGCTAGCACCTTTGTAATACATTTGTAAATAGTGTTGTAGTAGGCGATAGGCCTATAATCCTCCATGGAAGTGGCGTTCATTACTTTAGGAACCATTACCAAGATGGTATTGTTAATCTCCCTTAAGAGTTTTTCGGAGGTGAAGAAATCCATCACTATAACCGTGACTAAGGGACCAACCGTGTCCCAGTTTTCGTTGAAGAACTCCGTTGTGAAACCATTCGGTCCAAGTGCCTTTCCCCTAGGCAAGGAGAAGATAGTGTCCCGAATCTCCAACTCTGTAACCAGCCGAGCAAGAAGTGCAGGCTGATCATTCGAGAGTGGATGCTAGATAACCTCCCTTAGGTCCTCTAGCGAAGGTCTAATCATCTCTCCTTGTGGCACCAAAAGGTCTTTAAAGAACTCTACAAATCGACGCTACACCAGCCGTGGCTCGATCACTTGGTTCCTTGAAAAGTCAAGAATGGAAAGGACTTTATTTCTCAAATGTTTTTTGTTGACATACTGATGGAAGAACTTGGTGTTGCGATCTCCCTCCTTGAGCCATATGACCCTAGACTTCTGCCTGAAGAAGGACTCCTCCAAGGCACGCAACTCTGCAAAGATACACCTTTGGTTTTTTTCCACCTCAACAAGGTCAATAGAAAGGGGGTTTTGTTGCAGGCCTACCTGAGTGGTCTCCAACGTCTCCTCGCATCAAGAGTTCTGGCGGAGATATTAGAGAAATAATCTCTATTGAGCTGCTTGAGTCAACATTTAAGAGCCTTGAGCTTACAAACAAGCTTATACATAGGGACTCGAACACCCGGGGCATCCCAAACTTGCGAGACAATCTCGTTGAACTCCGAGTGTTTCATCCAGAAGTCGAAAAACTTGAAGGGTTTCCTCCGAGGAGTCGGATTAAGTGCCTTTACCACCATAGGCGAGTGATCCAAGATTCCTGACGCCAGGAAGGAGGCTTCCGAGTAAGAGAGATCCAGACTCCATTTGGCGTTCACTAGAACCCTGTCGATCTTTCTTGCTTTCCTAGAAGGCCCCGAGGACGTAGTCCAAGTGTATCTAAAACCAACGAACCCTAGGTCTTCCAGCTCAGCTTGCTCCAAGCACTGTCCAAACTCATCCAAACAAGGAAGCCAATCTTCAGAGCCATCGACACAGTCCAATAGATCCTTAATAGCATTGAAATCCCCCAAGACAAGCCAGGGAGTGTCGTGGAGATTGATGCTTTTGGATATGATATCCTCCCAAAGAGGTCTCCTCAGCAAAAAGGAGTGATCTCCATAAACAAAAGAGATACAACAAGCCACCCTAGAATCCAGGATCTCAAAGTTCCCATGAACCACCTACTTGGTAACTGAGAACGCTTCAAACTTAACCCTTAAGGGGTCTCAACCAACCCAAATTTTGTTCTTAGGGGAGAAGTCGTAGTTTGAAATCTAACACTAATCCCTCAATAGGCCTTCAGAGGTGGAGTTGAAGCAATCCTGTGGCACCTTAGTTTCCAACAAACCAATACATAACAAGTGATTCAATAAAACGAGGTTACGAACCTTCGCTTGCCAAGTCGGGTCAATAAGGCCTCTAATATTCCAGCAATCTATATACATATGTACAAAAGAGGAAGAGAGTAAGGGTTACCTCCTTTTTGGAGGCTTGCAGCGGCTTGGAGGGGGAGTTGCATGGGTTGACGGAGGAGGCGGGGCTAGGGAGAGCACCAAGAGCTTGTCTTGGATAGTCTCATCTGTCCTCCTAGTTGGAGGAGCCTTCAGCGATGGACAAGGCAAGGGAAGATCATCATCTAAGCTACCAAGGTGGTTGGTCGACCCATCTGACTCCGTTCCTCTACCCGAGTTTGCTACCAAACCATCATGAGGGCAAATGGGATCTTCCTCCACAGTAGAGTCAGGAGCATCCACCTTGGTGAGGATCCGAAGCCCACTTTGAGCCCTACGAGTGGAGGTTAAGGGCAAGCTCTTGACAGCTACCGCTTTCTATTTGAGGGATTACCCCTCATCTCCGGAGCTGACCGGATAGGCCAAGCTCGTCTCCTTAGGAGGGGGAGATTTCTTCTTTTTTCCCTTGACTTGTTTCCAACCTAATTCATCCTCTCTAAGATCTACCACCAACACCGGAGCAGTCTCGAGGGGTCGGGCCTCCATGGGAGGGGAGGGAATGGCCTGAGTCTGCTGCTGGTCTTGCACTGCCTTCGGACCATCTAAAGAGGCCGCACAAGTGTGTCCAAAGGAGCCACACTTCAAGCATTCCGCTGGCTTCCACTCATACTCGATGGCAATAGATCGAGCCACTCCATTAAGTCTTACTTTGATTGAAGAGACCCTCGGCTAATTAAGTTGAAGCTCAACGCAAACTCTTGCGAAGGAAATCATACGAGTTTGCTCCGTGCTTTGATCAAAAAACAAAGGCTTGCCAACGGTACTCGCGATGGTGCTAATTGCCGGGGTTGTCCAAATGTCAAGAGGTAGGTTCTTCAAGCGAATCCACACCAGCACTGTGGTTTGCTTGTCCCACTTCAACTCTAGAAGAGGCTTCCATTGTTGCAATACGAGCGGAACCCTTGTAACAATTATATGTCCATCTTCCAAGATCTTCCTTATGAACAAGGGGTTAGGGATGCGGAAGAAATAGAAACCTTGGTCATCGGCTAGGACCTCAACAAGTTTCGGTCCCCAACTATGCTTGAGCAAGCGCTCCGTGAGCTGGAAAGGCAGCCTCCTTCCCACATAATACCTAACAAGGCACTCATGCCATTTGTGATCCACCGCATCCAGCACCTCTTCAGGGAGATTCACCATAGGGACATCTTCCTCAAATGAAGGAGGAACAAAGGTAAGGTCATACCCTTTCGCTGTAAGCTTCACAACATTTGCCCACATTTGGGCAGCCGAGACCTCTGAGTTCCTCACTTGCTTATTTGAGGCATGGGGCCATTTGGAAGCCGACTTTGCTCTGCTTCGTCCTCTCGAATGCCTATCATGGGCCGCATCCTTGGGCCTGTAGTCTCCACAGTCTCCACTTCCACAGGAGCCTTGCCTGTGAGCAAGGAGGGCTGGGCCTCCTTGTTTCGAGTGAGAGGGCTAGAAGCCTTCTTAGTTCCAGCAATCAATTGGACCGCACTACTCGGCTCACCAACCACAGAAGATAGAGCCATTATTACAGCAAGACCAAGCCCACTTCCACCCGAACCCTCTACAGTATATCCATCAAAAGAACCATAACAAGTAAGAGGCTAACTAGGCTAAGGCAGGTGCTGTTGAGACAAAAAACCCCTGTTAGACTTCGCAGTTGCAATAGCCAGACACTCCAAGGAGCTCGAGTGGACTGACATAGTAGCTCGACAAGGGACGTAGCATGGCGGGGCTTGACTGAGACGATGGAGGGAGCTAGGACGACTATATACTGCTTCGAGGAAGGTCGAAGTCACATCAGCAGACACACCACCAAGGATCAAGTAGCATAGCAGCAGGGGATTCACGAAGAGAACAAACCGCAAAGCAATGAATTTAGATGCATGCCATGATTCCATAACGTATGTAGATGTATCGTGTTAGATTTTGCTTGATTTTGTTGAGTTGGTAGTTTATGATATGAGATTGTGATTACTTCTTTTTCAACAAGGCCTGGTTGGCAAATTCTTAGTGTTGCTCGTTTTGAGTAAGGTAATCAAATTTCCAAATAGCGGCATGCTATTTTTCTGCTCTTGCAACATGACTCACGGTCTATTAGGGAGTGGTTAGTTGTCTTTACGATGGTTTTGTTATATCAAGAATTATAAAGTTAAGAACTATTTTTCCTCCTTGAGTTCTTCTAGGATTTAGTAGTTTTCTTTATGATCACCGTTTAGCTTTATTGGTTGTACCATGCATTGGTTCAACAATACTCAACTACCTCTCTAATGGTAGTTGTTTGTTCGATTATCTCATCTTGTTCTTTAGGAAGGTACGGTTATCATTTTGCTATCTTATCATGAGATGTATGGAATTGTTTTTCTTCATGTCTTTCCTTGGTTTTTACATGGCAAAAGAATGTTTCAAGTGCCAAAAGTTGACACAAATGGACACTTAAGTGCCAAAACTTATGAAAGTGGCACTTAAGTACCGCTTTTTATGAAAAATGAGACATTTGAGTGCCACATCTGGCGAGCCTTACCGGAAATCCTACATGGCATTTTTTATTATTAATTTTTTCTCTTACGTGGCTCGTCAAAATGTTGAATTAGCAAAACATACACAAAATCGACGTCGTTTTGGCATAATTTGAATTTTAATATAATCTAAAAATTAATTAAATTAAAATTAAAACATAATAAGAATAAGAACAACAACAACGACGACAACAACCACAATGACGACGACGACGACAACGACGACGACGACGACGACAACAACAACAACAACAACAACAGAAGAATAATAATAATAATAATAATTTATATTTATTTCTATTAAAAAAAACAGAAGAGGAGGAGGAGGAGGAAGGCAGCCGACGGCTGAGGGCTGAGCTCTTGCCACCACCATCTCCTTGCTGTCATCGGAAGGTGGGGGAGGGTTGGTTGGGGCCACCGAGCCCTAGCCGAGGGCTAGTGGCCCTTGGGTCGGCTGGGCGAGGGTTGGCAACCCTCGTCACGGCCCTCGTCGTTGGTTGGTTAGGGCCGCTAGCCCTCGTCTAGGGCTTGGCGGCCCCAATTGACCCTCCCCCACCTCCCCGGCGACAGAGGGGAGGCGGCGGTGGTAGTAGCAAGGGCTGAGCTCTCAGTCATCGGCTGCCTCCCCCTCCTCCTTCCCCACTCCTTTAAAATAATAATAATAAAATAATAATAATAATAATAATAATAATAATAATAATAATAATAATAATATTAAATTTTAAATTTTAATTTAATTTAATTATTATATTAAAATTCGAATTATATCAAAACGATGTCGTTTTGACACTGTTTAGCTATATCAGTATACAAAACAACGTTGTTTTGCACGTAGCTCGCCAGAAAATTGCCATGTCAGCATTTTGGTAGGATTTTCTTGCCGATGGCACTTAAGTGATCTATTTTGCTCCGATTTTGATACTTAAATGTTACTTTCGTAACTTTTGGCATTTAAGTGTCTCTTTGTGTCAACTTTTGGCACTCCAGAGGTCCAAGTGTCGTTTTTTTTGCTAACAGTGAGTTGTCTTGGGCTTTTTAAGCATTTGAGTGATGTCCATGGTTATCATGGTAATTTGGACATCCCGATGAAGGCAATGGGTTCGCTGTTGTCTTCAATTTTCGTACGTAAATGATTTCCGTTTGGTTTCGTGACGAATGCTTTTCATGCTGTTCTTCCGGCGATTCGGATCAGCTTCTTCTGGGTTAGTGTTCATTTGACATCAGGTTTATTAAATGTGGAGTACATTGGGCGGACGACTAAAGCATGGTGCTACAATAGGGATGTCGGATTCTAACCGAGATTGAGTTATGCAGACTATGAATATCTTGGTAGTCATCATTGATTTCCAATACTCTCTCTTCGGGAGTTGATTCGGTTATTCACCCTCCTATCCAGCTTTCCAGTTACTGTAGTCTTTGCTGCTCAAATTTAAATAAAAGAAACGAACCTCAAGGTTGCGGAAGCTCGACGAAGCGTCCTGGAACCTTTAGTTCACAAAATTGGAAGTCATTTGTTCTTGCGAACCGTGTGCAAGTTATTTTGAATCAGGACAATTAGCTTAGATAAATAATAATAAAAAAAAAACCTTGAAATTAATTGATTTGTGGGGCTTGTAGAGTATTTTGCGAGTTTCTAGATAATTGGATCGTTGTACCAGTATTTGTAGGTAAAAATATAATTTCGAAACTGATGCAAGATATTCGATAAAACTGATATTGTGATTTAAATTCAATTTTTTTTAGGTGGGTTATCAGAGACAAAAACAATTTAAGTTGTATTTGCAAAAAATGAATAATTGTCCAAAAAATTCTCAAACCATTGCATGAACAGCCAATTCAATTCAAAACTATTCAATTTGATCAATTTAGTTATAAACTTTTTAAGGTTTTTTAATATAGCTTTTCAAGCCAATTTTAGCTAGAAACAGTTGACATGGCTATAATCTAGTTAGTGCCGATTATCTATGCGGCAATGACATGGACAATTTTTATAATCTTTTTAATTTTTTTTTCCTTCCTCCTCCTCTAGTCACTATGCCTTAGCATAGCGGGGGCAATTCTCACTTGTGGCCGGTTGTCTATGATTGTTGAGACTATCCATAGGCAAAATGGAAGAGAAAAGGCTAAAAAGAAGGAAAAAATATATCAAAAAGGGAAAAAAAATATTTGATAAATAGTTGGAAGAATTGTTCACGTTAATATCAATTATGTTACATAAGACATCTAGCGTGCATGTTAGCAATTTTTAGTGAAAATTGATTGGAAGAATTACATTGAAAAATCACCTTATTAGGACTAAATTGGGCAAAATTAAAAAGTATAGGATTGAATTAACTAACATATAATAAATTTAGGACTTTTGGACAATTTTCCCCCACAAATGAATTTCAAGCGTATTAAGTGTCATGCACCTCTTATAGAGTAGGTAAGATGAGAATCAAAATCTCGATGGATGATCTAAATATAAGATTATTAAAAAAGTTCTTCTCTATGACCTTCAACTAAGTATATTGCGAAAAAAGTCGGTGGATTTTTTTTTTTGTTAGAAAAGTCAATTAATTGCAAATTATAAATTTCCCTTACTCAATTTCAGTAAGTACCTTATAGACATTATAAAATAAAAAGATATAGCTGCTTAACAGAAAATTTCATTTCTCATTCTTTCTAGATTCTACTTTCATTGTCTCTCTCTTTACATTCTAAATTTCTCCTCCATCCTTTTTCTCTTTGCCATTGATTTTTTTATCTACTTTCCTTTCTTTTTATTTTTCCCCCCAATTCCTCCTCACGCCCTTTCGAAGAAAACATATAGAAATCTGCTGCTGCTCCATGTGATGGGGTCTCGTGGCTCTCATTGAAGCTTCATATCTCTTCTGCATTAGAATAATTAAGTTCTCACGATCTGAACGGAATCTGCTCGTGCTCCTTGTGTAGGGTAACTGGGAATTTTATATTGGGAGCACCCCTTTCAAAGAAAAACTACTAGAAACTACTTTTTGTACGAATTGATTAGAGACACGTTGTGAAATAGTGCTCATAGAAAGAAAAGTCATCCATCTCTATCACCGACTGATGTCTTCCATTCGATAGGAGGTTTCCCAAATATCCGAAGACCGGTTGGTTTAGACATGGAATGGTTGTCGGATCAAGAGAGCCTTTGTATTCCATGACACTTCAATATAAAAATTATGACACTTTATAGTTGAGGGTTCATTCAATATCTCTTTTTACTCAAGATTAAAATGGTGATATAATAATATAATTATCTTGTGTTGGGGTCGCCATTTAATTCAATCATTTTATTTTATTTTGGTAAGAAATAAGGGCAAAGCCCTAGAGTTACATCATTAATCTCCTAATAAAATTTGATCTCATATGATCTTCGATCAATAAAGGAAGTAATCTCTCAGTGACCTATCTAATGTTAGGGTGTAATTTACATTAGATGATTAAAGTAATTAATTTGCTTATCAATCTGCACATGAATTTCATTCTCTAAAAGTATGTATGATTTTGGCTTATAGGAAATACTCTGATATCTTCACAATCTAAGAAAGGAGGATGTCCCCATAGAGGGAATTGGATTTTGAAGAAGGGAAATATTTGCTTGCAAGTCCACCTCAACAGTAAATTTTCAAATGCTAGGCAAGATGTCAATTTTGAAATCTAAATATATGCCATTTGGTCATTTTATTAATAATGAACCGAAGTCTCTCTTTACACCCCCCAACCCCCACCAAAAAAAAAAGGAAGAAGAAGAAAGAATTGGAGTGTTTCTCTCAGAGAAGCAACCACGGGGGGTTTCTCTATACACCAAGCAATCGAACCTAATGGAGTTCATGACAATGCACTACACCAAGGATCGGCTGCTCAAGAATGTGGTGGCTAGCCAATTAAATGATGAGAAATCTCACTCATCGGTTTTATTCTTTTTAAGTTTTTGTGTATTACAATTTCTTTATATAGGAGAGTTATGAAGAAATGCACATGATTATAACCGATAATAGTTAAGAGATCAGCTCTTTCATAGACCACATAATCCAAATCCACAGACAGAGAATCTTTTTACTAATGCCATCATTTGGACGTGCAACCGTTGCTCTCATTCATGTATCGGTCACGTGATTGATGTAGTGTCAATAGCAAATAGTTTAACTTCATGCGCACAAAGAAGCTCACTCCCACCAAAGACAAATACTGCCACATGAGATAAACGTATTTCTACATTCGACATGTGCAGTCAATTACTTGGTGTAATCATATATTTGGTGATGCATGAATGCGGGTTTTGAAAAAAGCGCTTTATCTTCCCACATTCTTGTTTGAAGAAAACTTAATTTGGGACAAAAATTACTTGAAAAAGTGTATAGTAAGGTGGAATCAAAAGAGTGGAATGGATATTCATGACGAGACGGTCGACAAGTTTTTTTCAGCACTCCATGTTCTCTCCATGTCGAAAGAAGAGATTATTTCTTAGACCGATTATTTAAAGGAAAAGAGAATAAGAAAGTATGTGTTAAGTCCAATCCATGAACATAACAGAAAGTGTCACGTGGAACCCTAAGCGGAATCCAGTCAAAATGCGCCAACGAGGCTGAAAATAAGAGTAAATGGAATTACATGCCAATGAATGCGTGGGGAGAAGTACAGAAATTAATTTTGGTCCTTGAAAGGTTGCGGCGAGTTTTGTATAGCAGAGAGAGAGAGAGAGAGAGTTGGTGCGTGCCCTTTAAACAAAACCAAGATACAGAAAGCTCAGCAATTTCATAAGCTTTTCAAGAAAGTACAAAAACCCTCGCCGACCTCCTCCTTCTCCTCCTACGTTGGTGAGCTTCGCTTCACTTACAAATGACCCCTTTAAAATCTTTTTACTCGAGGGCTGTTTACTTGCTGACATTACATTGTGTTGCATTGTTCTTGAGGTCCTACAAGAGTAAATGTTCTCTCTCTCTCTCTCTCTCTCTCTCTCTCTCTCTCTTCCCACTTCTCTTTTTCTCATTCTTTCGCTAGTTTGGTTTGGCAATGGTTTTGGATCTATCGATTTTATGTGAGCATTTCTGTTTTTCTTTCTCAAGGAAGAGATCCAGGGAACAGAGAACATTAGAAGTTCCAATCGTGAAGCTTTTTTGTTGGAACGAGACTTCATAATGGAGTCCATCTCCATTGATTTGGGACCTCTTTCGTTTTCTTTTGGCCACAGAAATGCATGGTTTGGATTATGCTATTTTTCCAATAATTAAGTATTTTATGATAGATTTTCTTCAATTTTGCTATGTAGTAGTGCACAGTGTTTTTCTTTTAGCAGAATCTTGAAGTTTTAGGCAGATTGAGTGCTCAAAACATTGTTTGAATTTTTGTCAGGGTGACGGAAAATCTGGCCTTAATGGATCAATATCAAATGAATCCCTTTGGTTACTCTCCCACTGAGTCTGGCTTTAATCAATTTACTTCATTTTCTTCAGCATTGACCTACACGTCAAATCAAATCCAAAACGTTGGCCACTCGTGTGATGTCCCTATTGCAACCGAGCACAAAAGCCCCCAAATGAAACCAACTCCATCATCAAATTCTCAAATGATATCCTTTCAAAACTCAGATCTATACCCAAACATGTCCCAGCAATATCCTGGTAAGTGAAGCTTGTGGACTGAATTTTTTGAAGGGTGAAACAGTTTTTGGTGTTGTATGGAAATGAAATATTTCTCTCTTCGCTTTCTGTTATTCTTATAATTGTTTTCTAGGAACCCATGAGTTGCAAGATGGGGAAAATATGAAGATGAAGAGAAGTGGTGTTGGTAGTACATTTAGTAGAACGACTTTGCATGGACCAAAACACGTTATTGCAGAGAGGAAGCGCCGGGAGAAGCTAAGCCAGCGGTTCATTGCTCTTTCATCCATCATTCCGGGCCTTACGAAGGTACTCCAAATGAATTATTTTTGTGTGAAAGTTCCTGAAGGATTGATATCTGTTCCTTTTTTTCCACCTTTATCATATATCTCTATTGGGTGTGTTCGCAATCTTGGTTTCATTTGAGAAATTATGGTTGGGTTCCAAACTTAAACCAAATAATAATAAGTCACATTAAGATAATATTTATCTTTTTGATAAACGGAAAAAAAAATCTAGGACCCTCTTGACAGGATATGTATTTGCAGAAATGAAAGGGTTATAACACTTATGCTATACTAACTAGTTGGAGGACCCACATTTATCTTCCTCCCTACTGAACAAGAAGGAGCTCGTTGCTTACTCCTTGACTTTGCATAATGAGTAATGGAAAAGTTAATTACTTTCTATTTATGGTAAGGAAACTCACCTTAGGTAGGTAAACCTCAGGTTTATGAAATACTCTAAAAATTTGTTTATCGAGGGTAGCATACCAATCTCAAGAGTCTACCTAACTTTTAGAATCATGGATTGGAGATTATATGCAACTTAGATAAAAGGTAGATTTTTGAGATTGACATTTGCAAATGGGTACTTGGATAGTGGCCTTACATGCTGTTCTTTTAAATTGATATTGGAGGGCATACATGATTGTTTTAGTGTACGTTTATTGAGGGTAGCATACCAGTTTCAAAAGTCTAACTTTTAGATACACAGATTAGAGATTATATGCCAATACACCGTAGATAAAAAGGTAGAAAGCAATTGCTGACTTCAAATAATGAGAGAGGAATCCATGAGAGGGCAAGACCAAAGACCGAGATCAGAGAATCAAAGAGATTAATAATTTGAGGAAAAGAGCTTTTCTGTTCTTGCGATTGGGTTTTTTGTTTTGTTTTTGTAGTTAATCAATTAAACTAGTTTTGACCATCATATTCATGAGAACATGTGTGTGTTCTCTTAAGGAGTAAAGTTAAACTTACACAATTTGCCCATAAACTAAGAAACTGTAAATCAGTGATAGACAATTTAAGTGAATCATGATTATCATTTTAGATTAGTACCCAACTACATATGGGCAAAGCGTTGCTAATGTCAAGTATTATTATGATGGAATTCATGAAAATCGTTCAACCACTCAAGCTCAACGATTATTGAGTTGATTTAGATGGTTTGATACATATTTGCACCATGTTAGTGATTGGATATTCCTTCTTGTAATAAAATATTACTATATACTATTCACACATTTAAAATCCGGTAAGATTCTATCCATCTATCGTTAAACAATTTAGATGGGTATAATCTGTACAAGTCAATATCTTTTACATGTCAAAAGATACTATCTTCTGAACTTGTCTAGAGGTGTGTCGATTTCTTTCTAGTTGCTTACCACATCTAGATCCTTAGTTTTGTCTTCATGAATTAAAATCAAACTTGAATTTTGTTTTCTATTGCTTAATTTTCACTGTCATGACTATCAAAGGACAATCAATAAAATAAATTATATTTCATGCATACCAATTTGTATATGCTAGTTAGTGATTTGAGATCATTAGAGTACCTGTAGCATTCTTTTCATACTATTCACAGTCGTCTCATTAATCAGAAAACTAACCCCTACAAACGATGGAGGAAAGCAAAACCCTTTTAAGAGGTAAGATGCTCGGAAAAACAACTTAAATTTGGCCTCTAGGTAAAATAGTCTGATTTATACAGGTACTTGCTTAAGGATTGTTTGGAAATTGAGACTCACCTCTTATTGAAATAGTCAACATAACAAAGGTTCCACCACCTACAACGACCTTTATCAATCGCCAGAAAACATAGGGACCAAAAACGTGCCACTGTATTCCAATTCATCACATTATAAACCTTCATTGTTCCTGCTAAAAATTGATAAATGTTCTGGTTGCATAGCTGGACAAGGCTTCAGTCCTAGGAGATACGATAAAGTACTTGAAACAGCTCGAGGAACGTGTGAAGATCCTCGAGGAAGAGGTGGCCACGAGAACCGTGGAATCCGTGATCTTTGCGAAGAAGCCATCGCTCCAACGTGGTGATGGCGTCATATGTTTTTCATCCGACGGGAAGTCATATGACCCACTCATCGAGCAGCAACTACCCGAGGTCGAAGCACGGGTATCGGGGAAGAACGTTTTGATTAAAGTCCAGTGCGAGAAGCACAAGGGTTGCATCAAGGAATTGATGAAACAAATGGAGGACATGAACTTGACAACTCTAAATATCAGCGTCCTAGCATTTGGGAGTTCCCTCTTGGATATCACAATTATGGCCCAGGTAATTATTGCCAATTTCTTCAAATTGTTTCAGTGAAAAGTAGTCTTTTAAAACTTCAACTGGTTTTTCTGATCCTTTGTTGAGAGCATATTGTCGGTTCAGATATTCTTGGAAACAAACTGTTATCCAGTTCTTATTCTGAGTTTGGTATGGAAATGTCCGTAATATGGTTCCTTGTTAATTATACAAGCTTTGGCGTCACTTCTCGTGATCCCCAGAAGCTTTTGCATTTCGTTTTTAAAATCTAAAATAACAATAAATGAGGGAAGATTACTAATTCCACATACCAAAGGAAACTACCGTTAAACATTAATTAGCATATGTGCGCGAATTCCTAGAGCATGTTCAATCCACTTTTTGTTGCATTTTTGTTAGATTTACTGACAGGTTGCTGTATAAATTAATCTCTTTTATTCAGAGCAGAGTTATGGTATTTCATCTTCAGTTACAAAGAAATCATACTTGTTTCGTCTACATTACTTGCAGATAGAAAATGAGAACTGCCTGACACTTGAGGAGATTGTCGAAAAACTACACGATGCTCTGACCATGTGTCGCGACCAATTTTTCGGGCGTGGACCACCTAGGGTTTGGCTAATGGATTGTTAAGCCTAGACTTAACTCGGGCTCTCCCAAACCCATACTAATTCGCGACTTTAGATTCAACTTCTTAACATGCAATTTTTTTAATTAGGAGTCGCCACTAATCTATTTTTGGTGGGTCGATTAGAAACCCAAGTAAAGTAACGGGAGTTTTACTTTACTCCTACGAACCAGAGATTTGGGTACGGGGACTTGGTTACGCTAGATTTCTCTAGCGCCCTTTCGGTACCATTTCTTTTTATTTTGACAAAAATGTTTTGCAGGCAGTTTGAATTGATTTTAAACTATTTCCCTAACATGTGAGGTGGTCGTATGGGTGCACAATCCACCAATTTAACACCCAAATAAGCAATAAATTGCAAAAACTTACCTCAAAGCAACGAGAGCATCTGCAATGTTAAATTAAAATCCACATCAACAACCCTAGATATGGTTTCTAATTAACACGCAATTTCTTTTTTGTTTTCACTTAATTAATGAAAATCATGCAATATGCAATGCAATATTAACTAAATGACTTAATTCTAATGTCATGTAATTTATAATTAAATGCGCCTAGCAAAAATTGTGACATCCCGATTTTCCAATTCTATTTTCAATAAATTGAGACGGGCATTTCGTTGGCACGCATATAGTTCCTTTCCTTGAGTCGGCCACTCATGTGAAAACTAGTCTATCGAGTGAAGCCGCTAAGAGGTTCTAATGCATCAGACTCGAGAATTTGATCAGGAAGCGACCTTTCGACCGAGCTAATCTGCAAGGGTCATTACGGCACAAATAAAAGTCGATTAGAGACCGGAGATAGGTCGACTCGACAGAGGCATGTGATCGAGTGTGGGTGATTCCATCAGATTGCATAATCCTTGTCGACCGGCACTGGACCGACTTTTCTATCGATTGGGTACCCTGTGTTCGTATTTGAAGCCTTGAGATTACCTCGACAACCGAAAGTCGTCAATGTTTCAAAGAGGTACATTGTGGCTTGAGATGATCAACCACAGGTCAAATGCATGAAAATTTCTAAAGGCTACCCGGTAGGTTGGGCCGCGCTAGTATCGTGCCAAAGTGAAATTAACCGTGGAATTGAGATCGAATTCAGAAATTGGAAGTCTGGGTGTGTCGCAAATCATTTCAAGATCATTGAATCATCCTTGGAAGATTTTTCTTGTAAGCCGAGCTTTTTAGCAAAATAATCAAGAAATGGCTAATTTGGCTCGAGAAATTAGTAAGCCGCTTTTGGTCGCGCTTTTGGGACTTAAGTTGGTTTTATGGACAAGTGAAGATGTTAATTAAAGTGTGGTGACATTGGATTAATTTTATGGACTTCAATTTGGACTCAATTGGAGGTTGATTGATTATAATTGAAGAATTTCTTGCACAAGAATTGGACCCCGGCGGAAAAATAAAATGGACCCATTGGAAGAGGTTGTGGGAGTGAGTGGAGTATGACATCATGCATGAGGTCATGGTGGGCCTTTTTGTGGATTAAAGGAAAAGAAAAAGAAAAAGAAATTGGCCCCCCACTCCTTCTCTCTCCTCCCTCTCTTCTTCCTCTCTCTCGTTGCCTCTCTCCTCCAACTCCTTTGTGCGAAAATGGGAAGAAAATTGCAGAGGAAGAAGCCGAAGCAGCCCCCCACCGTCCGCCTCCTTCCCCGCTCGCACGCCGCCGCCGCACGCCGTCCTCGCCGTCCGCTCGCTCGCCGACCAGCTCGCCGCTCCGCCCGCGCTTGGCCGGCATCTCGAGCTGCTGTTCAGCTCGTGCGAGAGCTACCGGAGCTCGTCTCCGCCGCCGTCGACCTCCACCTTAGCCCGCCGGAGCTTCGCCTTGCCTCCGCCGCCCTTGGCCACCCATCCCGGCGCCGGATCCGCCCATTCTCGGCCTCAAACCGCCATGGACAGCAGCCAAGAAAAATGGGTATGCAGCGGCTTCGTGGCCCGTTTTGGCCGTCTTCCCGAGCCCGGGTGCTCGGCCCGCTTTGAGGAAAGTCGATCCTCGCGTCGTCCCCGTCGTTTTGGTCCGCTCGGTTCGTTAATCCGGTGAGTTTAACTCACTAAACCTCGCTTAGATGGTTAATTATGCTTTAAGTGTGCTTAGTCTAAGTTAAGCAAGGTTAGGTGGTTAGATTTGTTTATTTGGTTGATGATTTGATTATGATGTTTAATTAAGTTAATGTGTGTTTAGTTTAAAGTTAAGTATGTTTATTTTAATATAAAGCCTTGACGTGACATAATAGGGTTTTATTTTTGAATTATTTAAATTGTTTCGAAATTCTGGAATTTATAATATTATATTATATTCCGAAATTATTAAAATATTATTAATTAAAAAAAAAAGGGAAAAATTATTTTTGACCCCGGTTGCTCAGAATTTCGTGCCGATCGCTGCTGTGTGTTCGGATTTTGAAATTGATGGTTGGATATTATAAATTGGGTGTGGATGACGAAAATATGGATATTATTATTTAATTAATTTTCGGAATAAATTTAATTATTTATTAAACTCCGAAAATTTTGCCGGGACCTTGTTCCCTCAGAATTTCGTGCCGATCGTTGCTGTGCATGTAGAATTTGAAATTGATGATTTGTTGTGGCGAATTGAGTGTGATTGCGATTTATGAGGATTCTTTAGAAAACCCTAAGTGCCGGTCTTTTGTAGACCTTTGGTTGTAGACCTCTGTTTGTAATTCTGTTGAATTATGAAAGTGTTATGTTGTAGTTTTGCTTCCTGCTTTTCTATCCCGTAATTTGTTGTCAGGGGATTTGTTTCGCTTCCGCATGCGTAAATAAAATGGATGGGTCGGCGACGTATCCTGGGATGTCGCATATTTGATCGACCGCAGTGGGATGTGTACGCGCTCGAGGTTCAGGGCGTGACAAAAATACTAAATGACATGCATCTCAATGAATCTAATCCTAATGATGTGCATATGACATTTTTTGTATTTTTCATGAAATTCGAAATTTGGTAAATTGTGAAAATTACCTAACTAGATTAAGATCCTATTTAATTTATATTAGGAATTATGTTGAGCCATATCCTAATTTAAACTAAAATATTATCTTAACCTAAATAATCCTAAAATGCAATATATCTAAAAAATGCCTAAACTTATAATAAATTAAAAAAAATTGTCTAAATTAAACTAAGTGCAATTTAACCCTAATATGCAATGACATGCAAAATATGCCCTAACTCCACATGACAAGTGTATGATGATTTTTTTTTATTGTTTTATTAATTTTCGAAATTTATAATTGCCAAATGATTAAACATGCAACTCAATTTAAAATCTAGCAACCTAAATTGGTTTTTTTTTTATTTTTTTTAATTTGAAATAAAATTCCTATTCTAAACATGTAAACCCTAAAACATGCAATATTCTAACTCAAACATATCTCAAGATAAACAATGCAATTAAGACAACTCATTCGAAATCATCAAAATATCACACCTCATTCAGATCAAGGGATAATATTTCGCTAGTAAAATCGATAAATTGATCTTAAGCCTTAAAGATCAAAATATCAATTTTATTCCCGCTTGATTAATTATTTCATCTAAGGCCTTATAGATGAAATAAAAAAAAAATGCGGTTGCGAATCAAGTGATATGTTGAATTTCCAATCATATACTAAAGACTAATTATACTAAAAAACAAGATAAAAGTAAAATAAAATAAACTAAAGAAAACTACCTAATGTGTTTTCTTTTTCTTTTTTTTCCTTTTTTCAAAATTGGGCTTGGCAGCCGTGGGGCCCGGCCAAGGGCGGCTGATCGGAGGTCCGGTAGGGGCGTCGCTGTCGGAGAAGCTGGGCGGCGACGGGGAGCTCCAGCGTCTGGGTCTCGGCTTGGCAGTGGCGGCAACTTCGCGGGCAGAGGAGGGGCGACGGAGCTGGGGCGCGGATCGCGGACCGCTGGTCGTCGGGTCGTGGGCTTCAAACGGTGGGGCGCTGCAGGGATGGCAGGAGGCCTCGGGCGGTTGCGGCGCGGCTTCGGGTGCTGGCAGAAGGAGGCGGAAGCGCGGGCGAGCGTCACAACGGCGACGATCGTCGGGAGTTTGCTGTCAGACGGACTGAGGGCTTTGCAGCAGGCGCCAAAAAAACGGTGGGCGCGGGGTGGCCTGCGGCTTCGCGGCTTCTGGGAACGGTTCGGCGTTGGGTTGCAGATCTGGCTCGGGTTCGTTGCAGAGGGCTGCGGCGAAGGCGCGGCGAGATCGGGCGGCGGCAGAAGTTCAGCGAGGGGGGTCGCGGGCGTCGTGGACGATAGAGGTGCGGTGGCGCGGCGTCGTGTTGCAGGCGAAGGCGCCAGTGGCCGGCGAGAGCAGCTGCCCGAAGAAGAAGACCCTGTTCCTCTTCTCTTTTTTTTAATTTTTTTCCTCTTTCCTGCTCTGCTGCACGTCTCTCTCTCTCCCCTGTCACTGTTCTTGATGCACCTTTTTTACTTTTTCAGCAAAAGCAAGACCCTTTGACTCTTACAAAACCCTACAAACGAAAGGGAATTTTTTCTCTTTTTGGCTTCCGTTTCTTTTTGCCGAGCAATCGAGATGAAGAAAACCCTCAATGTGGCTGTATGTATCAATATCTGTGGCCCTCCCAAATAAATTGCACGCGAGGTATTATATAGGTCTAAAAAATGTATCTGTACGGTATATATTTTTTCCTTTTTGTTCGCGCCTGATACCCCTAAATATATCGTTGAAATATATCTACCTCGGGCAATATTCCCCTTTTGTATTTTTCACATATTCTATCCAAAATTTTCCTTTTTGCTTGAAAATACATATATTGCCTAAATGTGTGAAGAATCTGAACGGAATATGTGAAAAATTTTGCACTCGCCATCGGTCCAATAAAATAAACAAAAATGTTCCTAAACTATATGCCATGTGATTTTATTTTTTTCAGGGATAAAATTAACCCATAATTTTTTAAATGTCTAAATGGGTCGCCAAAATTTAGGTGTCAACACCATGTTCATCGGATCATCTTCAAAACGGTCAGCTTGTTAGGCAAAAAATTGGTATTCTGCCATGGTCTGTGTCCTAGAGATGTTCTTGATTACGTGTTAGTGCAAGACTTGTGGTTAATTGTACTATTATGTGACTTGTAATTTCTAACTAATTGTGGTTATTATCTGTTAGTGCAAGATTTAACCACGTGTTACTGCAAGAATTGTGGGCAATTGTCACTCCTCTCGCCCTCATGGCTTTTTTTTTTCTCCATTGGTCTCGCTTCTATTGCCCTTGTCACCTGTTTTGAACTGCTTGCAGGGAGTACGAGGCTATCTTCTTTATCCTTCTTATTATAGTTTTCTTTGTGGTAGATCTCTCATCTTGCTTGACCCGTTGTTAAATCTTGCTTTACGACTCTGATTTGGTCATCTATTATGATTATTTTCCTGTATCTACAGTTAAGCATTTCAAGGGGCTCATGGCTTATGAGGATTATGATGGAAATGGAACAAAGCAAGAGTCCACTCTCATGAACCAATCCAGCAGGAACCAAGTTTTCCTTCTGTGTAGTTCATTGGCACGGGTCCTCTCACTTGGAAAGAAGAGATGACCTTTGTCGAGACATGGACCCAAATTGCGATAAATCTCCCATGTTACCTGCGTATCTCAGTCTAAAATCTGCTGGTTTTGATTCATTTAGCCCTGATTCTAAATCATTGCCTCTGAAGCTTTTCAAGTCTTGTTTTCTTTTGGATCTTCAGAAATATTAGCTCGTTCATCATTCTTTTCTTCTTTTCGTTTTGGCAAGTGCCATGCTTCTGGTAGTTGCATTGCAAAGTTTAGTCTTTCTTTAGTGCAGAGAAATTAGGAGAGAAGACCCAGATATTCAGGAGGCATGGCGAGTTATATGCTTTTGGCTCTTCAGTTTGCAGGTTGTAGATGCAGTTAGTTGTACATAGTTCGTGTGTACTTGTAATCATCATGTGTTTGACCCATCTATTGATAAAATCCATTGTGTGGATTAGAGATGGACAGACGTACAAATGTAACTCAGTTCCATGGATCTCCTCTAGTACATTCTTTGCTGATTTTACGGACAAATTGCTTTTGTTGAGAATGAAGCTTCATCACATCCTGTCTCTCTCTCTCTCTCTCTCTCTCTTTTTTGGCTAGGCTTCATAACATCAGTACCAATCAAAACGAATAAGAACAAAAATCTGGTTCAATTCATCTGTTGTCTGTGTTATGCATGTTTTGAATTTTCTGCATATGCATACTGAGTTTTTGGTATTAATAGATGTATGTCTTTATGAAGTTTGAGCTTCATATAGTATCGAGTTCGAGGGTAATGCAAGTTTTCTGTGTAATATTCTGACCTTTGGGAGCATCATGTCCAAAATCAATGATGTTGAAAACATGTTTCGAGTTTGACACTTGATTACACTTAAATTTTCTCTATCCTATTTAGTCATTTATCTCATACAAAAATTAGGAGTCACCAACCCTGAGCAAAATATTATTAGCATTGTTCACATTTGCATTGCTTTTAGGCTTTTTGGACAATTTTTTAATGGTGTGATGCAGTTGTGTGTGGCGGGATTACAAGTATGGTAGAAGAAGGATAGATTATGATCACCACCAATGTCTAAAATACCGGTCATTGGCCAAGGATGAAGGCACAAAACACCCCTCAAGAATAAAGGACCTTGGGATAGGAAACGCTCCCCACCAAGGCTTGAAGGAAAACAACGGCTAAGGGTAAAGGATTTCGTAGCTCACCAACAAGGAAGAATTCACCTGCCAAGTATAAATTAACCAGAGATAGATAGTTGTTTACACATAGGCAAATCTCATATATTCTCAAAATTCAAATATTGTCTTAAAATTGAGATATTCCTAAATAAATAAAAAAGAACTCTTTGAATTCCTAAAAACTGAACAGACTCTTGGGGATTTCATTTGGTGATGATTTTTGAAAGTAGTGCCACAATAAAGACTCATAAAAGCTATAAACTAATAGACTTAATAGGTAGGACTAAATGCATTTAATAATCATTAGATGTATTGAAACTTGATAAGACTTCATAAATTCGTGCACTAGCCTTAAATGCTCAACAACACCCCTGAAGATCGGTTGTGGCAATTGACCATAATAGTATTCATTTGATAAGTAGTTGATCGGTAGTCTTAGAGTTGACAATGAACTTGTAAATGTAACTAGGTAGTCAATGGACAACCATAGAATCCAATAATTGGTCCATTAAATCGATGACTCATGTAGAATTGACATCTTGAACTTGAACCCATTGAGTCAAAGTGCAATTGAAATCTATCTTTGCTTGTAGGAATAAGGATCAATTGAAGAGTTCAAGGTTGAGCCTGAGAATTGATTGATAGAGCCCAATGCTTTCGCATCAAACTCCCAAGGTGTTGAAGATTTGTCCTCAAATCTTTTATGGCTTCATATCCAAGATTGAAAGTAGTAGATTAGCCACAATTTTCCTTATTGGAGGAACTTTAATTTGACAAATTTCCAGGACGGCCTCTCCAACCAACTAGATAATACATCATCTTCATGTAAATAAATATCTTCAAGGCTTGCTCAAAAGCTAAAAATATGTCAAATATAATTTGCTAAATGATTAATACTTCGAGAGAGAATGCTTTGGGGCATACAAAATGAAAGTGGCAAGTAATATCTCTAGCTGTTATAATCATCCCCTCTCCATCTATAACCTCAGCATTTGCCTCAATAGATTTATTTGGAGATTCACCATCTATGATATCATAGTTGCATGATGGCATATGGATGACCAACATCTCTTCTTCGTTTGTTCTATGATCTAGTCTTGCTCCTTGGATTTAGACTCTATATGGTATATGTCTTGCCGAGTCTCTTGAAGTTCCAAGTCAATCTTCTCAATTTCTTAAATGGTGATAACCTTTTGGTTTGGACACTTCACTTGTAGATGTCCATTGCCGTGGAGCTTGATGCACTTGCTATTTTCACCATTTGATTATTTTTGGAGCTCTTTAATGAGCTGAGCTTCCATTTGGAAGTATTCTCAACCTAATTTGAATAAATGCCCTCAAAGAAGGATGCACCTTTAATATTAAAGGCTTAGTTGAAAATCTCTTGCCACCCTTCAGTAATTTCTTTAGGAGGGTGAGCACTCTTTCCATACAGTCATGTGTTCCATTGTGTGCTTGCTCCAAAGTCAATTCTCTAGGAACTTGATATGAAATTTCCTTTTCTTCTTTTTTTGAATGGAAGTATGAGATGGGTAACAAAAGGAATCACTCAAGATGAGTTCAACCTTGAGCTCTGATGCCTAATTGATGTAGTTGCAGGATGAATGTATTTTGAATGATTAATGGATGATGTATGGTAGAAGAAGGCTATATTAGGATCACCATCAGGGCTTAAAGGACATAGCACCGGCCAAGGCTAAAGTTCGAGATTGACAAAGTTCATCACCAAGTATAAAGGATTTTGGGATAGGAGAAACTTACCATCAAGGCTTAAAGGAAACCACCGGTCAGAATAAAAGGCTTCTTGGTTCAATAGTAATGAAGAACCCACCTAAAAGGATAAAGAAGCTAAGGATATATATTTACTCATACAAGGAAAATCTCATATATTCTCAATATTCAAATCATGTCTTACAATTTAAATAACACATCTATTGATATTGCTAAACAAAAGAGAAGAATCTTTAAACTCCCGAAAAATGAACAAGCTCTTTGGGAATTCACCTAATTATGACACTTGAAGCATCACCACAATAAAAGCTCATAAAAGCTATGAAATAATAGACTCAATAACTAGGACTAAATGCATTTAACTAACCATTAGATGTATTGAAACTTGATAAGACTCTCTGCATTGGTGCACCAACCTTGGAAGTCCAATGAACACCCTTAAAGATCAACAAACAGCTATGAAAGTCGAACAGAATAGCCTTCAATTGATAGGTAGTTGATGGACAACCATAAAGTCAACAATTGGTTCACTGAATTGACAACCCTCTTGCAAATTGACGTCTTCAACTTGAACCTATCAATTTAATGTGTAGCTGAAATCGGTCTTTGCTTGTTGTAACCAGGATGAGTTCAAAATTAAGCTTGGGAATTGATCGGTAGAACCCGATATTCCTGCATCGCAGTGTCTCCACGCCAAGTAAATTATATTTAATTTGGTGTGGTCATGATTAGGAAAGTGATTTAGAGATAAAATTTGGAGAGCACTATTACGCAGAGATCTCGAGAGTTCAGCCACAAAAGGAATGAGGAAGGAATATTTAGGGGACATATACTCGGCGAAGAGCAGAATATGATGAAGCCAATATATTCACATGCTTGAATAAAAAAGAGAGAGACAGAAAAGAAGAGCTATGTCAGTGGAGGATCTGTCATGCATGTATATGTCGGTGGAGGAAAGGAAATAAATGGACGAAAGGAAAGAAAACAGAGAAGGGAGGAAAACTAGTCTGCCAGCTCTACCTTTCCTTGCTGTGAGGCTCGTGATCTCGGCTTGAAAGGAGAGAGGGAATCTGACCAAATGGGGTACTAAGGGTGTGTTTGGTAACATTTGTTCTTAGAAATAATTTCTATTCAAAAATAAATTTTCACATTTTTATTCTTTAGATGAGTTTTTGAACAGAAAAATGCATTTTGTATTACCCTAAAATTTCTATTTTTGGAATAGAAAAATAATAAAGAAATGTTTGGTGCGACTCTTAAAATTTTTTATAACATAAATTTTTGTAGTTTCAATATAATTTTCTAAGATTTTTTCTAATTTTTATGAATTTTTCTTCTTTCTTTTCCTCCTTTAGTTGGTCATGGGGCCTTGGCAATGTTTAGTGATCGGCTAGAGAAAAAGGGATGTTGAGGTCGACCTTGCTGGCCTCCGACAAACGTTGCCTAGCCATGGCGAGGCCAATCTTGTGGTGGGTGGGTGAGGCTCAACCTTGCTAGATTTGGGTGAGGTGGAACCTTGCCTAGCCATGGCAAGGTTAACCTCCCTAACCACGGCAAGATTGAGCCTCACAGGGGCCGGCGAGATTAGGCAAGGTTAACCATGGACCTTGCTGGCCCTCATCTTTGGCCAATTGCTGGCTCTCATCGATGCTTGATGACCGGCTCGACGAGGAAGAAGAATGAACGAAAAAAAAAAAAAAAAGAACAGAAAATGATATTGTTTCAGAAATTATTATTGAGAGCAAAAAAGTAGATATTTCTAACTTTTTGTGTTCCAAATTTATTCCTTGATGACTGTTCTATTCAGATGAATAGAAAAATTAGCTGGTAGTTACCAAATGGAATTATGTTCATTTTTTATTTTGGGAAAAAAAAAAAAAAAAAAAAAAAAAAAAAAAAATAGAGAATGGTTACAACACAGACCCTAAATAGTTCTCACCCTTGGCACTCTCTCTCTCGGAAGTTCACCTATGGCCTCCATCGATTTAAGAATATCCTACCAACTCTTGGTGACCACCAGGCCTCACATCCAGACGTGACCGAGACCGAGACTGAAGCGCATCCAGGCATGACCAAGGCCTCACCAGCGCGCAACCGAGCAAGACCAAGCCGTGTACCTGGCATGCGAAAGAGCAAGAACCCCGGCGCAGCCGATCTCATCCTGGAGATCCGCTTGGCGGTTCACCAGAGCGGTCCACCATCGACGAGCGAGGCCATCCGTGAGCACAACCGTCCTCGTCCACCATATTACAACACGAACCTCACATTCATGATCGTATCCATGCATTGATCAATCGCTTTCGGCGCCTTAAATCAAGTCACACGTCCTCACATTACGCGTTCCTAACGAGGCGAGTAGTCACCGCAAGTTGAAGACAAGAGAAGGAAAACGGCGGAGACTTGGTGATAGAAAAGGAAAGTGGAGATGACGATGGGCATTCGAGATGGTTATGCCTATAATTTTCAATTATCTCTCCCTTCGGGAGATGGTTCGGTCATCCACTTCCCAATCCAGCTTTTTACAGATACGGTGCAAGTTACTTTGAATTAGGAAAATCCGCATAATTAAAAAAGTTGAACTTAAATAATCTGTGGGGGCTGGTAGGGTATTTTATGAGTTTCTATATAGATGGATCGTTGTATCTGCGTTTCTAGATTGGTAAAAATATAATTTACGTGGCTACGGCCAGTGATGATGCGAAAGATTTTTGCAATCTTTATCTCATTTTATTTTATATCTGATGTTTTTCTTTTATTATTATTTTTCTTCTTCCTCCGATAGTCGATGGGCCTTAGTGATATCCGGTAGGGGCAATTTTCACCTATGGTTGACCGCTTGTCATCATTGAGATTGGCCATAGTTGGAAAGGAAAAGAAAAGGCAAAAAAAAAAAAATAAAAGGAAGAATAATTTTAAAAAAATTAAATTCGTCCATGTCACATGAACAACTGGCATTCATGTTGGTGATTTCCGATTAAAATTGATCAAATGGATTACATTGAAAAATCTCCTTATTAGGACTAAGTTGGCTAAATTGAAAATTTTGGAATTAAATTGACCGTTGTATAATAAGTTTAGCACTTTTAGACAATTTTCCCCACAGATGAATTTCAGGCCCATGAAATATTATGTACCTCTTATGGAGTTAATAAGATGCGAATAAAAATCTGGATGAGCGACCTGCACATGAAACTATTCGGGTAGAGTGTCACCTTGATGTGGTGGAAGTCTCGATGTGGTAGAAAGCAATGTGCGACTTGAAGGAGAAAAGTTCTACTTTAAGAAGATCAATTAAATATATTGCGAAAAAATTCGGTGACTATATATATATATATATTGTTAAAAAAGTCAATCCCTTGCAAATTATAAGTTTCCTTCACTCAGTTTCAGTAAGTACCTTAAAGACATTATAAAATAAAAAGCCACAGCTGCTTAACAGAAAATTTCATTTCTCATTCTTTTTGGATCCTACTTTCAATGTCTTTCTCTTAACATTCTACATTTCTCCTCCATTCTTTTCTCTTTGCAATTGATTGCTTCTTCTCTACTTTCCTTTCTTTTTATTTAAATTTTTGCCAATTCCTCCTCACGCACTTTCGAAGAAAACATAAAGAAATCTGCTCGTGCTCCATGTGATGGGGTCTCGTGGCTCTCATGGAAGACTTCATGTCTCTCCTGCATTAGAATATTCAAGCTTTCACGATCTAGACTAGATACAGGTGGTGGAAGGCTAACTAGGAATTTTATATTGGAAACCCCCCTTTTAAAGAAAATCTGCTAGAAGTAGAAATAATTTTTGTACGAATTGATTAAGGGCACGTTGCGAAATAGTATTCATAGAAAGAAGTGTCGTCCATCTCTTTCACCGACTGATGTCTTTCATTCCATAGAAGGCTTCCCAAATATCCGAGGATTGGTTGGTTAGAATGTAGTGGCTGTTGGATCAAAAGGGAGGAAATTTCATCAAGATAATTCATAAAACCTTTAAGTTTTTGTATTCCGTGACACTTCTAACATAAATATTATGACATATACTTGGGATTAAAAGGGTGATATAATAAGATAATTATCTTGCGTTTGAATTGCCGTTAAATTCACTCATTTTATTACTAATAGACTGAAGTTTTTTTTTTTTTTTTGGGTAAAGGTAAGAGATATATTGAGGAAATGCCAAATGTACAAAAAATCTTATCACCAGAAACTTACACTTCAAATGCAAGAACAAAAGGAGTGGAAGGGTGACGAGATGAAAAAGCTGCAAAACGCAGCACAAACACTACAACACCTAGCCAAAAGAAGCACGGCATGGTCAACTGGCTACAAAAGACGCCACAAGCGAGGAAGAGGTCACTGTCGAAACGAACTACCTATGGGTCTCTAGTGAAAATAATTGGATCTAGGCCCCAACTTCTTTGCAACCTTCTGTTTCTAAAATTATCTTCGACATTCCTGAAGGTGATAGCCTTGTCTCGGACCACTTTGAAGATGTGGTTCTTCATGGCCGGAACCACCAGGGGTTGGTCTCTAAAGATGATGTTATTCCTGTTTTTCCAAATGATATGACAAAGCATGCTCAAGGAAAAAAAAAGAAAAAGAATTGGAGTGTTTCCTAGAGGAGCAACCAAAGCGGGGGTTTCTCTATACACCTCGCAATCCAACCCAATGGAGTTCACAACAACGCACTACACCAAAGATTGGCTGCTCGAGAACATGATAGCCATCCAATTAAATGATAGGACATCTAATTCATGGATTGTATTCTTTTCAAGTTTTTATGTATTACAATCACTTTAAATAGGGTTATGAAAAAAACACGTGATTATAACCGATAACAATTAAAAATCAGCTCTTCGATAGGCTCAAAATCCACCGACAACGAATTTTTAACTTATGTCATCATTTGGATATGCAACCACTACTCTCATTTAATCGCTAGCCATTGTTCGTGGGACCAATGACATGAGAAAATATATGATGTGTCGATCACCCGGTCGATGTATTGTCAATGGCAAATGGTGCAGCTTCATGTGCATATAGAAGCTCACTCCACCAAGGATAAACATACTCGTCCGTGCCGTGCGGGTGCCATCCCTCGCCTTCTTCGCCTTCCCTGGTGTTTTCTCTTCTCTTTTTGTTGGTTGTTTGGTAGCTTCGTCTTCCTGGTCCTGCCTGGCCTTTCCGTTGGTTAGTTTGGTGGTTTTGTTTGGTTGGTTGTCCCGGCCCTGCGTGGTCGTCTCTTTTGGGCTGCTTGTTTGCCCCTGTTTGCTTTGACCGCTTTGCGGTGCGCTTTTGTCTCTGGCGCCCTTTCACTCGATTAGACGTTCTGTGTCTTGTTGAGTGCAAGTTTTGTGGTGCCCGAGCTTGTATATTTGTTGGTTGAAGCTCAATATATTATTACCCTATACCAAAAAAAAAACAAAAAAAACAAAAACATCGCCGCATGAGATAAACATATTTCTCTATTCGACATGTGCAATCAATCTATGTAGCATCGACATGTTCCGACACGCCCCGACATGCTCCAACACACAATCAACGAGTGTCAAAAAATCCAACACATGGTTAACTCTCTTCGACATGCGAATCTAGAATTTCGACAAGCATGGTGACAATTTTGAAAATTTTCGATACTTGAGAGGTCAAAATATAAATATACAAAAAAATAAAGAGAAAAAAAAAAAAGATGAGGAGGGCTGGTGGCTAGGCACCGTTGCCGCTACCACCATTGGAGGGGGTTAGTGACCTCACCAACCATAGGTGGCAGAGGGGGGCTGACGGCCCTTACCGGCAAAGCAAGGGTTGGCGAGGCTCACCCAGATTTGGGCGATTTCTTGGTTGAGGCCTCGGTGAGACTTGCCTAGATCTAGGTGACGATGCGCCCTCGCTTAGGGCCAACGAGGCCTCACCCAGGGCTGGGGAGGCTCGTCAGCCACAGGTGAGGGTCGACATTGCCAAATCTAGGTGATCCTCATTAGCTCTAGCTGACACGTTGCCCAGATCTGGGCGAGCCTTGCCTAGGCCTTGCTTGGGCCGACAAGGGTCGCCCTCCCTTCACCACCTCGCCAGCCCCCTCAAACGGTGGTAGGGCACGCCGCTGACAAGGGCAGTGGTAGGGGTGTGCCTAGCCACGACCTTGGCTCTTTTTGTTTTTTTTTTTTTTTTTTTTTGTTTGAATTATTTTGGCTTTTTTAAAAGTCTTTTACTATGAAAGAAGTAATAAAAAAATGCAACACCTAATAAATAAATAAATTTAAAAATATCATTTCAGCATTTTTCTTTGAACAATTTTTTTTCCCTCTAAGTTTTATGTATTATTGTAATGAAATGTAGTTGATTTTGTCAAATTAAAATAATGAATGATATAAACAAATGTTGAATTAAATATTTTTAGTGTAAATTAATTATAGGTTCTTTTTTCTCCTCAATTTCTCTCGTTGTCTGCCACCCCGCTTCCCCCCCCCAATTAAACAATTCGCCACGCCACAAGGGAACGCCCTTGCCGACCTTTCAAGGACTAAAAATAATTTCTGTACTTATTCCCCACGCGTTCATCGAATTTTAAATCCCATTTACTCTTATTTTCAGTCTCGTTGGCGCATTTTGACTGGATTCCGCTTAGGGTTCCACAGGTACAATTTCTGTCTTGGCGAAGTATTAGCCAAACAGGAAGAGATGTTCATGGATTGGACCTAACAAAGACTTTTTACCTTTCTCTTTTTCTTTAAATAATCAGTCTGAGTAAATAAGACGCAAAGAGGACATATAGAGCGCTAAGGTAGACTCATCGTCCATGTTATCATTAATATCCATTCCATTCTTTTGGTTCCAACTTAATATACACTTTTCGAGTAATTTTTATGCCAATTTGAGTTTTCTTCAACCAAGAATGAGGGAAAGTGTTGGCAATTTTTTTTCCAAAATCTGCACTCTTGTGTCACCAAATAAATTATCACACCAAGTAGTTGGTTGCTATGTAGCATCGACATGGATACGTGACATATAGTATAACATAACACGACACGTCATTTCTTAAAACTAGAGAATCCAATATGTTATATATTAAATATATATATATTTTTTTTTGGTAAGGAGTATAGTAAATATATTTTTAATTTTTTATATATAAATACATTAAAAAAAACTAATTTTAAGAAATGACGTGTCATGTTGTGTTATGTCGCATGTCATGTGTCTGTGTCGATGCTACATAGCAATCAACTACTTGGTGTGATAATTTATTTGGTGACACAAGAGTGCATATTTTGGAAAAAATTGCCAATACTTTCCCTCATTCTTGGTTGAAGAAAACTCAAATTGGCATAAAAATTACTCGAAAAGTGTATATTAAGGTGGAACCAAAAGAATGGAATGGATATTAATGATAACATGGACGATGAGTCTACCTTAGCGCTCTATATGTCCTCTTTGCGTCTTATTTACTTAGACTGATTATTTAAAGAAAAAGATAAGGTAAAAGTCTTTGTTAGGTCCAATCCATGAACATCTCTTCCTGTTTGGCTAATACTTCGCCAAGACAGAAATTGTACCTGTGGAACCCTAAGCGGAATCCAGTCAAAATGCGCCAACGAGACTGAAAATAAGAGTAAATGGGATTTAAAATTCGATGAACGCGTGGGGATAAGTACAGAAATTATTTTTAGTCCTTGAAAGGTCGGCAAGGGCGTTCCCCTCGCGGCGTGGCGAATTGTTTATAGGAGAGGGAGAGGGAGAGGGAGAGAGAGAGAGAGAGAGAGAGAGAGAGAGAGAGAGTTTTGGTTTGTGCCCAAAATTTAAAAAAAAAGTTTGGTGCGTGCCCTTTAAACAAAACAAAGGTACAGAAAAGTTCGGCATCTTCATAAATTGCTGCTTTTCAAGAAAGTACAAAATCCCTCGCCGACCTCCTCCTCCTCCTCCTCCTTCGCTGGTGAGCCTCGCTCCACTTTCAAATGACCCCTTCAAAATCTTTCTACCCGTGGGCTGTTTACTTGCTGACATTACATTGTGTTGCATTGTTCTTGAGGTCCAATAAAAGGAAATGTTCTCTCTCTCTCTCTCTCTCTCTCTCTCTCTCTTCCTCTCTTCCCACTTCTCTTTTTCCCATTCTTTTGCTAGTTTGGGTTGGTAATGTCTGGATCTATCGATTTTATGTCAGCATTTCCGTTTTTCTTTCTTAAGGAAGAGATCCAGAGAACAGAACAATAGAAGTTTCAACCTTGACGCTTTTTGTTGGAACTAAACTTCATAATGGAGTCCATCTTCATTTGTTTGGGATTTCTTTTATTTTCTTTTGGCCACATAAATGTGTGGTTTAGATGATGAAATTTAATTCTGATAATTAAGTTTTTTATGATACATTGAGTTTCTTTGATTTTGCTATGTATATTTCTGTGGTTTGCCCAGTGCTTTTTTAGCAGAATCTTGAAGTTTTAGGCGGATTGAGTGCTCAAAACATTCATTGAATTTTTCTCAGGGTGACAGAAAATCCGGCCTTCGTGGATCAATATCAAATGAATCCCTTTGGTTACTCTCTCACCGAGTCTGGCTTTAATCAATTTTCTTCATTTTCTTCGTCATCGACCTACTCACCAAATCAAATCCAAAATGTTGGCCACTTGTGCGATGTCCCTATTGCAACTGAGTGCAAAACCCCCAAACAAAACCATCTCCACCGTCAAATTCTCATATTATATCCTTTCAGAATTCAGATCTATCCCCAGACATGTCTCAGCAGTATTCTGGTAAGTGAGACTTGTGGACTGACAAATTTTTGAAGGCTGAAACAGTTATTTAGTGGTGTGATGGAAATGAAATATTTCCCTCTTCGCTTTCTGTTATTCTCATTATTGTTTTTTTAGGCACCTATGAGTTGCAAGATGGGGGAGGTATGAAGATGAAGAGAAGTTGTGGTGTTACATTTAGTAGAACGACTTTGCATGGGCAAGAACACGTTATTGCAGAGAGGAAGCGCCGGGAGAAGCTGAGCCAGCGATTCATTGCTCTTTCGTCCATCATTCCTGGCCTTACAAAGGTACTCTAAAATGAAATCTTTTTATGTGAAAATTCCTGAAGGATTGATATCTGTTTCCTTTTCCCTTCATCATATATCTTTATTGGGTGTGTTCGCTATCCTGAATTCCTTTTGAAAAATTATGGTTGGGTTTCCAAGAGTTTTAAGGCCAAACTTAAATCAATATTAATAGGTTACATTAAACTACATTTGTATTTTTGATTACGGAAAAAAAATTGGGAACCTCTTGACAGGATACGAATCTGCAGAAATGAAAGGGTTATACCACTCATACGACACCAAATAGTATACAAGTTTATCTTCCTCACTATTGAATAAGAAGGAGCTCGTTGCTTATTGCTTGACTTTGCATAATGAGTAACGAAAAGGTTAATTACTTTCTATTTGTGTCAAGGAAACCCACCTTAAATAGGTAAATCCCGAGTTTAGACAATGCTCTAAAAAATTTGTTTACCCGTCTTCTCGTTACCTCATATGGGAAGTAAATCTAGAAAAGCCAAGCACTATCAAGAAACCTAATCTCAATCCTTATCAGAATGCACATTTTGAATGTGGGCTCAAAAATTAGCTTAACACGGCAGTTTCGCAAAGGTATGCAGATTTGGGAACTATGAAACCATGATTAAAAAATCAAATGAACTTCATATGCTTCAAATGAACTTCATACGCCTCAGATAAAAGGTAGAGTTTTGAGATTGGCATTGGCAAATGGGCACTTGGACACTAGCCTTATATACTTTTCGCTTAATTGACATTGGAGGACATATATGATTGTTTTAGTGTATGTTTATCGAGGGTAGCATACCAATCTTGAAAGTCTACCTAATTTTTAGAATCGCAGATTGGAGATTATATGGAAATGCACCTTAGATAAAAGGTAGACTTTTGAGATTGTCATTGGCAAATGGGTACTTGGACAGTGGTCTTACATACTTTTCGCTTAAATGGATATTAGAGGACGTACATGATTGTTTTAGCATACGTTTATCTAGAGTAGCATCCTGGTTTCAAAAGTCTACCTAACTTTTAGAACGCACATTAGAGATTATATGCCAATACACCTAAGATAAAAGGTAGAAAGCAGTTGCAGACTTCAAATAATGGGAGAGGATTCCATGAGAGGGCAAGACCAAAGACTGAGATAAGAAAATTAGAGAGTTTGATGATTTGAGGAAAAGAGCTTCTATTCTCTCGAATGGAGTTTTTTTTTTTTTTTGGGTAATGAATTAAACTAGTTTTGACCATCATATTCATGAGAACATGGTGTTTTCTCTTAAGGAGTAAAGTTAAATTTACACAATTTTCCCATAAACTGAAAAACTGTAAATTGGTGATAGATAATTTAAGTGAATCATGATTATCTCGGCGATGATCGAGTTGACTTAGTTTGTTTGGATACATGTCCGCACCGTGTTGGTGATTGGATATTCTTTCTAATAATAAAATTGTGCCGGATACTATTCAAGCATTTAAAATTTAATGAGTATAATTTGTATAAGTCAATATTTTTACTTATCAAAGATACAGTGTTCTAAACTTGTCTAGAGGAGTGCTGAAACCCTTTTTCTAGTTGCTTAACACATTTAGATCCTTAGTTTGGCAAAAGTACACATAGAGTGCCAAAATTTAACACAATGAGACATTTAAGTGTAAAAAGTTATGAATATGACACTTAAATGCTACTTTTTTTTTTATAAAAAAATAAAAAAATGGGAGACTCAAGTGCCAAGTCTAGCGAAGGTGGCTGGAAATCCTACGTGACAATTTTTTAATAATATAACTCGCCTATGTGACACGTTGGAGAGTTGAGTTAGCAATGAAGAATTAAAATGACGTTGTTTTGTTTATTTGTTTGTTTGTTTTTTTTTTTTTTTTTTTTCTGAATTTTAATATATTAAATTAAAAATTTTATTTAAATAAAAATTTATTTATACATAATTATTTTTTTAAAAAGGAGGGGGAAGAGGAGGCAGAAGGTGAGGGCTCAGCCCTTGTTGCCTACAATCTCCATCTTCCTTTTTTAAATAATAAATTTAAATTTTTATTTAATTAATTTTTATATTGATTATTTATCCATGCCAGTAGCAAAACGATGTTGTTTTTGCACTTGTCTAACTATGTCAGTGGGCAAAATGACATCATTTTGTATTTGCCTCATCGGAAAATCATTACATCAACATTTTGATAGATTTTCCCACCGTTTGCACTTAAATGATCAATTTTGCTTCGATTTTAGCACTTAAATATCATTTTCCTAACTTTTGACACTTAAGTATTCATCCGTGCTAAGTTTCAGCACTCCAAGTGTCTAGCACCCTCCTTAGTTTTGTCTTCATGAATTAAAAGCAAACTTGAATTTCATTTTCAACTGCTTGATTTTCGCTATCATGACTATCAAAGGACAATCAATATAATAAGTCATATATCATGTATGACATTATGTATATGCTAGTTAGTGATTTGAGATCATTAGAGAGTATTTTTGAGAGGTAAAATGCTCGATAAAACAACTTAAATTCGGCCTCCAGGTGGAATAGTCTGATTTATACAGGTTCCTGCTTAAGGATTAGTTAGAAATTGAGACTAACCCCTTTGTTGGAATAGTCACTATAACAAAGGTTCCACCTACAAGGACCTTTATGAATCGCCAGAAAACTTAGGGACCACTAACGTTGTATTGCCTTCATTGTTCCTGCTAAAAAATTTAATAAAAGTTCGGGTTGCATAGCTGGACAAGGCTTCTGTCCTTGGAGATACGATAAAGTACTTGAAACAACTCGAGGAACGTGTGAAGATCCTTGAGGAAGAGATGGCCACAAGAACCGTGGAATCTGCGACCTTCGCAAAGAAGCCATCGCTCCAACGTGGTGATGGCGTTATATCTTTTTCATCTGATGAGAACTCGTATGACCCTCTCATTGGTCAGCAACTGCCTGATGTCGAAGCACGGGTGTCAGGGAAGAACGTTTTGATCAAAGTCCAGTGCGAGAAGCGCGAGGGTTGCATCAAGGAAGTGATGAAACAGATGGAGGACATGAACTTGACAACTCTAAATATCAGCGTCCTAGCATTTGGGAGTTCACTCTTGGATGTCACTATTGTGGCCCAGGTAACTATTACCAATTTCTTCAAATTGTTTTAATGAAAAGTAATCTTTTAAAACTTCAATTAGTTTCTAATTTCCTACTACTGCGGACGATTTTGCATTATGATCCTTTGTTGAGAGCATATTGTCTGATCAGATATTCTTGGAAATAAACTGTTATCCAGATTTTCTCCTTTCTTTATATTCTGATTTTGGTATTGAAAAGTTGTTAATCTCCGTAATATGGTTCCTCAGTGATTGTCTGATCTTTAGCGTCACTTCTCGTCATAACCGAAAAGCTTTAACATTTCGTTTTTAACATCTAAAATATCAATAAACGAGTGAAGATTACTACTTCTACATGCCAGAGGAAACGACCGTTAAAAAGCAAATATCATATGTGCACGAATTCTTAGAGCATGGTCAATCCACTTTTAGTTGCATTTATGTTAGATTAATTGACATGGTGCTGTATAAATTATTCTCTTCTTATTCAGAGTCGAATTAATGGTATTTTATCTTCAGTTATATAGAAATCATACTTGTTTTGTCTACATTACTCGGCAGATAGAAAATGAGAACTGCCCAACAATTGAGGAGATCATCAAAAAACTGCGCAATGCTCTGACCACGTTCATCAGATCATCTTCAAGACAGTCAGCTTGTTAGGCAATAAATTGGTGTTCTGCGATGGTCTGTGTCTTAGAGATGTTCTTGATTACATTTTAATGCAAGAGCTGTGGTTAATTGTACTAATTATGTGAATTGTAATTTCTTACTTATTGTGGTAATTATCTGTTAGTTGCAGATTTAACGATGTGTTAGTAAAAGAATTGTGGGCAATTGTCACTCTTTTGCCCTCAAGGCTTTTTTACTCAATTGGTCTCGCTTCTATTGCTCTTGTCACCTTTTTCGAACCACTTGTAGGTAGTACAAGGTTATCTTCTTTATCCTTGTTATTGCACTTTTCTTTGTGATGGATCTCTCATCTTGCTTGACCTGTATAGTCAAATCTCGCTTTAAGACTCCAATTTGGTCATCTATTATGATTATTTTCCCATATCTACAGCTAAGCATTTCAAGGGGTTCAACGGCGGCATTTTATGAGGATCGTGATGGAAATAGAACCAAGCACGAGTCCACTGTAATGAACCAATCCAGCAGAAACCCAGTTTTCCTCGTAGTTTGCTGGCACAGGTCCTCTCCGATGGGAAGAAGAGATGACCTTCATCGAGAAGGACCCCAAATTGCGATAAATCTCCCATGTTACCTTTTTATCTGAGTATCAAATCTGCTGCTTTCAATTCATGTAGCCCTGATTCTAAATCGCTGCCTCTGAAGCTTTTCAAAGTGTTGTTTTCTTTTGGCCCTACCTTCAGAAATATTAGCTCGACCATCCTTCTTTTCTTTTTTTGTTCCGGCAATTGTACATACAGGTTGTAATGCCACAATTCTGGTAGTTGTATTGCAAAGTTTAGTCTTTCATTGATGCAGAGAAATTGGTATAGAAGACCCAGATCTTCAGCAGGCATGGAGAGTTAAATTTTTTTGGCTTTTCGGTTTGCAGGTTGTAGATTCAATTAGTTGTATATAGTTCGTGAATACTTGTGATCATCAAGTGTTTGTCTCATCTTTTGATTAAATCCATGGCTTGGATTACAGATGGACAGACATTCAAATGTAACTTAACCGTTTGCTGATCCTACCAACAAATTATTTTCAACTCCCTTTATCTGTTTTTGTTGAGAATGAAGCTTCATCACATCCTTCAAAACATCATTACCAATCAAAGGAAAAAAGAACAAAAATCTGGTTCAATTCATCTGTCGTCTGTGTTATGCAAGTTTTGAAGTTTATGCATTTGCATACTTAGTTGTCTCTATAAAGTTTGAACTTGATATGGTATCGAAGTTCAAGGATTTATGCAGGTTTTCTGTGTAATATCCTGACCTTTGGGAGCATCTCATCCATAATCAATGATGTTGAAAACATGTTTCAAGTTTGAAACTTGGTTACTCTTAAATTTTGGGTATCATATAGTCATTTATCATGAAAAAAATTAGGAGTGACCCTAAACAAAATATCAATAGCACAGTTCGCATTTGCATTGCTTTTAGGCATTTTGGTCATTTTTTGATAGTGAGATGCGGTTGTGGGTGGTGGGATTATGAAGTATGGTAGAAGAATGATTAATTATGATCACTACCAAGACCTAAAGAATGCATCACTAATCAAGGATAAAGAATGTTATTGACAAAGTTCACCGCAAAGGCTTGAAGGACGAACCACCTACAAAGATAAAGGACTTCGAGACAGGAGAAACTCACCACCAAGACCTAACGGAAACCACCAACTGAGGGTAAAGTATTTCTTGGCTCACCACCAAGGAACAATCCATCTTACAAGGATAAAGAAACCGGGATTGATATATGCTCATGCAGAGGCAAAACTAATATACTCTCAATATTCAAGACTTGTCTTACAATTGGGATTACACCTCTGTTTATAGAGATATTGCCAAATAAAAGAGAAGACTCTTTGCATTCCCAAAAACTACTCTTGGGGAATTCATCTAATTATGATTCCTCAAAGGAACACTCCAATAAAGACTCACAAAAGCTTCAAAAAAAGAGGCTCAATAGCTAGGGTTAAATGCATTTAGCTAATCGTGCATTGAAACTTGAAAACCATCGATCAATGTAATCATCATCATCGCATCATTATATCATACATGTCATCCTTATCATGACATCATCACATCACATATTATCATCATCATCATGCATATCATACCATGGGTGATCATCATATCACAACACATATCATCATCATCATCATGCATATCATACCATGGGTGATCATTATATCACAACACATATCATCATCATCATCATGCATATCATCATGCATATCATACCATGGGTGATCATCATATCACACCTCATATCATCACCATCATCATGCATATCATCATGCATATCATACCATGGGTGATCATCATATCACATCTCATATCATCACCATCATCATGCATATCATCATGCATATCATACCATGGGTGATCATCATATCATATCACATCATCATCACCATCATCATGCATATCATCATGCATATCATACCATATCATGCCATGAGTTAATTTTCATCTTTATCTTTAAATTTGATCACCACATCACCCTTCCTCGATTCATCAATTTTATCTCATATTTTACACTCGCATCTCATGCGAGAAAAACCTCCGGGCATGTATCCAAGATACAACCGGGCATCCGGCCCCCCCACATTCCGGGCATCTCGCATCCCAACTAGCATCACGAGGAGCCTCCGGGCATGTATCCAAGATACAACCGGACTTCCGGCCTTTACCCTTCTAGCCGGGCATCCCGCACCCAAATCCTGGCATCGCGAGGCATTCCCTTCGGGCAGAAACCTCCGACAGGGCTTCCGGAATTATGTACCGACATACTACCAGACCCCCCCTGGAATTACGTACCGTATTCTACCGGGCATCCCGACACTCCCGGGGAATCTCTGGAATTATGCCACTCGGCCACCAGACATCATCCTCCACCACAACCTCTTTCTCATCCACATTTGTCCTTTTATCTCAATTTAACATGGCAATTGGCATGGCATCAAACAAATCACACTTGCATTTCAATTCACATGTCATACACATGCCAAAGCTTAATCACATATGCATTTCAACTTAATACATGTACAAAGACCTCATCACACAAGTGCCACACAAATGAAGTTGAATCCATGGCCAAATAAAAATCTATTTTATTTTATTTTATTTTTATTTTATTATTTTATTATTATTTTATTATATTTATTTATTTTCATAAATAAATATTAAATTTAATATCTATGATTTTCCCAAAATCATGATACTCAAAAATCATTAAACAAACAAGTAGAATCACAATTTCACACCAAATTCGTGGCCAAATTGAATTTCTCATAATTTCACAATTTTCACAAAATAGCACCTTATATTCGGATAATGGCCAGACTTGCACAGTTTCCAAATAAATTCGATTAAAATACTCATATGGCCTTTAAAAATTACGAAATTTTACAGGGTGATAGCCAACACATTTTTGTGCATTTCTCATGAAGAACTCTAAGCCAAATTATTTTTAGATTAATTTCTACAACCCTACGAAGCTTCTGGGATCACGACCGCGACGTCCAGGACTCTAAATTCGTGCACCAGCTTTTGAAGCCGAATGGATACCTTGGAGATCAACAAATAGCTATGGAAGTCGACTAGAATAGCCTTCAGCTGATAGGTAGTTGATTAGTAGCCTTGGAGTCGACATTGAACATGTAGATCGACATCTAAATAGTCAATCACAACTGGTCCATTGAATTGACAACTCTCTTGCAAAATTGACATCTTCAATTTGAACCCATTGAGTCAAAAGTATAGTCATAATCGGTCTTTGCTTGTAGGAAGAAGGATCAATCGACGAGTTCAGAAATGAGATCGAGAATTGATTGGTAGAACCCAATGTTCACGCCTCATAGGGTCTCTGCACCAAATAAATTCTATTTAAATTGGTCTGATCATGTCAGGAAAGTGATTTCGAGGTAAAATAGGGAGAGCATTATTGCACACAGGTCTCGAGAATTCGGCCAAAAAAGGAGTGAGGAAGGAATATTCGGGGGTACATATATTCGGCGAAGAGCAGAATATGATGAAGCCAAAATATTCATATGCTTGAATAAAAAGAGAGATTGAAAGAAAAGAGGAGCTCTGTCAGTAGGAGATTTGTCGTGCATGCATGTGAGTGAGGAAAGGAATAAATGAATGAAAGGAAAGAAAACAGAGAAGGAAGGAAAACTAGTCTGCCAGCTCCACCTTTCCTTGCTGGAGGCTCACGACCTCGGCCTAAAAGGAGAGAGGGAATCAGACCAAACGGGGGACAGACGGATTATTCTTGATAGTACAGCACTTACGCACTAAAAGTTCCTGCCCTTGGCGCTCTCTCACTTGGACGTTCACACTTTGGCCTCCATCGATTTGAGAATCTCCTTATCAACTCTTGGTGACAACCAGGCCTCACATCCAGACGTGACCGAGACAGAGACCGAAGCGCATCCAGGCCAACCGAGCTAAGACCAAGCCGTGTACCTGGCATGAGATCCACTTTGGCAGTTCACTGCAGCGGTCCACCATCTACTAGCGTCGCCATCTGTGAGCACAACCGTCCTCGTCCACCATATTACGACATGAACCTCACGTTCATGATCACATCCATGCATTGATCAATCACTTTCCGTGCCTAAATCAAGTCACACGTCCACGTATTACACATTCCATACGAGGCGAGAGGTCATCGCAAGTGGAAGACAAAAAACAAGAAAACGGTGGAGACTCGGTGATAGATAAGGAGAGTGAACTGATGATAGTCGGCGTTCGTCGAATACTTCAAAGAAGAGCCAATAAATGGAGAACACACACGTGAGCTTGCGGGAAAACGGTGTATTTGTTTTCTTTTGGTCTTTGTCAAGACTTGATGAAACAACGCAGCATAGGTTGTGGGTTTTTGTGGTCTTGCTTGATGCAAGCAAAAGGAGAGATAAAAGAAAAGCAGATCGTGAAGGTCAGCATTTCCCGCACGCCACCGCTGCAGCCATCGTTTCGCCATCCAGTCACTTCCGGTCTTGAAGTCGCCGTTGGCCGTGATCCACTCTATGTCCGCGATTGTCGGTAATTCAAAGCAATGTGAGACCGTGTTTCTTTTGAGTAGTTTGACTCGATTTTTAGATTGCAGGATTTGCAGGATTATATGTCCATCTATTGTATGTTTTGGTTGTTTGCATGTCATTGAATATTTAACTTCCTTCAAGATTATCATTGCATTTACTAAGGGCTTCCCGCCGTTGACGATAAAGGTTGGATCCTTAATATTGTCGTTGTTTATGACATATTTTTATGCATGGGTGATTAAATTAAACTATGATTGCATGCAAATAATATGTTATTGTTGAATTTTGGATAAGACATTTATTTCATTGTATCATAAGATTATTATTGTCACGTCATATGACATGTACGTATTTAGAATTTAGGGAACATTTATTATTCATAATTTAGGAATTTTTATTAAGACAACACATGTTAATTACAGAATTCTTATAGATTTAAGATATTTCATAGTAGTTTGACCCCAAAAAGAAAAAGATAAGCCATGTTCTCCTTAAATAACAGCAAATAAAAATGTCATTAAGGTTTCATATAGATTGCATTTAGGTGTAGATTGATTAGTCTTATAACATGCATGTCACATACCGCATGTCATTTAGATGGTCACATATTTTTAGCGTTAAATTACACTAATCACACTATGTAGATATAATTAATTAATAATTGCATCTCATGCATTATTATTATATTTTTGGTTGAAAATGTTAGTATTATAGAGCCTATGAAGTATAGCAGCTTAGGGGTATCCCTAGCATTACAAATAGAGCTAACAATTCAAAAGGATGGAGGTAAGAAGTCTCCAGATAGTAGCCAATGCAATATTTGACTAGGAAGGTTTAATTTTTTTGTAAAGTGAAGCTCTATCTCTTATTTTTTGACACACCTTGGCCAAAATACTATGGATGTTAGTTGAATTCTTTTGAAACCGTCTATGGTTGTGTTCCATCCAAATGCAATATATGGTTGCTAGGAAAGATATCTTGAGGAGTCTCATTGCCAAATCTTTGCCCTTTATTATCCTAATCATCCATTTAAGTACCTTGTTACATCCTCCTAGAGAATGCCTAATCTCATGTTGTGCAAGGATACTACGCCAAATACTGCTCGTCCATTCACACTAGAAGAATATATGAGTTTTGTCTTCTATACAAGCCTTGTAGAAGTTACGCTACTTATCAACTGAGGTCATTCATTGTGCTACAATATTTGCTGTTGATAGTTTATCTCTGCAAACTAGCCAACCAATAAAATTGTGTTTGCTAATTTTGCTACTAATTGGTACCACTTCACAACTGGACCCCGTGTCTAAGTTCATCACATATATCACGGCAACAGTATGCTGAGCTAGATGTAACTAGGGTTCATCTCATGCACTACTCATGTTGCATATAGTTTACATATCATAAATACAAAAGAAATGAATTAGTATTGCATCAATAAGTCATTGTTTTTTAAATGAAAGTAATTATGTCATGTTGACTAACCTAGGGTTTGATTCTTTATTTCTATAATAAGAAAACATAAATAATAAACCTTTCATATAGATTGCATAATAGGGGGTTAGTTAATCCATGATTAATTTAATCTCATGTCATCGCATTCGTGTTATATTATTTATTATTGCATATAGTTTGCATTTAGTAATATACGTATGATCCAGGGTTTTATGCTAGACATTTAACACATCTTAGACTAGAATTCATATTGACATAGCAATTAAGTCAAGTCTTGTTCATATTAAACAAGAAAACAAACAAAAAAACAAAAGTTGATTGGCATTGCATTTTATGTATTAATTTAAGTTATCATATGTTGCTTTAATTAAACATAAATCATGTTCATATAGATTTAACAAGAAAAGAAACAAAAAGAATTAGTTGGCTTTACATTTTACATTTATGTATTAATCTAAGTTATCATACATTGCTCCTTTTTACATAAATCATGTTCATATAAACTCTTAATTTATCATCATGAAAGGAAAGAATTTAAAAACTTCAGAATAACATGCTTGTTAGGTCAGCATCCCTCCATGGTTACCCTCAGAAGTCTTGGACGTGCATATCATTGCTTGCTTTCCTATAAAAATTTGCAAAATCCTCATTTCATTGGGTGATAGTGATGCTTTGCTTTTGGTTATGAGGTTCTTTGATCTCTTCTAATTAATTTATTTACTGTTTTTTTATTATTGAGTGATAATTAATATTTGTGCACCTGCATAATCATTCTTCACGTGTTGATGGCTTAAGGTTAAAACTGATCAAGATTACTTGGAAAACATTTTCAAAATAAAGAGAAAATGTTTCGAAATGGTATCCATGAATCTCTAGCTTGTAAAAGTAATATGTACTTCCACATTTTACTTGAAGTGTTGAATTGATTCATAACCAATCAGTGACGACTTCAAAATAAATTGAATAGCACGTTTAAAATGTTTTAGTTAAAACTCCAAGTTGCGATTGTTATGGGATTTGAAGAGTTCATGTTTGACAATGATACCATCTCTTTAATCAGTAACCATTTGTTCCTGCCTAATAATATATTAGCTTTTCCTTCAAGAGTTGATCCAATCATTCACTTCCCAATCCAGCTTTCCAGACATGGAAATCTTTGCCGCTCAAATTTAAACAGAAGAAACAAACCCTTTGCCAACTATAGATGAGATTTGCTTTTGCTAGCCTCTAGCGAGGGCCATGACACCCTCGCCTGTAGTCGACCCTCCCTTGTGGTTGGGCCCTTGGTAGTCATCACTAAGACCATCCACAGATGAAAACACAAATGAAAAGGAAAAGGAAGAAAAAAAAAGGCAAAAAAGGATAAAAAGGTTAAATAAAAAAAAGAAAAGGAAAAGAATTTTAAAAAAATACTGTGAAAATCTTTCACGTTAAAGCGTGTTGAGTCACGTATTGTGGTTAGCATCTATATTAGTAATTTTTTTGCCAAAATTGACTAGAACAATTATATTGAAAAATCATCCAAAGGTCTAGGACTAATTAGGGAAAATTGTCCAAAAAGTCCCATTGCACTTTTGCCGATATAATATTAAACCCTTTCACTTTTTACCAATTACTTTTTGTCAATTGAGTAAATCTGGCCAATTTTCGTTGGATTTGTTGATGTGGGCACTGATGGTATCATGTAGGATAGTTGGCAATGACGTTGACAATTTTTAATAATATTTTTTGAATTTTTTATTATTTTTACCTTTCTTCCTCCTTTTGCTAATGGCCGACCACCAGCTAGCCTTGCCCAAGGCACAGCTATCTCGCTAGATCTAGTGTAGGCGAGGTCGACCCTCGTCAGGTCTCACCTAGGCATGGGGGAGCCCCAGCGAGGCTAGCCTTCTCCCAACCCAAGGCGGTCTTACTTGGTCTAAGTGAGGCTGGCCTTGTTTGAGTCTCACCTAGGCGAGGGTGAGCCCTCACTTGGTTGAGCCTCGCCTATAGCGAGCGAGGCTAGCCCACTTGCTCGGCCATTGAAAATGAAAGAAGATAGGGGGAAAGAAAAGAAAGAAAAAAAAAAAAAAAAAAAATTCAAAAAATTCAAAAAATTATTAAAATATTAAGAAAAAATTTCACATATTTTAGCACCGATCATGCCATGTAAGATTAATGGCATCTACGTCAATGAATTTCGATCAAAATTGATCGTATGAACTCAATTGGTAAAATATGAAATCATTTAGGACTGAGTTGGCAAAAGTTAAAGGTGTTTTACTAAATTAACAAAAGTGCAAGACGTTTAGGACTTCGTGGACAATTTTCTGGATTAAATTGGAAAAATTTAATTGGTCACCATATAATGAGTTTATGACTTTTGGACGATTTTACATTTCAAATAGAAAGATAATCAAATCAATTATCTCCTCCATGCCAATTCCTCCTCATGTACTTCCAAAGAAAGCATAAAGAAATCTGCCCGTGCTCCATATGGCGGGGTCTTGTAGTTCTCATGGAAGCTTCATATTCCTCCTGCAATAGAATATTTAAGCTGTCACGATCTAAACGATATCCGAGTGGTAGGGTAACTAGGAATTTTATATTGAAAGTACCCTTTTTAAACAAAACTACTAGAAGCAGAAAAAATATAGTGTACGAAATTATTTAGAGACGTTGAGAGATGGTATTCACGTTGTCAATCTCTATCACTGATTGGTGTCTTTCATCCAATAAAGGTTTCGCAAATATCCAAGGATCGGTTGCTTCAGAATGTATTGATTGTTGGATCAAAATAGAGAGAATTACGCCGGTTTAAATGTATACCTTTGAAGTCTTTGTATGTCATGACCTTTTTCTATAAAAATTAGGGATAAGTGCATTTGGAGTCCTAAAACTTGTGACAAAAGTATAATTGAGTACTAAAACTTTCAAAAGTGTAATCAAGTCCTAAAACTTATCACGGATGTGTAATCAAGTCCTAAAATTTTCAAAAAATTTAATCAAGTCTTAAAATTTGTCATGAAAGTACAATCAAGTCCTGAAATTTATCACGAAAGTGCAATCAAATCTTAAAACTTTCAAAAAGTTTAATCAAGTCCCATAATTTATCATGAAAGTGCAATCAAGTCTTGAAACTTGTTATGAAAGTATAATAGAATCTTAAAATTTTCAAAAAGTTCAATCAAGTCCTAAAACTTGTCATAAAAGTTAAAATCAAGTCCTAAATTTTTTAACTGAAGGAATTAATTGGATCGATTTGATAAGTTTTAGGACTCAGTTGTATTTCTTTTGAATGTTTTAGGATCCAACTATACTTTCATGACAGGTTTTTGACTTAATTGCACTTTTTGAAAGTATTAAGATTTAATTGTATCTTCATGACAAGTTTTAAAACTTCTAGTGTATGTGTCCCTAAAAATTATGAAATGTGTATATATTTACGATAAGTTATAGTAAAGAGACTATTGAATACCTCTATTTTCTTGGGATTAAAAGGGTAATATGATAATATAATCATCTTGCGATTGGATAGCCATTGGATCCAGTCATTTTATTAATAATGAACTGCAATGTCTCTTTAGCCCAAAAAAAAAAAAAAAAAAAGAAAGAAAGAAAGAAAGAATCTGAGTGCTTATCTCTGAGATGCAGTCAACCAGGGGGTTCTTTATACAACCGGCGGTAAAATCTAATGGAGTTCACATTGATGCACTTATCAATCCACCTGGGATTTCTATAAATCCCAAGGATAGGCCACTCGAGAATGTGGTGGCCATCCAATTAAATGAGAGAAAATCTTGCTCATTGATCCGTATTCTTTTCAAGTTTTTGTGTTACAATCATTTTATATATTATGAAAAAATATTGATTATGATGAAAATATATGATGTATAGGTCACATGGTTGATGCAGTCTTAGTGGCAAATAGTGCAGCTTCATGCGCACAAAGAAACCCATATAACAAGTAAATATTCCTATATTCGACATGTGCAATTGACTACATAGTGTAATCATTTATATATTTTGTGACACATGAATACAGTTTTGAAAAAAAGAGCTATATTCTTGGTTCAAGAAAACTCAAATTGTCATAAAAATTACTTAAAAAAAGAATATACTAATGACAAGAAGGTTGAAAGTCTACCTCAGTGATCCATGTTCTTTTTGCGTTGAAAGATAATAGTAATTTTTTTTTTTTTTTGGTCGGAGTGGAAAGATAATAGTAATTTAGAACGACTATTTTAAGCAAAAGAGAAGATTAAAGTATTTGTTAGGTCCAATCCATGATCATCTTCCAACGGGTCTGAGAATCGAGTAAATGGAATTAAAATTCAATGAACGCGTGGGGATAAGTAAAGCCATTATTTTTAGTCCTTGAAAGGTTGGCGAGAGCGTTGCCCTCGTGGTGAGTTGTTTATAGCAGAGAGAATTGGCGCGTGCCCTTTGAACAAGAAATGGTACAGAAAGCTCAGCAACTTCATAGGTCGCTGCTTTTCAAGAAAATACAAAACCCTCGCCGACTCTTCCTCCTTCGTTGGTGAGCTTCGCTTCACTTACAAATGACCCCTTTAAAATCTTTTTACTCGTGGGCTGTCTACTTGCTGACATTACATTGTGTTGCATTATTCTTGAGGTCCTACAAAGGCAATGCTTTCTCTCTCTTTCTCCTCCCCCCACCCCACTTCTCTTTTTCCCATGCTTTTGCTAGTTTAGGTTGGTAATGGTTTGGATCTATCGATTTTATGTTCGGATTTCTGTTTTTCTATTGTAAGAAAGAGATCCAGACAACAGAGACCAATAGAAGTTTTAACGTTCTTTTTTTATTTCTGTTTTTTCTTTTGTAAGAAAGAGATCCAGACAACAGAGAACAATAGAAACTTCATAATGGAGTCCATCTTCATTTTTTTGGGTTTCTTTCTTTTTCTTTGGCTACATAAATGTGTGGTTTGGATGATAAAATTTATTTCTGATAATTAAGTATTTTATGATACATTGAGTTTCTTTGATTTAGCAATGTAGTAGTGCCCAGTGTTTTTCAGCAGAATCTTAAAGTTTTTGGTCGATTGAATGCTCAAAACATTCGTCGAATCTTCTCAGGGCAATGGAAAATCTGGCCTTCGCAGATCAATATCAAATGGATCCCTTCGGTTACTCTTCCACCGAGTCTGGCTTCAATCAATTTACTTCATTTTCTTCGGTGTGGCCCTTGTCAAATCAAATCCAAAATTTTGGCCACTCGCACAATGTCCCTTTCGCAACCGAGCACAATAACCCCCAAATGAAACCATCTCTACCGTCAAATTCTCAAATTATATCGTTTCAGAACTCAGATCTATCCCAAGACATGTCTCAGCAATATCCCGGTAAGTGAGGTTTGTGGACTAGCAAATTGTTGAAGGCCGAACAGTTATTTGGTAATGTGATGGAAATGAAAATTTCCCTCTTCCCTTTACGTTATTGTAATTATTGGTTTTCAGGCACCTATGAGTTGCGAGATGGGGAAGGTAAGAAGTGAAGAGAAGTGGTAGTACTGGTACATTTAGTAGAACAACATTGCATGGACAAGAACACATTATTGCAGAGAGGAAGCGCCGGGAGAAGATGAGCCAGCGCTTCACTGCTCTTTCATCCATCATTCCTGGCCTTACAAAGGTACTCTAAATGAAATCTTGTTGTGTGAAAATTCGCGAAGGTTTGATATCTGTTCTTTTTCCACCGTCATGTATCTTTATTGGGGGTTTGTTCGCAATCTTGGTTTCATTGGAGAAAATTATAATTGGGTTTCGAAGAATTTTATGTCCAAACTTAGACCGAATATTAATAAGTTACATTAAGTTAATATTTGTATTTACAGGATATATCTCTACAGAAATGAAAGGTTTATAGCACTCATGCTATACTAACTAGTTGGAGGACAAACAATGGTATAGACACTCATCTTCCTCACTATTGAATAAGAAGGAACCTGTTGCTTATTGCTTGACTTTGCATAATGAGTAATGAAAATATTAATTACTTTCGATTTATGTTAAGGAAACCCATCTTAGATAGTTAAACCCTGAATTTATGAAATACTGTAAAGAAAAAAAGAAAAGTTTTCTAGAGGTCTTCTCGTTACCTTATATGGGAAGTTAACATAAAAAAGCCGTGCATCATCGAGAAAACCTAATCTTAATCCATATCAGATGCACATTTTGAACGTAGGTTTAATATTTAGCTTAACATGACAGTTCCAAAAAGGCATGCAGATTTGGGAACTATGAAACCATGATTAAAATCAAACGAACTTCCTATGCTTTTCAATGGGGACTTCATGCTCAAAGCTCTCATAGACGGCATTGGCAAATGGGTACTTGGACACTGACCTTACATACTTCTCGCTTAAATTGACATTGGACGACATACAGGACTGTTTTAGTGTATGTTTATCAAGGGCAGCATACCAATTGTTAGAATATTTAAATATTTCACCATGTATTCATTTAACAATTTAAGCTTTTAGAATAGTTTGATAGTGATCTCACAGAATTTTACAAGGAATTAGAGACAGAGTTCTTGAGTTCAAATCTTACCAGGTCACATTTGTCTCCTCAATTAAATATGTCCACACTTAATACTAGGAAAAAAGCTCAGACTAAGTATGAAGGGAGTGATAAAAGTAGTTGCTAACTTTAAATATTGAGAGAGGACTCCATGAGAGAGAAAGACCAGAGATCAAGAGATCGAAAATTTGAGGAGAAGAGCTTTTCTACTCTTGTGATTATGGGTTTTTGTGGTTAATGAATTAAATTAGTTTCCGAACATTATATTCATAATAACTTGTGTGTGTTCTTTAAAGGAGAAAAAAAAAGTTAAAACCGACACAATTTGCACTTAAACTGAGAAAATTGTAAACCGGTGATAGATAATCTAAGCAAATCGTGATTATCGCTCTAGATTAATACCTAATACATATGGGCAAAGGGTTGCTAATGTCAAGTATTATTAAGCTGGAATTCATTCTGAAATTTCACTCAACCGCTACAAGCTTGAGAATGACTGAGTTGATTTAGATTGTTCAATACATGTTTGCACCATGTCGGTGGTTGGATATTTATTCTCATAATAAAATAGTATTGGAAACTATTCACGTATTCAAAATTGGATAAGGTTCTATGCATCTATCATCAATTGATTTAGATAGATATAGTCTTCATAAGTCAATATCTATTACATGTTGATAGATACTATGCTTTCTACTTGTCCATCGGTAGTCGAAAACCTTTTTATAATTGCTTAACACATTTAGATCCTTGGTTTTGTCATTATGAATCAAAAGCAAACTTGGATTTCGCTTCAAATGTATAATTTTCACTGTTATGATAATCAAAGGACAATCAATCACATAAGTTATATTTCATGCATAAAATTTCATAATTGCTAGCTAGTGATTTGAGATCATTAGAGAACTTGGAGCGTTCTTTCTATTTTAATCAAAGTAATATCGTCACTCAGAAAACAAGTCCCTACCAACGATGGGAGAAAACAAAATCTTTTTAGAGGTGAAGAGCTCGACAAGACAGCTTAAATTCGACCTCTAGGTAGAATAGTCTGATTTGTACGGGTACTTGCTTGAGGGTTGTTTAGAAATTGAGACCAACTTCTTATTGAAATAGTCACCACAAAAAAGGTTCCACCTACAAGGGCTCTTGAGAATCGCCGGAAAACTTAGGGAACAAAAACATGGCGTTGTCCGCTAATTCATTACATCATAGCCTTCATTGTTCCTGCTGAAATAATTCATTTTTCTGGCCGTGTAGCTGGACAAGGCTTCTGTCCTTGGAGATACGATAACGTACTTGAAACAGCTCGAGGAACGTGCAAAGTTTCTCGAGGAAGAGGCGGCCACAAGAACCGTGGAATCGGCGATCTTCACGAAGAACCCATCGCTCCAACGTGACGGCGGCTTTCTGTCTTTTTCATCCGAAGAGAAGCAGTACAACCCAATCATCGATCAGCAACTACCTGAGGTCGAAGCACGAGTGTCGGGGAAGAATGTTTTGATCAAAGTCCAGTGCGAGAAGCACGAGGGTTGCATCAAGGAAGTGACGAAACAAATGGAGGACATGAACTTGACAACTCTAAATATCAGCGTCCTAACATTTGGGAGTTCACTCTTGGATGTCACAATTGTGGCTCAGGTAATCATTTTCAATTTCTTCAAATGTGTTGATGAAAAGTAGTCTTTAAAAACTTCAACTAGTTTCTAGTTTCCCACTACTGCGGACCATTTTGCATTCTGATACCTTCTTGAGAGCCTATTGTCTGTTTTGATATTCTTGGAAACCAACGGTTATCCAGTGTTTTCCCTCTCTTTCTGATTTTGGTTTTGAAAAGTTCGTTAATCTGGCTAATACGGTGGCTCACTTACCGTCATACAACGAAAGCTTTAACATTTTGTTTTTAGCATCTAAAATAACAATAAACGAGCTAAGATTACTACTTCCACATACATGCCAAAGGAAACAATTAAAAATCATATATCACATGTTACCGAATTTAGAGTGTGTTCTATCCACTCTTAGTAGTATTTATGTTATATAAATTGACATGTTGCTGTATAAATTATGATATCCTTATTTAGAGTCGATAGGGGAGCAAAAGTTATAGTACTTGATCTTCATTTTTATACAGAAATCTTACCTTTTTCATCTACATTACATGCAGATAGAAAATGAGTACTGCCCAGCAATTGAGGAGATTGTTGAAAAACTACGCTGTGCTCTGACAACGTTCATCCGCTAATCTTCAAGACGGCTTGTTAGGCAATAAATTGGTTATCTGCGATGGTCTGTTTCTTAGAGATGTCTTCATTACGTATTACTGCGAGAGTTGTGGGTAGTTTTACTATTATGTGCATTGTGTTTTCTTACTTACTGTGGTAATTATCCATTAGTGCAAGATTTAACGACGTTTAGTGCAAGAATTGAGGATAATTGTCACTTCGCTTGCCTCCATGGCCTCTTTTCTATATTTGTCTCGTTTCGATTGCCCTTATCAGCTTTCTTAAACTGCTTGCAGGTAGTATCGGGTTATTTTCTTTATCCCAGTTATTGCAATTTTCTTTATGGTAGATCTCTCCATCTTGCTTGACCTGAGACTCTAATTTGGCCATCTATTATGATTATTTTTCTATGTATACAGATAAGTTTCTCATGGGGTTCTGGGCAGCATTTTTATGAGGATCACGATGGAAATAAAAGTATGCAAGAGGAGTATTGTTTCATTGGAATTGTTCCCACATTCAAATATCTTTCTCAAATGAAAATACTAGATAACAATTCTAGTATTTTTCCAGGATTTCTCTAGGAAACAATTGAAAAGATAGCTTTAGTTTTCAGAAAGAATGCTTGAAAAGATACAAAATGATCACTCTCGTTTTTCCGAAAACTGACATTTATATATATATATATAACACTCTTAAAACACTGGCAACTCTTCGTGAAAAATTGCAAATAATGAACAAATGTGTCCTTTCAAAAATTGCCCAATTGAACAAAGGCGTTCATTCAGAAGAAATTGAAAAATAAACAAATGCAACCCTTCAAAAAAAAGTTGCAAACTAAATGAGTATCTTTTCCAAAGGTTGTCTTGAAAAGACACAAACAAAATTTGGAATAATAATATTTTTTTTAAATAAATAAAATTTCGAATTTTTTAAAAATAATTTCCGAAAATTCTCAAAACAAAAAGCAACATTTGAATTAATTAAAATTAATAACATAAACGTACGAAAGAAAAATAAAATAACAAAGGGTTATTGTTAATTAAACCGCGGGCGTGCAAAGTGCTAAGTGTGCCAAATAATCGCGCACCCGCACGCAAGTATGGTGGGGTCTAGCCCCACCCAATCATTCCTTTAAGTACACAAAGGAAACCCCACACTTATTAATTGGCCCACTTCCTCTCACTTTTCCTATGTGAGACAAGGAAAATGCACTTAGTTTGTTTTTACAAACAAACCTCCAACAATGAGTCAATACTTTGAGTCAATACTTCTCTAATTCAAACATCATTGTACAATCCCAAACCGAACCAAAATCTCATCAGCGATAATGCTTGGAAATTACAAACTTGATAACATAAAAGAGTGTAAATAAACTAAATTGGAATTTAATCAATAACATAGTTTAAGAACATGAAGATACTACGTCAGAATAATCAACGACACGGTACTTAGGACAAAGATACACATGAGAATTTAATTGACGACATGAATCTGAGATCTATAGTTAGGGAATTTTAAAGTATAGTGTAGGAAAGATAAAGGTAATTGAAAGATAACATTTGGCATGATTTTTACATGGGCTTTATGATGGAAGGCTGGTGGTATTTATAATGGTTTATGATAATTGCCTTTTGACAGTGATAATTGCCTTTTACGGTTCTCAATGGCTATAATTCCTTATATAACTTCTGTCAATTACCTCCACGTTTCTACACTTCCACAAGTCTAACATTCATATTCTCAAGTGGTTCTCCTAATTGTGAGTAAACTATTCCGTGATGTGGTTTCTCATGACAATGGGTGTCCCGCGATCTTGCTTTCAAGTGATAATTGTTCCAGCCAAAAATGTGTCCATTATTGCTTCATCGATTTTAAACTTCAAAGCAGCTTCTTAATATCCCTTTAATAAATATTCGTTATTAATGATTGTATTAGCGGCTACTAACTATCTATGGCTGTACTTCGATAATCGAACACGTGTCATTGATGAACGCCAATTTCAATCAACATATGTTGATCCATATACTTGTAGATGAGTTGACATACTTATAGTGATACCTACGCACTATGCACATGATTGTTATGTGCCATTCACTTGCTTGTTCTCAGAGTCAGGTAGACTATTTTTTATGTTAACATATGCCTCAAAGAATTGAAAAAAAATCTCGATTTTTTTAAAACAATACCTTGATCGTGCACTTATTCCCTCGTAGGTGATCTCGACATGGGGATTGTCTATTTGCCACTCTGTACTTCGTGCACAGTCATCCAGCTCATAGTAGCGTTAATATTTCAACATGTTGTCCTGATCGCCTATGATTTCTGAATCATATCCATTATGAACTGCATCTTTTTGGATCGCTATCTCTTAGGTCTCTGCTTATCTAAAAAATATATTTATACGCCGAAAGATTTGACCTTTACACTTCTTTGTCTTCATCCTTAAACCCTATGTTTCACAACTTTTGGATTTTCCTTATTCTCAGGCTTTGCTATTTTCAGTGGCTCCCAAACCTAAACAGCATCTGTTCTCAGATTGTATCGCTAGATTCAATAGTCTAAAGGAATATGAACATTCTGACAACTGTTGTTTCCATCTTCTTAATCAGATTGATGAGTACCCTGAATGGCTTATTATTGGCCCTTGTTTCTAAAGTTATTTGGACATCCGTTCCTCTCTTAAATTTTGCTTTCCTCGAAGTAAAAAAAAAAAAAAAAGGAGAATTGGTCCCGATTCAAAAGCCTTCATTGTGAATTCTAGACTACTGATCCCTCTTGATTCAGGAGTTTTCCTTCTTTCGAGATTGACTTTCCATAAATGGTATTTACGAATAAAGGCCAATAACCAGATTCAGCTTACTTGGAAAAAGGCCAGATTGAGACTACTCTTCAGCTCAGCAGCTTCGATTGGGACTTGGATTTAGGTATCCTGGGGGCGCAATCAGTTTTTGGTCTCCGTTGACCAATTGCTTTTTCTTTCCCTAGGGTCCCATGTCTATTTCTTTGTTGGATATTTACACCATAGCTGGCTTCCTTGCCATCAGTAAACCCGTTAGGGATATCGGCTCTACTAAGCTTCTCAAGGCTGCTGAGGTCCCCAATGGTATTCCGGCGTAGGGGATTTGACTAAGTTTCTTCAGGAATCTGGGTCGATCACAGACAAGGAACATGCAGCCTTCTTACATTTTTGGCTTTCAAAATATGTCTTTTTCCATCCAACACTCAAAGTTCCAAAGACCTCTTGGCCATTGATTCTAGGCTTGCGGCAGGCACACCACTTGCCTTAGGTTAACTTGTTCTTGCTGTTTTATATAGGGGTTTTACCCATGCTTCCTTAGCCATGCAATTACAGGATGATGGTTCTCTCTATTGTAATCGGCGGCGCAACGGAAGCAAATCGAAATTTTGAAATTATGTCGGAAGCTATAGAAATCTATAAAAATAAAACAAGGAATAATAAAAGGATATCAAAATTTACGTGATTTAGTTCGAATGTCGAAACCTACATCCACGGAAAAGCCAGCAAAATAATTCACTATAAATTGGACAATTACAATATTATAATTACTCATGCATTCAAGTGTTTCCTAACCCTACTTTATATTCGATACCCACAGTGTTTAACAACTCAATTCAAAGGACTCGACTTCTGCACAAACCTCGCTGAGCTCAAGCCTCTCGCTCTCTCTCGAGTTCTTTCCTCTCGCTACTTCCTCGTCCTCAGAAGCTCTCTCCTTTTATTGGTGGAAGGGAAGGAAACAAAACAAAATTCTACTCATAAATGTCAACACCGTGCCAATCTTCAAAGCATGCGCCTCCATGCAATTAATAATGGCCTGTGAGCGTATGACCATCGTGCACTGGCACGAGTAGAATAGCTTCTGCCTTCTCTCTTTCTTTGTTTATCCACAAAAAGACAAAAGAAGTCCACAAAAGATGACCAAGAAGAGAGAGAGAGAGAGAGAGGGATTCGGCGCGCCTACAAGATAGGCTTCCGAAGCAGCAAGTGCTCACCAATTTCTATGGGCATGCATGCACATGGCCATGTGCAGGCATTTAATGAGGTTGAAGAACTCGGACGATCAACTCTTCAGAATGATTTCATGCTGACAAATGAGAAGGGTCACAAAAGTCAACCCATGGATCATAACCTTCATTTCCAACGCAAAACTGATATCTAGGGCTGGATCCTTTCAACTCCTATCACGTGCCACTTCTCATTAAATGCTCCGCGAACGTGCTTTCTCGTGTCAGCATGTAAATGTTTTGTAGATATATAAACTGAGATATAATTTAATATTCTCTTTCACTGGTATTAAATCCTTCAAGCTTGGATTGCTTTTTCATTTTCCGTCTTTGCTCTGGAAAGAACCTCGTGTCTTGCCATACTGTGATCAGTTGGGCATCCAGCTTCATTTTCCTAATTCCATTAGTTGTCGACTTCTAAGTGGTTCTCCTTTGCTTGTCTTGGCGAATGTTTCCTCTTTCAGATTTCTCCTCCGGCAATTAATTAATTTTAAATCACCTAATTTTTCATTCTTTTTTATACTCGCCATGATTTCCCTACTCTTTAGGACTTTTCCCTGGGAAACAATCCTTCGATTTCCAGCTCAATGTGCTTGCCCCAATTGACCTCCCTATAAGACTATCGATGAAAGGAAAGTCGTACCACAGGTTTGAAGTATGCTCTCTGCAGTATTGTGCAAGACAATTCGGTCTGAAGTAAGTTGTGGAGATGGCAATCCCATATTCTAAATCAATTTCCTTACATGAACAAGAACAAATGCAAATCCTCGGAGAATAGTCCTTTCAACTGTTATTCTAAATCATCCAGATTACGCACACTTGACACTTCTCCGATATCGATGTATTCCCACTCCTGATTGTACCTCCGAATGGACCACTTGGTGGGTTTCTGTAATCTTTGACTCCCCTTACAGAGAAGCACTAAATCCACTTCAAGTCGAGTGAAATCACTTCGTAGTAATTCTAAACTTAAAGCTGCCAACAAAAAGGGGGAGAAGACCTTCAATCCCAGGGGGCATACAGAACCATCCAATCGAAAAGCACCGGGGCAGGATTCTTCGACGAATAAAGAAATTGAAAGGATGTTTTCAAGTGATATTTCAACATCGCTTTTCAAACTCCGCCTTCTCTAAAACTTTCAAAGAGGAATACAGAAGGAAAATCCACCAAAGGTAGTAGTCTTGCTTTACTTGTCTTGCTCTTGCTCTTAGATTTCCCTAAATATGCTATCGCTTTTGATAGTTGATTCTCGTCCAACCAAGCTTACTCCTCCAGTCACTAAGGGGTTCCAACTGAGTGACCTTCGTGCTTTGCAAGATGAGGAAGAAGCGCATGCAGCGATTGCACTTTTGAGGAGGAAGAAAAAGAAGCTCCTTGATCTTATCAGAAAGCTCGCATATCGGTGCAAGTCTGGACCCATCAGCAAGATTTGATACCACCGGGTCCGTGGGTGCTTCTCTTGCCTCAAGATGTCAGATTACTCCTGCCATTGCTTCCCTAGGAGGTGCTGGTGTAAGTATTTAGTCAAGTTGCAATTCCCCTCCTGCTTTTGTGAATGCCCTACTTGTTCCATCTTTAATTCCTTTAGCAGTGTATGGTGAGTATTACCTAACACATCGATGGCCACCTCTCTGATATGATATTAACACGATTCCTAGCTGACCTATAGGTACGCCTATCATTACCAACAACCAAGACTCATTAAGTGTGCCCGTTGACATGTCTCAGCAGCCTTTGTCAACTAAACTTGCTCTCTTAGTTCTTCCAGCACCTGAGCAAGGAATGTTTGCCTACTTTCTCTTACTCAATCTATATGTACCTTATCACACAATTAAATCTTTTTTTCAATTAGTTGTTACGAAGGCTTCATTATCGAGTCTGTCATCTGCTTCCAATTAAGTTGTCAATTTAGGGTCCTTTTCTGGTGAACCAAGCAAAGATATTGGTTCTGCTGCCGAAGCGACTTGTAGTTTTCCATAAACTTCTGCTCTTGCTGAAAATCCATCTAGCGCTCCATCATCATTTCCTTCTTTGATGCAGCAATCATATCAGGCTGGTGATAAGGGTTCTCCGAGCCAGGCATATGTTGGAAGAAGCTTCTCAAGTTTTAGCTGTTAATCCTAACAACTTAGGAGATACATGATAAAAGTTATTTCTGTTTCAGAAATGATTTTTTTGTTCCAGATCAATTTCTGGAACAGAAACTTGTTTGATAAGGCTACTCAAATTTTCTATTTATGGAATAAATTTCTATTCCGGAAATAGAAATGGAGGAGAAATCAGTTTCTGATTTCTCCCACTAAAAATCCTAATTTCACTCGGTCCTCCCTCGTACGTCTTTGCCTCCTCCTCCTCCTCCTCCTCCACCTCTTCTCTACCTCCTCCTCCTCCTCCGCCTCTGCTCATCTCCTCGAGACATCGTCTCCTCCGCCTCTCCTCATCTCCTCAAGACATCGTCTTCTCCATTGGACGCTCGGATCGTCTCTTCCACTGGACGCTCTCTGCCTCTCCTCTTGCTCATCCACATTTGCTCACGAATCCACCCCCTCGCCGCGACCCACTGTCCCCGCTTGTTGTCCGAGCACCCCTCGGCAACAGATCTCGTGCCTGCACCCTCGCCGCTCGTTCCCTTGCGACGCCAGAAGCCCTCTGCAACAGATCCGAGCACCAAAACCCCAAGCCACTCCTACTCTGCTCCGTCTCACCAAAAGCCACCATCGCCCCGCGACCTCAGCAACGCCGCACACCCTCTCCTCATCCAACGACGAGCTGCTCGCGAATTCGCCGCTTCACCTCATCCAGAAGCCCTCTGCAGCAGACACCGGAGCCGCTCGAGTTCGTCCGACGAGGCCCACGACCGTGAAGTGCGCAAAGAAGTAGACTACCCTTCTCCTCCTTTCTCTGGTTCGTGCCGATTCCTCTTCTTTTTCTCTCTCTGTTGAGTGCTCTGCTGCATTGCGCTTTGGTCGCGTCGAGTTTGAGGCGGGAGTGATGGGCCGAGGCGCCGGATTCGGTGCCGCGATTCTGGATGATCGGGGTTGTTATCGGGAGATTTTAGGCAAAGGAGTGCTTCGTTGCTCCTTTTGGAAGCTTTCGAGCTCGTGTGTTGCGAATCGTGCGCATGAGGTTCCTTCATTCTCTCGCTAGCCTTTTGGTTCGGGATCGTCCACCGCGTCGCCTCCGCTTTCGTCGGTAGCTCGTGGACTCTGCGCTCGTGTTTCATGGTGTTTTGCTGCTTCGGAAGTTGAATCGAATAAACCTGAAACTTCGTGAATGATGAAGAGGTCACTTTAGTGTCGTTTCGTGTTATTTGGTCTCGTGCAGCGTATACTAATGCTCACAAAACTGTGGGAATGTGATTGCGTCAACGTTGTTGTTTTGTTAAAATGAATGAAAATTTTGTGCTTAGTATCTTAGTTGATCTCTGCAATGGTGCTAACGAATGGAAAGTGTGTCTAAAGAATTCTTAATCTCGTTAATTTGATTATCTAATGGAAATTGGGAAAAAGATATTAACTCATTTTAGCCAGTAACCTTGTAGACCATGTATATTGTTTAGTTTTGTACGCACTAATTCTGTTTGCTAAAAACTTATAGGAGAAGGAAGCCCTGGCAAATGTAAATTTTTGCGATCTCTTAAGCCACATCTGGAATATGGGGATTTGGCTTGATGCCAAGAAGTGAATAGTTTATTCTTATTGTTAATAATATAATTGCTACTGCTATTATTCTCATTATTTTCATCATTGCTATTCTTTGTATTATACTAAAGCTGGATAGAGTCTTTAGTGATCTAGCTTTTAAGAGGACTGAAAGAGATTATTTAGGATTCATATAGTTTGGTTTTTCTAGCCATATAAGTGATTTTCCTTCAATTTAAAGGAAGCTTTCGATCGAAACTAAAGATGGGGATTTTGAGATCTGTATTATTAATTGTTTTCATTGGCTAAATGCTGTTTGTAAACCAATTACCTATGTAATCCAATACTGGTGATGATTATATTTGTACTTGGCTTGAAGTTACAAATGTGGATTGGCAATCAAATTTTATTGGAGCCTGTGTTATCTACTTCCCTCCATCTGATTGATGCTATGACCTGATTTTGTTAGGCCATCACAGTTTGCTGCTTGGGTTCGATCTGATTGTATAAGCTTTATTTTTGCCATAAGCTTTCTTTGTTGTAATATTTAATTCACATCAAATTGTGACTGGTCTATGGATATAATTCTAACCATCATATAAATGTCATTGCAGCAGACACTTGAGCCGCTCGAGTTCGTCCGACGAGGCTTAGGACCGGATAGAAACTTTTCCTTATATGGAGATCCAGAGTACTCATGTGAACCTGTACAAGATGAGGTTGTAGGTGATACATCGACCGAGGAGGAAATTGAGATGAATATGCTTAGAAAAAATATTGCCAATAAGATGGCAATGGATCATAATATGCCGGAGATTCCATGAAATCGTGTTTTTAATTTTTGTAATGTATTTCTATTATTTTGTATTTGGGGATTTACAATCTTTGCTTTTGTATTGTGATAATGTATTTGATGATTCCTATCTCAATTCTTGTAATGTAATGTTCTACTTGATGATTTCCCTTATTTTTAATGGTCCTTGTTACACTTCATAAAATTCGCCGATTTTGTAAAATTTACCGCAAATTACCCAATACACTTCTTTGTGTTTCTTTCTAAAACGATTGCTTGATATCGTAAACTGTGGCGGCAATCAACGTGACACACTAGCATGAAGGGGATTAGAATATGGTTGCCCGCCTTCATTCTACTAGAATTTTGGGAACCTTCTATCATGCTCAAGAGTAATGCATATTGATCTATTTTTTCTATTGTATGGAGACTATTGATAAGTATATTGTTTGACCGTAATTACCTATCTACGTGGATGCTAAAGAATTTTGTGCGAAAATTTAAAAAATTTGATATAACATCTCTTACTTTGTATTTTTTTTTTTTTTTTTGCAAAAAAGGGAGACTTTACTAAAAAAAAAGTCATACTTTGTATTTGGGTCAATGGTTTCATAAGCATATGAAATTTGTAAGAAGTACATCTCATTTGCTCCAAAAAAAGAAAAATTTGTTTTAAGAAATAGAAAATTTATTCAGTTATCAAACGAATTTCTATTTCTGAAACAGAAATTTTGTATCGTTATCAAACAGATTTTTTTTTTTCAGAAACTCATCTAGAAATAGAAATAGAAAAATTCATTTCTATTCCAGAAACTATTTCTGGAACAGAAATGTTGTCATACGCCCCTTAGCTTCTGAAATTCCATCCCGTCATGAAGCCATCATCGAGAGGGTGAGGATGAGATTACTTGAGTTCCTCGATCTCTCGAGTGATGGCTTTCCAATGATTGTGAATAATAGGCTAATCCTTGACAGGCTCAAGCATCTACCGGAAGAGTTACGCGGAGACAGCATCAGCTCTACCTTACCTCCCGAACTCAAGGAAAAGTGTCCAGAATTTCCTGAATGGTTTCTCTACAGGGGTGGAAACTTATCAAGGCAACCATGAATTGATCATTTCCCTGACCATTTCAAAGGAAAGTCATTCAAACTCTAGTCACTCTATTGAGGAAGCCAGTCAGGACGTAAGGACAAGTCACGCCACCTTACGGACTATGATAGATGAAATAGCTGATCTCGGTGAGGAGGAAACACTTCTTGAAAAGCAATTGACTGAGATTGAAAAGAGACTGGCAGATGTACACCATCAACAAAAGCTTAAGCATGCGAAGATGGTTCGAGCGGATGAAGTTTTGGGTCAACATACTGCCTTTCTCAAAGGATCGAAGGAGGACGAACACGATCGCTTCTCTGCCACGAGAGCTGAGAGATGTTGCATCAAGAATTGGCACATCAAAGAAAATAGTATCTTAGATTACCGTATATTGGCCCTTCAAAAGGACATTAGGAATTTTCTATACCCACAAAATATACCTGGCTAATGAAGTTACTTCTTGTCTCTTGATTTTCTTGAATGTGTATGTCGATCCTGGAAACCTTCACTGGTCCTCATCTTGACGACCTTTGGTATGTTGAAAATATCAACCTCTTAGATCATGATGAATTTATGGCGGAAATGAGCTGCTTTTCAAAGTCCAGGTTGTTTAATCTCCAATAACCATCAATGATCCCACTTCTTTCAAATCTCGGGGTAGTGTGCTGAGTTGGTTATCCGAGACGGCCTGTTTATACTTGATGATTTTACCTGTGAGGCATATCCTCCAACCTTGTCTATCAATTTTAATTACGTGTTAGTGCAACAGTTGTGGGTTGTTGTTTTATTATGTGCACCATCTTTTCTTACTTCTTTGGGGTACTTCTTGGTAGAGGTATCAAAATGGGTCTTAGACCCATATATAACCCATTTAGATCATAAATGGGTGAAAAAACTAGTCAAATGAGTTTAAAAATGGAAAGCTTTAAGATAAATGGATCTTAAATGAGTTAGACTTAGGGCGCGCATGACAACCACTATGTTCCAGAAATAGTTTCTGGAACAGAAATAGAATTTTCTATTTCTATTTCGAGACGAGTTTCTGAGCAAAAAAATTTGTTTGATAACGATACAAAATTTCTGTTTTAAAAATAGAAATTCGTTTGATAACAGATAAAATTTCTATTTCTTAAAACAAATCTTTCTTTTTTTGGAGCAAACGAGATGTCCATTCTTACAAATTTCATATGCTTATGAACCCATTGACCCAAATACAAAGTAAGATTTTTTTTTTTTTTTTAGTAAAGTCTCCCTTTTTTGGAAAAAAAAATTACAAAATAAGAGTTGTTATATCAAATTTTCTAAATTTTCACACAAAATTCTTTAGCATCCACCTAGATAAGAAATTACGATTAAACAATATACTTATGAATAGTCTCCATACAATGGAAAAAAGAGATTAATATGCATTACTCTTGAGCATGATAGAAGGTTCCCAAAACTCTAGTAGAATGAAGGTGGGCAACCATATTCTAAACCCCTTCATACTAGTGTGTCACGTCGATCGCTGCTGCGGTTTACAATATCAAGCAATCGTTTTAAAAAGAAACACAAAGAAGTGTATTGGGCAATTTGCGGCAAATTTTACAAAATCGGCGAATTTTACGAAGTGTAATAGAGCTTGTTATAAAGAACCATTACAAATAAGGGAAATCCTCAAGTAGAACATCACATTACAAGAATTGAGATAGGAATCATCAAATATAGTATCACATTACAAAAGCAAAGATTGAAAATCCCCAAATACAAAATAATAGAAATACATTACAAAAATTAAAAACACGATTTCATGGAATCTTTGGCATATTATGATCTCTTGCCATCTTATTGGCAATACTTTTTTTTTAAGCATATTCATCTTAGTAGAAAATTTCATGGAGAAATTATTTCTAATTTCTATTCCAGAAATAGAGAAGTAGAAAATTTCTACTTCTGATTTCTTCCAAATCTATTTTTGAAATAAAAATCTATTTCAGAAATAGAAAAACGGAATAGGTTTATCAAACAGATTTCTATTCCAGAAACAGGTCTGGAATAGAAAAATTGTTTCTAGAACAAAAATTATGGTTTGTCATGCACCCCCTTAGAACCCATTTCCAACCCAAGCTTTACAATCTCTCTCTTCCCTCCTTAACTTCATAAAAATATTTTTTTTATAAATATCAAAATTATAACTTTTTTTAAATTTCTTTTTCTTTTCTTTTTTTCTTTATCTTTTTCCTTTCTTCTTCCTCCTTCCTTGCTGGTGGCCAGCACGATGATGGCCAATGCCTGGCCAAGCAAGGCTCAAGGCCGATCTAGCGAGCCTCAAGCTCGTTGTTGTCGGGCAAACCCAATGAGCTTGAGGCTCTCCTATGGCCAGTCGTCAACCATCGTCATGGTTGGCGGCAAACTAAAAAAGAGGAAAAAGAAAAAGAAAATTAAAAATTATATTTTAAAAAATTTTAAAATTAAAAAAAAAATTAAAAACTTGATTTTTTAAAAACTAAAATTTTTAAAATTATAAAAATTATCCATTAAAACTTGTATTGCATAAAAGTAATTTAACAATGACATTTAAAAAAATCATAAAAATAAGCTTTTTTACGTTTAGTTAAATGGACCGGATATGAGTCAGGTTTTGGTCTGGTCGGGTGTGGGTCAAAAATTTTATACTACGATAAATGGATCATAAACGGGTTAAATGCGTCGATTTGGATATGACCATTTATAACTCGACCCAAGCCCAACCCGACCCAACCCACCCTTTTGACAGGTCTTACCAAAGCTTTTGTTGTCCTCACCAGACCTTTTATTGTTAGGGGTGATTGGGTCCAGGGTGGATAGGGTCTAGACGTAGATCCTGTACCCGATCATGTTACAACCAATTCTCATTTTTTGAACCATGTACCCGACCCTGTTTGTATTGAACCCCGTACTCGACTCACCTTATTTTTCCGGTTCAATTTCAGGATCACCCCTGTTTCCACTGAAACCTATTTTGCAATCTCCCGATATCCTATACGATTTCGAATTTTATACTAATACGTGAGAAAATAACGTAATCCTCCTAATTTATATTGAAACATTAAGCACTTGCAGATAATAAAAGGTTATCTTTCTTTATCCTTGTATTTGCAGTTTTCATTTTCTCTGTGGTAGACCGCTCAACTTGCTTGACCCGTGGTTAAATCATGCTTAGAGACTCTAATTTGGCCATCTATTCTGGTTCTTTTCCTGTATCTACATTTAAGCTCATCTATTTTTGTTTGACCCGCGGTAGACCGCTCACCTTTCTTGAAGTTTTTCTTACCACCGGGATTCTTTACCTTGAGGAGTTTCTTGAATTGCTTAGTCGATCTAACCACATATCTTTGTCATTGTTTTGCGAAGGATGTGTGAGCGAGTAAGCACCTTCCACACCTACAAATATTGTAAATTTCAAGACCATTCCACTGGCAAGAAAATCTTCAAGTGGAACTAAACACGATCCAAGATTATGAATACAACTCACCGTTGTAGCCCAGATAAGCATCTTCTTTGCATCTTCTATAGTAACCCTCGTTCTCCTCTTAGCGACAAATGCAGAAAATCTAACTCAAACGTGAGATAGAAAATTTATTCACAGGTGAAAGAAGATGGCTGACGAGTTAGATGCTTTATCACCCCGGCTTCTCACCGCTCTCTCTCCCTCTCTCTCGAATAAGTCGGAGGAACTTGCCGTGAAGATTGAGAGAAATTTCATAAAAAAGTAGATAAATATAAAGAATGTTAGCCCACCAGACAAATCCGTTGTAGTCTAGTTGGTTAGGATACTCGGCTCTCACCCGAGAGACCCGGGTTCAAGTCCTGGCAACGGAATTTTTTATCTTTTGACCTTTTTATTGGAATTGAGCGTGATCCTTTGCGTTTGTCAAGTGCAAAAGTTTTAATATTCATAGGTCATTGTTGTATTTTCCTTTCATGTCATCAGAAGGACAACTCGTTGTGTCGGATTATGTTTTCCCTATTTATTGGACTTGACCGTGATTCTTTGCATTTGGCGAGTGCAAAAGCCTTAATATTCATAGGTCATTGTTGTATTTTCCTTTCATATCATCAGAAGGATAACTCATTGCGTTGGATTCATGTCATTTCAAGGCGCTCAACAAGAATTTGAATCATTACTTTATTTGGTTTGATGAAATTTTATTAGTTAAGCTGCACTTTCAATTCAGTTCAAGCAATTTAGTTTGGATTTTAGGTTCCTAGACTGATTTTAAAGGTTATTGAGCTATGGAATCATGTTGTAAAGAAATTTTAGAGTGTAGTGAAATTATGAGATTTTACGAAAGTTGACTAGGGGTTATAATATAACTAATGTGACATTTTGAAATTTTATTACGAACTCTTGAAATCAAATTCAAATATTGTGTTTGGCACGTATCTCAAGCCATCTTTTGGATTAGAGTAGAGTTCGCCTTTTAAGTATGTCTACTTATTTTTCCAAGAACTATAGACCCACTTGAAATTGGGGTTAGTAAAGTTCAAAGGGACCGTTTGAATTCGACACTAAAGTTGCTGCAGTACAACTAACAATCATAGCTTTTTTGCTTTGAGCAAGCTTTCCACTAAGGTTGTTTGATGAGTTTTTGAAGTTTTGGGAGTAAAACCTTATGATTAATAGCCATGTCATTTCTCGAATTTTGAGAATAGATGCCATGACAACCTCAAACAAACGCCTCTCATATGGCATGGTCATGGTGAGATAGCAAGATGCAAGGTTTCATTAGGACTTTCCACTCATTATTATTCACATATCATGTCTAAGATTGTGCATTTTATAGATCGATAAGAGTTTTTTCCATCATGCATATATAAGTAAGCACCTTCCACATGTACAATTATAGATCGGGTTTATTATTCACTAAAAGAAAATAGAACTTTTTGAGATTGGATGCAACCTTGTAGAAGAACAATGAATACAATGAACTTGTGTGTTCATTTTGTATACAAAGCAATCTTGGAGTTGTAGAGAACCCTAACTCCTCTTTTATCTCGTGTGTTATGTGTCTTGTTAATTTCAAGACCACTATATTGGCAAGAAATTCTTCAAGTGAAACTAAACACGACACAAAAATATGGGCTCAAAATACATCTCATGGTTGTAACGTGGATCCCAGATGAGCATCTTCTATAGTAACACAAATTCGCCTCTACGGTGACATATGCAGAAATCTGGCTCAAAAAGATTCTTTATTACTTAAAGAGTTAAATAAAAATATTAGCAGAACCACTAACAAATCCGTTGTAGTCTAGTTGGTTAGGATACTCGGCTCTCACCCGAGAGACCCGGGTTCAAGTCCCGGCAACGGAATTCCTTTTTCTTCTCCTCTTTTAGCTCCCAAAGGCTTGTTGCCCTTGCTGTTCCCATGAAATCACGACATTTTCGTATTTTTATTTCTTTCAAAGAGGAACTCCAGGTTGAGGAGTTACTCGGAATGCTGCCACGCCGTCTGTGATGGAACAAATGGGCTCAAGAGAAAAGGACGTAGGCCCAAGAAACCCAACTCTCATCACTTACGCCCATGGAGCTACATCTTGAAGCCCAAAAAACTAACTCCAACTTCAGCCTATGCATAACTTTTGCAGCTGGTTTAACCTGGAAAGAGGAGTAGAGAAGCGAGAGACAAAGAAGAATCGGGAAAACAGAAAAGAGAAGCAAAAAGAGCGAGGGAGAGATTGGTCTGTTGGCTCAAGCTCATAGGGGACAGAACTCAACGCGCCGGATTAATTTCAATTCAGTTCGGGTTTTAGGTTGCTGGATCTATTCTAAAGGTCATTGAACTACAAAATCTTGTTGTAGAGAAACTTTAGTGTTGTAGGACTCTGAGATTTTGCAGAAGTTTGGCCAAGGTGATTTTGAAATTTTGTTGTGCACCGTCGAAATCAAATTTGAACAATTGCTATTGGCACTTATTTTCACCTATCTCTGGCTTTTTCTTCTTCTTCTTCTTCTTTTTTTTTTTTTTTTTTTTGAGTTGGAGGCAAGTTCGCCTTTTAAGTGTGTCTACTTAATTTTCTAAGGACTCATGACCAACTTGAAGCAAAATTCGAAGGAACCGTTTAAGTTCGATGTTCGTAAAATTCTAAACGCAAGTGCACGTATCGAACAAGTAATATAATGATGAGATAAAGTATCGTCCCACGGAGATCGATGATTAATAAACTAATTAAATACTAAAATAGACTAATTCTAAAATTTATCTAACAAATCAAAATATAATTATGAATGAATTAAAAACGAAACTTGTAGACTAAATGCAGTAAAATCAATCAGATAAATATGTTAGAGCATCCGATTTCACCATAACCACTATATATGAATTTCAAATTGTTGTGAATACAAGAACGATATCAAATATGTGATAGCGGAATTTCCTAATCTATTTACTATCCTATCTCTAAGTATAGCAAACCTACTCAGCTTATTAATCCACTATATCTCTATGTGAATTAAAATAAACATGAGTGCATTAAAAACTATGAATATTCCCGGTTTACAATGAGTCTTTTGGATCACCTTATCACCGAAAGCTACACAAATAATGCGGTATATTTCTATCAACGTTTAATTCATGGTTATATATTATAATGAGCAATTGCATATTATCACCTCTCGTCTCAAACATGCACATCAGATCATTCAAGTGGTGGCCGTCACTCAAAAGCATTAAACGCAATAATATATAACTCACATGAATGAAATCAATTGTAGAACATAAAAATCATGAAATTCACATCATCATGGTTAGGCTACATCGTAGCCCTAACAAAAGAAAATTAGAACATAGTAGAATAAGAAATAAAAATAAAAATATAGATCAAACCCATCATCTTGAATTAAAGAATAAGAATTCTGTCACCATTTTGTCTTCTCTTCAAAATACTTGAAAAACTCTCGCAAAACGATCTCTCTCCTCCTCTCTCTCTAAAAACATCTCTATTTATAGGATATATCAAAGATATTATCTCTAAACGTTTTAGTCAAGAATCTCCTAATTTGATATCCATCTTGGGAATTCCGATAATTGCCATTTTTTCCATCTTCTCCATATCTCATTATTCTGCATAAACAAGGAAAATTTAAATAATCAGAAGGAAATCCAAATATTTTCTCATAGATAATGCATTAATTGTTGCCTAAAATAGGTAAAATAACTCTATTTTTATAGAGTTATCATTCGATGCACCATTTGGCGCGGTACCTTTGGGTGAGCAAATTTTTTTGATAAGTTATGCTTAACAATCAAGTCATTACCCAAATTTCGAGAATAGATGTCATGACAACCTCAAACAAGTATCTATCATAAGGTAAGGTCATAGCAAGATAGTGGTATAAAAGTTTTCACTAGGGTTTTCTACCCATTATTACTCACATATCATGCATGGTATAAGGCATGGTTATAGCGAGGTAGTAGTAGGAAAGGTTTCATTAGGACTTTCTGCTTGTTATTTCTCACATGTCATGCATGGATTGTGCATTTTTTTTAGGACAACATGATCTCTCTCTCTCTACTTTGACAATTAGGGTTTGAGCGCACGAGAGAAAATTTCATAAGTCAGGTTAAGTTAGGTAATATGGCTAAATTTGGATGCTTTAATTAATTCTAATATGTGGACTATTTAGACCCCCCCCCCTTCTCTCTCTCTCTCCACTTTGACAGATAGGATTTGAGTGCTCTGGAGAATATTTCAAAAGTCAGGTTAAGCTAGGTAATATGACTAAATTTGGATGCTTTGATTAATTCTAATATGTGGACTATTTAGACTGGGTAAATTAAAAATGTAAATTTACCTCATAAATTCGTAGGATCACTATTCTTAACCAACCCTTTTCCAAAATTCACATTCCTTAAGAAAAGTATTCCTTTAATCGATTTATGCTCTCCTTTACACCGTTTCACTCACTTTTAATGCCATTCAATCATTTCATCTAAAGTTTATGTCATTATCGATATGATACTAAATATGCAGTAACTTTGGTAAAAAAAATGTGAAAACATTTTTTTTTTAATGGTTACTTAGATGCGTGTCTCCTGTGTATTTTTTTATACTAAATAAACTTCAGCAAAAGTATTTTGACCAAAAAAAAAAAAAAAAGAACTTTAGCAAAAGTATGCATTCACATTTTAGATGCTATTCTATTGGTAGTTAACCCGCGACAAATTATTAGAAGATCAAAGCATTTCCACCTATTCTCTCTTGACTTCCATGTCTTCAAAGAAGCGTGGAGCCCTTTGTGAATGCAAGAAAACCTTGGTCACTGCAAAAGGTCCTTTAGTTCTCTTGACATGTGTCCCGGCGTGGCATACGTTCTTTCCAATTGCTTGACAAATGGCCTACACTTGATAAGATCGATGGCTTTTCAATCCAACCTTATCTTTTTCAGATCTCATATTGATTATCGTTTGGTTGTCGTGAATGAAAGCATTGAAATTGAAATGAGACCGTTCCCATTTATTGGTGTGTTGGGTTACGAATGGACATGATTGGATCAACTTTTATTATAAATTAAAGTGACGTACATATTGAATTCCAAGCTTTCGTTCGAAAAATCTCATAAGAAGTCCATACTATTTATGAGGGAAAAGAAAAGAAAAAACACAATTAACAAATGTGCATGATTGGATCAATTCAGTTCGGGTTTTAGGTTATTGTATTAATTCTAAAGGTTATGGAGCTATGAAATTGTGTTTTAGAGAGACTAAAAGATGTAATGAAATTGTGAGATTTTGTAGAAGTTGACTTGGGGTTACAGTTTGGTTGAGATGACATTTTGAAATTTGTTGTGCAATATTGAAATCAAATTCGAACTGTTGTGATTGTCGCCAGTTTTCACCTATCTCTGGCCATCTTTTGGATTGGAGGTGAGTTCACCTTCTAAGTTTGTCTATTAGTTTTCCAAGGACTCTTACTTGAAACATGGATTGACAGAGTTCGAAGGAAGTATTTAAGTTTACTGAGCCAAATGCCGCAATGACATAGATAGCCATAGTTTTTCTTTTTACTTTGGGCGAGCTTTTCCGCCAAAGTTGTTTGATAAGTTTTGAAAGTTGTGAGGGTGTAAAACCTTGTACTCAATAGTTATGCCACTACTCAAATTTTGAGAATGGACGCTATGACAACCTCTTACAAATACCATTACAAGGCATGGTCATGGCGAGATAGTGGAATGAAAAGTTCCATTAGGAATTTCCACCCATTATCATTGACATACCATATGTGTGTTGTGCATTTTATGAATCGACAAAATTTTTTGAGGACAACATGTTCTCTCTCGTGTATCTTGATGAAGATCCTCATCACTAATCTTAGTTCACCATTGATATCAGAAGTATGTATTTGGCCTCCAATAACGCATGACCAAGATTGAAGGTTGCCTAACATTGGGCGACCTCCAAAGCTCAATGGTTTGCATCGTAGTTACCATGATGTGAATCGAATATGTGTTTCACATCTCTCTCTGTGAGAATAGTTTGGCAATTAGCGTTTGAGCGCACGAGTGAATATTTCAAAAGTGTGAGAGCATGTTGGCCAAAAACCGGTTAAGTTAGGTAATATGGCTAAATTTGGATGGTCAATTAATTCTAATGTATGGACTCTTCAGACTGGGCAAATTAAAAATGTAAAATTACCTCATAATTCGTAGGATCGCTGTTCTTAACCAACCCTTTCCAAAATTCAGTAAAATATTCCTTTGATCGATTTAAGCTCTCGCTTACACTATTTCTCTCACTTTTTATGCAATTCAATCATTTCTTCTAAAGTATAAAGTTATTATCGATATGGTACTAAATATTTAGTAACTTTGGTTAAAAATGTGAACAGAATTTGTTTTTTTTTTTTTTAGAATGGTACTTAGGAGCGTGTCTCGGGTGCATTTTTTTTTTTTTTTTTAATACTAAACAATCCGTACCAAAAGTATGCATTCACATATTAGATGCTATCTTTTGGTAGTCAACGAGCGACAAATTATTAGAAGAACAAAGCACTTTCACATGTTTCGTTCTTGACCTCCATGTCTTCAAAGAAGCGTGGAGCCCTTGTGAATGCAAGAAAACCTTGGTCAATGCAAAAGGTCCTTTAGTGCTCTTAACATGTGTCCCATCGTGGCACATGTTCTTTCCAATTGTTTGACCAAATGCTTTTCAATCCAACCTCATCTTTACAGATCTCTTACTGATTTCATTTTTTGGTTATTAGGAATGAAAGCATTGAAATGGAAATGAGGTCGTCCCCATTCATTGGCATGTCGGGTTATAGATGGACATGATTAGACCAACTTCTATAGTATAAAGTAAAATTTAGAAGTGACATATTGAATCTCAAGTTTTTGTTCCAAAAATCTCATAAGGCGTCCATACTGTTTACGAGATAAATAAACACAGTCAACGATGAATTCATGATTCCTGCCTATTCTTCACGACAAATAATTTTTTAGATTACTATTAATTCATATAGACTAGTTAATTATTTATAATTTTTTTTTGCCTATTGACAAACGATAATTTAAAATTATTAACTATGATATTTTTATAATTCAATCACTTATATACATTTATTTATAATTAAGGGATGTAATAACATAATTTCATATACTAATTAATCACAAATTATAATAGTTTATAGAATTAAGAATAAATGATAATTGTGTATACTTCATTAAGTTAATTATGTATATTAAGTTTAATAATTTTATTAATAAAAAAGCTATAACTATATATTTTGTTGTATTATAATCTAAATCATAATTACATCGTTTTAAATAAGCTTTGTAGCAAGTGTAATCTAGAAAACTCCCATTCTAGATCACTCTAACAAATGTTTTTCCAAATCAAATGCAAAAATTTTCATCTCAACTCATTCCCACAATTTTCCAAACAAAAAATGTCGGAATTCTTATTATATTCCACTCCGACATATCAAACACAAAATAATACGTTCAAGTTGATTTATATATCCATTTATAAAATTGAGATATTTAGTGATATGATAAGTTCTTATCAGGCGTCAATGATGGATCATTTTTTTTTTTTTGGTACGACCACCTATAAATCTTTAACAATAAACTTGGTACATCGAGGATTAATCTAAATATTTTAAAATTCAGTGGGGCTCGACAACGTAAGCGTAACAGCAGAGTCCTTGAACAGCTTAGTGGGCTGCAGTTGCATTTTGGCCTGTCTAGTCCAGGTCCAACCAAACCAACAGTCCGTACAGGAAATGGGGCAGAACCTTCGGGGTTTTGACTCCATATTTTCCTCGTGCTCAAATCATTTAATTTATCAATTTTTAATTATATTTTCCCAATAGGACCATCACCAGTCAATTAATTATAAAATACGGCAGGAAACGGGTAAAACGTGGGTTTAGAGACGCGTCCCAGAACCCTCGTCCTTCATCACCTGCAATCATTTCGATTTGTGAAGTTACTTTTTAGTTTTTAATGAGAGAATAACTGACATTTGTACATTAGGTGTACACATACCTAGTAGCAAATTCGCACGCATTGTGCGCATGCACGAAATTGACATTTAAAAGATCAAGTAAAACTATTTCTTAGAAAATTTTAAATCAACATATAATGGAAAAGAAATTGTTCATAAAGATACAAAATACAACGGAATTACATATATACATGTCCATATAGTTAGTAATTGAGGATAGTTAGAAACAATGATCGAAATCCTTCAAATGTATGAAGTCATCTTTGCTTTATAAAATATTATTAAATGTACACGCTCATTGCAGTATGTAAGAAATTGGCATTTCAAAAATTAAACGAAATCATTTTTTTTTGTATGAAATGCTTGAATAATAAAATAACAGAAAATTTATTGAAAATAATGTATAAGTGGAAAGAGAAAGATATTTCAATATTTGAATTAGAAACATTGTTTCAGGATAGACGTTATCCAATTTTAATATTAAAACAAGTGAAAGATATATAATAATTTATTGAAGCATTTTTCTATGGACATAATATTTGTAAAATAAGTAATTAAGAATACATGGGGAAAAATAATAAAGGAGATCCCTTGAAAATAAGAGACCCTCTTCAATTACATAACAGTATATATGTTGAACATAAGGATAATACTAAAAATAGCATAGATGTCAAACATAAGGACAGGCATGAAAGTAGATATATATCCATAAAAATATTACATCTCCTAGCTATATCAAATATTGCTTTTATTCGAGCAAAAAACTAATGTTTGGACAGATCATTCTCAAGATTTAGAGATAGATTAACCTCTCTAGTAGACCCTATTGTTTGTTTATACAATTTATTTAAATATAAATCCATTTTTGAATCATTGGAAATTATCACCGATAATATCTTGAAATAATGGTGACAAGTTTGAATAAAGTGTCATTTTCACCGACCAAGAAAAATGTTCAAGATCTTTGAAATAAATTTCTTACGCAAAAAAAAGTAAACGTATATTCGATTATGACACGAGCACATGATGGAATTTTCTTTGCATAATATTTTAGTGGGAAAAAAAAAACAAATATGACATGACCGACCATTTTAGACGTTAAATAAGGGTTTCTTTTCCGCTTTTTCTTTCTTTCTTCTCCAGACGTTGATATGGGAATCATCAGAGGATTATATCCGAATATTAAAATTGTAGAGAGAGACAGAGAGAGACGGAGAGAGACGGAGAGAGGGCTAAAGTTGACCGGAGGAAAAAGATAAAACCCTAGGCGAACAAAGAGGGACAGAGAGAGAGGGAGGCTAACACGCCTGGCACGTGCGAAAGCCTGCTTCCCCACTGGTGTGTGGAGACCGCGTTTGGTTCTTCTATAAGTGAAGGCACCAGTTCCTCCTCATGCCCACTTCTGAAAAAGCAAAGCTGTCACTCATTCCTCTGCTCCTGGTGAGATTTCTGACTCACGGTTCATGTCATGTCCCTCTGGTCTTTCATTCTTCAATCATATTTGAATTCATTGTTCATCGACAAGGAAAAGGAAAAGGGCACAAAAGAGAACTTTCCATGCCCGACCTTCATCTGTCATAGATCCACCGTACTTTCCTGATGAAATTTTTGCATTCTATCTTAGGCTTCTAAATCACACCGGTGAGCTTTCGCATCAACCCAAATCTATAGAAAAAAGAAGGTAGAACGCTCATACTTTTTAGGAATCCCAGAGAGTGCTTCAATGGAGATCTTGTCGCCCAAATTCTTCCCTGAGATGGTAAGCAATTGATTTTCCTCGTAAGCCTATCAATTTTTATGTTGACTTGACAAGATCTAATTCGTACTTGATTTCACAGGTAACAGAAGATCCTTTTCATCATATGTATCACCCTCAACAAATGATGAACTCCTTCGATTTCCCTCTCGACGATTTCGACTTCAATCTTTTCTCTTCAGAAATGTACCATCCTTGCGCACCATTTGTTCCAGAAACGATGCAATGTCCCATGGATTCGCTGGTAGAAGCTGCTCCAGCAACTATTGAGAGGCCGATGAAGAAGCCAAAGACCGATATCTGGAGCAACGCTTGCTCACCCGAAACATACAAAGCCCCAAGAACAGCAACGTCCTCACCATCATCTAGTCCCCAGTTGATATCTTTTGGGAGCCCGGATTTGTCCCCACCTGAATCGCAAAATTTTTACGGTACTTACTTCGCACATCTTTTGTATATTTAGATGCAAGATTGAGATCTGAGGTAGTATGCTGTATGATGGTAATGCTGAAAGTGGTCTTTTTTTAATTTATTTGTGAAGGTGTTTGTGAGCTCCAAGATTGTCAAAAGGAGATGAAGAGAGTTGGGGCAATGAGTAGACCAACTGTACATACGCAAGAACACGTGATTGCAGAGAGGAAGCGGCGCCAGAAGCTTAGCCAGAGCTTTATTGCTCTCTCTGCTATCATTCCTGGCCTTAAAAAGGTAAATCTTCTTCGATGTACTTCTTTTCATTCTTTATTTGAAAAAATCCCCTATTGCTAAGAATATGTATATTTTTCTTAACATAAGAGGTGTCATAACAAAAACTTATCTCTGACTATCGCACTGTGAAAATAGAGATGATATTGAAATCAGTAATTAATTGCTTGTCCCGATTCATTGTTACTTGCCATTGTTGTGAATTCCCTAAAGTCGGGTTTCCAAGAATCTTAATTCAGAGATCCAATCATATCAACAACACAATTTTCCCCACAGCTAATGAAACTGTCAATAGCACAGTACTTCATTTCTTGCATAAGATCATCTCATCGAATCACACTTCACATGTTTACGCAGGAAAGAGGTGTACGCTAGGAGTCTCACTTTCCTATAAGTATTGATTACCATTCAAATTATAGATATCTCTATCCATTATTAACTTGCTTACAATAGCTTACACTTCCATGTCATACTGTCGAGTGGATCTTCTGGTTCGTTATCCGGTACTTCTCTCCCATAGGAAACAATTAAAGCTAGAATGAACAAGATTTGTCTGCCTTGGCCAAATCATGAACAAGATTAAATAACTAGTTTTTCTTAAAGTACATCAAGATTGACAAATTTGAAAGGTGTAGCTACTCGACCACAATACTCAAATCAATTTTTGTGTGTTGTTGTGCTTTTCAGATGGACAAAGCATCAATCCTTGGCGACGCAATCAAGTACACGAAGCAGCTTCAAGAACGCGTCAAGAAACTTGAGGCAGAGGTAGCAAACAAGACCGTGGAATCAGTTGTGATTGTAAAGAAGTCTCAAGTCTCAGCAAACTATGATGAGTCATTAGACAATAACTTCTATAACCAATTTGAGCAACAGCTCCCTGAGGTTGAAGCGAGAGTCTTGGATAAATATGTCCTTTTCCGAATCCATCACGAGAAGCGAAAAGGATATACAACAGAAATACTTAGCGAAATAGAGAAGTTAAATCTATCTATTCTCAACAGCAATGTGTTGCCTTTTGGGAGTTCCATACTCGATATGACAATTGTAGCTCAGGTAAGTTCAAGTTCTTGCATCATTCCTCTTATTTACACTTTTGCTTAAGTTTTCAAAACAAAAACATACTTACAAACCAATATATTTAAACCATATATTTCAGCGCATTAACGAAATCACTGTTGGTTCGAAGTTTCAATTAAATTGGTTTGAGTAGTTCAAATCAATCTGGTCTTTGTCTAGGTGAAGTGGAGGGGGCATTTTGCAAATTAGTTAATTGAAAGAATTCTGCATTACCTTTATCATCGTTCATTTTCCTTAACGTAACCTTTTGTTCTCGAGAATTAAGTTCGGGTTATAATAATTTAATTTTCATTAACGGAAACCTTTTTTTCCTTTCAGATGAACGCTGGATTCTGCACGAAAGTTAATGATATCGTCAACAATCTACGCCAAGCTCTTCTCAAGATTGCATGATCTATCAACATCGTCTTCATTCTTTCACTTTTAAAAGTCTCTTCTAATTTTTCCTCTCTTCATTCGGGAGTTAGCTACTTTTTTTATCCAGTAGAGTGTATTTTGGACCTTGTGAGGGAAAACCTTGGAGTCTCTCTTCACCAGGCCACCGTTTGCGCACGAAATGTCTTGTTTTGACCAAGAGTTTCTATTTTGCTAGTGGGTTTTTCCTTCTTCTTTTTCGCATGGTCGACGTGTTTGGCCATGTTAAAATTTTACCCACAAGCTGTATAGGAAAGTTTTAGTCAATTTTTTTCAAGGGTCTTTTTTTAGAGGTGTAACTTACCAATGAAGCCTCTTCCGTGCACTGTAATTGCAAGTGGAAATGGTCTTCCTCAGAAAGACAAATTGGAATTTCTCTCATCAGGTTGGATTAAATGTTCGGTCTGTCTCTTGTGCTCTACTTAGAAGCATTCTGTATTCATCAGTTTATATCTGTTGTAATCAAAATAAGTCGAACGATTGTCGACCATCTTCTTATTGTGTATAAAGATTCAAGTTCAGCTGATTTTGATCCATATTCGCTACAAATGAGATTGACAAAAAGTGATGGATGGATATTCATGATACTAGTGAAACCATTTCTACATGAATGGTAGAATTTGTGAACTGATTTACGCAATGAACACCTCATGATCCTTCATGGACAGTTTGAGAATGTCATGTCTAGATCTATCAAAATGGTTATAAACCCATCTATTAACCCTTACATAATGGGCTCTATTATGGTTATAAGAGTTAGTTGTATTTAGTAAATGAGTCATAAATAAGTTTAGAACAATAAAGCCCAATATAAAATGGGTGTTGAATGAATCATAAATGAGTTTACAACTTACTTAGACCCAACCAACGTCTATGACTCACTTTTCATTCTCTCTCATCCCCATTCGATCTTGCACTCACTCACCTCACACTCTCACCTTAATTTTACGTGAGTGTTTCGAGATTTTATTAAATGTGGAAGTATTTTAGTAATATGAGTTGAGTCAAGTATGGGTATGGATATGGGTATGGTTCAAGTATGAGTCACTAGAAAAACATATTAAATAAGTCTATTTGGGTTGGACCATTTGACCCGATCTACTTGTTTGACAGATTTAGTCATGTCCATAGACTTCAAACAATACATGTTATGTGCGCCATTCATATAATTATTTTGATAGTGTTGATGCCTAAAAATATCCCAGCAATCACATGCTGGTCACTAGGGTAGAAACCTTTAAAATCACCTTGGTCGCCACATGTGGGTTGTGATTTACATTGGCCTAGCCCATGGTGGTTATAGGCAAGGATTTTGAGAATCCTTAGGCTAGATTTCAATGGACTACAAGCAAAGATACATAATTTTTTGATGAAGCAGTTGGTTGTGATGTGTCAAAGCCAAGAGACACTATTGAAGATATAAAATTGACAAGCCGTGCAAGTATTGTTGAACAAGTAAGAAAGTAACCAAATGTGGATAAGGTCATTCAGCATAGAACGTGGAGTGACTCTTGAGGAAGAAGCAACAGAGCATCGATAGTTACCAAATTAGCCTATAAATACCACAAGCAATCCAATAGAAAACCCCTTCGAACAACACACAAAATTACTTTATCTTACTTTTATCTCTACTAAGTCTAGCTTAGTTGTTGATTAGATTCCAATGCTAACCCACTATCCAGCGTTAAAATTGTGTCCTCATACTCATCTAGGAGTAGTATTTACTAGATGTTGTCACCAATTCAATGTTGTCAATTAGATTTCAACGTTGTGTTCTCATATCCATCTAGGAGTAGTGTTTACTAGGTGTTATCCTCATTGTCTAGCATCATTGATTAGATTCCGATGTTGTGTTCTTGAACTTATTAGAAAGCAATGCTTTTCGGATGTTTTTGTTAATATCTAGCGTTGTTGAATCGTCTTCGATAGTGTATAAACCACTTTAATTTTAATGGGTTGATGTAATTTGTTTAACTTGCACTGTGGTGAGGTTGTGTGGTGAGGTTGCGGTGATGGGTTGCCATCTAGACATTACGCACTAAAGAATTCTAAGCTTCGTAAATCGAATATTTGGTCACAAGTGTCAAACTCTTGGGTTAAAGCCCAACAGGTATTGCCATCATTGGTCACCTCTTACCGCTCCTTTTTCGAGCCAAAAGAACTACGCCAATTCTACACATACTTTATAGATATAATAAGATTGGGTTTGGTTGCTAGGAAAATGACTAGGAGAGAAAGACTAACGTTAATTTGAAAAAAAAAAAAAACTATAGTTCTTGTATGTTAAATTTTGTAGAAAAAATCACATGTTTCAATGGATGAAGCTATATCCAATTCAAGATAGTGTTCGGTGAAGTTAGATTTTAATTTAATAAAGGTAATAAATCATTAAGTAACAAACTTTAAATAAAAAGAAAGAATGAAAAAAAAAAAAAAAAAAAAAAAAACCATAATCTAATGTTGAAGAGAAACCACCAAAGCCATCTCAACAATGGTTGTCAATACTGTCAATGACGATCACCACTATTGTGGTCACTTGATGTGGTTGCAATTGCGAGCTCGGCCCTTTGTCAACAAGAACCATGGACTACTTGCCCTCGGCAGATCTAGGTGAGGGTAAGTGTTAGCCACCACCGCTCCTTGTTGGTGATCATGGCACCATCATTGGGCAGGTTAGGGCAAGCAAGCCCCTCAGCTGCTCTACTTGTGGTGAGGCCTTTGCGAGTAGTTTATAGATAGATCACCTCAAATTTGAAATGTGGGTCAAAATGAAACCCAAAAGAATAGGTTTCAGTGGGTTTATTATGAATCTACTTTCAACAAAAATAGTAAATTTAAAAAGCAGGTTGCACGATCTTCACTCCTCTCCTCTCCCTCTCTCTCTTCAATTCCACCGATCGCAATTCGCCAATCTCTGTCCTTGATGAGCACTCTCCCTTCTTTTTTATCCTTACTGATCTGAGTCATCGCCGCCTCCACCGCCCACATTGGAAGAACTCATGAAGCTTTGGCTTTCGCGGTAGCCATTGCGTCGTTATTGCTGCCATTCTTCACTGGTTATTTACGTGCGTGTCTCGTGAGTATTTTATTATACTAAACAAGCATTAACAAAAGTTTGCATTCATATTTTCGATGCTGTCTTTTGGTAGTTATCCTAGACAAAATTATTAGAAAGAATAAAGTACTTTCACTTATTTGTTTGCTGATATTCAAAAAGTTTGCACTCATATTTTCGATGCTGTTTTTTTGGTAGTTATCCTAGACAAAATTATTAGAAGAATAAAGCACTTTCACTTATTTGTTTGTTGATATTCAAAGAAGCACGGAGACCTCTGTGAATGCAAGTAATCCTTGGTCGGTTCTTTAGCGCTCAGGCATGTGTCCCATCGTGGCATATGTTCTTTCTAATTGCTTGACCAATAGGGGGATTCGATTGAAACAATTTATATAATAGAAAATAAATGTGAAAGTGACATATTGAATTTCATTCAAAATTTTATGAAGATTTCATAATTTTAATGAGATAAATAATGAGTGTTACCCAAGAATAGGTGAAATGGTAATTTGCATTGGTTGACAGAACAATCATGTCTATCCCTCAAACCTCTCATGAACTTCAAGTATAATTTGATACCCCTCAATTTGGAAAAATAAATCTCTCTATTGCATAGAGCAGATACAAAGGAAACATTCGACATCAAAATTTCTTAAAAAAGTTTCATGAAAAGTCCATTGTTGCTCTAAGATAAATGAAAACTATATATTACCAAATATCACACATATAATGGTAATTTGAATCAGTCGACAACAAAATTATGTTATCCCATAGATCCCTTGCAAAATAGTTTAAAAAAGATGAAATTGCATAAAAGATTATATTAATTATGGATACTAATTAATCTCAAATTACAGTAGTTAATTTAGTTAAGGAAAATGATTATTACATACACTTGATTAAGTTAATTATGTAAACACAATTAAATTAAAAATTTAAAAAAAATTAAGTTTATGTTGTTTTATTCTTATTAATAATATTAAATGTATTGTCAAAATCTTATCCCATTCTAGTACCACCAATCTTTTTCTTAAAATCAAACACATAAATTTTTATTTCATTCCATTTCCGCACTCATCCATGAAATACTTATATATATATTGAAATTATCATTTCATTTGATTTGGTCATATCAAATGTAACGTAATACGTACAAGTCGACATAATAAATGTCTATAAAAATGGCATACATAGAGATCCAGCACGTTGTCATTGCGTCTCGATCACAGATCCAATTTTTTTGGGTAAGACTACCTATAAGTCTTCAGGATTACTATTCGTACGTCGAGGATTAATCTAAATATTTAAAAACGCAGTGGCGCACGACAGCGTAAGCATAGCATCAGAGTCCACGAGCGGCTCTGTGGCCTGAAGGTGCATCCTGTCCCATCTATCGAGTCCCAATCGAACCCAACAATCCGTACAAGGAAATGCAGGGTTCTAAATCCACATTGTCCTCGTGCTCAAATCATTTAATTAATCTTTTGTTTATTTATATTCTCCTTATATGCTTATCATCAGTCAATTAATTATAGAATGCGGAGGGAAACAGAAAAAACGTGGGTATAGAGACGCGTTCCAAGAACCTTCGTCCTTCGCCATCTGCAATCTTTCCGATTCGTGGAGTACTTTCAACGAGAGAATTATTGAAGGGCTTTCTAGGGCTAAATAGGGGGGGATTATTAGTGGAACAAACGTATGTACATTGGAAGTATATATGTATGCGTACTAGCACATGTGTACACACATTGCGTGCATAAAATTGACACTTGGAGGATTAAGCAAAATTATTTTATTAAAAAAAATTAAATCGTCAAATGATGAAAAGAAATTATTCATAAAGTTACACAATACAATGATGTGTAAAATATATTTATACGGTAAGTAATTGAGGACATCTTAAATGATCGAGATCCTTCAAACTTATGAAGACATCTTTGCTTTATAATATATTAGTAAATGTACACAAACTTTACATACGTGCAAGAAAATTGACATTTGAAAATTTAATCAAAGAAATTAAATAAAATATACGTGGAAAGAAAAAGATATTTCAACATTTGATCTTTTTTTTTTATAGCAATTTTGTCTTAGTATAGAAAATATCCAATTTCAATAGTGAAACTGATGAAAGATAAGATACAATAATTTACTTACGCATTTTATTATGTACACAATATTCATAAAATAAGTAATTAAAATTTTTGAGAAACCTAGTAATACCTAGATTTAAGGGCCTGGAGAATTATAATACCCTGAAATTAGGGTATTAACCATCCCTTAAAGACGGAAGGTCCTCTTTATTTTATACAGCAGGAAAGAAAGTAGTTACATATGTCCATATAAATGTTACATCTCCTAGCTAAATGACAAGTTGCCAGTGTTTTGAGCATAAAAACTAATGTCTGGACAGATCATCTCGAAGATTTAGGGACAGATTATCCACTTTCCAATTATTGTCTTAATGGTATCGGACTAGCTGGCTCAATTGTTCTCTTATACAATTCTTTTGAATATAAAACCCCTTTCAAATCGTCCATAAATGATTATTCATAATTCCTTGAACATAATGGTGAAAAGTCTCATATTACTCTCTTTGACGGTCCAAGAAAAAAGGTTCAAGATCTCTGATATCAGATTTTTACGCAGTGAAGTAAATGAATGTTTCGAATACGACACTGGCAAATGACGAAATTTTCTTTGCACAATATTTTAGTGGGAAAAAAAGCAACAGGGACATGAATGTCCATTTTCCTTTAGTTTTTCCGGGAATGAAGATATGGGCATCATTCGAGAATCATATCCAAATATTAAAATTGTAGAGAGAGAGAGAGAGAGAGAGAGAGAGAGAGAGAGAGAGGGCTAAAGTTGACGAAGGAAAAAGATAAAGTCCTAGGCGCATTATGTGGGAACACTTGGAAAAACTAAAACACTGTTGGCTGAACAAAGAGAGACAGACAGAGGGAGGAGGCTAACCTCTAACACGCTCGACACGTGCGAATGCTTCGCTTCACACTGGAGAGTGAAGACCGCGTTTGGTGCCTCTATAAGTATAGGGCAGTGAACCAAATCTTCCCTCACGCCCACCTCTGAAAAGGCAAAGTTCTCAAAGCATTCCTCTGCTCCAGGTGAGATTTCTGACTAATGTGTCTTCTCATGTCCCTCTCTGGTCTTGTCTTCTCCAAAGATATTTGAATTTGTTGTTCGTCAACGAGGAAAAGAAAAAGGGCACAGTAGAGAACTCTCCAATGTTTGACATTCATCTGTCATAGATCACCCGTACTTTTATGATGAAGTTTTTGCGTTCTATCTGGGGTTCTAAATCACACTTGTGGGGTTTCAACCCAAATCTATAGAAAATAGAAGGAAAACAAAATTCATACCTCTTAGGAACCCCAGAGAGTGCTTCAATGGAGATCTTGTCCCCCAAATTGTTCCCTGAGATGTGAGCATTTGATTTTCCTCTCAGGCTCTATCGATTTTCCTGTCGACTTGATGAATTTTCCGAGATCTAATTTGTACTTGGTTTCACAGTTAAAGAAGATCCGCTTCATAGTATGTATCACCCTCAACAGATGACAAACCCCTTCGATTTCCCTCTCGACGATTTTGGCTTCAACCTCTTCTCTTCAGAGATGCACTCCCCTCATGCAATGTTGGATCCGGAAACGATGCGAGCTCTCATGGATCCGCGGGTCCAAGCTGCTCCGACAATCATGGAGAGGCCAATGAAGAAGCTGAAGACTGAGATCCGGAGCAACACTTGCTCGCCTGAAACAAACATAGCCCCGAGAACAGTGATGTGCTCGCCATCGTCAAGTCCCCAGTTGATATCTTTTGGGAGATTGGATCTGTCCCCGGTCGAATCACAGCAGCATTACGGTACTTACTTTAATCACTTTTGTTTGTTTAGACTAAAGATTTAGATCTGAGGCGGGATGCTGTATGATGTTAACAAGAAAAGCTTTCTTTTAATTGACTTATGAAGGTGCTTAGAGCTGTCTTGTTTTAATTAATTTGTGAAGGTTCTCATGAGATCCGAGATTGTCAAAAAGAGATGAAGAGAGATGGGGCAATGAGTAGATCAACTTTACATACGCAAGAACACGTGATTGCAGAGAGAAAGCGGCGCCAGAAGCTTAGCCAGAACTTTATTGCTCTCTCTGCCATCATACCTGGCCTTAAAAAGGTAAATCTTCTTCAACAAACTTCTCTTCCTTTTTTGGAAAAATTCCCTATTGCTAAGAATATATATCTTTGTCATAACATTAGAGTTGCCAAAACAAATGCATATCGACAATGACTATATGTCTGAGATCGAAATGTTGACACGCCAATGGTAGGATACCTGATTATCATGCTGTGGAATTAGAGATGATGTTAGAAACAGTAATTTATTGTTTGCTCCAATCTGTCACTATCAATTGTTGTGAATTTCGTAAACCCGCGTTTGCAACAATCTTAATTACGAGATCCTAGTCATACTAACACCACAATTTTCCCCAATGTTAATGAAGCAATCAGTAGCACGGTACTTTGTTTCATACATAAGATCATCTAATCCAATCACACTTCACAAGTTTACACTGCAAAGAGGTGTTAGCTAGAAGTCTCACTTTCCTTAAGTATGGATTAACATTAAAATCATATCTATCTACATGTATTATAAGTTTCCATGTCATACTGTCGAGCAGATCTTCTGGTTTAAAGCCTAGTAGTTCACGCCCATTGGAAACAATTAAAGTTAGCTTGAAAAAAATTCGCTTACCTTTGACAAATCATCAACATAATTGAATACTAGTTTCCCTTTAAGTTCATCAAAATTGACCAATTTGGCAGGTGTAGCTACCTGACAACAATATACTCAAATCAAGTTTCTCGTGCGTTGTTGTGTTTATTTATTTATTTATTTCCAGATGGACAAAGCATCGATCCTCGGCGATGCAATCAAGTATATGAAACAGCTTCAAGAACGCGTCAAGAAACTCGAGGAAGAGGTGGCAATTAGGACTGTGGAATCGGTTGTGATTGTAAAGAAGTCCCAGGTCTTGGCAGATGATGATATGTCATTAGATGAGAACTTTTATAACCAATTCGAGCAACGACTCCCGGAGATCGAAGCGAGAGTCTTGGATAGATATGCTCTTTTTCGAATCCATCACGAGAAACGAAAGGGATATACGACAGAGATACTTAGCGAAATAGAGAAGTTGAATCTATCTGTTCTCAATAGCAGTGTGTTACCGTTTGGGAGTTCCATGCTGGATATGACAATTGTAGCTCAGGTAAATTCAAGTACTTATGTCAATCCTCTCTTTTTCTTTTCTGGGTAAAGTTAAAATCAAGAAAAGCTAGTGATTAAGTTTTCAAACTAGCACACACTTGGAAACTATTACAAACATATGTATTTATTATTGAGTAAATTACTATACGTTAAAAGTTTCAATTGATTTGAATAGTTCAAACGGAGTTCATATCAATTTAGTCTTGGTCTAGGCAAGTGGAAGGGGAACTTGCAAATTAGTGTGGAGTTTCGGTTTAATGAGAAAATGTCGACTAAGCAATTCTGTCTAAAAATCAGTTAATTAGAAACATTCTACATAACCTTTATTATTGTTGATTTTCGTTAACATAGCCTTTTTTTCCCTTTCAGATGGATGTTGGATTCTGCATGAAAGCTGAGGATCTCGTCAAGAATCTACGCCAATCTCTTCTCAAGATTACATAATCAATCAACATCATCTTCGTTCTTTTATTTTCAGAAGCCTCTTCTAATTTTTGCTTTCGTCATTCGGAAGTTAGCTACTCTTTGCCCCCCAATAGAGTGTTTCCGGAGCTTATGAGGGAATACCTTTGAGTCTCTCTTGACCAAACCACCAGCTTGCCGCACGAAAGGTCTTGTTTTGACTACGAGTTTCTATTTTGCTAGTGGGTTTTTTTTCCTTCTGTTTTTGCATGGTCGGCATGTTTGACCATGTTGAAATTTAACCCGCGAGTTGTATAGGAAACTTTTAGTATATTTTTTGAAGGGTCTTTTCCTTTTTAGAGGTTCGACTTTTCAATGAAGCCTCTTTCTTTCACTCTAATTGCAAGTGGAAATGGGTCTTGCTCAGTGAGACGAATCAGAACTTTTTTCTCTCCCCAGGTTGGATGCTCAGTCTTTTTGAGCCTTGTGCGCTTCTTAGAAGTAATCTGTATTCACCAGTTGATATTTGTTGTAATTAAAGTAAATTAAATGATTGTGGTATCTTCTTGTTGTATATGGAGAGTTAAGTTCAGCTTATTTTGATTCATATTCGATGCACATGTAACTGATAAAACTTGATGGACTGATGTTCGCGGAACTTGTGAAACTGTTTTGTATGAATGGTTGAATACTTGAGCCAATTTATGCAGTGAGCTCCTCATGATGTTTTATGGGCAATTTGAGAATGTCATATCGATGGACTTCCAAAACTACGTGTTTTGTACGCCATTAATATAATCATTTTGACAGGTCTTGTGTATCTTTCATCTAATTTCGCCTTGGAGATGGGAGTATGCCCTGATTTGATGAAGAGGTCTAGTATATCAATACTATTGAAGTCTGGAAATTGAGCTAAAGTCACAATGGGTCGATGTAATTTCTTTAATTTACACTGTGGTAGAGCAGAGGAAAATTATCAAAAAAGAGATAAACCTACTAAATGGGAGTCAATTCAACACTTCTTAACTTGATCAATTTAGTCCTAAATCTTTTATGATTGTTAATGTAGTCCTTTCAACAAATTTTGACTAGAAATTTCTGAGTTGGCAATCATAACCCATATGATGATCAACGCCAAAGTTAGTGATTTCCGATCAAAATTAGCTAATAGGATCATATTAGAAAATCATCAAAAGCCATAGGACTAAATTGGCCAAATTTAGGAATAAATTTCCCTCCATACAATAGCTTTAAGAATTTTTGGACAATAATTTTGATGAAGCAGTGGTGATGGGAACACCATGTAGATAGTACGTGCCCATGTAGTATAAATCAAACATTCTATTGCAAATATGAAACTCCTATGTTAAGCCCAATAGGAGTTGCCATCATTAGTGTCTCCTTACCACCCCTTTCTCGAGCCAAAAGAAGTATTCCAATTCTACATAACTCCATAGATACATTAACGTTGCATTTGGTCACTAGGACAATTAGGAAAAGATCGATTAAAGTGTGATTGAAAAACTCCACCCACATTTTTTATACGTTCTATTTTGCAGGGGAAAAAAATCAGATGCAACAATGAATGAAGCTATATCCAAGCCAAGATATGGTCTAGTGAGGTTGATTAAACAAATATAATAATTTTTTAAATAAAAAACTTCCAAATAAGAAAGAAAGGGGAAAAAAAAAACCATAGTCTAACATTGAAGAGTAACCACCAAAGCAATCCCAGCAATCATAGTCACCACTGACGACAATGATCACGACTAGGGAGGTGTACTAACGTGATTGCACAGGCGAGTTCACTGCTCTTTGCTAAAGAGGGCTATGGATTGCTTGCCCTCGGTAGATTAAAGGCAAGTTAACCCCTACTACCCGTTATAGGTGATCAAGGCACCATCACCTATCATGTGAGGACAAGCAAGCGAGGGTCTGCTCTACTTGTTGAAAGGCCCTTGCCTTGGCCTAGACCAGCTTGTCAATGCTCACCATGGCCCGAGCAAGGCTCACCAACCCTCGCCCCCACCCCCCCCCCCCCCCCGCCCCCTTTCTCTCATTGTTTTTCTTTTAAAATTGTTTTGTCAATTGTCTGTCTGATGTGGCGTTCACTTAACGTTACGTTGCACTACATGTTTTAAAAGATAAAAGGAAAAAAAATGTCAAGTAAATGTTCCATCCACCTAAAACTGACGAAACATATATAATGAGATAAGTAAATGGATTTTGTAAGCTTTAGAATTTAAATGAACAAAATGGAAGTTTTGACACTCTTGTGTATGCGCACTATCATGAAAAGTTTTAGTACTCCAACATATTTATCCCTATTTCTTAAATGACATGCAAATTGATGCAATCCATAGCTAATAATAGTATAGGTAAGTTGTGATATCTGGGATTTTCTACATTCAATAGAAATATTGAGGATGTAAAGTCAGCTTGGAGTTTTGGATGGCACATATGAAATCTCAAGTGAGTCATTAATTTTGTGATGTATGGCGAATGATGATTTTCACAACCCATGGACGTCCAAAGTGCAATGCTTTAGGATTAAATTGATAGATGTTGGCACATACATTAATTGTGTAGAGCGACGTCATTTTCTACCTTAGTATTTGTTGATGGGGACCAATATGCTATCCACTTGTAACTTATGGATTGGAACACCTATCTCTCTTTTACACCTAGTTTTTTTTAAGCCAAGCTCATTATTGTTTTAACATTGGTTATTTTGATCTTATTTCTTGGTGACTCTTGAGTAGCCTTAAACTACATTCCACTTGGTCATGTAATTATATTCTTGAATATTTCAATTCTTAAACTTTTCTCTTCTAGTTTTGCTTTCCAATCTTTCGAGTAAAAACCAATATTCCATATTTGTGTTGTCGAAACTTCAAAATTTTATCTTTCATGAATTTATTGGGTGAACTTGTGTGTTTTATTCACTTTTGTTAAAATAGTTTTGTTGAAATATTAAAAGTTGTTAATCTTTCTTTTTTTGTTTATTTTGCCTGGAAGTTGATTGAGGCTTTGAGTTGTCCAAGCCTTTATCCAAGGTAAAAAACTCTACTAAGTTAAATTGATCTACTTAGTATTCTTGACTTGATTAGTTGATGTTTGCTAATTTAGTTTGAATTTGATGTTAAGTGTGAGCAAGCCTCAATAATGGCATGTTGAGATATTGTAATGATCTTGACTTGTATCAATGAGTTCTTATATGCCTAAGATGTGATTGATTGATTTTTGTGAGGTGTGGTAGATGTGAAAAATGTGAAAATAGTGAAACTGGACTTGAATATGATATTAACTATTTAGATATGTGGTGGCTTGTCTTGTATCAATGAGTTATTACATGCTCGGCATGTTAGATGTGAAAAATGTGAAAATGGTGAAACTAGACCCGAAAGTGATATTAACCATTTACATATTATGATGATTTGACATGTCTCGATGAGCTCTTGCATGCTTAAGTTGTGATTGATTTCTTTTGTGAGGTGTGGTAGCATGTTGGAGGTGAAAATGGTGAAACTAGATTTGACAGTGATAATAACCTTTTGTCTTGTACCTACTTACTAACTATACCAACTTCCTGATTATATCCACTTGTCAACTATACCTGCTTGTCAATTATATCCGCTTGTCAATTATATCCATTTGTCTATTACACCTATTGGTCGATTATACCTACTAGTTGATTCTATCCACTTGTTGATTCTATCCAACAACCGATTTGACCATTTACCTATTTTTGACCCAGTTGATTGACTAAAACCTTTTAATGCATCAATGATAGCATGATGAGAAGAGAAGGAGGATATACATGTTGAAGTGCATGTAATTAATTGTTTATCATTAATTGCATGAGAAATGAAAAATTATTGTGATGCATATGGCTGTTGTTATGTGGTTATGAAATGTGTGTGAATGATGCCATTTGAGGAAGACCTTTGCTATGGCCGATTCTCTTGTATGGTTATGTGTGAAGGACTCTAGGAAAATATGGATGTTCTATCATCTAGAGCTAGGTCTCCACAAGGTTGAAGGAACATGAAAGTCCTATAGTTCACACATGATATGAGTTGGCTTGCGTAACTTAAGTTAGCTTTTGTAGCTTGAATTTACCATTGTTATGTGGTCATATGGTGGTGTATTATCCTTGCTAATGTAAAGGACGCCCGTAATTATTTGTCCGCGTGGCATGACAAAGAGATATTAATGTCACTCGTGAGTTGGTGATGACGATGTCCCATGCGTTGAGATACCTTGAGAATATTCGAAATACCTCAAGAGTCGAGATGGGTCTTGACTAGTAACAAGTAGAGAATAGATATCCCCCATATATATTGATGAAATAATATGCCAGCTGCAAGTACTTGAATGAATAAGCATATATAATATTTCTAATAGTTTCTATTGGTATTTCATGATAGAAAAGATGGTGCATATTCTTCTGCATCTATCATACATGGTCATTTTGTACTTGTCTTGAAAATATGTTATTTGTAGATATCAAGTTGAGTGGTAATACGATCTTCTATCTTAAACTTAAAGATTTAATATATTGGGTTTTGAATAACTCATTTATTTTTCAGATGTGTAGGATGGGTTTCTTGCCGTCACTGATAAGGGGGAAAGTTACTAAAAAGTCATAAATCTATTCCAATTTTTCCAAATTAGTTCTAATTTTTTTACTAATTTAATCCTAAACCTTTTGCAATTATGCCAATTTAGTCAATCCGGCTAATTTTGGCCAATTGTTGCTAACATGGATGTTAGTCGATGCCGGTTGTCCGATTGACGTTGACGTGGCAATTTTTAAACAATTTTTTTGAAATTTTTTATTATATTATATTATATTTTCTTTTTTCCTTTTTATTCCTACTTTTCTTCTTCTCTTACCCCATATTGGCCAGCAAGGCTTGTGAGCCACTAGGTGAGGGCCGTGAAGCCCTTGCCGGCGATTAGCGGCCCTCGTCAGGCCTCGCGCAAAGCTGGGCGAGGCCTAGGGACTATGAGGATTGCAAGCAAGGTGGCTTAGCTTGGATTTGGGTGGGGTTGCCTTCGCCAATAGTGAGGCCATGGCGAGGCTGGCCTCACCTAGACCTAGGTGAAGTAGCCTCACCCGCGGCCCCTACGGCCCTAAGGCCTCGCCCAAATTTGGGTGAGGGTTACTAGTCACTGGTGAGGGCTTCACGATCCTCGCTGGAGCCTTGCCGGCCAATGTGGGGCAAGAGAAGAAGAAAAGTAGGAAGAAAAGGAAAAGAAAAGGAAAAAAACTTTAAAAATTCGAAAATATAAAATGTTATTAATAAATTGCCATGTCAACATTGACTAACTAGCTGGTCGGCATCCACATTAGAGCTGGTAAAATTGATTAGATAAACTAAATTGACACAAATATAAAATGTTTATGATTGGATGGGAAAAAAGGGTACAAGACTGATTTGGAAAAATTACAAAATATTTGAGACCTTTTTGGTAATTTTCCCTTTGATAAGGATGTGGCCATGAAACATGTGCAACCGTAGAGCTTTTGAGCTAAAAAATGAAAAAGGAAAAATGAAAGCAATTTAAGCTTTCGGACATATAATTGTCTCTAACTTAGGACCAATCGACAGGATTGCAAAACTATTTAGAGCTTGGTCATAAAAGTAGATGAAGCTTCCACGAAACGGATTTCATATAGTAGGGAAACACATGCAGCCATAGAGCTAAAAAATATTTAAAGAGAAATTGAAAATAAGTTATGCTTTTGAAAATGTACCTGGCTTTAACTCAAAAACAATCAAATGGATTACAAAAATGCTCAAATTAAGCTCCAGTAAGGTTTACTTGTGTGGGTGTATGATGGATAAAGTCTCAAATCGAGAATGTCCAGTAATTGAGAGCAATTAAATTTCTTAATGAAATTAAGTCTAACTAAATATATTTGTACTTCAGCTTAAGTGACTCAGATTAAGATATTGTACTTTTACCATGTGACCCAACAACCTCCACTTGGAGGCGACCTCAAATGGGGATTTTGAAGTCATGGGAGGCATCAAAGGAATTGTTATCTTAAACTGTCAACATCACAAATGCGTGAAATATCGAATTGAAATTCTTTTTTCTTTGTGAGGCCTCAAAATGTCAAGCACAATACGTATCATTTCCTAATTATAATTCATAATTATTGATAGCGTGCAAAAACACAAGAACATAATCACATCATCCCATGCAAGAGACTTAACAAGTTTAATTTATATACATATGCATCTTTACATTAACACCACTGGTTACCATCTATATACTCAAACAAACACAATTATCTAACACAAGTCCTCGGAATGATCCGGTCCTCTAAAAACATCCTGCCACTTTAAATTTGCATGTACAAAAGTTACACACGGAACTACAAATCAAAAACCACACCCATTGACATGCCATCGCCATTGAAACCAAGGGACCATTGAATCCCCTAGGTGGTCCAACTAACTCCCCGTCAGTATTAAAGTACCATGTAATATATTAATGAAGGACCCACTCTGTTATCCCTACATCGATCCATACCACAGAACTACACTTTGTATAAACTACTATTGATTTGGGTACAAGCAAATCTTGGTATTCACAATCAAAATACAAGGGAGCTCCAAAAGCTAGTTCGGTTAGTGACTGAGGCGGGAAGGATAAATCCGCTAGACCAATTGTGATGACCCGAGCGGCGGTGCGCGGGGAGGAGGGATGGCGGTGCGTCCGCGCCTCCGGTCCTCGGACGTGCGCAAGGGAAAGGGAAGGGATTCCTCTCCCTCTTGTCCCACATCGCTTAGGGAGGAGTTCCTGGAAGCCTTTATAAGGCTTGGTCTCTCTTAAACTTGTGTGACGCGTTTTAAAACTGTGAGGACTCAGTGTCCAAAGCGGACAATATCACACAAGTGGGACCCAGGATGTTACAAACGGTATCGACCCGAGCGGCGGTGCGCGGGGAGGAGGGATGGCGGTGCGTCCGCGCCTCCGGTCCTCGGACGTGCGCAAGGGAAAGGGAAGGGATTCCTCTCCCTCTTGTCCCACATCGCTTAGGGAGGAGTTCCTGGAAGCCTTTATAAGGCTTGGTCTCTCTTAAACTTGTGTGACGCATTTTAAAACCGTGAGGACTCAGTGTCCAAAGCGGACAATATCACACAAGTGGGACCCAGGATGTTACAAATGGTATCAGAGCCGACTCCCGACCGCGTGTGGGGCCACAGCGAGGACGCTGTGCTCCCAAGGGGGGGAGAGTGTGACGACCCGAGCGGCGGTGCGCGGGGAGGAGGGATGGCGGTGCGTCCGCGCCTCCGGTCCTCGGACGTGCGCAAGGGAAAGGGAAGGGATTCCTCTCCCTCTTGTCCCACATCGCTTAGGGAGGAGTTCCTGGAAGCCTTTATAAGGCTTGGTCTCTCTTAAACTTGTGTGACGCGTTTTAAAACCGTGAGGACTCAGTGTCCAAAGCGGACAATATCACACAAGTGGGACCCAGGATGTTACACCAACAAACCTGGATAGAATGAAGGACCGATTTGATTAGCTGCAATCTGCTCGCTAAAGAAAGAAACCGGTTTGTCCAAGATTGAACTCGAGAAGTAATAGTATTAACCAGGGAAACACAAGCCTCCTTGCCCAATCTAGAGGAAATAATAGGTACACTGAGGTACCTAAAAGGGAGAGAGCCCAGCTGAAATCCGAAGTTACTTAATAGAGCATTCCTTAGAGAATCAGGGCCACCTGATTGAGCCTCGATTTGCTAGCAAACGAATGAATTCCATCCAAAAGAAGCCGTAAAGATGTCATATTAGCTTATGAGAATAATAGAACATCATCTGCAAAGAAGAGGTGATAGAGCGTGGTTGCTTTACACCTCCAGAAGAAATCAAAACCTAGCTTGCCAGTTTGGGTGTTGAGAATCCCAGTAAAAACTTCCATAACGAGAGTGATAAATAGGGGGACATAGGGTCACCCTGTCAAATCCCTCATCCGCTCAGAAAGAAGCCGCGTAGCTCACCATTAAGGGAAATATAATATTTGGGGGACCGAATGCAAGCCATCATTCGATGAACAAAGTCAGGAGGAAACCTAAAGGCTAATAAGGTTAACTCAATAAAATTCCAGTCTACCGAATCGAAAGCTTTGCAGAAGTCGACCTTAATGATGCATTTTGGCTGGTAAGGTTTGTGATGAAAATCAACGAACAATTCTTGGGCTAGCATAATGTTATCACTAATGCATCTACCTTTAACAAAAGCATTCCGAGGTAAACTGATGATCGAAGGCAGCATAACGGCTAACCTGTTAGCCATAATCTTGGTAATGCACTTGTAGATCCACAAGTTATGAATTTATTATGTATAGAATGCAATCGAGTCATAATTCTACTATTGACGAACTGCAGTCTAGCAAATGGTGGCCCTTCTAGCACAGGGATTTATTAAAGATGTGCATAAACTTTTTATGAACTCAATCGATCCTTCATAAAAAAGGAAATTTCCAATGTTATGGAACTTCCGTACGCTTAATATGCTTTGTAGATCTGCCAAGTTTCTAATTGGGTTTCCCATGGCTCATGTTCGCCTTAGTTTGAATCCCAGACTAGTTCCTCGAAGATGGGAGGTAGACAGGGGCAAAGTTAACGTCATCAAGTGTTGGTGATGAAGTACCAATGTTCCCTCTGTAGGTAAGTCTACTTGAACAAGTTGCATTGTTTCGTTTCCTATCGGAAGAACTCCGAATGATTATTTGAATTTTGACACTTTAGAGAGAGAACTACTTGGACCTTTTCCCTGCTGGAAGAATTTTCAAGGTATTTATTCTGTCTTAACAGTTTACAGGTACTCTATTTGAAGACGTCCTCAAAAAACCTTTGCCTTGTCGGAAGTACAGCGAAGGCACCATCTCAAATTCTGATGGAAGCCAAAGGCGCCATCTCAAATCTAAAGAATGTTAGGTACGTGCTCGGAAGAACTCCAAGGTATCAGGCCCCCTCTGGTCGGAAAAACTTTGAATGTGCCATCTTAAATCCTGACGCTGGTGAAGTTCCTAGTCAGAACAATTCTGTAGCGCCTTCTTAACTCCTACAGTTAGTCAGGTCCCTCTAGGTGTCAGGTCCCTTAAAATTAAGAGATCCTCTTTATTCCATATAACAATATACATAGTGTAGGTGTGGAACATAAAGTTAGGCATGAAAGCAGATACATTTGTTTCATCTCCTAGCTATACGACAAGCTGCCTGTTTTTTTAGCATTACACTAGTGTTTGGACAGGTCATTTCGAAGATCTAGCGACAGATTATTCCCTCTCCAACTATTGTCTTAATGGTATCGGACCTGCTGGCTCACTTCTGTTTCTTGCGTACAAAAGGCGTCTCTTTCCCGGCCGAAGAAAAAGGTTCAAACTCTTTGAAATTATGTTTTACACCAAAAAAGTAAACGAATGTCTCGAATACGACACTAGCAAATGAGGACATTTTCTTTGCAGAAGATCTTCTTGGTAAACAAGCATGACATCAACGCACCAATTAGACGTTAGAAAAGGGTTTCTTTTCCTACGAATGTTGATAAGGTTTTCCGAATGTTATTGTAATTATGCAATTCATGTAATCTATTGACAAAAGGTGATGGTTTGATATATACATGATACTCATGAAACCGTTTTTATATGAAGGGTTGAATTGGTGAATTAATCTACGGAGTGTACTCTTCATGATCCTTCATGGACAGTTTTAGCATGTCATGTCAATATGCTTGAAAAACTACGTATTGGATACGCCATTAGCATAATTATTTTGGAAAACTATGATAGGTCAATGTAATTTATTTAACTTGTCTGTAGTGAGGTTGTGATCAGGGGGTCTCTACCTAGAAAGTGCAAACCAAAGGAATTATATGCAACTTAAATCAAACATTTCATTGCGAGTGTGTGAAAAACCAAAATTAATGTCCAAAGGGAGTTGCCCTCAATAGTTTCCCCTTTCTGTCCTTTTCAAGCCAAAAATAAAAAATAAAATTATGCCAATTATACATATACTCCATACGTATATTGAGTTTATGTTTGGTTGCAAGGATAACGATTTGGAATAGATAGGTTAAGGTGGGATGAGAAAAACCCTGGATAATATGCTATCTTTCGTAGGAAAAGTATAAGATGTAACAATGGATGAAACTATATCCGATTCAAGACAATATTTGGTAAAGTTAAATTAAGACAAATTAAAAATAGCGAACTTTTTAATAAAGAACTTTAAAATAAGAAAGAAAACCATCGTCTAACATTAAGTATGACCACCAAAGGAATTCCAATGATCATGATGATTAATGTCAATCACCACTATGGTGGTCGCTTGCTTGATGAATGATGGCAATGGTGAGATCTCGACCCCTTTGCCAGTGAGGGCCATGGACTTCTTGCCCTCTCCAAATTTAGGCATAGGCGAGGATTAGTCAGCGTCACTCAGTGTTTGGTGACCGAAATGTCATCATTATGCAAATGAGAGCAAGCCAGGCCCTTACATAATCTACTAGTGGTGAGGCCCTCTCCTTGGCCCGAAGGAGGTTCATCGACCCTCACCATGGCCAGGACAAGGCTAGCCACCCTTATGGCTATACTTCTCCCATCTCGATCATTACTTCTCTTTCAAACTCTCTCTGCCTCTTATGTTTTTCTTTTTTGATTTTTTAACATCTTGTTGTTCTTTTGTAACGTGGCCCCACTCGACGTCACGTCTACACCACGTATCTAGAAGGAGATGAAAAAAATAAAATAAAATAAAAAGCCATGTAAACGTTCCACCCACTTAAAACTAAAGGAACATATAGGACTTAAAATGCATGAATTTTGCAAGTTTCATGTGTGTTATCGTAAAAAGTTCGAAGACACAAGTCATGACTAGCTTATATCTTAAATGTGGTACAAATAGACGCAATCCAAAGCTAATAATAGTACACTTAAGTAGGAAGAAAAAGAATTTCAGTACAATATTTTGCATATTTATAAATAACAATTCCTCTGGTTCCACCCATGACTGAACCTAGTTTCAAAATTTTCAAGAAGATCCTCGTTTGATGTCCCCTCTGATTGGGAGAGTACAAGCACAACTGCTTGATTTAGGAAGATTGTTGAGGCTAATTTTGAACTCATCAATATATTTAGTTGAATTCAATTTCATAAAAAGAAAAAAATACAATCCAATGAGTCATAAACTAATAAGATATATCAATTGTTTTACATTAATTGACATTTTCGAAGTGGACGTCTTTCATTTGACACCAATATATACGAATCTTAACATAGCTCAATTTAAACAGTTTCGTGATGCAATTGAATGGTTCTAAGTTGAAGACAGCTGTATATTCAAAAGCTTCAATTCTTTTGATTTCTTTAAGTTTTTTAGCTCAAGATCTACTGGTGTCAATGTTCATGACCAGGTCCTTGTGTGACGTCCATTTCATGGAAGCTTCCTCTACACGAAGTGAGGTTCTGATTGGTTCTCAGTTAAAGGGAACTATCGTGTTCAGAGGCGACAATTCCTCCCATTGCTGCTTTAGTTCTTTTGCTCAAAAGCTGTTTTTGGTGTTCGTGCTTCGTGATTGCGTCCTTAGAAAACGTCTATTTTACGATTACGTCATTATCACATGGTACATGAACATTCGACTGTCAAAAGCGGGACGCCCCGCTCGAGCTCCGTCCACCTTAGGGTACGAGGCACATGAACATAAAGAGGATGGGCCCGACCCAAGCTACTTCCTCCTTAGGTACATGAACGTGTTGTCAAAGAGAAAATAATATAAACAATTTCTGAACTTATGTTCAATATATAATATCATAATTGAACTTTTAATTTACTCAATATGATTTATGACTTTTTTTTTATCCTTGTTCAATTTATTCTTAAACTATATGAAAATATCTAATGTTATCATTTCATTACTTTAAGTTAATGCATTTTCTAATTTAGCTTTCAATCCGATATGTTTGAACAATGGAAAAAAAAAAAGATTACATAACGATTATCTATGTTAAAATCAAATAACAATATAATAATCCTTTTAAGATGTTAAATTTGTTCAATTTAGAAAAATTATTACCCATATTATTTGATGACTTGGATATGAGTTGAATATATTATGTTGATACTATGTATAATGTTATTTTTTCTCCACCAGTCAATCTTACCCAATTGGAAGCTAAATTTGTAAATTCCATCAATTTGAGTTAATAAAAGATAACATAGAATATTTTCATATAGTTGAGGGACTAAACTGAACTTTCACAAAAAAAAAAAAATTAAGAATCGTATTAAACAAATTAAAATTTTAATAATGCACACCGGGCTGAAGTTGAGGAACCACATCAAACAAATCAAAAGTTCAAAGACGATATTAAATATTGAGTCAAAATTTATGGATCATTTATATAATTATCTCATTGTCAAAAGAGGGCCAACCCTACAACGAGACACACACTGGTTTTTGGATTTCAAGGATCCATTTTGAGTTGAAGTATCTTATTGGAAGACCTGCCTATGAAAGGAGGAACTTGTAGAAGCATCATATAAAGATGAATTTGCATGTGAGTCCAGTACCACCGTCTGTTGGTTTTGTTTATACTTGTCTTATGGCTGTATTGTTAAGGTTTGTAATACTGTTGGCATCACCTATAGAAGGGTACCCCCTCCAGTTGTGCAAACAAACTGAGTTTAGATCATTTCTATAGCATACACATTTCCCTTGTCTTTCTAAACTTTTTTATTCTCTTCCTCAAGGTCTACTGTTCTTAGATGTTTAGAGTTGCACTACCAGTTTGGTAAGGTAAATAGGTTATGTAAGTGTGCTTTTCACTTGCCACTTTGTGAATTCTGTAAATTAGAAAATTTCTAAATCCAAGAATTTTGTAGGATAATTTCTGGAGTCTAGAAAATAAAAGGCAGTTACTTGTTGAGGCCTAAGGCAGCCATGTTTGTAGGGTAGCACAGGTGTCTTAGGTATCATGTGTCCATTCCATAGATCCCTTATGTTATCTAATATAAGAAATTTGCAACTCACTAGCTTCATCATAATTGTCTACGCATTCATATTAAAAAACTTCATCGTTCCTAAATCTATTATCTACATATGTAGTCAAGTCATAAATCTTCTATAGAATGAGAGAGACCATTTTTTCATAGAATGATGGACCATTTTTTCAGTCAAATCAAATATATATTTTTTATGAATAAATTTCTTTAGAGCAATCAACGATATGCCTATCACTGATGGAAGATATATATATATATATATATATATATATATATATATATATATATATATATATATTCTTTTTTTTGGGTAGAAGATATCAACGTTTCGCCACGGCCACATCCAAAGGAAAAAAATATATATATTTGGATGACGCATCATTTTTCTCTAAAGAAAATCTTAAAGTGGTGTGTAATGCAAAGTCTTTACCACTGGTCCCTTTCAGCATTCTTCTAAGACGCCACTCATGGGTTTGGTTGGACTTCACCAACGTTATATTTGGATTGAATTATTTAATTTGGACGAGCTTTCTTGTCGTTTGGCCAAAGCAACGAAAAGGGGAGGAAAAAAAGAAGTAAAATGAAAAGCAAATCAAACGGGTTTACTTAGTGGAGGCTACCTTCGCAATTAGAAAGACTTTGCCTTTTCATGAAATTAAAATTATTAGACTATTGAATCACCGTCCAAGAAAGACAACAAAAGCCTGGTCTAATAATCTTTTTTTGTCTATCGAAGGAGAGAACTTTAGCTTTAAAGTCTAACTTGCAGTGTGAAACGGCATTTAATAAACTTCGAAGATAATCACACGCAAATCCTCATTGAATACACGAATTGCCTTGACCAATTGACAAACCCTAGGGCTGATTGTGGGACTGCTTGACTCAATTTTTACGATTTAATCGCCGTCCAATTAAATTGGAATTTCAAATCCTACATCTGTCAGGTTGAAGGAGAAATTTCATTGGACCCTCAGTGGGGCAACGTACAATATCGGGAATCATACGGTATGGAAAATTGATTTGTAAAAAATATTTATGAGTATTGTTTAAATTGAATGAATAAATTTCACTTTTTTGTCATATTATCTCATACATAAAGGGGATGTATGTGTTTCTTATAGCGACCACCTATAGGAAACACATAACTTTATTATCGTTGATTTTCATTAACATAGTCTTTCTTTTCGTTTCAGATGGACGTTGGATTCTGGATGAAAGTTGAGGATCTCGTCAAGATTCTGCCCCAAGCTTTTCTCAAGATTACATGGTCAATCAATACCATCTTCGTTCTTTTACTTTCAAAAACCTCTTCTAATTTTTCCTTTCGTCATTCTGAAGTTAGCTGCTCTTTTCCTTTTTTTTTTTTTTTTTTTTATAGGAAAGTATCGATTCAATCCCAACTTATTGCATTGATATTAATTCAGTTTTAAACATTTCAATTGAACAAATTTATATATAAACGTTTTTACATATTGTCAATTGAGTCAATCCGGCCAATATAGGTCAAAAATTGTTTACGTGGATACCTATAGTCATATATATTACATGGTACAGCCAACATTGATGTTGACTTTTTTTTTTTTTTTTTTATCATCTTAATAATTTTTTCTCTTTTTTCTTTCTTTTTTTCTTTGATTTTTTTTCCTTCTGCCATTGGCTGGTGAGGGCTGAACCTCATCTAAGCAAGGGTTGTTTTCCCCCACCACAGGCCTAGCCGAGGCCAGGCGTCACTTGGGAGTGGCCTTATTAAGCGTTGACCCCATGTTGGTCATGACCAATGCTAGCCAACGTCAAAAAGAGAAAGGAAAGAAAAAAAAAAGAAAAAAATTAATATTTTAAAAATTATGAAAAAATGTCCATATTAAGGCTAATCGTGCCTCATAGGATTGTGACATCCACATTAGCAATTTCAGGCATAAATTAGCTAGATGAACTCAATTGACAAAGCTTGATGATTAAATTAATTCAATTAAAATATTTAAAACTGAATTGATGCAAATGTAATAGATTTAAGGTGTTTTTTTTTTTTCATACTATTCCCCTTTTTTCCAATAGTGTTTTCGGACCTTGCGAGGGAAAACCTTTGAGTCTCCCTTCACCAGACCGCCACTTTGCTGCACGAAATTTCTTGTTTGACTAAGAGTTTCTATTTTGCTAGTGGGTTTTTCCTCCTGTTTTTTGCGAGGTCGACCGCCTAATAATGCGCCTACACATCTACATCGACGTTTTGGCCACGTTGAAATTTTGCCCACGAGCTGTATAGGAAACTTAGTGTGTTTGTGAAGTGTCCTGTTTTTTTTTCTTTTCCAGAGATTTGACTTTTCAATGAAGCCTCTTCCCATGCACTCTAATTGCAAGTGGAAATGGGTCTTGCTCAGAGAGACAAATCGGAACTTTTCTCTCCCCAGGTTGAATTAGATGTTCAGTCCTTTTTATTCTTGTGCACTTCTCAGACGCACTCTGTATCCATCGGTTTATGTTTGTTGTAATTAAGTAAATTGAACGATTGTGGGATCATCTTCTTGTTGTAAAGGGAGATTTAGGTTCAACTGATTTTGATCCATGTTCAATGCAGATGTGATTGACGAAACTGTGATGGATTGATGTTCATGATAATCACAAAACTGGTTTTATAGGAATGGTTGAATTTGTGAACCAATTTACGCAGTAAACCCTTCATGATGCTCCATCAATACTTTGAGCATGTCGTGTCAATAAACTTCAAAACCTACAAATTGGGTATGCCATTTATATAATTATATTGAAAGGTCTCACATATCTCTCGTCTACTTTTGCATTAGAGATGGAGTACTCCCCAAATAAGATGAAGGGGGTCCGGTATATTTATGCACTATTGAAATTTGTAAGTCAAACTAATGTTACAAAGGGTTGATATAATTTATATAATTTGGTGACGGGCTCATCACGTAGACTTTGCAATCCGGAGGAAGTCTATGTAGCATAAATCGAACAATCCGTGAAGCATGAAAATCCTGTGTTAAAACCGAAGAGGAGTTGCCATGATTAGTCACCCTTTGCCACTCCTTTTTCAAGCCAAAAGAATTATGTCAATTCTATACTCCATAGATACACTATGGTTGCATTGGTCGCTAGGACAATGTGGAAAAAATTGGTTGAGGTGTGATTAAAAACAGAAAACCCACATTTCTTGTATGCTATATTTTATAGAAAATAAAAATCAAATGAAACAATGGATGAAGTTATATCCAATCCACGATAGTGTCCGGTGAAGTTGAGTTCTAATTAAATTAAAAAATTAATTATTAAGTAAAAAAATTCTTAAAAAAGAAAGAAAATCATAGTCTAACAATGAAAAGTAACCACTAAAGTCATCCAGCGATATTTGTGACCACTACCGACCACGATTACCCCTATGGTGGTCGATTGACATGATTGCACTGGTGAGATCACCTCTCTCTTTCTAGGTTTTTCTTTTTTTTTTTAATATTGTCTATTTCTGACGTGACGCCCACTTAATGTCACGTAGCCCATGTGTCTAAAAAGAAAAGGAAAAATCAATAATAAGAAAAAGCCACGTAAATGTCCCGTTAACTTTCAATTAATGAAACAAATGGAAGGACTTAAGGACTTAAGTACATGGATCTTGCCACAAAAAAAAAAAAAAAATCACATGGATCTTGCAATTTTAAGGATATAGACAAATAAAATAAAAATTTTAAAGCTCAATTACATCTGCATTATCATAGAAAATAACTCTATTTATTAAATCCTATGCAAATTGAAATAGTTCAAAGCAATAATAATACACGAGAAGTCATAAGAAAAGGAATTTCAACTCAATATTTTGCACATTAAGATGTTAATAGGATAAGATAGTAATGCCTCTTACTCCTCCAATGGCTAAATCTAGTTTCAATTTTTTTCTTTTTTTAAGGGAAACTAATCCTCATTTGAAGTCCCCTGCATTTGGACCTTGTCGGAACATGCTATGAGAATATGTTACCTTAACCTAGGAAGATTACTATGGCTCATGTCTGAATTTATTAATATATCCAATTGAATTTAACTTCATTGAAAAAAAAAAAAAAAAAACTTAGGTGTCACAAAAGTATAATGAATTCGAAAACTTTTAAAAAGTACAATTAATTTCGAAAACTTGTTATGAAAATGAACTTTCAAAAAGTACAATCAAGTTTTAAAACTTATCAATAAGTGCAATCAAGTTCTAAAATTTCTAAAAAATGCAATATACTGAAGGATTTAATTGGACGATTTTGATAAGTTTTATAATTTGATTATACATTTTGAAAATTTTAGGACATCATTGCACTTTGTAATTAGTTTTATGATTTAATTACAATTTTTTAAAGTTTTAGAATTTAATTGTACCTTCATAATAAATTTTGAGGCTTCCAATGCACGTATCCCAAAAAACTTAAGTAAATGACTTATGAGTTAACTAAAATGAATTAACTATTCTATATTAGAAGATATTCCTAATTTGAGACATATTTCATCTTATACCTCATAGAGCTTAACTTGAGTAGTTTTCCATTCGATTGTTTCTAAGTTAAAGACAAATATATCTTCAAAGACGTTAAATTCCTTTCAATTAGTTTTTTTTTATAAATATTTTAGCTCAATAGCTCTATTATTGTTCGCGTTTCACAACTATGGGACATTCATCTCATGGAAGCTTCATCTACTTTAAGATGACGCTCTGAACAGTTGACTGGTTCTAAGTGAGAGACAGCTATATATCCAAAAGCTTCGATTGTTTTCATTTCTTTTATCTTGATTTTTTTAACTTAAAAGCTCTATTTGTGCGCGTGCATGATGACTACATCTTATCTGACGTCCATTTCGTGGAAGGTTCTTCTACTTTAAGTCACGGTACATGAATCTCTTGATTGTTAAAATAGGGTAGACCCCACCCAATCAAAAAGGTCGGCGGCTGGCTTTTTCATTTCGAGGATCCACATCCAGTTGAAGCATAATATTGGAAGACCCCTGAAAGAAAGCAGAACTTGTTTCTTTTTTATAAGAGAGAGAGAGAGAGAGAGAGAGAACTTGCTGAGGGGACAATAGATTATATATTTATATTTCTCGGTGAAAAATATGTTTTATAGAAAAGGTATGGTTTTTTCCACAACTTCTAATGCAAATATTTATCTGACATAAAAACATGGATGACTCGCCGATATTGTTAAACTCAGTAATATACATAATGAAAAAGTCACACCACACGTTTTAAATCTATTGTCAGCATAATGATGTGAAGTCCTAACTAAATCTATTATTGACAAAATACAAGCATTTATTGAAGATTTCAATTAAATTTTGAGGAAATTACTCAATCCATCCATAAAAAGAAATTTCTAGTGTTTTGGAGCATCCGTATGCTTGTATAGTTTCTAATTGAGTTTCAAACGATTCATTTTGCTTTAGTTTGAATTCCAGACAAGTTCAAAAGACATAAAATGTACACTAGGGCAAGACTGGTTTGATCAATTATATTTTGAATTTACTCCGAATATATAAATCATGCCGGGGCTTCTTACTATACGGTCTATGATCCAAGGATTATAGGCAATTATTGAAGAGGAGAGAGAGAGAGCAGGGGGGCAAACACGCTTGGCACGTGCGAAAGCTTTGCTTCACTTTGCGGAGGGTCGACCGCGCTTGGTTCCTCCATAAATATAGGCATTTCTCCAACAATAAAGGAGAGCGGAGACCGCGTTTCGAAAAGACAAGATTCTCAAGTATTCCTCCACTCAAGGTGACGTTTCTGACTTAGGCTTCTTCTCATGTCCCTCTGGTCTCCGCTTCTTCAAACGTGTATGAATTTGTTGTTCATCGACAAGGAAAAGGAAAAAAAAAGGGGCACGAAAAGAGGGCTTCCGTGAATTTTGATAGTAACGTAGAATTGTGATTCCTCGACTTTCATGCATGATATATCAATCTTATTTTTCTGATGAAATTTTTGCTTTCTGTCTAGGGTTGTAAACATATAGCACAGCAAACGAAGGTAAACAACTCACGCTTTTTAGGAAACCCAGAGAGTGCTTCAATGGAGATCTTATCATCCCAGTTGTTCCCTGAGATAGTAAGCATTCGATTTTCCTCTTAAGCCCCAGATGTTATTATGTCTGACTTGATGCATTTTTCAAGATTTTATTTTTACTTGATTTCGTAGGTAACGGAAGAAGCACTACATCATGCGTATCAACATCATCAAATAATGAACGCCTTCGATTTCCCTCTTGAAGATTTCGACTTCAAACTTTTCTCTTCAGAAACGTACTCCCCTTGTTCACCATTTGTTCCGGAAACGACACGAGGTCTCATGGATCCGCCAGTAGAAGTTGCTCCGACAATCATGGAAAGGCCAATGAAGATGCCAAAGACTCAGAGAGTGAGCAACTCTTGCTCACCCGAAACAAACAAAGCCCCCACAACGGCGATGTCCTCGCTGTCATCTAGTTCCCAGTTGATATCTTTTGCAAGCTTGGATTCTTTCCCGACTGAATCGCAGCAGATTTACGGTACTTGCTTCGAACATTTGTTACATATTTTGGGTTAATTGAATAAGATCTGCGGTATTATACTGCATGATGGTAATACCAAAAGTTTCCTTGTAATTAATTTGTGAAGGTGCTTATGAGATCCAAGACTGTCAAACAGAGACAAAGAGAATTGGCGCAATGAGTAGACCACCTACTGATACACGAGAACACCTGATTGCTGAGAGGAAGCGGCGTGAGAAGCTTAGCCAGAGCTTCATTGCTCTCTCTGCTATCATTCCTGGCCTTAAAAAGGCAAATCTTCTTGAAAAAACTTTTTACTTTTCCTTGGAAAGATTCCTTATTACTAAGAATATATATCTTCGTCATTACATTAGAGTATATATCAAATTATCAAAATGTTGATGCACCCACTTTAGGAAGTCTTGAAGATTGTTTGCCCCGATTCATTACTGTCCGTGATTGTTGTGAATTTCCTAAAGTCTGGTTCACAACAATCTTATTTAAGAGATCAAATCATATTAGCAAAACAATTATCCCCATTGCTATCGAAATAGTCAATAGCACAGCACTTCATTTCATGCATAAGATCATCTCATCCAATCACAAATCACAATTCATTCAACTGGAAAGAGGTGTGAGTTTGGGGTCTCATTTTTTAATGTAAGGGGTAAAGTTAAAAAGATGTATATCTACGTGCATTAGGGACCTGCTTACAATTCCTTAAACTTGAATATCACACTCCGAGCGAATCTTCTGGTTAATCACCTGGCCTTTTACTCCCATGGGAAACAATTAAAGTTAGGATGAGCAAGGTTTGTTTACCTTTGCTAAGTCATGAACAAAGATCGGACACTGGTTTTCCTTCAAGTTCATCAAAGTTGAAATTTGAAGGGGGTAGATACTAGACAACAATGTACTCAAATCAACTTTCTTGTGTGCTGTTGTGTTTTTCAGATGGACAAAGCATCGATCCTCAGTGATGCAATCAACTACATGAAGCAGCTTCAAGAACGCGTCAAGAAACTCGAGGAAGAGGTTGCAATCAGGACTGTGGAATCAGTTGTGATTGTAAAGAAGTCTCAGGTCTCGGCGTTCAATGATATATTCTCATTAGATGAGAACTCTAACCACTTTGAGCAACAACTCCCTGAGATCGAAGCAAGGGTCTTGGACAAACATGTTCTTCTTCGAATCCATTATGAGAAACAAAAGGGATGCATGACGGAGATACTTAGAGAAATAAAGAAGTTGAATCTATCTATTCTGAATAGTAGTGTATTATCGTTTGGGAGTTCCATACTAGAAATGACAATCGTAGCTCAGGTAAATTCAAGTACCTGGGTCTCTCCCCTCTTTTTCTAAGGGTAAAATTACAAACAAGAAAAGCTCGTACTTTTGGTTAAGTTATTAAAATTAGCACATACTTACAAACAAATGTAAACATACATCATCGTTCGTTTTCCATTAACATAATCTTTTTTTCCTTGCAGATGGACGTTGACTTCTGCATGAATATTGAGGATCTCGTCAAGAGTCTACACACAAGCTGTGTAGGATTGGATGAAGCCTCTCCTTGCATTCTAATTGCAAATGGAAATGGGTCTTGCTCAGAGAGACGAATTGGATTAGATTTTTAGTATTTTTATTTTTTATTTTTATCACTTGTGCACTTCTCGAAAGTATTCTGTATTCATCAGTTTGTAGCCGTTGTAATAAAATTAATTTCATGGATTGTGGGATCATTTCTGTATTCATCATTTTGTAGCTGTTGTAATAAAAGTAATTTCATGGATTGTGGGATCATTTCTGTATTCATCAGTTTGTAGCTGTTGTAATAATTTCATGGATTGTGGGATCATCTTATTATGGTATATGGAGAGCTACATTCAGCTAATTCTAATCCATATTCGGTGCAAATGTGATTGATAAAACATGACGGACTGATATTTGTGATACTCGTGAAACGAGAATATATTAAGTGGTTTGTGATCGTCACATCAATGGTTGATTTGACGTGTGTCTTCATTCATGTCCAATAATTAATTAACATGTGTTTCCTTAGTTAGATTAGAAAAAATAAAAATTTATCTTCTTCCTCCTCCACCCATTTTTTTCCCTAACCTAGCCATCATCAATGGCCATCGGCGCTGCCGGCTCTTGATATTTGGTCGTCCATGGCCATCGGCGACCCATTCAGGCGTCTATCTAGTTGGCTCTTGATATTTGGCCGTCCACCTTCGGCTCTGAACAAGCCGTCGTTGTAATTTATTTGAATAACTACTGTGGGTCAATGTAATTTACTTAACTTATGCTGTAGTGAGATTGCAATAATGAGCTCGCCCTTTAAATGGTGAACACTAGAGGAATTCTATGTAGCTTAAATAAAATATTCCGTTACGAGTGTGAAAGTCCTATGTTAAGGCCTAGGAGATCGCCTTTCCTGTCCCTTTTTCAAGCTAAAAATAATTATGCTAATTGTACATATACTCAACCATGACCAAGCCAAGGGAAGGGCCTTGCCATAAGTAGAGCAAGCAAGAGGCGTACTTGCTCTCACCTGCGCGGTGATTGTGTCCCACTCACCAATATTGAGTGGCGGTGATTGACCCTCGCCCTCACCAGATTTTATCTAAATACTAACTTCATTAGACACTATCTTGAATTGGATATAGGTCCATCAATTGTTATATATAATATTTTTCCTACGCAAGATAAGATATAAGAAATATTGGGATTTTTTAATACCAATTTTCCCGATCATTGTCTTGCCGACCAAATCAACCTTTATATGTTCGTCAACCCTTACCATGGCCCGGGCAAGGCTCGCCAACAGTCACCCTCCACTCCCCAGGGCTATCCTTCTCCCATTTCGATCGTCGTTTCTCTGTTAGGCTCTCTCTCTCTCTCCGTCTCTTCTGATTTTCATCTTATTTTTTTTAATATTTTATTTTGGTCCTTTTTTTTTTTCCATTTTGACGTCCATTTGGTGTCACATCTATGCCATGTGCCTAAAAAGAGAAGGAAATATTAATTAAAAAAAAGAGTGATCTAAGTGTTCCATCCACCCAAAACTAAAGAATTGAATGCATGAATTTTGCAAGTTTTAGGATTGAAATAAATGAAAGAAAGCTTAGGAATTCTATGTAAATGGGGCATAACCATGAAAACAGTTTAGGCCTCCGGCTGTAATATTTCCCATATCTTAAATCATGCAAATTCGCACAGTCCAGAACTAATAATATTACACGTAAGTAATAATAAAAAAAAATTGAAATCCAACATTTTGCCCATTCATGATGCAAGACAGCAACACCTCTGATTCCTCCCATGGAAAAATTTAGTTTCAAATTTTTAAGAGAAAAAAGTACTCAACATATCCAATTGGATCTAAGTTTACTAAAATACTTGAGCATATATGTTATGACCTAATTATGATAAATTAGTTGTTCCACATGACATGGAATTTTCGACGTGGGACTTCTTCATCCAACTCTATAAAACAACTTTATATTCATGAGTTTCCATTCTTTTCATTTCTTTTTTTTATTTATTTGGCGCGAGAGCTCTATTGGTGTTTCGTGTTTCGTCACTACGTCATTATAGCATGTCCATTTCATGGAAGCTTCATCTACTTTAAGTCAAGGAAATTGAAGATGTTAATGTCAAAAAAGGGTAGATCCCACCAAATCAATAAGGTAGGCGCTTTCCGATTTCAAGCGTCCACCTCGAGTTGGAATATCTTATTGGAAGAACCCCCGCGTGCTCAAAACAGAGAAAACAATTGTCGAGGGCACAAAGAACATTACCAGGTGGAGGAAAGAGAGAGATATATATTATAGCGTATATTCTACAAAAAGAATTGCCTTTTTGACGGCCTAAACTTTAAATACAAAAAGTTATCTAGCATAAGAATTTGATAACTCATTGGTATTTTCAAAGTTATCTATGTGTTTGTATTCAAAAAGTTATACCACAAGTCATAAATCTATCATCTATATAATAGAGTCGACATCAAACTTTTTATTGGATGAGAGAGTTGCAATATGTAGACCTTCTTCTTATCCTCCTCCTCCTCCTTCTTCTTCTTTTTTCCAGTCCGGTCGAATAACTTTCTTTCTTAATAGATTTCTTTAGAGCACTTGTCTGGAGATATACCGACATTTAGCCACGGTCACAGCTCAGCATAAACTAAAAGATAATCAGAGGACGAATAATTTATTCCTTAAAAAAAATAATAAATGCTGTTCCCACTAACATGTCGCTTCCCACATTCTTCTAACACGCCAGTCACTGCTTGGACTTCATCAACATTATAATTCGATTGGAATATTTTTATTCCATTCTCCTAAAATTTTGGACTAACTTTCTTGTCGTTCAGCCCACGCAAAAAAAAAAAAAAAAAAAGGACTTTTGCCTTTTCCTGAAAGTTTGTTATTAGACTATTGAATCACCGTCCATAAGGTTCAACGTGCTCTATGAAACGGTCTTCTGCGCCAAACTTCGCAGTTAAGTAAAACGCAAATCCTCATTGAATAATGTGACGCCCCAAATTTCTCAGATTCTAGAATTACAGATGGACTGATACGGGCTCGGAGGACAGGAAGTTGGGCCAAGAGTGGGCCCGTTGGGCAGGATGCTGAACCGTCAGTGTAGGCTTGGTGGGCTGAAGATTTGGGCACCAATGTGATCTTTGTGGGCCGCGAATTGGGCCCGTGGGCCATGTGCATGCGTAAGGCCCAGGATTAAGTGAAGATGTTCTGGCTCGTCGGTTTAGGCTTCGGATTTATTTGTACACGTATCCAATTTAGGTCTCGTATGGCCTTGATTTGTCTTGAAAATTTGGGATTTATTTTAGCAATGCTATTTCATGTGACGTGAAGGACGATTAATGACCTCACGACTTTAGGAAAATAGCGGAAATTTGCAGCGCATATTTTATAAATGGTAAATTGATGTTACCTGTTTAACCCTATGGAACTAGATTTCCATCTCTTCTACCATTATTTCTTATGGTGGCTGATTAGTGTAGGGGCGAAATGGACAAAGCAAGCATTTTGTAGGGATTAATGATTGAAGTGCAAGAAAAAATCAAATTAACCCCTAATGATCTCTTAAAACACTCATCTTTGGACAAGTGTGCGTGTGCATAGTAGGAAGCTTCATGCAAGAGGAAGCCCCTCATTTCTGCCCACCTCAGATGCCGAAACCGAGCCTGGGGATTGCAAAATGCAATCATTAGTTGCCTTGAGACTCATGAAAATCTAGACTTAAACACTCAAGCAACTCTTTCCTCTTTCATTTCTCCCTCACTTATCCTTCGGCTCCGCAGAACGCCCCTTCCTATTTCTCTGCATTCTCTCTCTCGGTTTCAAGCCTTAGGAGCTCAAATCCTCGAAGAACCAGCAAGAACAAGGAGCAAGGAGGGTCGAATAGCCACCAGATAAGGGAGATTGTTGGGTACTAGGCTAGAATAATCCCCTTGTTGCTCGGTGAAGTGGCTAGTCGTCGCTTGGATTCTGTCTTGGAATGGTTTCGCCTTTCCTTGGCTGTGGATCGTCATTCCTGAGTTGCATGTTCGATCTATGGCTAGGACAGGCGTACAGGCTCAACTGAAAAGCTGTGTATGCTGTCTTACTAAGTATAGGGCCATGCATGTTTAGGAAAAAGGGTTGCATGTTACTTTGGAAGCTCAGTATCCTTGCACGCGAAGTGGTGTCTATGTTTTGGTTGTTGTAAGTGTTCAGACCACTGATGTGAGAAGTGGACATTGCATGAGGCCTAGGACTTTTAATTTGACTGTGTTATTGAGCTGTGATCATGATTTGAGGAAGCATTGCAAGTGTTTTGATGTGTGGGATCTCTTTTCTAGAGCCAGCCTCTACCTGACCGCTTTTGTTTCTAAATTTTGGTGACTCCAAGATGGTTCGAATTTGATGGTGTCTCCTTCTCGGTAGCTACTCCCAACATCCGTAACTATAACATAAATTATTTATGGATTTTTCTAAGAAAGGATGACTAGCTTAAGAGAGTGCTTGTTGTTAGTTGGGTTCACTCCTATGTGGAAGAAACCCAATGACTTGCATGCTCAAAATGGGGCTTGAGCCCATATGATAAGTTATATGGAGAAAGATGATTTCTCACTATCTATATAAAGTGGTAGCCACAAAAGGAAATAGTAACAAGAGAAAAAAGAAAGCAAAAAATTTGGGGGTTAGGACAATATCTGATTTACATCAAGTTGGCATCGAAGGTCGATTCATAGTCCGATTGAGTTGAAATTTTGTTAGCATATTCGTGGTAACTTTTCTCAAATTTGAACGGTTTGATTTTTGTTTGAAACTCCCTACATTAGGTTTTTCGTGGATTGATCAAAACTTACGTTTTTGATCAGATTTATCATTGATTTCTTGTGAAATTCATATATATTGCCAAGAATTATGTTTTTGAGATGTTTGCTGCTATGTACCTCTAGTATTTGCTAGAGAAGAACATTGTTTACCCAATTTTGTTGATAGTGAAGAATTTCGGGTGGACTCTAGTCCCGTGGTTTTTGATCTCCTCACATCGAGGAGGTTTTCCACATAAAAAATCATCTTGTGTTCACATGTTTGGTATTTATTTTACTCTACTATATTGATTCCTATTAGGTTTACACAAGAGGGAGATTATTTTATTCTGCTGTGTTGATTCGATATTGTTCAAATTGTTACTGTTCTCCCATCAGAGTGGTATCAGAGCATCTGGTTATTGCTTGATTTTTCTGCCTTGTGTTAAATAATGGAAACGAATACGAGTAGAATGGTTATACTAAATGGTTTAAATTATCATATTTGGAAATGAAAGATGGAATATCTTTTATATGTGAAAGATTTTTATTTGCTCATATTTGCCGAGGAGAAATCAAAGAATAAAACTGATGCTAAATGGTCTATATTTCATCGTCAAGTGTGTGGTTATATTAGGCAGTGGGTGGATGATAATGTTTTGAACCATATTATTGAGGAAACACATGCACGCAATTTATGGGATAAGCTTGAACAGATATATGCTCGAAAGACTAGGAATAATAAATTATTTTTGATAAAACAGATGATGGCATTGAGATATCAAGATGGTACTCATTTGAGTGATCATTTAAATTTTTTTCAAGGAATTATAAATCAGTTGATTGCGATGGGAATCAAGTTTGATGATGAGATACAAGCATTATGGTTGCTTGGTACTTTGCCGAACCCATGGGAGACGTTCCGAACAACTTTATCTAATTTTACCCCAAATTGTACGATTACCATGGATTTGACTAAGAGTAGTATTTTGAATGAAAAGATGAGAAGGAAGATACAAGGATCATCCTCTTCACATTTTGATGCCTTGGTTGTTGAGAAAATTGGAAGAAGTGAGTCTCGAGATCCAAGAAATAGAGATAAAAGTCGAGATAAAAATAGAGATAAATATAATAAATTTATTAATGTTGAGTGCCATTATTGTCATCAGAAGGGACATATTCAGAGGTTTTATCGCCAGTTAAAAAAGGAGAAACAAAAGGAGAAAGGTAAAGAGAAGAAAAGCGATAATGACAGTGATGACAATCGTGTTGCTGCACTTGAAGAAGACTTTCTCACTATTTTTTATGGTGTTGTGGTGATTTTATATCTCATGAGACTAGTTGGGTAATTGATAATGGTGCATCTGTTCATGCTACATCTTGTAGAGATTTCTTTACATCATATAGGTCAGGTGACTTCAGATTTGTGAAGATGGGAAATAATATGCTAGCTCAAGTTATAGACATTAGTGATGTGTGCCTAGAAACTAGCAATGGTACAAGGTTAGTATTGAATAATGTTAAACATATGCTTGATATCCGCTTGAATTTGATTTCTACAGGCAAGTTGGATGATGAGGGGTATTGCAGCACATTCAATAATGGTCAATGGAAGCTCACCAAAGGTTCTCCTATTGTGACTAGAGGTGAAAATATTTTTCGTTGTACATTATGCAGGCAAAGTTGTCCACAGACACAATTAATATAGTAGATAGTGAAGATGCAACTGAGTTATGGCATAAGAGGTTCAGTTACATCAGTGAGAAGGGTTTGTTAACTATTGGCTAAGAAGAAGTTCCTTTCAGGATTGAAAAGTTCGGCGCTAAAGAAGTGTGCTCACTGTTTAGCAGGAAAATAGAACAGAGTTGCATTTAAAAGCTCCCTCCTTCAAGAAAGTCAGGTATACTAGATTTAGTGCATTATGATATTTGTGGTCCTATGAAAATAAAATCACTTGGTTGCTCTCTTTATTTAGTTACCTTCATAGATAATTTTTTAAGGAAAATTTAGATTCATACCTTGAAAACTAAAGATCAAGTATTATATGCTTTTTAAGCAATTTTAGACTTCAGTTGAGAGATAGACTAGAAAGAAATTGAAATGCATCAAAACTGATAATGGGGGATAGTATATTGGACCTTTTGATGAATATTGTAGATAACAAGATATTCGACATCAAAAGACATCTCCCAAGATGCCTTAGTTAAATGGCTTAGCTGAGAAAATGAACATAACACTAGTTGAAAGGGTAAGATGCTTACTTTTAAAATCAAAGCTACCTGGATCCTTTTGGGGGTGAGGCTTTAAATACAATTGCGCATGTATTAAATTTTACTCCATGCGTTCCTTTAGAGTTTGATGTTCCTAATAGAGTTTGGACATGCAAAGATGTTTCTTATGATTATTTGTATGTCTTTGGATGCAAAGCATTTGTGTATATTCTCAAAGTTGAGAGGTCTAAACTTGATGTGAAAACACAACAGTGCATACTTGTTGGTTATGGATAGGATATGCTTGTCTACAAATTTTATGATCCGGTTGAAAAGAAAATAGTAAAAAGTAGAGATGTTGTGTTTATGGAAGATCAAATAATAAAGGATATTGAGAAAGCGGAGATGATTTCAGCATCACAGGTTAGTGATAATTTGGTTGATTTGAATCCAGTTCCTCTTACAAATATTCTTACATAGGTTGATGAAGAGCATCAGGAAGTCAATGTTCCAAATAATGAACATGTTCCTGAACATGTTGAAATAGATAATAAAATTCTTGAACCATAGGCTCAATTAGATGTCCACTAGATATTTAAGTATGGAGATCCATTAGAGACCGACGATTTCCACCAAGTATTCTAAAGATGAGTATGTATTATTAACTGATGCAAGTAAACCAGAGTACTATGTAGAAGCAATTGAAGATGAGTACAAAAGCAATTGATTTGATGCTATGTGAGATGAGATGCAGTCACTTTATGATAATCATACTTTTGAGTTGGTGAAGTTACTTAAAGGTAAAAGAGCTTTGAAGAACAAGTGGGTATATAGGTTGAAGCAAGATGAACATACTTCACAACTACGGTACAAAGTTAGATTGATTATTAAGGGATTTGATCAGAGAAAGGGTATTAATTTTGATGATACATTTTCTCCTGTAGTGAAAATGTCTTCTATCCGTGTGATACTAAGCTTGGCAGCTACCCTAGATTTGGAAATTGAGCAAATGGATGTTAAAACAGCCTTCCTATATGGTGACTTGGAGGAAGAGATATACATGAAACAACATGAGGGTTTTAAAGTGAAAGGGAAAGAGGATTATGTGTGCAAATTGAAGAAAAAATATTTATGGCCTAAAACAAGTATTGAGGCAGTGGTACAAAAAATTTGGGTCAGTTATAATAGAGCATGGCTATAAGAAGACTTTCTTGAATAATTGTGTGTTTGTCCAAAAATTTTCTGATGATGAATTTATTATTTTCTTGCTTTATGTTGATGATATGTTGATTGTTGGCAAGAATGCTTTAAAAATTGAGTTATTGAAAAAACAATTGAGCAAGTCTTTTGCCATGAAAGACTTAGGCTTAGCAAAGCAGATTCTTGGCATTAGAATTACCCAAGACAAAGATGCTAAGAAGTTGTTTTTATCGCAAGAGAAATATATCGAGAAGATCCTTTAGAAATTTCACATGGACAAGGCTAAAATGGTTAGTACTCCTCTTGCTACCCACTTTAAGTTAAATATGAAGCAAAATCCTACGACTAATAAAGAGAAGAAAGATATGGAAAGTGTTCCATATACCTAAGCTGTAGGAAGCTTAATGTATGCAAAGGTATGTACACGCCCAGACTTTGCGCACGCAATTGGCATTGTTAGTTACTATTTGTCAAATCCAAGTAGAGAGCACTGGAATGCAGTGAAGTGGATTATGAGGTACCTTTATGGAACTTCAAAATTGAAATTCAGATTCGGGACTGGGAAACTTAAGTTAGTTAGATACACAGATTTCGACTTGGCAGGAGATATTGATACTCATAAATCTACTTCTGTTATTTGATTTCTTTTGCGGGTGGAGCTATGTCATGGAAGTCAAGATTGCAGAAGTGTGTTGCACTTTCTACAACCAAAGCTAAATTTATTGCAGCGACTGAAGCTAGTAAAGAGATGCTATGGATGGAAAAGTTATTAGAAGAACTTGGGTTCAAGCAAAAGATGTATGTGCTATTTTGTGATAATCAAAGCGCAATTCATCTTGGTAAGAATTCATCTTTTCATTCTAGATCGAAATATATTGATGTTAGATATCATTGGATAAGAGATGTCTAGATGAAAAGTTGTTGGAACTTGAGAAAATTCATATGGATCATAATGGCTTTGATATGATGACGAAGACTCTACCAAGAGAGAAGTTTAAACATTGCCAATTGATAGCAAGGATGGTGAATCCCTCCACATTGTCGTGAGGGGGAGATTTGTTAGCTAGGTTAACTCCTATGTGGAGGAAGCCTAATGACTTGCAAGCTCAAAAGGGGGCTTGAGCCCATATGATAAGTTATATGGAGAAATAGGGTTTTTCATTATCTATATAAAGTGGTAGCCACAAAAGGAAATAATAATAAGAGAAAAAGAGAAAGCAAAAAATTTGGGGGTTGAGGTAATATCTGATTTATATTAAGCTAGCATTGGAGGTCAATTTATGGTCCAATTGAACTGAAATTTTGTCAGCATGTCCGTGGCACAATTTTCTCGAATCTGAATGATTTGATTCTCATTTGAAGCTCCCTACATCAGGTTTTTCGTGGATTGATCAAAACTTATGTTTTTTGTCAGATTTATCCTTGATCTCTTGTGAAATTCATGTGTATTATCAAGAATTATGTTCTTGAGATGCTTACTGCTATGTACCTCTAGTATTTGCTAGAGAAGAACATTGTTTACCCAATTTTGTTGATAGTGAAGAATTTCGAGTGGACTCCGATCCCGTGGTTTTTGATCTCCTTACATCGATGATGTTTTCCACATAAAAAATCGTATTGTGTTCGCGTGCTTGATATTTATTTACTCTACTATATCAATTCCTATTAGGCTTACACAAGAAGGGAGATTATTTTATTCCACTACGTTGATTCGATATTGTTCGAATTGTTACTGTTCTCCCATCACTTTTATCCTAGAGCCGTTCCGCCCAGAATAAGGGAATTCATGACCTTAGCGCCTTTCGGAATTTATACAAAAATATTTAGTTCGAAATTTTATAGGGTTCCTTCAAGAAAGCTATAGGAAATGCCTTTTGCACTAAATTTTAGATTTTTAGGAGCTGAAATGGAAATTGTAGAACCTTATTCCCAACGGTGCTTGAAAACTGCTAGTAGAATTACGTAGAGATACATCTATCCTTTAGTGTTTTTATAAAATCTCTTAGTTTGAATCTAGACACGACCTCTTCATTGAATTTGTTAAGGACGGCCTTATCTCTAACATATGGAAGTTTCAGGACGCTTAGAAAAGGTTTGACTACTCAAAATAACTAGAACTTAAGAATTCTACTCTCTGCTTTAGCAAGCTAGAGTTAACTCTACTTTGTTGATCTACCACTCGCGGTGCAACTCATTGTAGACTTCAAACCCTCCATAAAAAATGTTAGTCTAGTTCTTCTCTATGATATATAAAAAATTTAGAATTTTTTAGGGCCCGTTCATTGGGGTAACAGGACCAATTCAATTAAGGTGCGAATCTGATTTGTTTTGGCTTGTTGATGGAGAATCCATTGTGTCTACATGAAGATGGTAAAATCTCGAATAGTAGTTGACTAAGGGGTTTAACTATGTTGAATGGACTTCTCTCCATAGATCGTGATATGTGAGTGACGTGGCCATTGCATAAGAATTTGCTTCCGGCATGATTAGGAAGTCCTTGAAAGCTTAGCACATTGGTGCGCTGTAACTAATTCAAGATGTGGAATTGTGAACCGTGTGAAATGAACTAAATTAAGAGATTTTAATCGGCTATGTGATACCGATGATGCCCTAGGGAGTTGGATGCCCATATTGTGTGATCGTAGATGTCTCAGTTGTGTGATACCGAGTGATACAGATGATGCGCTAGGGAGTGGGATACCCATGCTGTGTGATCATTTATGTCTCAGTTATGTAATACCGAGATACCTCAAAGTGAGATGCCTATGCTATGTACCTTGGATGCCTTGGTTATGTGATATTGAAATGTCTCGAAGTGAGAGGCCCATGGTAAGTAATCCATGGAAATCCGGCTAGTGATCTAGAAAGAAGTGACCCCAACGAACCGGCTAGAGATTCGAACCCTTAAATAGCTCACATTACCTATTGCAAAATACCTCACATGGAAAAAAATTTTGGCTACTAACATCTTAGCAAGTGATTGACTCATCAAACTTGAACCTTTAGATCTCAGGTGGTGTGGAAGAGTTATATTTAAATCGAAACATTTTGTAATGGGTGTGGAATCTAAGGGTAATGGCAAAAGGATATTAGTGTCGATCTCATTTCGATATGCTTCTATAAGACAATGACAACAAGTTTCACCTATTACATTTTTTTTTTCAGAACTTATGTCCTGTTTTTATCCTGTCTTTGCTAGATTCGTTTGCTAAGTGTCGCCGAAGTTGGAAACGAAAGGCCTTCTATATAATTAAGCCAAAGTCCTCACTTCTTACTTTTAAATTCTTCCCAGATGAAACCTAAACACCTTTCTCTAGGCAAGTATACTTCGGGCGAAGACTAGATTCCTTCGGAGATTGAAGCTTTGGTCGTGGACTGTCAAGTGCCTCTGGCCCAGTTTGACTATTGTCCACTTGGCCCATTGCACTAGTGAATTAAACCATTTATCCAGCTGGGCTGCCAAGGCCCATCGTCGTCATACCCTTCTTCTAAATTTGTTATGCAAACCCCACATTCTCTTGGTACTTTGTTCTAAAACCCACCAACTATGTTTTCTAGGTGAGGATTGATGAAATGAAGTTTTTTATTTTGACAGAAAAAAATTAATCGAAACAAAATTTCAATGTGGATCATTGGACTTAACATTTTTCGAGAAGATATTCATGCATGACTCTTGATCGCATATTTGGATTGGACTTGTAAAATTTGTTCCGTGCATTACATAATGATTTGACGTGGCAGCAAGCTCATTATGTTGAATACAAGATATCGGGAATCATATATTGTGATATCTAGTTCGTTGTCATGCACGTCAGTTGTCAAATCGGTGCATAGGAAAACTACTGGATCAATGCTAAGTTTATTATACGGATTAGAGGTGTGCAAAAGAATCGGGAACTAACCGATACTAGATTTGACTAGCCCAAAATGGACAGTTCCCATGGGATAGGTCCAGCCCCGATTCCAATTCACCGGAATTGATGAGTATCAATCTAGATCTCGGTTTTAAGTATGGAATCGCCGACCTAGACCAGATCGGTACATATATATATATAAAATTTTTTGTTGATTTTTAAGGTTTAACTTTTCAAATGAAAATCCTTGTTTCCTCTTCCTTTCTCTTCATCTCTCGCCTCACCTTCCTCTCACCCTCTTGCTCTCAGTAGGCTCCGACCTTTTCCGATCCTTCTCTCACACTTGCTCTACATTGCCTTTAGTGTCATTGTTCCCTCTGTCACTCTCGCTCTCAACCGCCTTCAGCCTTTGACCTCATCACTCGCTTTCAAGTCTCATGCCTCTTCTTAAGTGGGGATATTTTCACTGGTTCCATAAACCCACTCGGGAACCAAACCGCCCGATCTAGTTCTTGAGTGGGTCCATGGAACCAACGAATGGTTCCTAATTCCAATATTTTGGAAGTAGTCTTTAGTGGGCATTTTTTTGATTGAAGGGTGAAAACTATATACCTTGGAACTGATCATCCCTAACAAATGACATTTAATTTGCCAATTTAATCTTAAATTTTTATGAAATTTTTTGATATAATCCTTTTGGCCAATTTTTGTTGGAAACCACTAATGTAGCAATGTACTATGTAGGGTGGTCGACGATAATTAAAATTGTCATGTCAGGTATTTTTTGCAGAAATTGACCAAGCGGATGACATTGGAGTTTTGCACAAAAGTTTAGGACCAAAATAGCAAAATTAGTAAGTCTATGAATGAATTAGCAATTGTACAATAGGAGTTAAAACAATTTCTCCCTCAACAAGTTGTGTGAAATTTGTTTTGCTTTGAGGAGCTTTTGATTTGGGGTAGTATGCTTGTGTATATTAAAATCTTGGAGATTAGACTGTTGGAAATATATAAAACATGCTTGTATTTAACGCATTAATTTTATGACATTGAGACCAATATAGAAAGTAGTCACTACAGCTTGATACTTTGATATCTATTTTTTCACTTCTTGGGCAGGGCAGCCCCTATCTAGTCATTTGGTCCCACTGTCACGCCCCGAACCCCGAGGTCGCGCACATCCCACTGCGATCGATCAAATATGCGGCATCCCAGGATACGTCGCCGACCCATTCATTTTATTACGCATGCGGAAGCGAAACAAATCCCCTGACAACATTTAACTTGGGATAGAAAAGCAGGCAATCAATCACAATACCAAACACTCATTCACAAACACATAGGTTTAAATACAACTCTGGACTGCCTACAAAATAGACTAGCTCAACGAATAGGGAACTATCCTAAAGCCAACTAGCAGGATACGTTCACCGATACTTCCGTTTCCACCTTTCCAGACTTAGGGCTTCGGGTCCTCCACGACCGCCATCTAGGGACCTGAAATTTTAATCCCACAACCGGGATGAGACGATGTCTCAGCAAGTTCAACCCCCTAAACCCCTATTAGAAAGAAAATACGCCCCAGGGTGGCCTAGCCACATCACACAGAAGACTTACCTCGCCTCAATTCCTTCCTGCAGGTTAGCACAATTTCAAATCACTAAATCACAGATAGTAATATGAACTTAACAACCGAAACGCATTCTTTTTTTCATATAACCAACAACCGCGGGGGTCCTGATTATAAGACTAAATCATTATGACACGTCCCATTCCATGCCACACAATTCCGTCCCATAATCCAACACATCAATAACACCCAACATGCATTCCAATTGTTATTCACTGCCGCACAAGGGCATAGCCTACTCGCAGTTCGGCTATCTACTGGCATATAGCCAGGCATCGCCTCTCCCCATGGAGCGCGGCTTCGTCAGTACGTCGACGGCATTCCCGAAGGAGCATGGGCCCAGAATCTACTGCGACCCGCATCAACCGCGTGGGCATCCCATATAGGGGCAAGTCCGGCTCAACAGCCCAGGACGATTCCTCTTAATTATCACACAGGCAAATCATACTCGGCCCCATGACACTTTGCATTTAACTCAACACTTCCACTTAAAATAGTGATCCCGGCCATTTTTCTTCATATTAAAAATATTCCATAAATTACTCACGTGTGTGGGGACACGCTAATTTCGAATCAAAAAGCCAATATCTCACTTTTTCAAACCCCACTATTTAATATAATCATTAAAATCCAATTTTTGTATCAAAACCCGACATTTGGATTTTTATGAATAAAATCCTTATTTATCTCAATCAACACTCAATTTACCACAATCAATCATCAAATTCAAATTCTAAATACACAGTAGCGATCGGCACGAAATTCTGAGAATATAAGATCCCAAAATAATTTTTGAATTTTAATAAATAATTAAATTTATTCCGAAAATTAATTAAATAATCATATCCATATTTTTCACGAATCCACATTCAATTTATAATATCCAATCCATCAATTTCAAAATCCAAATACACAGCAGCGATCGGCACGAAATTCTGAGCAACCGGGTCAAAAACAATTTTTCCGTTTTTTAAATAATAATTTTTAATAATTTCATAATTAATATAATATTATAAATTTCCAGAATTTCGAAATCTTTAAATAATTCAAAAATAAAACCCTATTATGTCACATCGAGGCTTTATTTTAAAGATAAACATACTTAACTTTAAACTAAACACACTTTAACTTAATTAAACATCCTAATCTAATCATCAATCAAATAAACTAATCTAACCACCTAAACTTGCTTAACTTAGACTAAGCACACTTAGAGCATAATTAACCGTCTAATCAAGATTTAGTGAGTTAAACTCACTCAAATGACGAGCCGAGCGGACCAAAACGACGAGGACGATGAGAGGATCGACTTTCCTCAAGGCGGGCCGAGCATCCGAGCTCGGGAAGGCGGCCAAAATGGGCCAAAACCAGGCTGGAATACCCATTTCTCCAGCTTCTGGTTGCGGCTAGACGGTGGCTGATCGGCGGCGATTCGGGCGGAGGGAAGACGGAGGAAGGAGGTGACAGCTCACCGGTGGCTCGGACGGGCGAGGCGGGGGCCGGGCGAGGCCTCACGGCGGCGGGGACGAGCTCCGGCAGCTCCTGGAAATGCGCGAACCGAGGCTGAGACGCAGCTTGACGCCAGCCAAGCGCGGGCGAGCGCGGGCAACGGCGGAGCGCGAGACGGTGAGCGGCGACGGGCGGAGGCGTGCGGCTGCTCCGACGGTGCTACTTCGGCGTCCACCCCAGATCTAGGATCTCGAGCAGCAAAGGGAGATGGAGAGAAGGCTTCGACGAAAGTTGAGGAAGGTGAGGAAGGCGGAGGGCAGCGCACGCGGCTGAGGAGCGGCGACGGCGTGCGGCGAGCTCCGGAGAACGGGCGACGGCCGCGACGGACGAGCGGAAGGAGGGCGTCGGGCTGGCTGGTTCCGCACGCAACTCCCTCTCTCTCCCCCCTCTTTCTCTCTCTTCCCAAGCTTGAAGATGAAGTTGGTTCAATCTCCCCCCTCCACTTGTCAAATTCTTCTTCAATTTGGCCAACCACCATGACATAGGGTGATGTCATCTTCCACTAAAATTCAAATCCTCCACAACTATCTTCAATAGGTCCAATTTCATTTTCCCCCGGGCATAAAATCTTGTACAACTAATTCTTCAATTCCACTTGATTCTCTTCCAATTGAATCACATTGAAGTCCATAAAATTAATCCGATGTCACCACACGTTAATTCACATCTTCACTTGTCTATATAATCAACTTAGATCTCAAAAGCGCGACCAAAAGCGGCCTACTAATTTCTCGAGCCAAATTAGCCATTTCTTGATTATTTTGCTGAAAAGCTCGGCTTGCATGAAAAATTTTCCCAAAGATGATTCAATGATCTTGAAATGATTTGTGACACACCCAGACTTCCAATTTCTGAAATCGGTCTCAATTCCACGGTTAATTTCACTTTGGCACGATACTAGCCGGCCCAACCTACCGGGTAGCCTTTAGAAATTTTCATGCATTTGACCTGTGGTTGATCATCTCAAGCCACAATGTACATCTTTGAAACATTCACGACTTTCGGTTGTCGAGGTAATCTCAAGGTTTCAAATACGAACACAGGGTACCCAATCGATAGAAAAGTCGGTCCAGTGTCGATCGACAAGGATTATGCGATCCGGTGGAATCACCCACACCTGATCACATGCCTCCGTCGAGTCGACCTATCTCCGATCTCTAATCAATTTTTAAATTGTGCCGTAATGACCCTTGCAGACTAGCTCGGTCGAAAAGTCACTTCCTGGTCAAATTCTCGAGTCTGATGCATTAGAAACTCTTAACAGCTTCACCCGATAGACTAGTTTTCACATGAGTGGCCGACTCAAGGAAAGGAACTATATGCGTGCCAACGAAATGCCCGTCTCAATTTATTGAAAATAGGATTGGAAAATCGGGGTGTCACAACTCTTCCCCTCTTATAAAAATTTCGTCCTCGAAATTTAAACCTTTACCGATTCTTAACAAAAAGGTGGGGGTACAGTCGTCTCATATAATCTTCTCTTTCTCATGTTGCTCATTCTGCACCAATACTGCCATATCACTGCTATCTTGCCCAACCACTTCGGATACAAAATACTAAACACTTGCCCACTTAAAAATTCCACATGTCTTCAATACAAACTCTGCGAAGCTAAACTGGTGATTCTGAGCAGTCTCTAAACTGTCTCTGATAATTGTGACTGAATCACTGATTTTGATTTTTTTTTTAACCAACTCTAGACCTGCGATTTTCTAATCCCTGATCTCATCTCAACCGATTGAAGTCCTGTACACTTTATTTTGCACTGATTAAAAAGAAACTATTTGACTGATCTGCTGAAATTAGGAACCTCTGATCAAGATATGATATAACTCTAACACTGATCTCGACAACTGCAATCACTGACTACTGTACTGACCCTGGCCTGTGATCTTTCTTTCCTTGACTTCATCTCAGCAATTGAAATTCTGTACTCTCTGCTATACCCTGCTTAAGAAAGAACCATCTGAAAGCTCTGCCAACTTGGAACATCTGATCTAGATTTGAAATACGATGAGCAGATGATTTATATGATATACACACACTTCAGTGTATCCACTTTGTGACAAGACAGAATCTCCAATTTCTGAAATCGAACTTAGATTGGCGGTTAATTTCACTCCGACACGCTTTTAGTGTGACATAAGCTACTAGGTAGTTTTCGGAGCTTTTTAAGACAAATGACCCGTGGTCGATTTTCTTCGAACCAAGATGAACCACTCGACACATTGGCGACTCTCGAGGGTCGTGAAAATCTCGATGATTCAAATACGGACACAAGGTACCAAAACGACAATAAAATCAAATTAGTATCATTCGACGAGAGTTTTCCAATTTAGTGGAGTCACCCACGATCGGTCATTCATCTCAGTCGAACCGACCTATCTTTGATCTTAATTCGATTTTTAACTGTGCCGTAATGATCTCTAAAGATGAGCACGGTCGAGAAGTCAATTTTTGGTCGCATTCTCAAGTCTATTTGCCTTAAAGTCCTTAATAACTCACCCAACTAGTCTAGTTATCTCGTAAGTGGCCAACTCAGAGAAAAACACTGTAATCGCGTCGATGAAATGCCCAATTTAACCAATCGAAATCAGAGTCTGAAAATTAGGATGTCACACACTCAAAACAAGGTCTATTCGTACTGTCTAGACAACGTTGAAATTACTATGATTAGCTTCCCATAAGATATCTTCTTTAATCTCTACATCATCAATTACACATAATCATCCTCAGAACCTTAGTGTTCTGTCTTCAGAAATCTGAAAATCAACATCTCTCTCATCTGCATACTCTTATAGAGTCTCCTGAATTTCTGAACCTGTCCGCTGAAGCATTTTGATTCTGATATGGACTTTCGGCTCAATTCTGAGGATGGTCATAAGATTCAAAAGGTGGCTTACTTTAGATCTGAAAACCGAATTTCGAACTTTCTCAAATAAGATCCAATCTCTGAGTACCAACTATGCAACTAAGGACTCTCGACTCAGTGCATCTGCGACTTTGCTCACCTTTCCAGAGTGATACAAAATATCATAGTCATAATCCTTAATGAGTTCCATCCAGCGACACTGTCTCATATTCAACTCCCGAGATCTCAACTGACAGGACGCATATGCAACAACCCTATCCTGCTGCATCCACAAGCAACCAAATCCTTTAAACGACGCATCATTGCAGATCTCATAACTTTCGGGACTAGATGGAATAGTCAGCACAGGTGCGGTAGTCGGCTTCTACTTAAGCTCTTGGAAACTACACACGCACTTACCTGACCACACAAACTTTTCTTTCTTCTTCAGAAGTCTCGTCAATGGCGATGCTAACACTGAAAACCTTTCCATAAAACGTCTCGTAACATCTGCTAACCTAGAAAAACTTATGATCTCTATCATTACAGTCAATATCGGCCAACTGTTCATTGCTTCAATCTTGGATGAGGTCTACGGAGATTTCTTCGCCTGAAATCACGTGACCTAAGAGTGCAACACAAGTCATCCAAAACTCACACTTGCTAAACTTAGCATAAAATTGAAGAGTCCTCAAGGTCTGAAGTATCATCTTCTAATGTCTCTCGTGCTCCTCAGTACTCTTTGAACACACCTGGTTAACTTCAATGGATACGATCACAACTAATTCAAGTACCCTAAAACATCATGCCCATTAGACACCAACAAATAGCTAAGGTGTTCGTCAAACCACGCGGTATTACAATGAACTCATAACTGCCATATCAAGGGCAAGATGCTAACTTCGGTGTGTCTTTCTTCCTGATCCTCAATTGATGATACCCTGACCTCCAGTCGATCTTGAGGAATATCGATACACAACCACAACGAACCACATTTCTCCTTCATGTACAGAACTGGTGCTCCCCAAGGTTATGCACTGGGAAGTATGAATCCCCTATCCAACACTTCCTGCATCTACACCGTCAGTCCTTTTAACTCGGATAACACCATCCGGTAAGGAGCCTTAGGGACTGGCTCTATTCCGGGTGCTAATTCAATCGCGAACTCCATTTCTCTTCCTGACTGCAAACTTGACAATTCTTCAGCAAATACTTTAGAAAACTTCTGCACCACGGTTATGATCTCCATATCCGGCTCCTCAACTGACGCATCCATTATAGCTGCCATGCAGATCCAGTAACCAACAACTAGAACCAAGGTCGTCTTTAGTGACAAATAACAAGGATTGCAAATCCTCTTCGACTTTCAGTAATCCAAAACTCTCATACGATAACTGAACAAACTGAATTATATCACTGCCACGATTCATAACAGCAGAAAACTCCTCGTGTCAAACCCTTTTCATAAATGACTTCCAAGTTATACATAAGCAAACCCATCAGGTACAACTATAGTCAAAGACTCATCTTTCTATTACTTAATTACAACAACGGAAACTCCACAACCTTCACTCAAAATCCTGTTGCGCTACTCTGATAAAACATCTCATAAACATTCTTCTTCTGATTGATGCATGGTCGATCCCTTCATGCTCTTCTAGCCATCCTAGTGGCGTCCTATCTGCAGTAATGGTACTTGCGCTCTCTTGGACTTACACGGACAATTCCTGACCCGATGGCCATGCTGGCCACATTCAAAGCATGCTCCCTTTTTTCTTTGACACTGGGCTGACTCAAGCCTCTTTCCGCAAACTCGTTACACAATCGGTGAATTCACTATCTCCCATCAAGGAACATTATGCACCCTTCCTTGTACTGAGGTTCATTCCAAGTACCCCAACTAAATGTCCTGAAGCATGATTCCTCTGTCCTGTCTTATCAACTACAGTGACAGAGACAGCTATGACTCCATTTGTCTATACGGACAATCTTTGATCAAGTGACTGTACTGGCGACTCTTGTAACAAGTCATTTCTCTCTTACAGCACAGAACATATCCCTGTCTTTTCTTACAGACACAACACCCATCGATCGAGTTGAGCATTGAGTTTTCAATTCTACCCTTCTGGTAAGGTGAAATGGGGCACCTTTCTTTTGGAATCGGCCCTTCTCCCCAATCGATTTCCATCTCTGTCTAAACTAAACCTTGACTCAGATACGGAGGCTTGATCCTTGATCACAACTCTAAATTGGGCCTCAACAAGCGTGGCAACAACAACGGTCACAACATTAGCAGTGGTAGAAATAATGGCAACAGCAACGGCTCGGTCCTGAGCTTACTAACCCAACAAGCTTCTAAGGAACACTAGCGCTTGAACAATCCCAACGAACCTAAGATCGTTCGGTGCTGCTACACTCTAAGTACCGACTTGCAGCAGTACTCTCACACGCGCGCTGGCCTAAGCCGGCGCTTTACCTCGGGTACCAACTCATGTCAGCATCCTACCTCGAGGTATAGGTCTTACCGACCTTCTCCAAGGAGTACTCCACTCCTAGTCACTCATCCTACAAGCTCTTTATAGACACCTGTTTTCCAATTCCAACATCAGGTTGAAATTTGAGTGACCTCACAAACAAGATACCAATCAGCTATCATTCACATGCATCAGCATATTAAAAGTCTTTCCTACTAACTATCCCATAACTTATCGCACCTTATCACTCCATACACAAACCATGCTTTGATACCACTTAAACGAGGATGTCACGCCCAGAACCCCGAGCGCATGCACATCCCACTGCGGTCGATCAAATATGCGACATCCCAAGATACGTCGCCGACCCATTCATTTTATTACGCATGCGGAAGAGAAACAAATCCTCTGACAACATTTAACTTGGAATAGAAAAGCAGGTAATCAATCACAATATCAAACACTCATTTACAAACACATAGGTTTAAATACAACTCTGGACTGTCTACAAAATAGACCAGCTCGACAAAAGGGGAACTATCCTAAAACCAACTAGCGGGACACGTTCACCGATACTTCGATCTCCACCTTTCCAAACTTAGGGCTTCGGGTCCTCCACGACCGCCATCTAGGGACCTGAAATTTTAATCCCACAACCGGGATGAGACGATGTCTCAAAGTTCAACCCCTAAACCCCTATTAGAAAGAAAATACACCCCGGGTGGCCTAGCCACATCACACAAAGGACTTACCTCGCCTCAGTTCCTTCCTGCAGGTTAGCACAATTTCAAATCACTCAATCACAGATAGTAATATGAACTTAACAACCGAAACACATTCTTTTTTTCATATAACCAACAACCGCGGGGGTCCTGATTATAAGACTAAATCGTTATGACACGTCCCATTCCATGCCACGCAATTCCGTCCCATAATCCGACACATCAATAACACCCAACATGCATTCCATTTGTTATTCACTGCCGCACAAGGGCATAGCCTACTCGCAGTTCGGCTATCTACTGGCATATAGCCAGGCATCGCCTCCCCCTTGGAGCGCGGCTTCGTTATCGATCGACGGCATTCCCGAAGGAGCATGGGCCCCGAGAATCAATCTACTGCGACCGGCATCCACCGCGTGGGCATCCCATATAGGGGCAAGTCCGGCTCAACAGCCCAGGACGATTCCTCTTAATTATCACACAGCCAAATCATACTCGGCCCCAAGACACTTTGCATTTAACTCAACACTTCCACTTAAAATAGTGATCCCGGCCATTTTTCTTCATATTAAAAATATTCCATAAATTACTCACGTGTGTGGGGACACGCTAATTTCGAATCAAAAAGCCAATATCTCACTTTTTCAAACCCCACTATTTAATATAATCATTAAAATCCAATTTTTGTATCAAAACCCGACACTTGGATTTTTATGAATAAAATCCTTATTTATCACAATCAACACTCAATTTACCACAATTCATCAAATTCAAATTCTAAATACACAGCAGCGATCGGCACGAAATTCTAAGAATTTAAAGTCCAAAATAATTTTTTGAATTTATTAAATAATTAAATTTATTCCGAAAATTAATTAAATAATCATATCCATATTTTTCATGATCCACATTCAATTTATAATATCCGAATCATCAATTTCAAAATCCAAATACACAGCAGCGATCGGCACGAAATTCTGAACAATCGGAAAAAAATAATTTTTCCGTTTTTTTAAATAATTAATATATTTTAATAATTTTAGAATTAATATAATATTATAAATTTCCAGAATTTCGAAATCTTTAAATAATTCAAAAATAAAACCCTATTATGTCACATCAAGGTTTTATATTAAAATAAACATACTTAACTTTAAACTAAACCCATTTTAACTTAATTAAACATCATAATCTAATCCTCAACTAAATAAACTAATCTAACCACCTAAACTTACTTAACTTAGACTAAGCACACTTAGGGCATCATTAACCGTCCAATCGAGATTTAGTGAGTTAAACTCACCTGATTAACGAACCGAGCGGACCAAAATGACGAGGACAACGCGAGGATCGACTTTCCTCAAGGCGGGCCGAGCATCCGGGCTCGGGAAGGCGGCCAAAACGGGCCAGACTTGGGCTGCCATACCCATTTTTCCAGCCACTAATTTGGGGCCGAGAAGGGTGGATCCGGCGCCGGTTTGGGCGGAGAAACGACGGAGAAGCAGCGGCTGCTCGGATGGTGGCACACGGTGGCTAGGCGGGGTCTCACGGCGGCCTCACGGCGGCGGGACGAGCTCCGAGCTCCGAAATGCGCGAACCGGAAGCGAAGGCGGTGGCGGAGAGGTGAGGCGGACGCCGGCCCGGAGCGCGGGCGCACGCGGCGCAACGGCGGAGCGAGCGAGACGGTGAGCGGCGAGCGGGCGGAGGAGGCGTGCGGCCCGACGGTGCTACTCCAGCGTCCATCCCTACATTTTCTGATCTCGAGCAGCAACCATGGAGATGGAGAGAGGCTTCGACGGAAGTTGAGGAAGGTGGGAAGGCGGAGGGCGCACGCGGCCAGGAGCGACGACGCGTGCGGCGAGCTCCGGCGATGACGGGCGAGCGGATGGCCGAGCGGCGGTTGGGCGTGCAGCTAGCCTAGCCGGTCGCACATCCTCCCCCCCCTTTTCTCTCTCTTCTCAAGGTTGAGGAAGAAGTGGTGGGACCTCCTCACTTTTTGAGGACCAATTAGCACTTGCCACTTGTCAAGTTCTCCTTCAATTTGGCCAACCACCATGACATAGGGTGATGTCATCTTCCACTAAAATTCCAATTCTTCACAACTATCTTCAATAGGTTCAATTTCATTTTCCACCGAGGCGTAAAATCTTGTACAACCAATTCTTCAATTCCATTTGATTCTCTTCCAATTGAATCAAATTGAAGTCCATAAAATTAATCCGATGTCACCACACTTCAATTCACATCTTCACTTGTCTATATAATCAACTTAGATCTCAAAAGCGCGACCAAAAGTGGCCTACTAATTTCTCGAGCCAAATTAGCCATTTCTTGATTATTTTGCTGAAAAACTCGATTGCATGAAAAATTTTCCCAAAGATGATTCAATAATCTTGAAATGATTTGTGACACACCCGGACTTCCAATTTCTGAATTCGATCTCAATTCCACGGTTAATTTCACTTTGGCATGATACTAGCGCGGCCCAACCTATCGGGTAGCCTTTAGAAATTTTCATGCATTTGACCTGTGGTTGATCATCTCAAGCCACAATGTACATCTTTGAAACATTCGACTTTCGGTTGTCGAGGTAATCTCAAGGTTTCAAATATGAACACGGGTACCCAATCGATAGAAAAGTCGGTCCGGTCGATCGACAAGGATTATGAGATCCGATCACCCATACCTGATCACATGTCTCTGTCGAGTCGACTTATCTCCGATTTCTAATCAATTTTTAATTGTGTCGTAATGACCCTTACAGATTAGCTCGATCGAAAGATCACTTTCTAGTCAAATTCTTGAGTCTAATGCATTAGAAACTCTTAACGGCTTCACCCGATAGACTAGTTTTCACATGAATGGCCGACTCAAGGAAAGGAACTATATGCGTGCCAACGAAATGCCCGTCTCAATTTATTGAAAATAGGATTGGAAAATCGGGATGTCACACCCACTCTTGATTTGATATCTTGATTTTTCAATTTTGGTTTCAATTAAATAAGTCGGACATTTCATCTTTGCACCTATAGCTCTCTACTCTGAGTTGGCCACTCATGAGATAACTAGTCTATCAAGTGAAGCCGTTAAGGAATCTAAACGCAATAAACTTGAGAATTCGACCAGAAACCGACTGCTCGACCGTGCTAATCTGACGGAGTCATTATGGCACAGATCGATTAGAGACTAAAGATAGGTTGACTCAACAAAGGCATGTAATTAAGTGTGGGTGATTCCATCTGATTGCACAAATCTTGTCGATCGGCACTAGACCGATTTCTCTGTCGTTTTTGTACCTTGTGTCCATATTTGAAACCTTGAAATTTTCACGACAACTGAGAGTTCCCAATGTGTCGAAGATGCACTTTGTGGCTTGAAAATAATCAACCACAGGTCAATTGTACTGAAAATTCCTAAAAGCTACCCAGTAGATTAGAACGCGCTAAAATCATGCCAGATTGAAATTAACTGTGAAATTGAACCCGATTACAGAAATTGAAAGTTTTGTCAAGTCACAATCCATTTTAGGAACATCAATTCATCCTTAGAATATTTTTCTACAAACCGAGATTTTTGGCGGAAAAGTAAGGTAAGGCCGTTTTTGTTCGAGATTGTCAGAGGGCCGTTTTTAATCGAATCTTTGGGAATCAAGTTGGATCATTTGATGGGGAAAGTTCATAAAAAGGTTGAGGACACATGGGTTAATTTAATTGAGTTTCAATTGGATGGAATTGATTGAGAATTGATTGAACTAAGTGTACAAGATTTCATGCCATGGCGGAAAATGAAATTGCAACCACTGGATTAAGGTTATGGGAGATTAGAGATAATGGAGTATGACATCATCAAGAAATGTCATGGTGGGCCATTTTTGTTGGATTAAAGAAAGAGAAAGAGAAAAAAAAAAAGTGGTCCCCTCCTTCTCTCTCCTCCCTTTCTCCTTCCTTTCTCTCGTCGACCTTCTCTCCTCCATCTCTCCTTGTTGCTTCAAAACCCAGCAATCGAAGAAGCCTTGAAATGGAACCAGCAGCCGTCGCAGCCGCAGCCGAGTCGTTGTCACCTCATGCCGCACGCCGTTCGTTGCTCCACCCTAGCCGCACGCCCTCCGCCTTCCTCTCTTCTCTCCTACTGCTGGTCGACCAGCCCCTTTTTTCCTATTGTGTCTTTGCAAAACCAGAAACCGTAGAGGAGAAGCCAAATTAGCCCCTCACATCATCGCACTCCCCGCCGTCATGCCGGACCACCGTTTGCCGCCTCTCCTCGCACAAGCTGCCCCGCTCGTCTCCGCCTCCATCTCGCCAGCTCCTCTGTTCTAGCAGCCATTCCAGATCTGGGGAAGCTCAGTTGGAGCCGTCCAGCCCACCTCTGGCCACCGTGAAGCCCCGCCTAGGTTTGGTTTAGCTCCTCCGCCCATTCCCGACCCAAACCAGCATTGGATCCGCCCTTTCCCTTCCCCTAACCAGCAACAAATAGAGAGGAAAAAATGGGTATCACATTGGAGTTTCCCCTGTTTTAGCCGGCTTCCCGACCCGGAAGCTAGGCTTGCCTTGGAGACTATCGACCCTCGCATCTTCCCCGTCATTTTAAGCCGTTCGGCTCGTTAATCGAGTGAGTTTATCCTCTAATCCTTACTTAGTAAGTTAATTATGCTTAAGGGGTGTTTAGATTAGTCTAATTAGATTTATGTGGTTAAATTAGATTATTTTAATTAGATTAGTTGTATGATTATTTTAATGGATGTTTAATTAGGGCTAATTGTATGTTTAAATTAGTGTAATCTAGTTTAAGCCATAATTAATATTTTTAATTAATTAATTATTTCGAATTTTTAAATTTTATTTTATTAAACTATATTATTATAATTTAATATTTAATTATTTAATTTTCGGAATTAAATTTAATTATTTAATAATTTCGAAAATTTTGCTGAGATGGCCGGTCGTTAGAATTTCATGTTGATCGCAGCAGTGCGATCGGTTTGTGCTAATTGTATGTTTAATTTATAAATTGAGTGGAATAATGGTTATGGTTAATTATTCCAAAAGTGTGGAATTGAGTGATATTGATGAAGTTTTGGTATTTAACTTGAAAATACCTGGTGTTGGCTTTTGGCACCGTAATTGGTTTGTATGACTAGTTTGAATCGATTGATTGATTAGATTGAATGGATGGATGTTTATGTGGGGATTCATCCCAAATCTATTTAATTTTGGTATTTGATTGGAATTTGATTGTGAAAGGTTGTGAATAGATCTAAAAAATCATCAAAGCTTGGCTGTGCCCTGTTGGGCCGTGATATACCACCGAATTGGGAATCGGTCGTGCCCAATGGGGCCGTAAATTTGCCACCTAATAAAGGTCGCGCCCGTTGGGCCGTAAATTTGCCACCTGATAAAGGTCGCGCCCGTTGGGCAGTAAATTTGCCACCTGATAAAGGTTTTGCTTGTTGGGCCATAAATTTGCCACCTAATAAAGGTCATGCCCCTTGGGCCGTAAATTGCCACTGGACAAAGGTCATGCTTGATAAGGCCATAATCCGCCACCTATTAAAGGTCGCGCCCATTGGGCCGTAATTTACCACCTAAAGATAAGTCATGTCCTTTGGACCGTGGTTTGTAGTGGAGGATTCATTAAGTTCGGCTCGTTGAGCCGAGAGTGAAATTGGAATTGGAACGCTTGAGATGATTGGAGAGTGGTTTTGATGACATGTAATCGACTTAGTCAATTAATTGATGACTTCAATTTGAATGAAGTATTTGAGTGATTGATTGATTGATATTTGAAATGTACTAATTTGCAAGAAGAATCAAAGGTGAGGTAAGTCCTCTATCCTATTTGTGTGGCTAGAGCGTCTTGAGGCGTATTTTCTTCCTAATCAGGTCTTAGAGGGTGGATTCACTGAGACATTGTCTCACCTCATCGTGGGCTTAACATTTTTAGGTCCTTAAATGGCGATCGTGGAGGACTTGAAGCCATGGACATTTGTGGAGGTGGAAACCGAAGAATCGGTGAACGTGTCTGACTAGTTGGTCATAGGACGGTTCCCTTTTTGTTGAACTTGTCTATTTTGTAGATAATTTGGTGTTGCATATAAACCTATGTATTTATAAGAAAGCTTGTTTGGTTGTGATTGATTGCTTGCTTTTCTATCCCAAGTTAAATGTTGTCAGGGGATTTGTTTCGCTTCCGCATGTGCAATAAAAATGAATGGGTTGGCGACGTGTCCTAGAAGTCACATTTTTATTGATCGCAGTGAGATGTGCGCATGCTCGAGGTTCAGGGCGATTGTTTATGGGATAATTAGTATGAATGGCTTTTATTTCATGCCGGTGCATGTGGTTGATAGTTATTTGGTAAATTGTTTGGTGAGGATCACTCAAATTCTAATTTGAGATTAGAATTGGGAAACATGTTTCTATAAAGATCCTATAGATGAGTGATCATGAGTAGAGGACTCCTAGAGAGAACCTTTAGACCAATTACTCGAGGTGGTATGCCGACAAAGATCGTTACCCAAGGTGGCCGTGGCGAAGTGCCGGCTTAGACCAGAGTGAGTGTAAGAGTATCGCTTCAGGTCGATCTAGTGTAGTAGCACCGAGTGATCCTAGGTTCGATGGGATCGTTTCGGCGCTAGTGTTCTTTGGGAGCTTGTTGAGCCAGTAAGCTAAGGACCAAGCCGCTGCTGTTGTCGATGTATTTACCATCACCAATGTTGTAACTATTGTTGTTGCTGCGCCTGTTGAGGCCCAAGCTAGAGTTGTGATCTGGGAGCAAGTCGAGGTTCAGATTCAATAGAGATGGAAACTAGTTTGGGAAGGAGTTGATGATTGGAGAAAAGTATCCCATTTCCGTCCAACTGGAAATGTGGGATGGTTAAGTCAACAATGGATCAGAATGGAGTGCGTCGTGCTGACGGAAGCCGACATGGATTAGCCCCATGTCTTGGTAAGACGGGTGCTTGTTCAGTATAAGAAAGAACGCATGCTGTCACCTGACAGTAGGTAGGGGACTCACCGATTGTGTGCCAAGTTTGAGAAAAGAAGTGTGAGTTAGCTTGGTGATCAAGTACAATGGGAGCATGCTTTGAATGTGGCCAGCATGGCCATTGGCCTAGGAACTGTTTGTGTAAGTCCAAGAGGACTCGAGCATCGCTACCGCCGATAGGATGCCACTAAGATGGCTAGAAGAGCATGAATGGATCAACCATGCATTGATCAAGGGAAGAATGTTTTTGAGATTTTTTATTAGAGTAGCGTAGCATGATTTTGAATGAAGGTTGTGGAGTTTTCGTCATGCTAATAAAGTAATAGGAAGATGAATTTCTGACTATGGTTGTGTTAGAAGGGTTTTCTTATATATGACTTGGAAGTCATTTATAAAAGGTTTGGCTCGAGGAGCTTTTTGTTGTTACGAATTGTGGCAGTGATATAATTCAGTTTGTTCAGTTAGCTTACGAAAGTTTTGAATTACTGAAAATCATAAAGGACCTTCAATCCCTGTTATTCGTCACTGAAGAACTGCCAGGTCTGCTGTCAGAAAGGGAAATAAAGTTCGTGATTGAATTAGCAATCGAATCAGAGCCCATCCCTAAGGCTCCTTATCGGATGGTGTTATTTAAGTTTAAAGAACTGAAAGTGTTGATGCAGGAATTGTTAGATAAATGATTCGTATGTTCTAGTGCATCACCTTGGGGAGCACCATTTTTGTTCGTGAAGAAGAAAGATGGTTTGTTGTGTTTGTGCATCGATATTCTCCAAGATCGACTTGAGGACATGGTATCATTAGTTGAGAATCAGGAAGAAAGACATACCAAAGCTGACATTTCGCACTTGATATGGCAATTGTGAGTTTATTGTATTATCATTCGATATGACGAACACTCCAGCTGTTTATATGGATCTGATGAACATAGTGTTAATTAAGTACTTGGATCAGTTTGTGATCGGGTTCATTAACATTATTCTGGTGTGTTCGAAGAGTGCTAAAGAGCATGAGAGACACTAGAGGATGATACTTCAGATCTTGAGGACTCTTAAATTTTACGCTAAGCTTAACAAATGTGAGTTTTGGTTAACTTGTATGGTGTTCCTAAGTCATGTGATTTCAGGAGAAGGAATCTCCGTGGATCCCGTCCAAGATAGAAGCAGTGAACAGTTGGCCAGATTGACTACAGTGACAGAGATCATAAGTTTTCTGGGTTTAGCAAGGTATTATAGACGATTGGTGGAAGGGTTTTTAGCTTTAGTGTCGCCATTGACAAGATTACAGAAGAAGGAAGAGAAGTTTGTGTGGACAAACAAGTCTGAGCATAGTTTCCAAGAGCTTAAGTGGAGGCTTATTACCACACTTATGCTGACCATTCCATCTAGTCCTAGAGGATACGAGATCTACAGTGATACATCATTTAGAGGACTGGGTTGCGTGCTAATATAGCATATAGCAAGGTTGTTGCATACTCATCCCGCCAATTGAGACCTCATGAATTGAATTACCCGACGTGTGACTTGGAATTCGCAGCAATTATTTTCTCTCTGACGATTTAGAGATATTGTTGGTGTGAAGAAAAGACTCCAAATCTTCGCTAACCATTAAAGTCTCAAAGTATTTATTATCTCAAAAGGAATTGAATATGAGATAGCGCTATGAACCAGCCTTCTCGAAAGTATTTTGTATTCATCAGTTTGTAGTTGTTGTAATAAAAGTAATTTCATGGATTGTGGGATCATCTTATTATGGTATATGGAGAGCTACATTTAGCTGATTCTAATCCATATTCGGTGCAAATGTGATTGATAAAACATGATGGACTGATATTTATGATACTCGCGAAACGAGAATATATTAAGTGGTTTGTGATCGTCACATCAATGGTTGATTTGAGGTGTGTCTTCATTCATGTCCCATAATTAATTGACATGTGTTTCCTTAGTTAGATTAGAAAAAATAAAAATAAAAATTTCTCTTCTTCCTCCTCCACCCATTTTTTTCCCTAACCTAGCCATCATCAATGGCCATCGGTGCTGTCGGCTCTTGATAGTTGGTCGTCCATGGCCATCAACGACCCATTCAGGCGTTTATCTAGTTGGCTCTTGATATTTTGCCGTCCACCTTCGGCTCCGAACAAGCCGTCGTTGCTCACGGCCATGAGTTCCAAATCTGGAACCATGGCCATGAGCACAACGGCTTTAGAGCCATGACTGTTAAAATCGAACGGCGAAACTTGAGGTCCCTATCGCTTGTTTCAGACAATGCAACTTGAAAATGAAAAAGAGAGAAAAGAAAAAGTGACGATGAAGTCAAGGGAAGGAACATCGTTTGCTTGCCATGGCCATGGCGGGACTTCTAGATTTGCAACCATAGCTCCAATGACATTGGCTCATCCATGGCTGAGCGATGGTAATCTACTTCAAATGTGCAACTCTATCCCCTTGACTCCAGATGTGATCAATGGCAACAAATTTAAGGGAAGGAACGTCAACCACAAACACAATGGAGAGGGTTGGACGCTCCGTATTCGTTGCCTTAAACGTGGCATTGGCAACTCCTCCGGTGGTGACGGCGGAGGGAGGCATAAAGTTGGGCTCAAGGTGGGCCTAGATGGAAGAGGAAAAGTGAGGTGGATGGAGATTTCTTATTTTGTTCATCTAAATCCACCTCTATATGTACATGTCAATTTGTAATTGGTTCAGTGTGGAAAAATGCATGCCACATCAACAATTGATGAGACACTTAGGGGGTGCATGACAAATACCTATTTCTGTTCCAAAAATAATTTTTCTATTCTGGATCTATTTCTAGAATAGAAATTCTTTTGATAAACTTATTCCGTTTTTCTATTTCTGGAATAGATTTCTTTTCTAGAAATAAGTTCGGAATAGAAATCAGAAGTAGAAATTTGCTACTTCTCTATTTCTGGAACAAAAATGAGAAATAAAAATTTGTCTCATCGTTCGTCAAATGGTCCTTCATCCGTTGCCGCTAACCACCATCCGCCGGTCACTGACCGCCACCGTCAACGGTCACCGGTCACCGGCTACCACCGCAGCCGCCGCAGCCACCGCGTTCATCACCACTATCCGCTGGTCTATGATTGTTCGAAAGGAAGAAATTTTGTGTTGTTATTAAACGAATTTCTATTTTTAAAGTATAAATTTTGTGTCATTATCAAACGGTTATTTTTGCTTAGAAACTCTTCTAGAAACTATTTCTGGAACATAATGGTTGTCATGCGCGCCCTTACAAACCACTAAAGATTTTGTCGCGTGAAGTCCTCATGATCCTTCACGAACAATTTTTGCATGCCATGTTGATAAGCTTCCAAAACTACGTGTCGTGTACACCATTAATATAATTGTTTGAATAATTACCGTGGGTCAATGTAATTTACTTAACTTATGATGTAGTGAGATTGCAATAATGAGCTTGCCATTTAAATGGTGAACACTAGAGGAATTCTATGTAGCTTAAAATATTCCATTACGAGTGTGAAAGTCCTATGTTAAGGCCTAGGGGATCACCTTTTCTGTCCCTTTTTCAAGCTAAAAATAATTATGCTAATTGTACATATACTCCAAATATAAAAGGTTGATTTGGTTGGCAAGACAATGATCGGGAAAATTGGTATTAAAAAATCCCTACATTTCTTATATCTTATCTTGCGTAGGAAAAATATTATATATAACAATTGATGGACCTATATCCAATTCAAGATAGTGTCTAGTGAAGTTAGTATTCTGATAAAATCTAGTGAGGGCGAGGGTCAATCACCGCCACTCGATATTGGTGAGTGGGACACAATCACCGGGCATGCGAGAGCAAGTACGCCTCTTGCTTGCTCTACTTATGGCAAGGCCCTTCCCTTGGCTTGGTCGTGGTTTGTCAACCCTTACCATGGCCCGTGCAAGGCTCGCCAACAGTCACCTCCACTCCCCAGGGCTATCCTCCTCCCATTTCGATCCGTCGTTTCTTTGTCGTCTCTCTCTCTCTCTCTCTCTCTCTCTCTCTCTCTCTCTCTCTCTTCTTATGATTTTCATCTTCTTTTTTTAATATTTTATTTTGGTCCTTTTTTTTTTTTTCCATTTTGACGTCCATTCGGCGTCACATCTATGCCATGTACCTAAAAAGAGAAGGAAAAATTAAAAAAAAAATTTGATCTAAGTGTTTCATATACCTAAAACTAAAGAATTGAATGCATGAATTTTGCAAGTTTTAGGATTGAAATAAATGAAAGAAAGCTTAGGAATTCTAAGGACATGGGGCATAACCATGAAAAGAGTTTAGGCCTCTAGCTGTAATATTTCCCATATCTCAAATCATGCAAATTCGCACAGTCCAGAACTAATAATATTACACGTAAGTAATAAAGAAAGAAAAAAAAGAAATTGAAATCCAATATTTTGCCCCTTCATGATGCAAGACAGCAACTCCTCTGATTCCTCCCATGGAAAAATTTAGTTTCAAATTTTTAAGGGAAAAAAGTACTCAACATATCAATTGGATCTAAGTTTACTAAAACACTTGAGCAAATATGTTATGACCTAATTATGATAAATTAGCTACTCTAATTATGATAAATTAGCTACTCCACATGACATGGAATTTTTTATGTGAGACTTCTTCATCCGACTCTATAAAACAACTTTATATTCATAAGTTTCCATTCTTTGCATTTCTTTTTTTATTTATTTGGCGCGAGAGCTCTATTGGTGTTTTGTGTTTCGTCACTACGTCATTATAGCATGTCCATTTCATGGAAGCTTCATCTACTTTAAGTCAAGGAAATTGAAGATGTTAATGTCAAAAAAAGGGTAGATCCCACCAAATCAATAAGGTAGGCGCGTGCTTTCCGATTTCAGGCATCCACCTCGAGTTGGAATATCTTATTGGAAGAACCCCCACGTGCTCAAAACAAAGAAAACCACGTTTGGAACTTGTGGCACCCTCGATCTGGTAAGGTCGCCACAAATACCTATCACTCCACCTAATGAATACTAGTTACATATCTTTGTTTCGAGGTTAAAAAAAACCGTAGTTCATGGGCATATATATTTTTTTAAAAAAAAAAAAAAAGAATCCGGCGCAGCTCATAGCGAAAATAAGGACAAATCACACCATCCTCTACTCCCAAAATGATGATACAATGCACACCAACTACACAGCGAAGGAAATCATAAAGCCGAGCCACTTTTTTTTATATTCTTATGATGGACATCTCGGGTCGGTACAACCAAAAAGCCAAGACTTTAGCTAAACTTGGCTACAACTCAAAAGAGAGATCTTGACCACCTATATCGATCATGTATAACCCTCCATCTATAAGTGTCGGCTATCCCAAAAAAAAGGTGTTAGCTCCCACTCCTCACACGAGCCATCACACCCACCCTGGTGCATCGGGTGGTGGCGGCGGCAACATCCCTAGCATCACTCCACCACGACGGACGTGGACAAACAAGAACTCCTGGGTGACCAAGCCCCTAGCCAGGCCCACGTTATACATCACCAGCACATGAACTCGTATGAACACCAAACCAGGGATGGTGACACAATTATGCTCCATATGCTCAACCTCCATGTCAGATGGAAGGCCGTAAAAGGTATCGTGCGTGACCGGAGAGAGATGCATCTTTCTAATCTGAAATGTTGATCCCCAAATGGGTGAGTACAACCACTCAACAGGTAAAAGATCCATTAAACTACTCAATGCATCAAACAGAACAATCATGACATCATAGTAGAGTACATATAGTTCATACATGTTAAAAATGTCTTACCTTTCAGCCATGCACATTTCATCAAAAACAGCCATGTATATAAGTCACTATGTCATGTGCATATACCACCATGCACTTGTACGTGTAACATCTTTCTACCATGCATACATGTCACCATACTATATGCACATACCACTATGCACTTACACATATTATATCATATAGCCATGCATACATGTCACCATACCATGCATGATTCAATTTTAGCTTTTTATCTTTCAATTGGGTCACCACATTTTCCTTTCTCGAGACAAGTAATTGCATCCCACATTTTATCACTCACACCCAATCTGGCATCGCGAGGAACCTCTAGCACACACCTCCGGGCATCCCGACACTCCGGGCATCGTCGGCTCACACCTCCGACGGTGTCCTCATTTATCATAATTCATGTTCACAATTGTGTCTCAATATTAACATGGCACATGATGTGATGGCAACAAGGTCAATTTCAGCTTTTGATTTTATATGTAATGCTAAATATAGTCACATGTGCAGCAAGATTCAATCACTTAAAAACAATATAATTCATGGGGCAAACTCATGGATTATTGCTATTATCTTAGAAATGGATTGCGTTCTTTTAATTTACACTTCTTAAAATTTAGTGATTTGCCCTAATGATTTCTAAGAATTTAATACATCGTAGGCAAGCTCTAGAGGCATTTATCTCATGAAGAACACAACACCACCAGAATTTCATACAAAACAGAATAGTCCATGCATTATAGCTTTTGAAATTTGCACAATCCAGCTTACACAGTTTTAGAAAAATTTCCGATTAAATACCCAAATGAACTTCAAAATTTATGAAATTCGAATATGTGAGAGACAAGACCATCAGGTAGATACTTTATGAAGACATCGAAGTCAAATTCGTCCTAGATAATTAAATATGGACAGTTTAAAATGCCTGTTCCTAATATCGTAATTCCAAATCTCACCATCTCCAAAGGACCACGATTTCACCTACCTATTCTTGTTTTTTTCTCTAAATTTTTGATATGTTAAACCTCAGAATGTTCTTTAGAACTTTCATTAAGAAATCAAAGTGAAATTTCAACAAAAAGATTGCCTTACAGTCCATGCATTCATCAAGGGTGGATACCAAAATCTCCAGATCCAGTCTTTCCAAAGAATAACGATTTCACCCACTTATACTTGTTTTTTTGTCCCAAATTTGAGTATTTCATACTCCAAGAAGTCATTTATAACTTTCATTTAGAGATCAAAGCCAAAATTCAACTAGAACATCACATGCAAATCACTAGAACATCCAAGGTCGAGTTGTTTTTCTCAAGAACAGTACACTAGACTAGAGCACCACTCTTATAACTTCAATTTTTCACATTCTATACATCCGAAATTGTTACCATTCAATCACACACACTATGCACAGCATGCAAGAGTAGATCAAGGGATCCCACTTGCCTCCAAACCAAGCAAACAGCGATCACAACAACGAGACACGGCGGCAACGGACGGCGGTGAGCAAAGTGGATGATAGACGGACGGCCCTCCTCCTTTCTCTCTTCCTTTCTTCCTTTCCTATCCTTCCTCTCTTTCTCTCCTCTCTCTCTACCGTGCGACATACCTCTCTCTCTCTCTCTCTCTCTCAATTCCTTTCGCTCCATTTGTCACTTTTCCCCTAATTTCCTTCCCTCCATCATTAGCCATCATTAATCTTGCATGGCTTAACACTTGGCCATCTTTTTAGGACAAATGGGGGAGGCATGCAAACCGGTCTCTCCCCCCCCCTTCTTCGTGCGGTCGATGGCCCCTCATGGGCCTATGGGCCGGCCATTTTGGCCCATCTTAGGCCCAACACTCTTGGGCCTAAGACCCAAGCTTAAATGACCCAAGATTAACCCCTTTAAAAAAAAAAAAAAAAAAAACAGCTTAATCCCTATTTATACAAAGTACTAAATTACAAATTTAAATGGCTATAATACTTTGTAACATAGATTAATAAAGTCCAACTTATAAAATTCATGACCAAAAAGAAAACATAATTTCCTCATCAAATAAATCTGGATCTCACATGGGCACGGAACATGTTTCTAAGAAAATATTCACCCATTAGGTGCTCGGCCATTAATTCTATTACACTTCTTTGGTTTAAAGACCATAACATAGGTCAATGCTGCATCCATTGCCCTTCCAAAGGTTGTAAGGCATCTAGAGGTTGCCACGGAGTTTTAGGATGCCACAAGACCCCTTAAGTGCCTTAACTTTGCACAAAGGGACACTTAAGGTGCCATAACTTACAAAAGGTACACTTAAGTGCCAAAATCGGAGTAGAAGGGATCACTTGAGTGCCAATCCAGCCAAAGTCTGGCCAAAATGCGGACGTGGCATTTTTCCGACGAATCGAGCCCAAAACAATGCCGTTTTGCATGCTAACGTGGCAAAATAATGCAAAAACGGCGTCGTTTTGGGCTAACGTGGTAAAAAAAAAAAAAAATAAATTAAAAAAATTTAAAATAAATTTAAAAATATTAAAAATTAATAATTTAAAAATAAATTTAGTTAAAATATTAAAAAAATTAAAAAATTAAAAATAATAATAATAAGGAAAGGGGGGGAGGCGAGGGATCAGCCCTTAAGTATTCCTTTGTGCAAAGTTATGACACTTGAAGTGTTCTTTTGCCCAAAGAAAACAATTGTTGAGGGCACAAAAGAACATTACCAGGTGGAGGAAAGAGAGAGATATATATTATAGCATTATTCTACAAAAAGAATTGCCTTTTTTATGGCCTAAACTTTAAATACAAAAGGTTATCTAGCATAAGAATTTGATAACTCATCGGTATTTTCAAAGTTATCTATGTATTTGTATTCAAAAAGTTATACCACAAGTTATCTAGCATAAGAATTTGATAACTCGTTGGGAGATATACCGACATTTAGCCACGGTCTCAGCTCAGCATAAACTAAAAGATAATCAGAGGATGAATAATTTATTCCTTAAAAAAATATTAAATGCTTCAACCCGGCATCTCTAATGATAGTACACAAGAAGTCATAAGAAAAGGAATTTCAATTCAACTCAATATTTTGTAGCGTTAAGATGTTAATAGAGTAAGATAGTAATGCCTCTTACTCCTCCCATGGCTAAATCTAGTTATCATTTTTTTTTTCAAGGGAAAAATAATCCTCTTTTGAATTCTCCTGCATTTGGAGCTAGTTGAGACGTGCTATGAAAGTATGTTGCCTTATGTCCGAATACATTAATATATCTAGTTACACCTAACTTCACTGAAAAAAAAAATCTTAGGCGTTATAGAAATACAATAAGTTCAAAAACTTTCAAAATGTGCAATTAAGTTCAAAAATTTGTCACGAAAATGCAATCAAATCCTAAAACTTTCAAAAACTATAATTAAATCTTAAAACTTGTCACGAAATACAATCAAATCCTAAAATTTTCAGAAATTGTAATCTACGAAAGGACTTCATTGAATCATTTTGATAAGTTCTATAATTTAATTGCATTTTTTAAAAAGTTTTTTAGGATTTTTTTGTGATATGTTTTATAATTTAATTGCACTTTTTGAAAATTTTAGAACTTAATTACACTTTCATTAAAATTTATATTGAACATCCCAGATTTAAAAATGAATCACGAGCTAACTAAAATGAATTAACTACTCTATATTAGAAGAAATCCCCAATTTGTGAGGTATTTCATATTACACCCAATAGAGCCTAACTTGAGCAGTTTTGTAATCCATTTGATCTTATAAGTTAAAGATAACTATATTTTCGAAAACCTTAAATTCCTTTCAATTTGTCTTTCAATTTTTTTAGCTCTAGAGCTCTATTGCTGTTCATGTTTCACGACTATGGGACATTACATCTCATGGAAGCTTCATCTTCTTTAAGATGATGCTCTGAACAGTTACGCCTCGCAGAGCATCGACTAGGCAAGCCCGACCCTTGTTGGTCATGATGTATGCTAGCCAACATTGAAAAGAGAAAGGAAAGAAAAATAAGATAAAAAATGTTAAATTTTTCAAAATTATGAAAAAAATGTCTATATCATCGCCAAACGTGTCTCATAGGACCACGGCATCAACATTAGCAATGTCAAGCCTAAATTAGTCGGATGTACTCAATTAGCAAAACATGAAAAGAAATTTATGACTAAATTAATTCAATTGAAATGTTTAAGACTGAATGAATACAAATACAATAAATTTAGGATTTTTTAGATACTTTTTTCCTTTTTCTCCATTAGTGTTTTCGGACCTTGCGAGGGAAAACCTTTGAATCTCTCTTCACCAGACCACCACTTTGCGGCACGAAATTTCTTGTTTTGACCAAGAGTTTCTATTTTGCTTGTGGGTTTTTCCTCCTGTTTTTTGCGAGGTAGACTGCGCAATAATCCGCCTACACCTCTTCATCGACGTTTTGGCCACGTTGAAATTCTACCCACGAGCTGCGTAGGAAACTTTTAGTATGTTTATGAAGAGCCCTTTTTTTTTCCCGAAGGTTTGACTTTTCAATGAAGCCTCTTCCTTGCATTCTAATTGCAAGTGGACATGGGTCTAGCTCAAAGAGACAAATTGGAACTTTTCTCCCCCCGGGTTGGATTAGATGTTCAGTTCTTTTTATTCTTGTGTTCTTCTCAGAAGCATTCTGTGTTCATCCGTTTATATTTGTTGTAATTAAGTAAATTGAAAGATTGTGGGATCATCTTCTTGTTGTAAATGGAGATTTAGGTTCAACTGATTTTGATCCATGTTCAATGCAGATGTGATTGACAAAACTGTGATGGATCGATGTTCATGATACTGACAAAACCGTTTTTATAGGAATGGTTGAATTTGCGAATCAATTTCTGCAGCAAACCCCTCATGATCCTTCATTGATACATTGAGCATGTAATGTCGATAAATTTCAAAACCTACATATTGTGTATGCCGTTTATATAATTATACCGAAAGGTCTCATATATCTCTTGTCTACTTTTGCCTTGGACATGGAGTACTCCCCGAATAAGATGAAGAGGTCTAGTACATTGAAATTTTGTAAATCGAACTATTCTTACAATGGGTTGATGTAATTTATCTAATTTGGTGACAAGCTAGCCAATTAGACTTTGCAATCCAAAGGATTTGATGTAGCATAAATTGAACATGATAAGGCTAGTAAATACACCTAGAGGGGGTGAATAGATGTTCAAGAAAATTTACACAAGATTTTAACAAGTTAACTTGTCTTTCAAGAATAATAAAGTGATTATGTAAAAGACTATAAACAGTTAAATAAAGCAATGAATTAATGTAAGGAGTATAGGGAAAGAGAATTAAAACACAAAGTTTATAGTGATTCGGCTTAGATCAAGCATACGTCCATTCTCCTGCACTGACAGCCCACTAGCTGGATTTCACTAAGAACCAAAAGAAATTTTACAGTCTCATGTCATTGATTCCATAGTATATAAATTCTACTATACTTCCTCAAGGTCTCATAAGTCTCTCTTTTGAGTACAAATAAAGCTTTAGCGATTGAGATAGCAAAGAACTAGGAGCTTTAGACTTTGGAATTTTTCTTCACACATACACTCGAATAACTTGAGCATCTTCCTTATATATTCCTCCATGCATTTTCAATCGTTGGCATTTTCCAAAGGAGTTCTTCCAATCTACCCGTTAAACAGAATCAATCAAGAAGATATTGAGTTATTTAAGGAATGTGATAATAGCTCACCAATCATGTTCACCCATACAATCAAGATCTAGGTTTCCATAAGTAGAATCTTCCAAGTATACTTCACCATTCAACAGATCTAATTATCCAAATTGATTCAAATAATTGATTATGATTTGCTATCTCTAGCCGTATGATTTTCAACAAACCATATGAACCGAATCCTTAAAGATAAACTTAATCTAGATAAGTCTTCTCTTCATCGGTTTGAAACTGTCGGCGAGGGTAGACTTGAGTCTTGAGTCTTGCAGTCTTCAGACTTTGACGATAGAGTCTGGAGTTCGTCAGACTTTAACACTTAGTCTACAAGTCTTTAGACTAAACTGATGGAGACATTTTGTCAACTTCAAAACAATAAGGAAGTTTTCTCCAACAATTTCCCTCTTTTAGATGATGACAAAACTTTCCTGCAGATTTGAAAACTTTTGTCCTGCAAAACAAATCTTAAGCAATACAGAATATCTCATAAATGAGTGGATTAGGACATGGATAATATCGATTAAACATGTTAGTCCTGCAAAATACTTATCCTTCTATAATCATTATCACGGCCTAAGTTACTGCAAGTATCAAAAAATCAAATCAAAGTACTTTAGCAATCAAGTAGTAGCAATCAAGCAGTCTAAAGTCAAAGGTCAAATCCACAAAAAGTCAAATTTGCAAAAAGTCCAATTTGCATCAAACTTCTCCCCCTTTTTGTCAACAACAAAAAGTGAAAAACAAATAAAAAGAGTCGTTTGAAAATAGTGGGGTCAGAATCATGGCTACTTAGGAAGGCGAACAAGCTTCTCCCATAGAATTCATTGTCTTCTCAAGCCTTGCAAAATGCTCCTTTAGTGACTGTAAATCTTCACCATTCACATTAATCTGCACTTGAGTCTTTAAGGCAAGTAACTGTTCTTGCAAAGACATTGAAGTGGCCATGAAAGCTTTCTTGAAGATTGTGACATCCTGAATTTTGATCCCATCCCGAATATATGAAATGGACATCTCGTTGACGCGCTAATGGTCATTTTTCTTTGAGCTGATCACTCATGAGTTAACCAATCTATTGGGTGAAGTCGTTAAGGGATATAACCGCGGTAAAATCCCTAAAAGCTACTCAATAGGTCGGATCGGACTAAAATCACATTCGGCCGATTTTAACCAGGAAATTCAATTCGATTTCGGGAATCGACATTTCGAGCATGTCACGATTCATTTATAGGACGTCATCTTGTCTTTTGGAGAAATTCCATCGAGTCCGAGATTTTTATGGAAAATCGTTCGGATGTTGCGGAAAATTAACAGAAATTTGTATATACCAAATTTAAGAGAGTTTTGATCTTCAAGCCGAGCTATTTGGCGATGGGCACTTACATAAATGGTATGGGCTTTTTCTTCGATGAAAGTGGACATCAAATTTGGGGAATTTGTAAAGAAGTTGAAGCTCAAAACCTAGGAAATTCGGAGCTATGGGAGGGCTGAATATTATTGGCTTTAAATTATATTAAATGGGTGAATTTTCATTGCAATAAAGTATTATAGACCAAGGGATGAGTTGTGGTCTTTAAAGGGACATGGAGTTAATGGAAGAGATAGAGATTGCTATCTTTGGGCCCCCATTCCTTGGCTTCTTCCATACACTTGACCGGTTCTTTTTCTCCCTCGTGCGAATTGAGCCTCAGCCAAAAGACCAGCTGTCTCTGCCTTGCTTTTCATTTTTTATTCATCTCACCCACCGAAGCTTCTGAGGAAGACCATGATCGCCTGCCCCTCTTCGATTGCGTTGCTGCATCATCCATCTTCACGTAGAGTTGCTTCGCCAAGTCAACTTCAACCTCACGCATCCACAGATTCACCCAGCCCACGAAGTTCTCCCCCGAAGTCACCGTTTGATCTCTGCCCCCTCTCATGCGGCCAGCTCGCCCTTGCTCCACCATCTCTTGTTTTCCTTGGTCAACTTCGGCAAAATTCTTCAAGCGGAGTCCCAGGTGTTGATCGAAGCTACTGCCCATTCAGCCCATGTCCACGTTTGCTCTCTCTCTCCACCGTTCCTGTCGCTCCACTTCCACTTGTCTCCGTCCAGCTGCGAGGAGTCGAAGCCACTGAGTAGCTGCCATCTTCACGTTCGGTCGTTCCCAGCAGCAAGAAGCCCTGACGTTGATCTCTCTCTCTGCCATCGTCTCCAGCAGCACGCGGCCACGAAGCCACCAAGTCAACGTTCAGCCTAGCCTTCCCAAGCGAAGACCTAGCAGTCCATCGAAGACCTCCCCTACCCCAACAAACGTCGGTTCTCCATAGCCCTCTGCCCATGCGTCTAAGTTCGGTGAAGACATCTGCAGCTCACGTGTTCCTCTTCGCCCACGTCTTCTTCGCTCGTGGATTTCCTTGCCAAAGCAGCGTGAAGACCCAACGAAGCTGCTCCATTCTTCGGGGCCTTCTCCAACGAATTTTGGTCCAACCATTGGGCCCATGTCTTCAGCCCATCTTCGCCAAGCCCAAATTCCCATTGAATTCAGCCCAATACAACAGACAGCCCATCATCAATTGGATTTGAAGCCCAGCAAATTTAGCTTATATCAGTCCAAGAGAACAGCCCACTGATTGAGTTCTTCAAGCCCAATTCAGCTGCAGCAGCCCGTGAAGGCCAGTCCATCAAAAGTCAGGCCCACCGAATCAGTGGACTCAGCCCACGGCCCATCTTCAGTCAGACCTAGCAAGTATTGCAAGCCCAGTTCCGAGCTCAAGCTGCGAGGCCCGGCCCGAGTATTCGCCGATGCCGCCGAAAGTTTGGATTTCGGCCATCGTCGCGGTGTTTCGGTCCTCCCTTTGCCAAGTGAGTTTTACTCACTAATGCCTTCTTAGTTTGTTAATTATACTTAAAGGTTGATTAGTGTTAGTTAAGTGTAATTAGGTGGTTAGATTAGAATTGATTAGCGATTATTAGTTAATTGCATTGCATATTAGTTGTTTGGTTAGTGTACTTAAATAAGAATTGCCTATAGTATTTATTGGATGCTTCGTGGGATTTTTCCCGACCCTTATCGGGTGTTAATTAGGCAATTCGAGCGTAAATGGAATTTTTAGGAATTAAATATTAATTTTCGAAATTAATTATTTAATTATTTATTTTCCAGAAATTCAACTAGGATGGCCAGTGACTGGGATTTTATGCTGATGATCGTGGTATAGTCCGTTTATTTAATTGAGCTTTATATTGTGATAAATTGGAATTATTGTGTTTATTTATTTAATTTTCAAATTTAATTATTTAATTATTTATTTTTCAGAAATTAGGCAAGGATAGCCAACGATCGAAATTTCGTGCTAATTGTCATGATGTAGTCCGTTTATTTATTTGAGCTCTACGTTGTGCTGAATTGAATTAATTGTGCAATTTGAGGAGTTATTACTAAATTGATTGAAATTGAGTGAAATTGAATGATTGATCGGTAAATAGCCAAGTATGGTTATTTAGCATTTATAATGCTTTGATGAGTTGTAAATTGGAAGGAATCGGGATATTGAACTAAGAATACTCTTGGCTGAGATCGATCAGGTACGAGGTATAGACATACGTGGTTCGGTGATAAGGAAATCACTGATGAAAATGGCGCCTTAAAGAACGCACGAGTACTGTCTATTACCCGCATTAGTATAGACATACGTGGTTTGGTGATAAGGAAATCACTGATGAAAACGGTGCCTTAAAGAATGCACGAGTGCTGTCTACTACATGCATTATCATGGACATACGTGGTTCGGTGATTGAGGATATCGTTGGTGAAAACGGCGCCTTAAAGAACGCACAAGTGCTGTCCATTGTTTATGTTGGCTCTGTGATGAATATATCACCTTGGCGAAAAAGACGCCCGAGAGCATAGTGAATCGTTTATGTTGGCTTTGTGATTAATATATCACTTTGGCGAAAAAGACACCCGAGAGCATAGTGAATTGTTTATGTTGGCTCTGTGATCAGTATATTACATTGGCGAAAAAGACGCCCGAGGGCATAGTGAATTATTTATGTTGGCTCTGTGATCAGTATATCACCTTGGTGAAAAAGACGCTCGAGAGCATTCATCTGGCTCTATGACTAAGTACTCGAATAGAGATTATAAAGTATGGTGTTGATGTGACTGAGAGGTGGTCCGAATGACATGTAATCGACTAGGTATTGATCATTTTTTTGATCTGATGTTATGAATTGGTTGATTGAATGGGAATGACCGTGAGTGGTCTTGTTGCCGTGTGATCGACTAGGTCGATTTGATTGATACTTTAATCTGTGATGTGATTGCAGAATTATGCTAATATGTAGGTGGAATCTGAGGCCAAGGTAAGTCCTCTAACTCACGTTGTGTATAGGCAACCCTAAGGTGTATTAGTTTACTAATCGGGTCTTAGGGGGTAGAACTTGCTGAGACATAGTCTCATCTCGGTTTGGGGAAAACATTTCAGGACCCTGATGAAGAACCTAAGGAGAAAGAACTCGAAGAGGAGTATCTAAAGGAGAACCCCGAGGATGATCCAAAGTAGGATCCTGATGACTGTTGCTGTAGAATCTAATTGAGTAAAAACCAAACTTTTTAGCATGGTTTGTATATGTACATGTATGACTGAGTCATTATAGATGTACATAAGAGTGTTGACTTTCAGGTTCAATTTTCTAGTCCTACTTATCTATCCCATTGTTTTATTGTCTGGAGATTTATAACTGCTTCCACAAATGCATATATAAATGAAAGAGTCGGCGATACATAGTCCTGGGATATCGTATTTTAAAATCGACCAAAGGTAAGGGATATGCGCGTGTCTAAGGATTGAGGCGTGACAAAGATCCTTCATCTCATACTCTATAGCATATTGCTGTCTCCTCAAATCCAACAGGATGTTTAGCAGTCTCAAAAAGTTTGCTGATTGTTCTGGTGCAGCACTAAGTCTAGCCAATTCTTTTCCAAGAGTTTTGAGAATGGATGGATCTTCAGCAATTTGTCCACCATAACTATGAGTGGATGCTTCTGGATAATGAGAGCATACACATCATCTGGATTTGCTGAAAAATGACTCACATCACTAGTAAAGATAGGTGAAGAAATACATCGTTGTTCAACAGCTCCCCCTGTTTGTTTGCCTTCAAGTGGAGTAGGAAAGTTTTCTTCTTGTTCTACTTCAACTTCAGAGTGATGCACTCCAGCAGTTCCAGTTCCTACCATCTTAGAGTCACTTGACAAGGATATAGCCAAAATTGGCTCAAAAGAGTCTTCTTGACCCCGTTCTCTCTCTTCTTCTCTTTCTTTTCCTCTTTCTTATCTTATTTCATCTTCTTCTTTCCTCTTCTTCCTCTTCTCTTCTTTCTTTCTCTATCCTCCTTTGTTCTTCATCTTCCTTCTTAGTCTCTTCTCTCTCTTTTTCTCCTTTTTTTTTGGCTCTTCTCTTGTCTTTGGAAGGTTGACAAAACTCTTCAAGTTCCTAAAGGTTGAAAGAGTCATTTCATCCTCATCTTCTTCATCTTGCAAGATGAGAGTTCTCTTCCTCTTTACTGGAGCATCCATGGGTTCCTTGCCTTTCCTTTTGGCTGCAGCAGAGTTTTATTTTGCCTTGATTGGAGACTTCTCCATCATACGTTCTAACACTTTGGTAAGCTCTTTTAGACGCATCTTAGTGACCATTTTAAATCAAATCACCATTGGAGAAATTTTGTCAAACATAAAGGTGCGGGGATGTGAATTTTAAAGTGTCTAAAAAGGTGTGTGATAAGAGCATAATAAGGGAGTTGTCCCTTCTCTTTTACCACTGTCCTGTACATGTGAAACAAGATGGTGTGAGATAAAGAGACTTTGTAACCAGCATTGATGGCATACATTAATTTTGTTTCAGATTGAGAGACATCAGTCTTGGATGTGGATTTTGGATGGATGCAGTTGATCACAATTTTGTGCAGCAAGATGTTGGATGCATTCATCCTAAAGTAGGAGATCTTGCCTTTAACACGCCTGTCTCATACCAATTCCAGTGTAGCGTGAGCAACGGACACGCTAATTGGTTGGAAAGTCATTCTTTGCACCTCTAATTAAATCAGCCAAAGTGTCCATGTCCACCAAAAACTCCTTATCCTTGACTATGAAAGAGAAACTGTTTACATCTTGAAAAGATAAGTTCGAATAGAAGTATGCTGTGAGTTCCGAATATGCAATCATAGATTCAGAACATAAATGCTCCAATTGCAGAATAACAAACTTCTCTCGCAGATTACTTTCATTGAATCAAGAAAATCAAAGTCAACACTCCTAATGGTTCATCATCCCTCTTTTCAGCAAATTTGAGTAGACTTTCTTGTGCTCCTTAGAGCGGAAAATGCTCACTCCATTATCTCTAGCATTAACAGCCACTCCCATCCTCAGCTAAAAATGTGAGAACATCCATTCATTGACGTCCTGTCCTTGTGGCTGATTAGCAGTGCCATAATGCGGGTCACTTGGAAAATTAGCAAAGGCCTTTTCAATCGACCATTTTTTTGCAATAGCTATCTTTTCCATGTCTCGCAGAAATAGTCTCATTCTTGTAGTGTGGCATCCCAAAATTCAAGACATCCTCTAGAGAAATTAAAGCCTATAATTAGGTAATGAAATTACCTATGGTCTATGTGTTAGTCATTAGTTTTCTTAAGGCTAGGTGTTATTGTACTTGTGTTTATGAATTTTGAATTTAGGACTATAGGATAAATTAATAATCTATGCTTGGACATGTACTTTATAAATTAAATTTCAATGAACAAAATGTCCCAAGACTTTGGCCAAGATGAAAATGGAAATTTGGAAATATTTATAGGAAGGAATTCAAAAAAAAAAAAAAAAAGGAGAAAAGAGGGTTATTTTTGGAATGGGCCTTGGACCCATTGGTTTAAGCCTAGTGGGCCAAATGGCCGGCCCAAATGGAAGCCAAGAGGGAGCTCGACCAGCCCAAGGGGGAATGGCCGGATGGGCCTAAGCCCAAGCCCAATCAATTCAAAAATAAAAATGCCAAGTGGCAAGGGACAAAAGCATGCATTGGCCTAGACTAGGATGCCATGCATTGGTCCATTTAGGTGGCAAGCAATGATGAGAAGATGGGGATATAAAAGGAGTTAGGAGAGAGAAATGGCTGGCTACTTGCTCCATTTCGTCCAAAGAGAGGGTGAGAAAGAGAGAGAGTTTGAGAGAAAGGGAGAGAAGCCGAGAGGGAAGGAGGCGGAGCCGGAGGGGAGTGCCGTTCGTTCGCCGTATCCCATCGCCGTTCGTCGTTGCTAGCTCATCTTTAAGGCAAGTGGGGTCCCTAACTTCTCTTGCATGTCTGTTTTGTTGGTTGCATGTTCGGTTTTAGGTGTGATTTGGGCGAAAAATCGAGGTAAGGGTTGGATGTGTTCAAGCTATGTGACTGTTTTCGTTCGGTTTGTGGTGGTCAGTATCTTAGTCGAGCTTGCATGTGTATTTGGAGTGCGATTTTGGCTTCGGTGTCTTCATGAAAGTTGAAGCTAACGTCTTGTACTATGACATACTAAAAATTAGTAGAAAACGATGGAGATTTGAGGGGTCAAAAGTTCTCTTATACGGAGACTTAGATCTACGAAATTTTCACTGACCTCTTGTCGATTTCTTGTTTGCATGTTGATTTCTGTTGGAGATCTCACTTTGTTGTCTTCTTGAAAGTTGTAGGAAACACCTTAAGCTAAAACATACTCGAATATGAGGCAAAAAGAACAAGTATAACTTGGTGAATCGGTTAGATCTTTGAAACGATGGTTCTGGCGAAATATACCGAGACACCCGAAACTTCATGGACTAAAATGGTGACCATAATCGGGTTATTTGACCTAGATCCCTTCATGAAACTTGTAAAGGACACATTGTTACATAACATACTCAAATTTCAGAGGAAACTAAAGAGATTTGTTGGGTCAAATCTAAGAAATACGGAGAAGTGTGTTCTGGACGTCGCGGTCGTGGTTCCAGAAGCTTCGTAGGGCTATAGAAATTAATCTAAAAAGAATTTGGCATAAAGTTCTTAATGAGAAAGGTACGAAAATGTGTTGGCTATCACCCTGTAAAGTTTCGTACTTTTTGGAGACCGAATAGATATTTTAATTGAATTTATTCGGAAACTGTGCGGTGGGTTTAAATCCGAGGATTTTAGGATGTTTTTGGAGGAAATTGTGAAATTATAAGAAATTCGATTTGGCCACGAATTTTATATAAAATTGTGATCCTATTAGTGATTTTTTTGAATATTATGATTTTGGAAAATCATAAATATTAAATATTTATTTATGAAAATAAATAAATATAATAAAATAATAAAAATAAAATAATAAAATAATAAAATAATAAAATAAAATGGATTTTTATTTGGCCATGGATTCAATTCCATTTGTGTGGCACTTGTGTGATGAGGTCTTGGTGCATGCATTGAATCGAAATGCTTATGTGATTAAGTTATGACATGTGCATGACATGTGAATTGAAATGCTTATGTGATTAAGCTATGACATGTGCATGACATGTGAATTGAAATGCTTATGTGATTAAGCTACGACATGTGCACGACATGTGAATTGAAATGCAAGTGTGATATGTTTGATGCCATGCCAAATTGCCATGTTAAATTGAGATAAAAGATAAATGTGGATGAGAATGAGGTTGTGGTGGAGGATGTTGTCTGGTGGCCTGGTGGCGTAATTCCAGAGATTCCCAGGGAGTTTCAGGATGCCCGGAATGTGGGGGGCCGGAAGTCCGGTTGTATCTTGGATACATGCCCGGAGATTCCTCGCGACACCAGAATTGGGGTGCGGGATGCTCGGCTAGAAGGGTAAAGGCCGGAAGTCCGGTTGTATCTTGGATACATGCCCGGAGGTTCCTCGTGATGCTAGATGAGATGCGAGATGCCCGGAATGTGGGGGGCCGGATGCCCGGTTGTATCTTGGATACATGCCCGGAGGTTTTTCTCACATGAGATGCGAGTGTAAAATATGAGATGAAATTGATGAATCGAGGAAGGGTGATGTGGTGATCAAATTTAAAGATAAAGATGAAAATTAACTCATGGCATGGTATGCATGATGATATGCATGATGATGGTGATGATATGTGATGTGATATGGTGATCACTCATGGCATGGTATGCATGATGATATGCATGATGTTGGTGATGATATGTGATGTGATATGGTGATCACTCATGGCATGATATGCATGATGATGGTGATGATATGTGATGTGATATGGTGATCACCCATGGCATGATATGCATGATGATATGCATGATGATGATGATAATAAGTGATGTGATGATGTCATGATAAGAATGACATGTATGATATAATGATGCCATGATGATGATTATGATGATGACATATGATGATGATTATGATGATGACATATGATGATGATGATATGCATGACGATGATGATGACGATATGCATGACGATGATGATGATATATGATGATAAGGCATGATAACATGTGTAATGTGATGATGTCATAACATGTATGATATGATGATGCATGATAGTATGCGCATGGCTTCAAGGTAAGTAACGCCTGCAATGCATGTATGACTTGTATGATGCATTGAGTGGTTATTGGATTCCTTTACCTGCTGAGTGGTTGTACTCACCCCTTTTGGGGACCAACATTTCAGATTAGTAGATGGTTTGAGTGGTTGGATATGACCGCGGGGAGAAGGATAGCAAAGGAGGGAACCTTAGGACCCCGACACTGGTTGATGGACCTTAAGCATACGATTGTGGGAAGAGACATCAGTCATCTTTTGAGATATAGCCAAGTATAGAAAGACTATGGCATTTTGATGTACCGATTAATGATGTCCATCTGCTCTATGTAAATAAACGTGTTCTGTTTTAACTTATGTAAGATGTTTAGTTGGTGTGCATCGATTTCTGAATGTAGGGAAGGGAATTGTTAGATATGCTTCCGTTATGTAAATTGCGCAAGGGACCGATCGATAAAAAAAAAATGTAAACCCCCAAGTTGTATGGACCCGCTGCAACTAAAAATGGTATCAGAGTGACTTGTTATTTGGGAAAGAAAAAGGAAAAGCGAACTGTGGTGACTCTAGCGGATCGGGGGCCGTCGAGGGGTGCCACATGTAGCCTCTCTCTCTCTCTCAGATATTCATTGATTAAAGACATAGCAGTACCTCCTTCTTTCAACTTAGAATAAAGCTTGAAAGCAATTTTAGGTGTCAACGTTCTTACAAGTTTAACTTCTTCCAAAATTTGTGCTTTTGGTTGAGTCAATGGAAAAGACTGACATTGTTGAGAATGTTGTTGCTAAGTTCGTCATTGCGGTTGAGAAGAGTCTTTTTCCTCGATCAAATCAAAATGTGTAGGACTCTCAGGCATGTATCGTGGTCCCCTGCTTATGATTCTTGAAGACTTTCTTGAAGACATTGTTACTTTAAATGAGAAATTCTCAAACTTGCTCAAAAAATATGAAAAATTTTTGGAATAAATAAGAGTGAAAGTGAAAGGAAGTGAGTTTTGTATTCTAGGGTTTGAGAGTGAAAGCGGAGAAGACCAGTCTCAACAATATATAAAGCAAGTAAAGCGAGGTAAACGAATCGTCATAAAGGAAAAATAAAACAGCCTTTTTGAAAATGAATAACTGCCTTTTTTGAAAAAGAAAAACTGCTAAAAATTCGAAAATTCAAAAAGATGATTTCTAAAAATATATCAATCAATTATCGATTAAAAAGTAGCCATACCTTTTCAAATTTTTATCTAAAAATTAAAATGCTGGAAACAAAATAACTTACAATCATAACTCTTAGTCATTTTGAGTCTGAATACCTTCAGACTTTACCTCAGAGTCTAGAACACTTCTAGGCTTTACTCGATAAAAGATGTGATGTTCAATCTGGTGCAAATAAACTCAAATAGACTTTTCTTCAATGGCTTTGTGAATATATCTGCCAATTGATTCTTTGAGTCTATAAATTGAATCAACTTCTCCATTCTAAACATGATCTCTAATAAAATGATGTTTTGCCCTTGAATGCATAATTGGATTCTTTGTGAGATTTATGGTGCTAGTGTTGTCATATTTGATCTTAGTTCATGATTCTTCAATTCCAAAGTCTCTTAGTTGTTGCCGTATCTACAAGATTTGTCAGCAGCAACTTCCAAGAGCCACATATTCTGCTTCGGCTATTGAAAGAGCTATGGTACTTTGTTTTCTTAAAAACCATGATACCAGCTTGTTACCAAGTAGTTGATATGTACCAGAAGTACTCTTTCTGTCCACTTTGCAACCTACTAAGTCTGCGTCTAAATATTTAAGGAGAGTAAGGTCTCATTCTTTTGGATACCACAGTCTTGGCTTTGGAGTTATTACAATGTATTTGATGATGCGCTTTGCAGCAGTTAAGTGAAATTATTTGGGATTTGATTGGAACCTAGCACAAATACAAACACTAAACAAAATGTCAGGTCTAGATGCAGTAAGGTAAAGAAGTGAACTAATTATGCTCCTGTATAGCTTCTAGTCTACACTTTCTGATGTTCTTCATCTTTATCCAACTTTGAAGAACTTAACATAGGTATCTTGGTCTTTTTGCGATTATCCAAACCGAACTTTTTGATGAGATCTTTCGCATATTTCTCTTGGTGAATGAAAATTCCATTCTTCAATTGTTTAACTTGTAATCCGAGAAAGAAAGTTAACTCACCCATCATGCTCACCTCAAATTCATCCTACATAGACTTAGAAAATTTCTTGCATAGATTTTCTTGAGGAGATCCGGAAATGATATGATCAACATAGATTTGAACAAGTAGAAAATATTTACCTTCTCTTTTAATGGACAAGGTAGTATCTACTTTACCTTTATCAAAACCATTTTGAATTAGAAATTTACTTAACCTGTCATACCAAACTCAAGGTACTTGCTTTAATCCATAAAGAGTCTTTTTTAGTCTAAAGACTGAGTTTGGCTTTCTTGGATCTTCAAAATCAGGTGGTTGTTCAACATAGACTTCTTATTAGATAAATCCATTTAAGAATGCACTTTTCACGTCCATTTGAAATAACCAGAATTTTTATAACAAGCAAAAGCAAATAATAATCTAATTGCTTCTAACCTCGCTAATGGTGCATATGTCTCGTCATAGTCTATCATTTATTCTTACGTATATTCTTTGGTTACAAGTCTTGCTTTGTTCCTAACCACTTCCTTTCTCGTCCATATTGTTCCTAAAAGCCTATTTAGTTCCAATAATAGACTTACCTTTAGGTTTAGGAATAAGTTCCCAAACATCATTAATGTTGAACTGTTTGAACTCTTCTTGTATGGCTTCAATCCAACTTCCTTTAGCCAAAGCTTCTTCTACATATTTGGTTTCAATCTCAGAAACAAGTGCTAAGCCACTAGACTCTTCACGCCTTTTGGATCTAGTTTGAATTCCTTCATCGATGTTGCCAATGATGAGCTCCTTAGGATGACTTGATTTATGCTTCCAATTGCTAGTTGGTTTGTGAGTCTACTAATTCTCTGTTTCAGTTGAATCTTCTAGTTCATCTTGTTGTTGAACTTCAGAAATCTGAACTACTTCGGGAATAGTAGACTTTGTAAGATTTTGAGTAGATTCATAATCTTCAAGTTGAGTGAGATTCAGTTGATTTTGTATTAAGTCTTGAAACTTGACGTTCATAGATTCTTCTACAGACTGACTCTTCTTGTTGAATACTCTGTAAGCTTTGCTTGAGATTGAGTATCTAAGAAAAATTCATTCGTTTGATTTTTCTTCAAACTTACTAGTTCTATCATTTGCATTCATAGATTCTTCTATAGACTAACTCTTTTTGTTGAATACTCTGTAAGCTTTGCTTGAGATTGAGTATCCAAGAAAAATTCATTCGTTTAATTTTTCTTCAAACTTACTAGTTCTATCATTTGCATTCTTTAAAATAAAACACTTGCAACCAAACGTATGGAAATAAGAAACAATTGGCTTCTTTCCTTTAAATAACTCATAAGGAATTTTCTCTAGAATAAGCCTCAAGAATACATTGTTAATAATATAACAAGCTGTAGAAACTGCTTCAGCCCAAAAACGAGAAGAGATATTACCTTTAGTAAAAGAGTTCTTGCCATTTCCTACAAAGATCTATTCTTTCTTTCCACTACTCCATTATGTTCTGGAGTATATGAAGAAGAGAAAACATGCTGAAAACCAGATTCATTACAGAATTTGGCAAAGTCTTGATTTTTAAACTCACCTCTATGGTCTGTCCGTATGCTTGAAATAGCATATTCTTTCTTATTCAGAACTGTCTTGGCAAACTTTGAAAAGTGAGAAAATGCTTTAGACTTACTTGCCAGAAAGTAAACCCGAGTAAATCGAGAATAATCATCCACGATAACTAGGCAGTATCTCTTTTCACCAATGCTTTGAGTTCTGGTTGGTCCAAAGAGATCCATATATAGAAGCTACAAAACACGGTTAGTAGAAACTTGATTTATAGGTTTAAAAGAACTCCTAACCTATTTTTCCAACACACATGGTGTGCATAAGTTAGATTTTTGGTACTTCAAGTTGGGCAGTCCACGAACAAGCTTCTTAGAGGAGATTTTAGTAATCTGCTTCATGTTAATATGGCCAAGCTTTTTAGGCCACAGATTTGCTTCATCTTGAATTGATATTAGACATTGAGAACTCTCTGGTTTTATATCCAAAAGATAAATATTCCCATGTCTTTTTTTTTTTTTTTTTGGTAACCCAGGGAACCTCCGCACACCGCTTCGCGGGGGAGAGCAAACCCTGGGGCACCGGGGTCCCCACCGCTGACCCCTAGATACGCGGGTAAGTCGCGCGTTATGCATTGAAGCATCGCGTCCACGAAGTTTCGAACTCCTCCCCTCCCGGATAGGGTACTAAGCTCAAACTAGTGCGGCCACCGCGGGCGGTGGTAATATTCCCATGTCTTTATTCAGTGAAAGATTGAGAAATATCTTTACTGGTTCCCGAACAAATTCCTTCTTGAAAATTAATTTTGAATCCAGTGTCACGCAGTTGGCTAATGCTGAGAAGATTGTAATTTAATAATTCCACCAAAGAGACATTATTGATTGTGAGACTTCCAATCTTTACAGTTCTACATCCAATAATTCTTCATTTGATGTTTCCACCAAAAGAGACTTTTCCACCATTCAGTTGCACAAATTTTATAAATCAGCTTGAATCTCTAGTCATGTGTCTCGAACAGCCACTATTCAAATACCATTTAATCTTATTCTTGATAGTGACTTGCAATTACAAAAGGAACTCAAGTTTTCTTTGGTACCCAAATTTTTTTGGGTTTAGAGGAGTTAGTTTTAAACACAGTTTCTCCCCAATCCTTCTTAACAGGTCTCCAAACCATAGGACATTATTTCTTAAAATATTATGAGCTATTACACTTTGAACATTTGAGAGCACTTCAACCAAAATGTTATATAAAGACTTTTCGAAAATTTTTTATGTAAAAAAATTTTGTAGGTTTTTGTTTGATTCTTTCATTTACTTTTGGAAAATCAATTAAAGGAATAGTTTCTAGGGTCATTCCCAAACCTGACTTGTTGAAATAAAGTTTTTGTACTAAAAAAAATATTTTCCAACTTCTCAGATCTTACTGAAAACCTTTTTGAAATATGTGAAATGTCTTGTTTCAAAAATGTATTTTCTTTTGAAAGAAACTCTACATTTTCTTTTAAAACAATAAAACTTTTGTTTAGATTTTCAAACTTTTCTTTCCAAGAAATTTCCCGTTACTTAAGTGTAGAATTCTCTCTTTTTAGCTCGAAAATCCTTTTAAGAGAGGTTTTGAGACTGAGACAAAATTTATCAATGTATTTCGAGGCTTTAGTAGGAATTTTTAAATTGCTTACCTCGATTTCACTGTCTAAGTCTAAGTTTAAATATATCTCAGAGTTTGAGTTTGATTCTGATTTTGCCATTAGATATATATTAGCATAATCTTCATCACTTTCTTCACATTCAATATCGCTCTATATCTATGCTTTGAGAGCCTTTCTATATTTCTCGGCTCTTCCCTTCTTTTTCTTCAACAAAGGACAATTGGGTCTAATGTGTCCCTTTTTCTTGCATTCAGAACAAATCAAATATTTGTTGCTTTCATCATCCTTAAATGATTTGTTTTGGAATTTTTGAGTGCCTTGGTTTCTCTAGTTAAATCTTCTTCCCTTTCTGTTCAGTTTCCTGAACTTCTTTATCATGAGTGCTAGCTCTCCATCGACTATGTCATCTTCAGAATCTGTAACATCATAATCATCATTAGATTTCAAAGCAATTGACGTTTTACCTATGGGATCTTCTTTCTCATTAAGTTGCTCCACTTCGTATTACTGAAGTATGGCTACAAACTCATCAGCTGTAAGAGGCATGATCCTTTGGGTTTCTCTTATCGAAGTCTTCACGTGATTCCAATCTTTGGATAATCCACGCAGCAATTTATTGACCTTCATTGGTCCAAAGATTGGCTATCCCTAATATGATAGACCATTTACAATTTCATCTTGAAAGCTTTATACTGTCCGAGTAAGATATTGATCTTTGTTTCTTTAACTCGATCAGTTCCTTCATAAGTAACATGCAACTTATCCCAGACTTCTTTGGTTGTTTCACAAGAAGAAATTCTGTTATACTCAGTAGGAGAAAAAGCACAGTATAGAGAGTAGATTGCTTTAGCATCAAGAGCTTGTCTCTTGGTTATTTCTTCTTGTGTCATCTCGCTAGCGTCTGCAACTTCTTTTCCTCTCTTTGAAATTGATGCAACTTTAGGAATGATTCATTTTTCTACTACATCACATTCAAGATGATCTTTTGATCTTAGAAATGCTTTCATCTTGTTTTTCCATACGCCGTATTCCTTTCCATCAAAGTAAGGAGGTTTGGTGTTGCTCTGGCCTTCAACCAATCCGAGAGTCAAAATACTAGCCATAGATCTTTAGCTCAGAAGTAAAACACTTCAATAAAATGAGCACATAGGCTCTGGTACCAATTGATAAGGCTAGTAAATACACCTAGAGGGGAGTGAATAGGTGTTCAAGAAAATTTACATAAGACTTTAACAAGTTAACTCGTCTTTCAAAATTAATAGACTAAATATGTAAAAGACTATAAGCAGTTAAATACAGCAATGAATTAAAGTAAAGAGTATATGGAAAGAGAATTGAAACACAGGGTTTATAATGGTTTGGCTTTGATCAAGCCTATGTCCACTCTTCCGTACTGACAGCCCACTGGCTGGATTTCACTAAAAACCAAAAGAGATTTTACAGTCTCACGTCCTTGATTCCACAATATAAAAATTCTACTATACTTCCTCATTGTCTCACAAGTCTCTCTTTTGAGTACAAATAAAGCTTCAGCGAAAGAACTAGGAGTTTTAGATTTTGAAAATTTTCTTTCACACACACACTCAAATAACTTGAGCGTCTTCCTTATATACTTCTTCATGCTTTTTCAACCGTTGGCACTTTTCAAAAGAGTTCTTCCAATCTACTCGTTGGACAGAATCAATCAAGGAGATCTTGAGTTATTTAAGGAATGTGATGATAGCCCACTAATCATGTTCGCCCATACAATCAAGATCTAAGTTTCCATAAGTAGAACATTCCAAGTATACTTCGCCATTCAATAGATCTAATAATCCGAATTGATTCAAATAATTGATTACAAGATGCTATCTCCAGCCGTAAAATTTTAAACAAACCATACAAACTGAATTCTTAAAGATAAACTTGCATCTGGATAAGTTTTCTCTTCATCGGTCTGGAAACTGTCAACAAGGGTAGACTTGAGTCTTGCAGTCTTCAGACTTTGATGACAGAGTCTAGAGTTTGTCAGACTTTAACACTTGAGTCTACAAGTTTTCAGACTAGACTGATGGAAACGTTTTGTCAACTTCAAAAAAATAAGGAAGTTTTCTCCAACAGAACATTCCGTGAAGTGTGAAACTCCTATGTTAAAACCAAAGAGGAATTGCCATGATTAGTCGCCCTTTACTACTCCTTTTTCAAGCCAAAAGAATTATGTCAATTCTATACTCCATAGATATAATGCCGCCTTGAGACATTCTCTCAACCGATGTTAAGTTTCCTCTCTATCCCTTGTGGTGATAGCTAGCCCTCTTCCCCCAAAAAATCCTAATCTCTCAAACCTTAAACCCCATTTCCATGGTTGATTCTAGTTTTTTTCCACCCAATTAGCTTCCCCACATATTCTATCCTTCAATGTGTCAATCCGCAGAGCCTGGTGAGGAGCATCGATCCCTCACCCGTCAATTCCTAAGTAGACCCATGGCTGCTTCCTTGCATCTCAGTGAATCCCCTTCATCGATGCTTCTAGTTGGGGGGAGGGGATTAGTTGCTTTTCTTGGGCTGATCGAAGTGGGAAGGTGCGTAGTCATGTTGCCTTGCAGTTTGCCCCGGTGTGTATTTTGTCAACCTTGAAGAGGAATCCCTACAAAAACATCTAACATAAACCCTATTTAGAGTCAGTGAACCCAGAAATCATAAAATCAGTCTACAGAACCACCTTGTTGCTATACACTCGACATCCACAAACCCACATACCCTCAATGCAGGCACTAACCAAACCTAGAGCTCTCTTCATTCCAAAACTTCAACCCTATAACTCTCACTAAACCCAAAACAATCGGTAGGAAATGGTAGCCTTTATTAGAGAAATCTTCCTTGAGTATTTTGAAGCTGACAAAATGTTTCCATCAGTCTAGTATGAAGATTTGCAGACTCTGCTATTTAAAGTCTGAAGACCTCCAGACTGCCAGACTCAAGACTCAAAGTCTATTATCATTAACAGTTTCTAATCCGTTGAAGAAGGGCTATCCAGAACTGGGTGTTTCATTATGGATTTGACCTTATCGACTGGAGAAGATCTCTTGACTGGATTCTTTTATTCGAATCAAGATTGATTAAGGATCCGATGATTTGTGAAGTATACTTGGAAGGTTCTACTTATGGAAACCGAGATCCTAATTGTATGAGCGAGCAGGATTGATGGGCTATCGACATGTTCCTTTAATAGCTCGAATGATCTTCCTAATTGATTCCGTCCAACAGGTAGATTAGAGGAATTCCTCTGGTAAGTGCCAGCGGGTATGATGGCATAAAAGAGTATATCAGGAAGACGTTCCAATTGTTCAAGTGTGTGCACAATAGAAGAATTCCAAAGTCTGAAGCTCCTAACTCTTAGTCAATTCATTTGCTGAGCGAAATCTTGTACGCAAAAGAAAGTCTATATTCGTGAGAAACCTTGAGGAAGTGTGGTAGAATATTTACACTGTAGAATCAAGGGAAAGCTTTGCTGTAATGTTTTTAGTGAAATCCAGCCAGTAGGCTGTCAGTGCGGAAGAGTGGACGTAGGCTTAGAACAAGCCGAACCACTATAAACCTTGTGTTCAATTTTCTCTTCCCTACTCTCTACTTTACTTTGATCATAATTTGTTTTGTTAACCAAAGGAGAACTTCTTTTCTATTGCCTATTTCGTATTACTCATTTATCACGAGAAATTATTATACACCTATTCACCCCCCTCTAGGTGCTTATACTAGCTATCTCAATTGGTATCAGAGCCTGTGTACTCACTTTGTTTGAAGTGTTTTACTTCAAAGTTAAAGATCCATGGCTAGTATGTTAGCTCCAGGGCTGGTAGAAGGGCAAAGCAATACCAGACCGCCTTACTTTGATGGAAAGAAATACAACATATGGAAAAACAAAATGAAGACATTCTTAAGATCAAAGGATCCTCTGGAATGGGATGTTGTAGAAAAAGGAATCATTCTTAAAGCTGCACCTGTCTCAGAGAGAGGAAAAGATACTGTTGAGTCTAGTGAAATGATTTAGGAAAAGATAATCAAGAGACAAGCTCTTGATGCAAAAGCAATTTATTCTTTATATTGTGCTTTGTCACCTACTGAATATAACAGAATATCTTCTTATGTTACAGCAAAAGAAGTCTGGGATAGATTACATATTACTTATGAAGGAACCGATCGAGTGAAAGGACCAGAATCAACATTCTCCTTGGTTAATACAAAGCCTTCAAAATGAAATCAGGAGAATCTATAACTGACATGTTTAGTCATTTTACAGAAATCGTGAATGGTCTTGAAAATCAAGGTTAACCAATTTATGATCCCACGAAGGTAAACAAGCTTCTGCGTGGACTCTTCAAGGATTGGAATCACATAAAGACCTCAATAAGAGAGACACAAAGAATCATGCCACTATCTGTTGATGAGTTGGTTGGGACTCTTCAGTCTTATGAAGTGGAACGAATCAATAAAGACGAAGATCCTAAAGGTAAAGAAATCCATTGCATTAAAATCCAATGATGATTCTGATGTTACAGATTCTGAAGACGATATGGATGATGAGGAGCTTGCTCTCATGACAAGAAGATTCAGAAAACTGAACAGAAAAGGAAGAAGATTCAATCCAAAGAAATAGAGTTTTCAAAAGCGACAGATTAAGTTTGTTGAGGATGATGAATCAAACAAAGATGTAGTCTGCTTTGAATGTAAGAAAAAGGGACACATCAGACCCAACTGTCCTCTTCTAAGGAAGAAGAAAGGAAAAGCTGAAAAGTATCGAAAGGCTCTTAAAGCAGAAACCTAGAGTGATACAGAGTGTGAAGAAAGTGATGATGATTATGCCAATATATGTTTGATGGCACAATCGGATTCGGATTCAAACTCCGAGACAAACTCAGATTCAGACAGTGAATTTGAGGTAAGTAACTTTAAAATCCCTATTAAAGTTTCTAAATACATTGATAAGTTGTGTTTTAATCTTAAGACTTCTCTTAAAAGGATTTCCGAACTCAAAAGAAAAAATTCTGCACTAAAACAACAAGAAAATATTTTAAAAGAAAAGGTCAAAGTTTTAGACAAAAATGTTTCTACCTTGAAAGAAAATGAAGGCAATCTTTCAAAAGAAAATGCATTCTTGAAAAATGATATCTCAAATATTTCTAAAAGATTTTCTATAGGATCTGAGAAACTGGAAAAAATTCTTTCTGTTCAAAGATCTTATTTCAATAAATATGGGTTGAGAATGACTGCGGAAACCATTCCTTTAATTGATTTCCCTAAAGTGAAAGAAAGAATTAAGCAAAGACCCACAAGAGATGCTTACAAAAATCATTTTAAAAAGATCTTTGTAAAACTTGTAGGTCACAATGCTCTCAGATGTTCAAAGTGCAATAGTGCAGATCATTTTGAAAAAGAATGTCCTATGGTTTGGAAACCTGTTAAGAAAGTATGGGCAAAAACCGCATATCATACTAACATCAATGGACCCAAGAAAATATGGGTACCAAAGAAAGTTTGAGTCTCTTATTTAAATGCAGGTCACTATCAAGAAAAAAGGTAAAATGGTATCTGAATAGTGGATGCTCAAGACACATGACAGGAGATTCAAATTGCTTCATAAAGCTCGTTCAAGTAAATGGTGGAAAAGTCTCATTTGGAGGAAACATCAAAGGAAAATTGTGGGATTTGGAACTGTAAAGATCGAAAACCTCACAATAAGCAATGTTTCTTTAGTGGAATGACTCAACTACAATCTACTCAGTATCAGTTAGCTGTGTGATACCGGTTTCAAAATCAACTTTCAAGAGGGAATATGTTCATGAACTAGTAAAGATTTCACTCAGTCATTCATGGGTCGCAGACATGATAATATCTACCTCTTGGATGTGAAACCAGATGAATCGCAATATCTAATCTCAATTCAAGACAAAGCGAACTTATGGCACAGAAAGCTTGGGCACATCAATATGAAGCAGATAGTCAAAATTTCAGCAAAAAAGCTTGTTCGTGGTTTACCCAATCTATCATACCAAAAGTCTGATCTATGTACACCATGCATATTGGGAAAGCAGGTAAGAAATTCCTTTAAATCAATAAATCAAGTTTCTACTAATCGTGTACTACAGCTTCTACATATGGATCTCTTTGGACCAACCAGAACTCAAAGCATTGGAGGTAAGAAATATTGCATAGTAATTGTGGATGACTATTCACGATTTACCTGGATATATTTCCTGGCAATTAAAAGTCTGAAACATTTTCTTACTTTGAAAAGTTTGCTAAAAATGTTCAAAATGAAAAAGGGTATGTTATTTCAAGTATAAGAACAGACCATGGAGGTGAATTTGAAAATCAAGATTTTACAAAATTTTGTGATGAATCTGGTTTTCAGCACTTGTTCTCCTCTCCATATACTCCAGAGCAAAACGAAGTTGTAGAAAGAAAGAATAGGTCGCTTCAAGAAATGGCTAGAACTCTTTAATTGAAAGTAACATCTCTTCACGTTTTTGGGCTGAAGCAATTTCTACAGCATGTTATATTATTAATAGAGTTTTTCTAAGGCCTATTTTGGAAAATACCCCCTATGAGTTATTCAAAGAAAAGAAGCCTATTGTTTTATATTTTCATGTGTTTGAATGCAAATGCTTTATATTGAAAAATACAAACGATCGAGTTGGCAAGTTTGAAGAAAAGTCAGATGAAGGCATCTTCCTTGGATATTCAACCTCAAGCAAAGCCTACAGAGTCTACAACAAGAAGACTCAATCTGTGGAGGAATCAATGAATGTTAAATTCCAAGATTCTATGCAAAATGAATCTATTCAAACTCATCTTGAAGAATCTGAACCTGCTCCAGACTCTACAAAGTCTAAAGAAGCAGCTCAGACTTTGAAAGACCAGCAACAAGTGATTATTGAAGATTCAAATGAAGGAAGTGATCATCAACCTGACAAATCAACCAGTAACTGGAAGCATAAGTCCAGTCATCCTAAAGATTTCATTATTGGCGACATTAATGAAGGAATTTGCATAAGATCCAAAAGGCGCGAAGAGTCTAGTGCTGTGGCTCTTATTTCTGAAATAGAACCCAAAAGCATAGAAGAAACTTTTTATGATGAAAGATGGATTGAAGCTATGTAAGAAGAACTCAGGCAATTCAGCATTAATGATGTCTGGGAGTTGACTCCTAAACCAAAAGTTAAATCTATTATTGGAGCTAAATGGGTTTTCAGGAACAAGATGGATGAGAAAGGAAAGGTTGTAAGAAACAAAGCAAGACTCGTGGCCAAGGGATATACGCAAGAAGAAGGGATAGATTATGACGAGACTTACGCACCAATAGCAAGGTTAGAAGCAATTCGATTATTACTTGCTTTTGCTTGTTATAAGAATTTCAGGTTATTCCAAATGGACGTCAAAAGTGCTTTCTTGAATGGATTTATCTATGAGGAAGTCTATGTGGAACAACCACCTGGGTTTGAAGACCCAAGGAAACCAGACTCAATATTGATACTGAAAAAAGGCCTTATATGGTTTAAAGCAAGCACATCGAGCTTGGTACGACAAGCTAAGTAAGTTTTTAATTCAAAATGGCTTTATTAAAGGTAAAGTAAACACTACTCTATTTATTAAAAGAGAAAACAAAAGTTTTCTGCTTGTTCAAATATATGTAGATGATATTATTTTTGCATCCTCTAATGAAAGTTTGTGCAAGAAATTCTCTAAGTCTATGTAGGATGAATTTGAAATGAGCATGATGGGTGAACTAACCTTCTTTCTTGGACTTCAAGTGAAACAATTGAAGGAATGTACTTTTATTCATCAAGAAAAATATGCTAATGATCTTGTCAAAAAGTTTGGACTGAAAAATTACAAAAAGACTGATATACCAATGTCAAGCTCTTTGAAGATAGACAAAGATGAAGGAGGAAAGAACGTTGACCAGAAGTTATACAGGAGTATCATTGGTTCACTTCTTTATCTTACTGCTTCTAGACTTGACATTTTGTTTAGTGTTTGCATTTGTACTAGATTTCAAGCAGACCCTAAAGAATCTCATCTAAGTGCTGTAAAGCGTATTATCAAATACATTGCTTCAACTTCAAGTCTTGGTCTTTGGTATCCTAAAAAGGGAGACTTTACTCTTCTTGGATACTCAGACGCAGATCTAACTGGTTGCAGAGTTGATAGAAAGAGCACCTCGGGTACCTGTCCACTACTTAGAAGCAGGACAGTGTCTTGGTTTTCAAGGAAGCAAAATACAGTAGCTCTTTCTACAGCAGAAGCAGAGTATGTAGCTCTTGGAAGTTGTTGTTCACAAATTTTGTGGATAAAACAACATCTAAGAGACTTTGGAATTGAAGATTCATGCACGGAGATTAACTGTGACAACACCAGCGCAATCAATCTCACCAAAAATCCAATTCTTCACTCAAGAGCAAAGCATATAGAGATTCGACATCACTTCATTAGAGATCATGTTCAAAATGGAGAAGTTTCAATTCAGTTTGTTGACTCAAAAAACCAACTGGTGGATATATTCACAAAGCCTTTGGAGAAAAATCAATTTGAAATCATCCGTTCCAGACTCAACATTTTGAGGTTTGAAGAAGTTAAAGTCTAGAGACTCTCAGACTTAGATAAACAAGATTTTGACTGTAAGTTATTCTCTCTCATATTAAATCTCAGAAAAGTACGATCATCTATCTATAATTGATTTTTGCTACTTTCAAATTTCCGTGATAAGTGCAATCTTTCCTTTTAAAAAATGAGTTAATTTTTAAAATGGCAGTTATCTATTCCTTTTTAAAAAAGGTGGTTATTTTTAAAGGGCATCTTTGTACTTTCCATTACGATGATTCGTATGCTTCTCTTCCACTATCTTATATACCGTTGCTTCTTCTTCGTTTTACTCCAAAAACCTTAAAAAGCATCGATCTTCTACTCCTGTTTTCTTCTCTTGTTTAATCTTCGAGAAAGTTGTCATCTTTCTTGAGAAAGTCAAGCTTGGAATCTTTCAAAAACTGTGAAAGATGTCGTCCCAAAGGAAGTCTTCGAGGATTGCAAGCAGGGGACGGCAAATGTTTGAGGGGCCTACGCACTTTGATCTCACCGAGGAAGAAGAGTCTCCCAGTCAGCAGCAGAGCCCACAACATTCTCAGCAGCGTCATTCTCCTCCATCTAGTCCACATGATGTTGCTCATCAAGAAAATGAAGAGATCATCGAAGGCGCAGATTCTGTAAGAATTCAAAAGCCTTCTTTTATTTATAAGCTTTATCGTACTTTAAAGAGGACCGGTACTCCATTGAACTACATCGATGAGTTTCTTAAGGACAAAGGGTATAGAAATGAGTACTTCTTTTTACGAAATATGGAGCGTTTGGGAATTACCCATGCGGGATTGGCAGAAGAAACTCTTGCTAATATCCCAAGTGATCCACATGTTGGAGGGTTGAATCAGCCAGATGAGAATGATGATGATAAGATGTATAGTCAGTTTCAATCGAGAATGGGTGTTGCGGCAAAAATTCGGGGAAAAAGGACAAACTTGTTTCGATCGGAGGAACAAAAGCTTTTATACTCTAAGTTGTTGAAGCGTTGGGTGATAAACCCTAGAAGTGTTGATTTTGATTTCTTTGATGCTGTGAATGTCAATTTGAGGGAAAAATTCAGTCTTCTTCAACTTAAGCAGTTTTGTTCTGATTCTACAGGAGGCTATGCTGAACTCACTGCATATTTCTATTCGAATCTCAGTTTCTTGGATGCAAATAGATTCTCTTTTAGTGTCCGAGATCAGGACTATGTGGTGGATGTAGATATGTTGGCTGATGTCATTGGGGTTAAGAGAGGGAGATATCAACCTATCAATGTCTCTATTGCTCGTGCTACGTTGGAACTTATTAAAGATAGAAAGACAGAGGAAAAGATTTCTTACTCGAGGATGAGTGCATTTAACATTCTGCTTTGAGAGTGCTAGTATGAACAAAATGAAGGAGTTAGGGAAGAGAATAAGAACACAGAAATTATAGTGGTTCGGCTTAATCCAAGCCTACGTCCACTCTCCCACGCTAACAGCCTTCTTGGCTGGATTCCACTATGCAATCAACAAGAGATTACAACTTCGAGTGCAAACACTTAGTAGTAGATCACACTATCTCACTAAGTCACTCTTTTGGTATTTCTCTCACGATTACAAACGTTTAAGCTCTCCAAAAGACAAGTGTATAATCGAAGGTCGCTCAGACTTTGGAATTATAAATTCTACGCTTCGTCTCTTACTTGCTCATCGGTCCTTCATCTCCTTAAATACTCCTCCACTTCCAAACTAGCCGTTGGACAGCATCCCGGAGAATCGTCTTCCAATATACCCATTGGACAGCTCTGTATCTAGAAGATTTAGTAGCCGTTGAGTGACAAAGGTAAAATCCCAAATTGATTCCGATCGCCCATACAAACGAAATCTTGGTTTCCATAAGTAAAGCTTCTTCGTATATAAAGTTCTTGTCTTCAATCAAATCAATCTTGATGTGGAATCCAAACCAGATCACTAGCCGTTGTATGATTGGGCTTGAGTTACGATTCATCGAATCTGGATGTAAAGTCTGAGTCTTTAGACTTTACAATATGAGTCTTGAGACTTTACAATCTGGGTCTGTAGACTTTACAATCTGGGTCTGTAGACTTTACAATCTGGGTCTGTAGACTTTTCAATATGAGTCTTGAGTCTGACAGTCTTCAGACTTTGACACGGAAGTCTGGAAATCTTTAGAATATACTCTGGACATATGTTACGTTCAGTCTTCTGGTCATCTTCTGACTTTGATAAAATCCTTTAGATGTTTTATCATCTGCATGGTCTATTACTCAACCATCAAATATATTAGTAGCCTTTGATTTATTTTGTCATCTTCAAAACATCATAAGGGATTTCCCTAACAATCTCCCCCTTTTTGATGATGACAAAACAATCTCTGAATATGTAGATTTGTAAACATACTTTTAAATCAAATGATATCAGAAGATAGCAAATAGATTGAGCATAAGAATATATAAAAAAAAAAATAATCACAGCTCAATATTATGCAATAAATAATATCAACCAATCAGCACATATGATAATATCAACCAATCAGCACATATGCATATTTATATATTCTCCCCCATTTTGTCATAATCAAAAAGCGATAATAATGGATTCACGTAGAGAATGATAACAAATATTTTGCATGAATCACAATTTCCAAAAATCAGCTTTTATAAAGTAAGTCGAATATTAAAGATATGCAATATAGCTCACTTCGATCATATATATCAGCAAATATCCAATAAAAATCACAGATGCATCATGAAATTCACGTACATTTTTTGTCATAATAAGTGATAATATCAATATGAGATTTGTTAATGACAAAAGGTAATAAAAGATGCACTAACCGGATTTTTTTTGAACAAATTCTGACACATTTACCTTTCATTTCATCCATAATAAGATCACGATCAATCAAAAAGGATTTTTCCATAATTGATCAAAGCTCCCCCTCAATTTGTTGCCTTTTTGAGATGATCACGATTCTTTCCCTTAAAGAATTTCCTGCAACTCATTTCCCTTTTTGGTATCCATCAATTTGGATCCTTCCTTGACGTTAGAGTAAATATGAAAATCTCCATAATCAAATATTCTTTCTTAAAGTATTCAAAGAAAGAATATTATGCACAATGATATTCTGAAAAATAAATTCTCACTTAGCACAATAAAATTAGGGAGAATGAAATCTTTGAATATCTAAGAATATCTTGCATCATCACGTAAAACAGATTTTCACTTTGCAAAATATGATTAGATCTGAGAGTATAAAATTAAACCAAATAATCTGAATTATCTCAAATAATCACACGTACTAAATCAAATCTCAACTCACAAATCACAAAAACAAATCATACGATTCTTTCTTCCATAAAGCAAAATATAATCATTATAAAATCTCAATCAACCAAGGATATATCGAATCTCAAGCATAATGAGAATTATTGCCCAAATCAAATTGAGAATAAAAAATTCCTTACCAAATCCTCTTTCTTTTTTCTTCTTTATATCCTGCAAAAATAACTTATCTTTTCTTTGGTACCCATTTTTTCTTGGGTCCATGAGAGTTAGTAGAATATGTTGCTTTTATCCAATTTTTCTTAATAGGTCTCCAGACTTGAGAAAGATCTTGTTGCCTAAGTCGAGAATTCTCCTTTTTAAGTTCGAAAATCCTTTTAAGAGAAGATTTGAGATTTGAACAAAGCTCATTTATATATTTTGAAACTTTGAAAGGAATTGCTGAATGACTTACCTTGATTTCCTCATCATATTCTGAGTCTGGTTCTGAATCAGACTCTGATTCTGAGTCTGTGTTTGAGTCAGACTCAGATTCTGAATGTGCTATCAAGCATATATTTTCTTGCTCATCATCTTCTTTCATGATTCTTTTCTGGCCATTATGCTTGTATTGACTTCTTCCATCGAATTTCCTTCCTTTTCTACTCAGCTTTTTAAATTTCTCGACCATAAAGGCAAGTTCTTCATCGTCCAAGTCATTTTCTGAGTCTGTTTCATCAAAAACAGCATTAGATATTAAAGCAATGGACTTTTTACCTTCGGGATCTTCGTCATTAAGTTGTTCCACTTCATAGGATTGAAGAGTGCCGATCAATTCATCAACAGAGAGTGGCATAATCCTCTGAGTCTCCCGGATTGAGGTCTTGACATGATTCCAATCTTTTGAGAGACCTCGCAAGAGTTTGTTGACCTTCATCGGGGCAGAAATTTGCTGACCTTGATATGCTAAACCATTTACGATTTCTGTAAAACGGCTAAACATATCTCCAATTGACTCTCCTTGCTTCATCTTGAAGGATTCATATTGGCCAAGCAAGAAGTTTACTTTTGTCTCTTTTACACGATCGGTCCCTTCATATGTAACACGAAGTTTATCCCAAACTTCTTTTGCTGTTTCACATGAAGAGATTCTGTTATATTCAGCAAGAGATAAAGCGCAATATAAAGAATAAATTGCTTTCGCATCAAAAGCTTCTCTTTTGGACATCTTCGTCCGAGACATAGGAGCGGGGGGTTTGCTTTCTTTGTCTTTGCCATTCTTATTTGATGTAGACGCAGCGATGGGGTTGATTCCTCTTTCCACAACATCCCATTGTAAGAGATCTCTGGATCTTAGGAATGCTTTCATTTTGTTCTTCCATACGTCGTATTCCTTTCCATCAAAATATGGTGGCCTTGTGTTACTTTGCCCTTCCATAAGTCCTGGAGCCAACATACTAGCCATGGATCTTTTACTCTGAAGTAAAACACTTCAAACAAAGTAAAAACACAGGCTCTGATACCAATTGAGAGTGCTAGTATGAACAAAATAAAGGAGTTAGGGAAGAGAATAAGAACACAGAAATTATAGTGGTTCGGCTTAATCCAAGCCTACGTCCACTCTCCCACGCTAACAGCCTTCTTGGCTGGATTCCACTATGCAATCAACAAGAGATTACAACTTCGAGTGCAAACACTTAGTAGTAGATCACACTATCTCACTAAGTCACTCTTTTGGTATTTCTCTCACGATTACAAACGTTTAAGCTCTCCAAAAGACAAGTGTATAATCGAAGGTCGCTCAGACTTTGGAATTATAAACTCTACGCTTCGTCTCTTACTTGCTCATCGGTCCTTCATCTCCTTAAATACTCCTCCACTTCCAAACTAGCCGTTGGACAGCATCCCGAGAATCGTCTTCCAATATACCCATTGGACAGCTCTGTATCTAGAAGATTTAGTAGCCGTTGAGTGACAAAGGTAAAATCCCAAATTGATTCCGATCGCCCATACAAACGAAATCTTGGTTTCCATAAGTAAAGCTTCTTCGTATATAAAGTTCTTGTCTTCAATCAAATCAATCTTGATGTGGAATCCAAACCAGATCACTAGCCGTTGTATGATTGGGCTTGAGTTACGATTCATCGAATCTGGATGTAAAGTCGAGTCTTTAGACTTTACAATATGAGTCTTGAGACTTTACAATGCAGGTCTCAGACTTTACAATCTGGGTCTGTAGACTTTTCAATATGAGTCTTGAGTCGACGGTCTTCGACTTTGACACGGAAGTCTGAAATCTTCGAATATACTCGGACATATGTTTCGTTCAGTCTTCTGGTCATCTTCTGACTTTGATAAAATCCTTTAGATGTTTTATCATCTGCATGGTCTATTACTCAACCATCAAATATATTAGTAGCCTTTGATTTATTTTGTCATCTTCAAAACATCATAAGGGATTTCCCTAACATGCTTCACAAGATTGTCATTAATTGCTTCATACCAAAATCTACTTCAAAAACTGATGTTTCAAACTCAGAGGCAAAGCTGATGTATGCCATCATTGCTGGGAAAAAGTTTTCTCTTCCTCACACTATTATGTTCCACATGTATAAAGTAGTGATGAAGGATAGAAGTCAACTTCCTTATCTAGGTCTTATGTCAAATTTGTTCAGACATTTGAATATTCAGCCTCCACGAATTCTATGTACTCGATCTTGTGATCAAATGGTGGTGGGACTAAAAATGGTGACTAAAATGCATCTGAAGGAACTCAACAAGGCGTTGGAGAAATTCAAGGAGAAAACCTCTGTCAAAACTCATCAAACCTCTTAGGCTGCAAAGAGAAAAGGGAAGGAGCCCATGGTTGCTCCATCCAAGAGAAGAAGAGCTCTCATCGTTGAGGATGAAGATGATGAGGAAGACATCACCATTTCTGCAATGGCATTGAAGAACCTGAGTCGTTCTATTCCAGAATCAACAAAACGGCAAGAGAAAGACTTAGAACAAAGGACTGGAGAAAGAGAAGATGAAAAGAAAGAAGCATAGGAGAAAGAAACAGCGGAGAGAGAAGCTGAAGAAAGAGATGCAAATGAGGAAAAAGGAAATCAAGAGGAAGGAGAGCATGAGGAACACTCTTCTCCACCTGGAGGCATGGAAACAGGGGGAGACCGTGAGAAAAGAGGAATGTCCTCATATCCTGCTACCAGTGAGGGAGTCAGTCGCTCTCCAGCAGATCTAGATGACATCTATGCCTCTCAATTTCCTGAGGAGGGACATGATGTTTCATCTCCCAATTTGCGTGACTATGCTGATTTGCCATCGTTTGCATTTACTCCATCTGATCGTGCAGAAGCCAGTACGCACACTGATAATTCAGCAGATTTTCGCAGAATTCTTGATGTTCTCTTGAAAATGCGGGGTCAGATATATGCTCTGGGATGCGAAGTTCAGAATTTGCAGAATGCAGGTCGAGCCTCTTCAGTTTCTTTGAATGATCAGATTCAAGCCCTTTCTCTTCAGATTCAAGCAAATGCTAAGGGTGAAGAGATGGCTCCACTGAAGGAAAAGTTGAAAAGGCTGGAAGGCATTGTCCAGTCAATGGGAGATTTCCAGCTTGTTCGTGTTCCCAAGCATTCCTGAATCCATTCTCTTAACATCTCAACCTTTTTTTTTTATGCTGACAAAAAGGGGGAGAGATGCAAGATTTGAAACTTTGAACTTGAACTTTTGATTTATTTTTATGTTTGTTTTGTTTGACTTGACTTTTATGTCTGGCTGGATGTGGATTGAATTTGGGATTTGGATTTGACTGCTTATATTAAGTACTATTGATATCTTATGAATAGGTTTACTCACATGAAAGACTAACCTATTTTCTATGGTTACAGATTTTAGTGTCATCATTAAGCCATTTATCTTTATGAGATATCCATATTTGCTTAAGTAATGTTTTGCAGGTCAAAGTTATACAAATCTGCAGGAAAGTTTTGTCACCATAAAAAAGGGGGAGATTGTTGGAGAAATCTTCCTGGAGTATTTTGAAGCTGACAAAACGTTTCCATCAATCTAGTCTGAAGATTTGCAGACTCTGCTATTTAAAGTCTGAAAACCTCCGGACTGCCAGACTCAAGACTCAAAGTCTATTCTCATTGACAGTTTCTAATCCGTTGAAGAAGGGCTATCCAGAACTGGGTGTTTCATTATGGATTTGACCTTATCGACTGGAGAAGATCTCTTGGTTGGATATGACATAACGGATTCCTTTATTCGAATCAAGATTGATTAAGGATCCGATGATTGGCGAAGTATACTTGGAAGGTTCTACTTATGGAAACCGAGATCCTGATTGTATGGGCAAGCAGGATTGATGGGCTATCGATATGTTCCTTTAATAGCTCGAATCATCTTCCTAATTGATTCAGTCCAACAGGTAGATAGGAGGAATTCTTTTGGTAAGTGCCAACGGGTATGATGGCATAAAGGAGTATATAAGGAAGACGTTCCAGTTGTTCGAGTGTGTGCGCGATAGAATAATTCCAAAGTCTGAAGCTCCTTGTTCTTAGTCAATTCATTTGCTGAGCGAAATCTTGTACGTAAAAGAGAGTCTATATTCGTGAGAAACCTTGAGGAAGTGTGGTAGAATATCTACACTGTAGAATCAAGGGAGAGCTTTGCCGTAACATCTCTTTTGTTCATAGTGAAATTCAGCCGGTGGGCTGTCAGTGCGGAAGAGTGGACGTAGGCTTGGAATAAGCCGAACCACTATAAACCTTGTGTTCAATTTTCTCTTCCCTACTCTCTACTTTACTTTGATCATAATTCGTTTTGTTAGCCAAATGAGAACTTCTTTTCTATTGTCTATTTCGTATTGCTCATTTATCAAGATAAATTATTATACACCTATTCACCCCCCTCTAGGTACTTATACTAGCTATCTCAGCCTTGTGTTGAAGAATGGGAGATTTGTGGTCTGAAGAGGATATTACAGATCTAGGGGCTAACATTCCAGAGCAAGAACAGCAAGAAAGTGAGTTAACCCTTTATAGCAAACTTTTTTCCAAACCTAATGTTAATTTCTAGGCTTTCCTCACTACCATGAGAAGAGCATGGAAAACAGAATCAGTAAAATGTGAGTTGATTTAACCAGGCTTTTTCTCCTTTTTATTTAACTCCATTGAAAAGATAAAAAAGGTTTTAGAATCGAAGACGTGGTCTTTCGCACGTAATCTACTTGTCCTAAAGGAAGGAGATCCGAATATACCTAAACATTGTTATGAGTTCTCGCATAATGCATTTTAAGTGCATATTATAGGCCTCCCTTGCGCCAGAATAACTAAAGATTCCATACATTGATTAGTCTCTAAATTGGGACAAGTTGATTAGATCAAAATAGAGGCGAGAAACAACAATTCTCAGAAAAATGGTAAGGCAAGGGTGCTATTAAACCTGTCAAGCCCACTTAAACAGGCACCATTATCAGTGTGGGGGATAAAAAATGGTGGATAGAATTTAAGTATGAAAGACTCCCACATTTCTACTTTTCTTGTGAGTGCATTAGACATTATGCAAATTTCTATTCGAAAATACCTTATAAGGAAACCAACCTAGCTCAGAATCAACCAGGTCAATATGGGTCGTGGTTGAAGGTAGAAGTCCAAGAAGTCAGCCCCTACTGGAAGACCTTTCATGGGAAAATTGAACTCACTGCTATGGAGGAAGAGGTTGTGCTGGAAACTCCTATATTGGCTACCGAAGAACTCCTGAGAACAGAGCAAGCTGAAACAAATGAATTAACAATTGTTCTTGCACATCCTAATGTAAAGGAGATTAGGGTTGAGGCCCATAAGATAGATCAAGCACCAACAAGCAACAGCAAAAGACCACAGCAAAACCAAATTTTATTACCCCCTTCTGCAGAGAATGATGAGCATCAAATGAAGGTAAAGAAAGGAAAGGTAGTGTATAAAGCTCCAATGGTTAAAAAACAGAAGTGAGTCAATCCTTATGAGAATAAGACCCCACAGGATCTCTTAGGGGATGAAGAACAACTCCCGGATGCCCTAATTCAGTCATGAGAATGGGCTAATGCATGGGCTTTAGTGGCTAGCCCTAATAAGCCATCGAAGAATAGATGAAGTTATTAAGCTGAAACTATCAGGGGTTGGACACACCCTTGGCAATTCAACACCTTAGAGCCTTAGTGGCTCAAGAGAGGCCCAACATGGTTTTCCTCATGGAAACCAAGAATAAGTCTAATGTTATAGAAAGAGTGAAGGCAAGGATTCAGCTCCAACATTCTCTAGTTATCGAGCCGGTTGGTATAGCGAGAGGCCTAGCACTATTGTGGGATGAGGAGGTTAAGGTGGAAGTGGAGAGCAGTTCCAATGAGGTCATTAATATCCAATGTTGAGACTTAAACATCGGCTACTTAATGTGGATATCCTTTCTACATGCATCAACAAATTTTCAAGATAGAGTAAAGCTATGGAGCTCTTTGAAAGACAGCTACTATAATAACCCATTTCCATGGTTGTGTATAGGAGACTTCAATGAAGTGCTCTACCATTGGGAGAAGTTTGGGAGGCGAGAGGTGGATCTCTATAGAATTGCAGCTTTTTGGGACTTTTTAGACGCTTGCTCATTGATGGACATTGAAAGTAAGGGATGCAACTTTACCTAATCAAATAATAGTGAAGGCAATGCATTAGTAAAGAAGAGATTGGATAGAACGATTTGCAATATGGAGTGGAGAGTCCTTTATCCAAATGCGGAGGCTTTTGCTTTTCTGACAATAGGGTCTGATCATAGCCCAATTCTGCTATCTTTAAATCCAACAGAGTTGAGAAGAAAGAAACTTTTTAGATTTGAGACATATTGGTTAGAACATCCAGAGTGTGAGGAGGTGGTCAAGAAAGCTTGGAATGAAAATAGAACAGATAAACTTACTTTGGCGGGTAAAACAAGGTGGGTAGTTGCTAAGTTAAGTAAACGGAGCAGGAGGAATTTTAAAAATGCTCAAAAACAGCTCACTCCACTCAAATATAGGCTCCAGGAATTGACTCACAGAACTGATGGGGAGCAAAATAGAGATGAAGTCAGCAATATTGTAAGGAAAATGGAAGAGTTATGGCGTCAAGAAGAGATGTACTGATGTATGAGGTCAAGAATTCAATGGTTAAAATGGGGAGATTAAAACACAAACTTCTTTCATACTACAACAGTTCAAATAAGACAACGCAACAAAATTTCCATGCTAAGGCTCGATGACTAGACCTAGTGTAGGGATGCCTCAACCTTTAAACAACATATCTTCAGTTTCTATCAATCCTTATTTAGTTCGGTGGGAGAAAGGAATTATCAACCAATATTAGACCAATGTCCAGTGGTGGTGAATGAGGAGATGAATGCTGACCTGGTCAAACCAGTCACAAGAGAGAAGGTTAAAGAAGCTGTTTTTCAATTAAGGGCTACAAAAGCACCAGGTCCAGTGGGCTAAACGGATTTTTTTTTTTTTAGGGTTAATACCTTGAAAAACTCCAAACTGGTACACTTGTGACAAATTTACCCCAAACTATTTTTTTTACCATGAAAAACCCCAAACTAGTAAACTTGTGACAAATTTACCCCGACTGATTATAAAAAACCCTAAACTGGTACATTTATGACAAATTTACCCCAAACTAATTTATTCGACTACAAAAAACCCTAAACTGGTAAATTTGTGACAAATATACCTATGCTAGATTGGATTAATACCACAAAAAAATCATAAAAATTGTAAACTGTGACAAACAGAACATAAAATCCTAAATTGGTATACTGGTTGACTGTCACGTGTCATTTAACTTAATAATTTGTGAATAAAATTTAACGAAAACTAACATAGGGTAAATTTGTCACAAGTGTACCAGTTTGAGATAAATTTGTCAAAAGTATACCAGTTTGGGGTTTTTTGTGGTCAAAAAAATAGTTTGGGATAAATTTGTCACAAATGTACCAATTTGGGGTTTTTTAGGGTATTATCCCTTTTTTTTAACAAAGTCATTGGCCTATTATACACGAAGACATTTTCAGCATGATTCAATCCTTCTTCAGCTAATGTACTTTTGATCCAGTGCTTAATAAAACGCATATCACTCTCATTTCTAAAGTAATAAATCCAGAAGATATCACCTAATTTAGGCCTATCAGCCTATGCAACTTTAATTATAAGATCGTAATGAAGGTGCTGGCTAATAGACTAAAACCATGGCTTCCCAAAATTTATTTCTATGGAGCAAAGTGCTTTTTTAAGAGATCGTCAGATACAGGACAGCATTTTCATAATCCAAGAGGTGATTCATCAACTCAGGGTGAGAAGGAGAATGCGTCATTTTCAGGCTATTCTAAAACTAGATATGAAGAAGGCTTATGACAGGGTCGAATGGGATTTTTTATGTGATTATATGCTAAGATTGGGGTTTAATGAGAAATGGGTTATGTGGATTAAGCATTGCATTTCATCGGTGTCTTTTACCATCCTAGTTAATGGAGAACCCTCAGCTGTCTTTAAGCCAACCCGAGGAATCCAACAAGGTGATCCTCTCTCCCCCTATCTATTCATTATCATGGCTAACGTCCTATCTACCCTTATGGGCAAAGCAGTAACATATGGAAGTATCAGAGGCATCTGCCTAAATTCCACTTGCCCAACTCTCTCACACATTCTCTTTGCTGATGATGCAATATTTTTCTTAAATGGAACGATAATATAAGCTCAGAATGTGGCTAATGTTCTGAACCAGTACTGCTATGTGTCGAGACAAGCTATAAATCTCAATAAATCATGGCTTTTCACTGGGAGAGATTGCCCATAGAGGCTAAAACAGAATCTAGCTGCTGAATTGAGAGTTCCAGTCATAGATAAAACAAGTAAATACCTGGGAATTCCATCCGACTAGGGTCAAACCAAAAAGCAAATGTTTGTGTGGATCATTGCTAAAGTTGAACGGAAACTTGAAGGATTGAAAGAGAGGTTGATTTCAAAGGCAAGAAAGGAAGTTCTCATCAAGACAGTTATTCAAGTCCTACCTCAATATGCTATATCTATTTTCAAAATCCCAATATCCATCTGCCGTACCATTGAGCAGCGAGTAGCCTCCTTTTGGTGGAAACATAATGCCACTAGAAGAGGTATACACTGGAAAAAGTGGCAAGATTTGAAAAATATGAAAGATTGTGGTAGCCTCGGTTTTAAACATTTACTGGATTTTAATAAAGCAATGTTGGGGAAGCAAGCTTGGAGATTTGTCCAAACACCTGATGCACTATGGTGTAAAGTTCTGAAAAGCATTTATTTTCCTAAAGGCGATTTCTGGTCAGCAAACAAAGGCTTTTGGCCTTCGTGGGGGTGGTAGAGTCTATTGATAGGGAGAGAAACGATTGAACATGATTTTAGGTGGGTAGTGGGGGATGGAGAGAAAATAAGAATTCCACAAGACACTTGGCTACCGTCAGGAAAGCTTTTCGGCCCTACAAATCTGGATGAACCAAGGGTGGTGGCTAATTTAATTGATCATGAGTCACATGAATGGAATACTAAACAAGTGAACAAGCCGTTTGAGGAAGATGTAGCTAAAGAGATTTTAGCCATCCCATCAACTTAAAGCCCCAACCAAATAAGCTAGTGTGGACAGCAAACAAATCGGGCTCCTAAACTATGAACTGTGACTACAATAGACTACATAACAAGGCTAGCATCCCCTCTACAAATATCCCGTCTTCATCTTACCAAACTCCTAAGTCGCTATGGAATGAAATCTAGAAGATTCAGACATTTCCCAAAATTCCCTTCTTACTATAGAATATTTGCAGCAATACACTCCTCACGAAGGAAAACTTGTATAAAAGGAAAATGCTACCTGATCCTACCTGTCAGATATGTGGACAAGCCCCAAAATTAGCAGAGCACCTCTTCATTCTCTATGATTGGACAAAAAATATATGGTCAGCCCCTAACTTTCATGACGATACATCTCTAGAAAGAATTACCCACATAGATAAGTGGGTCTTTGAAAATTTCACCTCACGAACAGATCCAAACTTGAAAGCCATTTTTGTTGGTGCTCTGTGGCAGATCTGGAAATGTCGGAATGCTTCGATCTTTCAAGGGCGAAGGCCCGATCCCACTATAGCTCAAGAAGAAACGAGCATCATAGCTGCACTCTTCGAGAAATGGAACCTGCGGGGGAAAAAAGCCGGGAGAAAATCACTAGAAGCTCCACGATCAATGCTGAAATGGAACCCACCTGCAGCAAATGAGATGAAAACAAATGTCGATTGCTCCTAGTGCGAATCGTCTAAGGCTAGATCGGTTGCTGGAGTATGCAGAAACGAAGCCAGCATCCGCCTTCATGGCTTTGCGAGGTCCATTTTTGCTCCGTTTGTGTGGGTCGTCGAAACCCTAGCTTTGAGAGAAGCCGCATTCTAGGTACAGAACAGAAAACTCACATGAACAAGAGAAGACTTCAAGCTAAAAGGAATTGATCTGTAGGTGCTCATTTCATTTGATAACCTATCACTCATAAACAGCCTATCAGGCCTAGAGGATCCACATTGGCTGGCCCAGCCCATAGGCAGAGAAATTTTGGCCTAGGTTAGTGGTGTGTCAATCATCTATGAACCACAAGACACTAACAAGGCCGTGGATTGGGTCACCAAAGCCCACTAGACCAACTCACTTCCTAGCAATTGGATTGCAAATTCTCCTTGTTCTCTATGTTTAATGTTATGTTTAGACTTACCAACTAATGATGCCCCTTTAGCGGGTTAGTAATGAAATTATATATATATACTCCAAAGATATACTATGGCCACATTTTATTTATTTATTTATTTTGGGTCAGAACTATGGCTGCATTTGGTCGCTAGGACAATATGGAAAAAATTGGTTATGGTGTAATTAAAAAAAAAAAAAACCCACATTTCGTGTATGTTATATTTTATAGAAAAAATAAAATGAAACGATGGATGAAGTTATGTCCAATCCAAGATAGTGTCCGGTGAAGTTGGGTTCTAACTAACTAAATTAATTAATTATTAAGTAAAAAAATTCTGAAAAGAAAGAAAGTCATGGTCTAACAATGAAAGGTAACCACCAAGGCCATCCAACAATAATTGTGACCATTAACGACCATGATCACCCCTATGGTGGTCGATTGACACGATTGCACCGGTGAGATCACCTCTCCCTCTCCAGTTTTTTTTTTTTTTTTTCTCTCTCTGTTTTTAAATATTGTCTATTTCTGACGTGACGCCCACTTAATGTCACGTAGCCCATGCGTCTAACAAGAAAAGGAAAAATCAATAAATAAATAAATAAAAAGCCATGTAAAATGTCCCATTAACTTACAAGTAATGAAACAAATGGAAGGACTTAAGTACATGGATCTTGCCAAAATATATATATATATATACACATGGATCTTGCAATTTTAATGAATTAGATAAACAAACAAAAAAAAAATTTAGAACCCAATTACATTTGCAACAGCATGGAAAATTTTGGGACTCCAGCCGTATTTAACTGTGTTTACTAAATGCCATGCAAATTGAAGTAGTCCAAAGCTAATGATAGTACACAAGAAGTCCTAAGAAAAGGAATTTCAACTCAATATTTTGTAGCATTAAGATGTTAAATGCCTCTTAATCCTCACATGGCTAAATCTAGTTATCATTTCCTTTTTCAAGGGAAAAATAATCCTCTTTTGAAGTCTCCTGCATTTGGAGCTCGTCGAGACGTGCTGTGAAAGTATGTTGCCTTATATCCGAATACATTAATATATCTAGTTAACTTAACTTCACTAATATATATATACATCTCTTAGGCGTTATAAAAATACAATAAGTTCAAAAACTTTCAAAATGTGCAATTAAGTTCAAAAACTTATCACGAAAATGCAATCAAATCTTAAAATTTTCAAAAAGTATAATCAAGTCCTAAAACTTGTCACAAAATATAATCAAATCCTAAAATTTTCAAAGAGTGTAATCTACGAAAGGACTTTATTGAATCATTTTGATAAGTTCTATAATTTAATTGCATCGGCTAGGCAAGCCCGACCGTTGTTGGTAATGACCTATGCTAGCCAACATTGAAAAGAGAAAGGAAAGAAAAATAATAGAAAAAAAAATGTTAAATTTTTTAAAATTATGAAAAAAGTCCATATCAGCGCCAATCGTGTCTCATAAGACCACAACATTAACATTAGCAATGTCAAGCCTAAATTAGTCGGATGTACTCAATTGGCAAAATATAAAAAAAAAAAGTTTATGACTAAATTAATTCAATTGAAATATTTAAGACTGAATCAATATAAATACAATAAATTTAGGATTTTTTAGATACTTTTTTCCTTTTTCTCCAATAGTGTTTTCGGACCTTGCGAGGGAAAACCTTTGAGTCTCTCTTCACCAGACCGCCACTTTGCGGCACGAAATTTCTTGTTTTGACCAAGAGTTTCTATTTTGCTAGTGGGTTTTTCCTCCTGTTTTTTGCGAGGTAGACTGCGCAATAATCCGCCTACACCTCTTTATCGACGTTTTGGCCACGTTGAAATTCTACCCACGAGCTGCATAGGAAACTTTTAGTATGTTTATGAAGGGCCCTTTTATTTTTTTTTTCCCGGAGTTTTGACTTTTCAATGAAGCCTCTTCCTTGCATTCTAATTGCAAGTGGACATGGGTCTAGCTCAGAGAGACAAATCGGAACTTTTCTCCCCCCAGGTTGGATTAGATGTTCAGTTCTTTTTATTCTCGTGTTTTTCTCAGAAGCATTCTGTGTTCATCGGTTTGTATTTGTTTTTTTTTTTTTTTTTTTTTGGTAAAGATCGGTTTGTATTTGTTGTAATTAAGTAAATTGAAAGATTGTGGGATCATCTTCTTGTTGTAAATGGAGATTTAGGTTCAACTGATTTTGATCCATGTTCAATGCAGATGTGATTGACAAAACTGTGATGGATCGATGTTCATGATACTGACAAAACCGTTTTTATAGGAATGGTTGAATTTGCGAATCAATTTCTGCAGCAAACCTCTCATGATCCTCCATCAATACATTGAGCATGTCATGTCGATAAATTTCAGAACCTACGCATTGAGTATGCCATTTATATAATTATATCAAAAGGTCTCATATATCTCTCATCTACTTTTTCCTTAGACATGGAGTACTCCCCAAATAAAATGAAGAGGTCTAGTACATTGAAATTTGTAAATCGAACTATTCTTACAATGGGTTGATGTAATTTATGTAATTTGGTGACAAGCTGGCCAACTAGACTTTCCAATCCATAGGATTTGATGTAGCATAAATTGAACATTCCGTGAAGTGTGAAACTCCTATGTTAAAACCAAAGAGAAATTGCCATGATTAGTCACCCTTTACTGCTCCTTTTTCAAGCCAAAAGAATTATGTCAATTCTATACTCCATAGATATACTATGGCCGCATTTCTTTTTTTTTTTTTTTTTGGGTCAGAACTATGGCTGCATTTGGGCGCTAGGACAATATGGAAAAAATTGGTTATGGTGTGATTAAAGAAAAAAAAAAAACCCCACATCTCGTGTATGTTATATTTTGTAGAAAAAAATAAAATGAAACGATGGATGAAGTTATGTCCAATCCAAGATAGTGTCCGGTGAAGTTGGGTTCTAACTAACTAAATTAATTAATTATTAAGTAAAAAAATTCTGGAAGGAAAGAAAGAAAGAAAGTCATAGTCTAACAATGAAAGGTAACCACCAAGGCCATCCAGCGATAATTGTGACCATTGACGACCATGATCAGCCCTATGGTGGTCGATTGACACGATTGCACTGGTGAGATCACCTCTCCCTCTCCAGTTATTTTTTTTCTGTTTTTAAATATTGTCTATTTCTGACGTGACACCCACTTAATGTCACGTAGCCTATGCATCTAAGAAGAAAAGGAAAAATAAATAAATAAATAAAAAGCCATGTAAAATGCCCCATTAACTTACAAGTAATGAAACAAACGGAAGGACTTAAGTACATGGATCTTGCCAAAAAAAAAAAAATACATGGATCTTGCAATTTTAAGGACTTAGATAAACGAAATAAAAATTTTAGAACTCAATTACATTTGCAACATCATAGAAAATTTTAGAACTCCAGCCGTATTTAACTGTGTTTACTAAATGCCATGCAAACTGAAGTAATCCAAAGCTAATGATAGTACACAAGAAGTCATAAGAAAAGGAATTTCAACTCAATATTTTGTAGCATTAAGATGTTAATAGAGTAAGATAGTAATGCCTCTTACTCCTCCCTCGGCTAAATCTGGTTATCATTTTTTTTTCAAGGGAAAAATAATCCTCTTTCGAAGTCTCCTGCATTTGGAGCTCGTCGAGACGTGCTGTGAAAGTATGTTGCCTTATGTCTGAATACACTAATATATTTAGTTACACTTAACTTCACTATTAAAAAAAAAAAATCTTAGGTGTTATAAAAATACAATAAGTTCAAAAACTTTCAAAATGTGTAATTAAGTTCAAAAACTTGTCACGAAAATACAATCAAATCCTAAAACTTTCAAAAAGTATAATAAATTCTTAAAACTTGTCACGAAGTATAATCAAATCCAAAAATTTTCAGAAAGTGTAATCTTCAAAAGGACTTCCTTGAATCATTTTGATAAGTTCTATAATTTAATTGTATTTTTTGAAAGTTTTAGGATTCAATTGCACTTTGTGATAAGTTTTATAATTTAATTGCACTTTTTGAAAATTTTAGAACTTATTTACACTTTCATGACAAATTTTGAGACTTCCAATGCACTTATCCCAAATACTTAAGTAAATGAATCATGAGCTAACTAAAATGAATTAACTGCTCTATATTAGAAGACATTCCCAGTAGAGCCTAACTTGAGCAGTTTTGTAATCCATTTGATCTTATAAGTTAAAGATAACTATATTTTTGAAAACCTTAAATTCTTTTCAATTTGTCTTTTAATTTTTTAGCTCAATAGCTCTATTGCTGTTCGTGTTTAACGACTATGGGACATTCATTTCATGGAAGCTTCATCTACTTTAAGATGATGCTCTGAACAATTACGCAATTCAATTGATTGGTTCTAAGTGAGAGACGACTATATATCCAAAAGGTTCAATTGTTTTCATTTCTTTTTCTTGATTTTATTTAACTTCAAAGCTCTATTTGTGCACGTATTTGATGACTACGTCCTTAACAGACGTCCATTTCGTGGAAGGTTCGTCTACTTTAAGTCAAGTTACATAAACCTGATTATCAAAAGAGGGTAGACCCCACCCAATCAAAACGGTGGGCCGCTGGCTTTTTCATTTCAAGCATCAACCTCGAGTTGAAACATAATATTAGGAGACCTCTTGAGAAAGGAGAACTTGCTTCTTTTTTATCAGACGAAAAAGAAGAGAACTTGCTGAGAAAGGCACAAGAAATTATGTATTTATATTTCTTGTTGAAAAATATGTTTTATAGAGAAGTTATGGTTTTCCCACAACTCTTTATGCAAATAATTATCTAACATAAGAAATGGATAACTCACTGACTTTATTAAACTCATTAATATACATAATGAAAAAGTCATGCCGCAAGTTTTAAACCTTAGCCCTAAACTATTATCGACAGAATACAAGCATTTATTGAAGATTTTAATTAACTTTTGATGAACTTAGTCGATCCATAAATAAATAAATAAATAAAAGGAATTTCTAGTGTTTTGGAGCTTCCGTATAATTGTATGCATTTTTTATTTGCCAAGTTTCTATTTGAATTTCCAACGATTCATTTCGTTTTAGATTGAAATCCAGGCAAGTTCAAAAGACATAAAATGTACGCTAGGACAAGACTAGTCTAATCAATTAAATTTTTGATTTATTCCGAATTTATAAACCATCCTGGGGCTCCTCAATACAGGGTTTTCCGATGATACCTAGGAGTTTTCTCGACTCATAGTGTCCATGACCCAAGGATTATAGGCAATTAGCGAAGAGAGAGAGAGGGGGGGGGTGTGGGAGGGGGGCTAGCACGCTTGGCACGGGCGAAAGATTTGCTTCGCTTTGCAGAGGGGCGACCGCGCTTGGTTCCTCCATAAATACAGGCATTTCTCCAACGATAAAGAAGAGTGGAGACCGCGTTTCGAAAAGACAAGGTTCTCAAGTATTCCTCTACTCAAGGTGACGTTTCTGACTTAGTCTTCTTCTTCTCATGACCCTCTGGGCTCCGCCTATTCAAACATGTTTGAATTTGTTGTTCATCGACAAGGAAAAGAAAAGAAAAACAGCACGAAAAGAGGACTTTCCGTGAATTTTGATAGTAACGTAGGATTGTGATTCCTCGACTTTCATCCATGACAAAATCAACCTTATTTTTCTGATGAAATTTTTGCATTCTGTCTAGGGTCGTAAACATATAGACAGCAAACAAAGGTAAACAACTCGCGCTTTTTAGGAACCCCAGAGAGTGCTTCAATGGAGATCTTATCATCCCAGTTGTTCCCTGAGATAGTAAGCATTCGATTTTCCTCCTAAGCCCCAGATGTTATTATGTCGACTTGATGCATTTTTCAAGATTTTATCTCTACTTGATTTCATAGGTAACAGAAGAAACACTACATCATATGTATCAAAATCATCAAATGAACGTCTTCGATTTCCCTCTTGAAGATTTCGACTCCAAACTTTTCTCTTCAGAAACGTACTCCCCTTGTTCACTATTTGTTCCGGAAACGACGCAAGGTCTCATGGATCTGCCAGTCGAAGTTGCTCCAACAATCATGGATAGGCCAATGAAGATGCCGAAGACTAAGAGATGGAGCAACTCTTGCTCGCCCAGAACATACAAAGCCCCGGCAATGGTGATGTCCTCGCCGTCATCTAGCTCCCAGTTGATATCTTTTGGGAGCTTGGATTCTTTCCCAACTGAATCGCAGCAGATTTACGGTACTTGCTTTGAATATTTGTTACATATTTAGGTTAATTGAATAAAGTCTGAGGTATTATACTGCATGATGGTAATACCAAAAGTTGCCTTGTAATTATTTTATGAAGGTGCTTATCAAATCCAAGATTGTCAAACAGAGACAGACAGAACTGGCGCAATGAGTAGACCACCTATGCATACACGAAAACACCTGATTGCTGAGAGGAAGCGGCGTGAGAAGCTTAGCCAGAGCTTCATTGCTCTCTCTGCTATCATTCCTGGCCTTAAAAAGGTAAATCTTCTTGAAAAAACTTCTTACTTTTCTTTGGAAAGATTCCCTATTACTAAGAATACTTCGTCATCACATTAGAGTACATATCAGATTATCAAAATGTTGATGAATCCACGTTAGGAAGTCCTGATGATTGTTTGCCCCGATTTGTTACTGTCGGTGATTGTTGTGAATTTCTTGAAGTATGGCTCAAAACAATTTAAGAGATCTAATCATATTAGCAACACAATTATCCCCATAGCTATTGAAATAGTCAACAGCACAGCACTTCATTTCATGCATAACATGATCTCATCCAATCACAATTCATTCAACTGGAAAGAGGTGTTAGTTAGGAGTCTCATTTTATAAAGTAAGGATTAAAGTTAAAATGATGTATCTCTACGTGCTTTAGTGACCTGCTTACAATTGCTTAAACTTCAATAGCACACTCCGAGCGAATCTTCTGGTTTATCACCAGGCATTTCACTCCCATGGGAAACAATAAAGTTAGGATGAGCAAGGTATGTTTACTTTACAAAGATCGGATACTGGCTTTCCTTCAAGTTCATCAAAGTTGAAATTTGAAATGTGTAGCTACTAAACAACGATATACTCAAAGCAATTTTCTTGTGTGCTGTTGTGTTTTTCAGATGGACAAAGCATCAATCCTCAATGATGCAATCGACTACATGAAGCAGCTTCAAGAACGCGTCAAGAAACTCGAGGAAGAAGTTGCAATCAGGACTGTGGAATCAGTTGTGATTGGAAAGAAGTCTCAGGTCTCGGCAAATGATGATATGTTCTCATTAGACAAGAACTCTAACCACTTTGAGCAACAACTCCCTGAGATCGAAGCAAGGGTCTTGGATAAACATGTTCTTCTTCGAATCCATCATGAGAAACGAAAAGGACGCACGACAGAGATACTTAGAGAAATAGAGAAGTCGAATCTATCTATTGTTAATAGCAGTGTATTATCGTTTGGGAGTTCCATACTAGAAATGACAATCATAGCTCAGGTAAATTCAAGCACCTGGGTCACTCCCATCTTTTTCTTTCTAGGGGTAAAATTACAAACAAGAAAAACTTATATTTTCGGTTAAGTTATTAAAACTAGCTCATACTTACGGACAAATGCAAACATATATCATGGTTCGTTTTCCATTAACATAATCTTTTTTCCTTGCAGATGGACGTTGACTTCTGCATGAATATTGAGGATCTCGTCAAGAATCTACATACAAGCTGTGTAGGATTCGATGAAGCTTCTCCTTGCACTCTAATTGCAAATGGAAATGGGTCTTGCTCAGAGAGACGAATTGGATTAGATTTTTAGTATTTTTCTTATCTCTTGTGCACTTCTCGAAAGTATTCTGTATCCATCAGTTTGTTTCTGTTGTAATAAAAGTAATTTCATGGATTGTGGGGTCATCTTATTATGGTATATGGAGATCTATATTCAGCTGATTTTGATCCATATCCGGTGTATATGTGATTGATAAAACGTGATAGACCGATATTCGTTATATCCATGAAATGAGACAATATTTAGTGGTTTGTGAGCGCCACATCAATTGCTGATTTGACATGTATGTTTATTCATATCCAATAATTAATTAACATGTGTTTTCTTAGTTGGTTTAGAAAAAATAAAAATATAATTTTCTCTCCTTCCTCCTCCACCCATTGTTTTTTCCTAACCTAGATGTCATTTATGGCCATTGGCACCACCGGCTCTTAAAATTTGGCCGTCCATGGCCATCATGTAACATCCCAGGCCCCACTATGTAATATTGTTCGCTTTGGGTCACCCGCCCTGGCGCGGACAAACCGCCATCCCAGCCACGGTCTTTTCCCTCACGGTTTTAAAACGCGTTGCACAGATTAGAGAGACCCAAGCCTTATAAGCTAACCAAGACCTCCCTCCCTAGGCAGCGCCATCCCAGCCATGGTTTTTTCCCTCATGGTTTTAAAACGCGTTGCACAGATTAGAGGGACCCAAGCCTTATAAGCTAACCAAGACCTCCCTCCCTAGGCGATGTGGGATAAGAGAGGAGGCTGTCACACTCTCCACCTCTTAACAGAAGAGCGTCCTCGCTATGGCCCCACGGGCATCAGAACAGCATTCGAGCTGTGGTCCCACACGCGGTCGGGAGTCGGCTCTAATACCACTTGTAACATCCCGGGTCCCACTGTATAATATTGTCCACTTTGGGTCACCCGCCCTGGCACGAACGAACCGCCATCCCAACCACAGTCTTTTCCCTCACGGTTTTAAAACGCATTGCACAGATTAGAGGGACCCAAGCCTTATAAACTAACCAAGACTTCCCTCCCTAAGCGATGTGGGACAAGAGAGGAGGCTGTCACACATCAGCACCCCCTTCAGGCTGCTGTCTAGTTGGCTCTTTATATCTGGCCGTCCATAGTCGGCTCTGAACAAGCCATCATTGCTCACTGCATGAGTTCCAAATCTGAAGCCATGGCCACGAGCACAACGGCTCTACAGCCATGGCTCTTGAAGTCCAACGGCGACTCTTGAAGTCCCCTATCGCTTGTTTCAGACAATGCAACTTGAAAAAGAAAAAGAGAGAGAAGAAAAAGTGACGATGAAGTCAAGGGAAGGAACATCGCTTGCTCGTCCATGGCCACGGCGGGACTTCTAGATCTGCAACCATAGCTCCAACAAAAACGGCTTATCCGTGGCTGTGAGCAACGGTAATCGACTTTAAATGTGCAACTCTATCCCCATGACTCCAGATGTGATCAACGGCAACAAATTTAAGGGAAGGAACGTCGACCACAAACACAATGGAGAGGGTTGGACGCTCAGTAGTGGTTGCCTTAGATGCGGCATTGGCAACTCCTCCAGTGGTGACGGCAGAGGGAGGCACAGAGTAGTCTCAAGGCGGCCATAGATGGAGGAGGAAAAGTGAGGTGGATGGAGATTTTCTTATTTTGTTCATCTAAGTCCACCTCTATACGTACGTGTCAATTTGTAATTGGTTCAGTGTGGAAAAATGCATGCCACATCAACAATTGATGTGACACTTCATTAATATAATTATTTGAATAACTATCGTGGGACAATGTAATTTACTTAACTTATGCTGTAGTGAGATTGCAATAATGAGCTTGCCATTTAAATGGTGAACACTAGAGGAATTCTGTGTAGCTTAAATAAAATATTCCGCTGCAAGTGTGAAAGTCCTATGTTAAGAACTAGGGGATCGCCCTTCCAATCCCTTTTTCAAACTAAAAATAATTATGCTAATTGTACATATACTCCAAATATATAAAGGTTGATTTAGTCGGTAAGACAATGATCGGGAAAAGTGGCATTAAAAAATCCCTACATTTCTCATATCTTTTCTTGCATAGGAAAAATATCATATATAACAATTGATGGACCTATATCCAATTCAAGATGGTGTCTAGTGAAGTTAGTATTCAGATAAAATCTGGTGAGGGCAAGGGTCAATCAATGCCACTCGATATTGGTGAGTGGGACACGATCACCGCGCAAACAAGAGCAAGTGGGCCTCTTGCTTGCTCTACTTGTGGCAAGGCCCTTCCCTTTGGCTTGGTTGTGGTGTGTCAACCCTTACCATGGCCGGGCAAGACTCACCAACAGTCACCTTCCACTTTAATTTAAAGAAAAAAAAAAATGTGATCTAAGTGTTCCATCCACCTAAAACTAAAGAATTGAATGCATACATTTTGCAAGTTTTAGGATTGAAATAAATGAAAGAAAGCTTAGTAATTCTAAGTACATGGGGCATAACCATGAAAAGAGTTTAGGCCTCCGACTGTAATATTTCTAATATCTTAAATCGTGCAAATTCACACAATCCAAAACTAATAATATTACACGTAAGTAATAAAAAAAAAAAAGAATTTGAAATCCAACATTTTGCCCATTCACGATGGTAATAGTACAAGACAGCAATTCCTCTGATTCCTCTCATTGCAAAATTTAGTTTCAAATTTTTTAACAAAAAAAAGTACTCAACATATCCAATTGAATCTAAGTTTACTAAAACACTTGAGCATATATGTTATGATCTTATTATGATAAGTTAAATGCTCCACATGACATGTAATTTCTGATGTGGGACTTCTTCATCCAACTCTATAAAACAACTTTATATTCATAAGTTTCCATTCTTTTCATTTCTTTATTTATTTATTTGGCGCGAGAGCTCTATTGGTGTTTTGTGTTTCGTCACTACGTCGTTATAGCATGTCCATTTCATGGAAACTTCATCTACTTTTAAGTCAAGGAAATTAAAGATGTTAATGTCAAAAAAGGGTAGATCCCACCAAATCAATAAGGTAGATGCATGCTTTCCGATATCAAGCGTCAATTTCGAGTCGGAATAACTTATTGGAAGAACCCCTCTCGTGCACAAAACGAAGAATAACAATTGTCGAGGGCACAAAAAAACATTGCCAGGTGGAGGAAAGAGAGATATATATTATATAGCATATATTCTACAAAAAGAATTGCTTTTTTTACGGCCTAAACTTTAAATACAAATAGTTATCTAGCACAAGAATTTGATAACTCGTTGGTATTTTGAAGGTTATCTACGTATTTGTATTCGAAAAGTTACACCACAAGTCATAAATCTATCATCTATATAATAGAGTCGACAACTAAACTTTTTATTGGATGAGAGAGAGTCGCGATATGTGGACCTTCTTTTTTTTTTTTTTTTTTTATCAGTCGGGTCAAATAACTTTTTTCTTAATAGATTTCTTTAGAGCACTCGTCGGGAGATATACCAACATTTAGCCACGGTCACAGTTGAGCATAAACTAAAAGATAATAAGAGGAGGAATAATTTATTCCTTAAAAAAATAATAAATGCTGTCTAATTCAAATTTAAATAATAAATGCTGTTCTACCAACATGTCGCTTTTCACATTCTTCTAACACACCAGTCATTGCTTGGACTTCATCGACATAATAATTCGATTGGAATATTTTTATTCCATTCTCCTAAACTTTTGGACTAGCTTTCTTGTCGTTCAGCCCACGCAATTTTTCTTTTTTTTTCAAGACTTTTCACATTCCTGAAAGTTCATTATTAGGCTACTGAATCACCGTCTATAAAGTTCAACTTTCTCTATGAAACGGTCTTCAGCGCGAAACTTCGCAGTTAATTAAACGCAAATCCTCATTGAATAATGTGACACCCCAAATTTCTCAGATTCTAGAATTACAGATGGACTGATAGGGGCTCGGAGGACAGGAAGTTGGGCCAAGCAGTGGGCCCGTTGGGCCGGATGCTGAACCATGAGTGTAAGCTTGGTGGGCTGAAGATCTGGGCACCGATGTGATGTGTGTGGGCTGCGAATTGGGCCCGTGGGCCATGTGCATGCGTAAGGCCTAGGATTAAGTGAAGATGTTATGGCTCGTCGGTATAGGCTTCGGATTTATTTGTATACGTATTCAATTTAGGTCTTGTATGGCCGGGATTCATTTTAGCAATGCTATTTCATGTGACGTGAAGGACGATTAATGACCTCACGACTATGGGAAAATAGAGGAAAATTGCAGCGCATATTTTATAAATGGTAAATTGATGTTAACTGTTTAACCCTATGAAACTAGATTTCCATCTCTGCTACCATTATTTCTTATGGTGGCTGATTAGTGTAGGGGTGAAATGGACAAAGCAAGCATTTTGTAGGGATTAATGATTGAAGTGCAAGAAAAAATCAAGTTAACCCCTAATGATCTCTTAAAACACTCATCTTTGGACAAGTGTGCGTGTGCATGGTAGGAAGCTTCATGCAAGAGGAAGCCCCTTCTTTTCCTTGTCATTTCTGCCCACCTCGAATGCCGAAACCGAGCCTGGGGATTGCAAAATGCAATCATTAGTTTCTTGAAACTCATGAAAATCTAGACTTAAACACTCAAGCAACTCTTTCCCCTTTCATTTCTCCCTCACTTATCCTTCGGCTCCGCAGAACGCCCCTTCCTATTTCTCTGCATTCTCTCTCTCGGTTTCAAGCCTTAGGAGCTCAAATCCTCGAAGAACCAGCAAGAAGAAGGAGCAAGGAGGGTCGAATAGCCACCAGATAAGGGAATTTGTTGGGTACTAGGCTAGAATAATCCCCTTGTTGCTCGGTGAAGTGGTTAGTCGTCCCTTGGATTCTGTCTTGGAATGGTTTCGCCTTTCCTTGGCTGTGGAGCGTCGTTCTTGAGTTGCATGTTCGATCTATGGGTAGGACTGGCGTAGAGGCTCAACTGAAAAGCTGTGTATGCTGTCTTGCTCATGTATAAGCCATGCATGTTTAGGAAAAAGGGTTCCATATTACTTTGGAAGCTCGGTTTCCTTGCACGCGAAGTGGTGTGTATGTTTTGGTTGTTGTAAGTGTTCTTGACGACTGACGTGAGAAGTGGACATTGCATGAGGCCTAGGACTTTTAATTTGAGCGTGTTATTGAGTTGTGATCATGATTTGAGGAAGCATTGCAAGTGCTTTGATGTGTGGGATCTCTTTTCTAGAGTCAGCCTCTAACTGAACCCTTCTGTTTCTAAATTTTGGTGACTTCTAAGAAGGGATGACTAGCTTAAGAGAGTGCTTTTATCCTAGAGCCGTTCCGCCCAAAATAAGGGAATTCATGACCTTAGCGCCTGCCGATTTATACAAAAATATTTAGTTCAAAATTTTATAGGGTTCCTTCAAGAAAGTTATAGGGAACACCTTTTGCACTAAATTTTAGATATTTAGGAGCTGAAATGGAAATTGTAGAACCTTATTCCCAGCGGTGCTTGAAAACTGCCAGAGAATTACGTAGAGATACATCTATCCTTTAATGTTTTTATAAAATCCCTTAGTTCGAATCTAGACATGACCTGTTCATTGAAGTTGTTAAGGACGGCCTTATCTCTAACATATGGAAGTTTCAGGACGCTTAGAAAAGGTTTGACTAGTCAAAATAACTAGAACTTAAGAATTCTACTCTCTGCTTTAGCAAGCCAAAGTTAACTCTACTTTGTTGATCTACGGCTCGCAGTGCAACTCATTGTAGACTTTGAACCCTTCATAAAAAAATGTTAGTCTAGTTCTTCTCTATGATATATAAAAAAATTTAGAATTTTTTAGAGCTCGTTCATTGGGGTAACAGGACCAATTCAATTAAGGTGCAAATCTGATTTGTTTTGGCTTGTTGATGGAGAATCTACTGTGAATGGTAAAATCTCGAATAGTAGTTGACTAAGGGGTTTAACTACGTGTCGCGACCTATTTTTTCAGGGCAATCCTAAAGTTTAGGTTAATGGATTACTAAGTCCGAAAACTTGGCACGGACCCTCCCAAGTCCTACCAATCGCAACTTGATAGAAATTAACTCATTTAAACATGCAATTTCAATTTAATTTGGAGTCGCCACTAATCAATTAGGGTTTGATTAGAAACCCAAATAAAGTATGGGAGAATACTTTATTTTTACGAACCAGAGATTCAATAAGTCCGGGGGACATGATTACGCTAGATTAGTCTAACGTCCTTTCGGTACCTTTTATTTTAATTTAAAAAATATTTAGCAAACAATGTTAATTAATTTTAACCTAAACTACTAACATGCAAATGGTAGTCATGCGGATGCACAATCAATAAAATAACATTCAATAAATAAATAAATAAATGCTAATAGAATGCATGTTCTAAACATGATTTCTAAATGACAGGACACCTACTTTTTCTTTTTCTTTTAAAAAAATGTTAATTATATGCAATCTTAATCTAAATTTAATATGCATGGATTTTACTTTAATAATATGTGAGATGCAATTCATATGATATGACTTAAACTTATCACTATATGTATGCAATCTAATTTATATAATCATAAATATGCATGTGCTACGTGATATGGGATGAATGACATGGTATTTCTACATGCATGCTCTTTTATGATTTTTTTTTTTTATGATGATTCATTTTCTTAATGCATATACGCAACCTATGCTAAGTAATGATGATATGAAATGAGATTAATTATGAATTAACCTATTAATTAATTAGACTAAACTAAAGTGAATGATATTCTAATTTATTTTAAGAATCAATTTAATTTAAACTATATCTTATCTTAAAAGCTATAAAAAAAATCAAGACATGCCAACATTATTTAAAATTAGCCCTAACAAAAATCACCCATCTAAAAGTAAAATCTAAAAATTATAATCCTATAGATGCAATTCTAATTTACTAACCTAAATGCTTTAATGCAATATTTAGATTTTTATGTACTTTTTGATTTTTTTTTATTTTTTAATCTTTCCAAACAAGTAATTATTTTATAAGAATTAAAATAACCGAAAAAATAATCCGTTGTCTCATAGATTAAATTAACAATTATTTTAACTATATACTAATTTAACAATTGAAATATTATCAAAATTCCTAAAAATTAAAGTAATTAAAAAAATGACCCGACGTCTTACGGGTCAAATTAATAATTACCTTAATTTGAGATAAAACCCCTAATGTCTACAAGGTCTACAAATATTGACATACAATACTACAGCTTAAAAAAAGCTAACATGAGATAAATAAAAGATAAAAATATACTACCTAATTTCCTTTTCTTTTTTTTTGTTTTTCTTTTCCTGCTTTCTTCACCCACGGCTGAGCAGCTTCGGTGGATCACCGAGGGTTGGGGTCGTCGGCGTTCAGAGCTTCGGCAAAGACCAGCAACGGGCTGATCGGCGGCGAGCGGTGGCGTCGCGAGGAGCAGCAGCAGGCAGCTTCACTTGGGCTCGGGCTCGGGTGGAGCGGCTCGATTCGAGCAACAGGGGGCTGCTGGTACTCGGGCGATCAGGGGCGTAGCAGCAGCGGAGGTGCGGCGAACCGGCTCGGGATCTGCTGGGTCGCAGGTTGCAGACAAGTTGGGGGCGAGTCGGCGTTCTGGTGCGGCAGATCGAACTCCGAGCAGGTGCGGGGACTGAGTAGAGGGTGGCGCGGTGCGGTGTCCGGCGCGCTCGGCGGTGGAGCGACGACTGGCTTTGATCTGCCGTCGTCGGGGCTCTCGGTAGCGGGGAAACTCGGGCGCTGGCATCGTGTCACAGCAGCCGAGCAGGGCAGCAACAGAGCAGAGGTGACGCAGAAACGAAACAGAGGCAGAGCAGGGCGTCGTCGGCGTTACTGGCGTCGGACGAACAGGCGGATGATGGCGGGCGCAATGGAGACGAGCTGCGGGCATTCTGAGGCGCAGTCACTGGACTGAGGCAGTGCTGCTGAGACGACTTCGCGGTTGCGGGTGGAGGCGCCACAATACTCACGGTCGAGAGGAGGAAGATGAGCAGTGTTCTGCTCTTTTTTCCTTTTCCTGCTGCTGGGTCCCGCTGACCTCCTCTCTCTCTCTCTCAAGTCTCCCTCACGTCACCTCCCTCTCTGCTCCCTGTACACTTTCCTTTTCCCAGAGAACCGAAACTTTCCTTCTTTTTTCTCTCTCTTTTCCACTTTTCTATTTTTTTTTTTCGACGAAAGACCAAGAGAGGCCCCCTTTTTTCCTGTCTCGCATCTCTATTTATAAAGTGAAGACTCGAATTTGTTTTGCTGGTGGAGATTTTCGCTCAACCTCTCGCCGGTGGAGATTTTCGCTCAACCTCTCAACAACAAAGTGGCTCCAAAATCAAACGGTTAATTTTTGAATTCAATTTTTCAAATTTTTTTTAAAATTTTTCTCTAATCAAAGATTATTTTCTATTTCTATTTTTTAAATTAGGTGTCAACACTACGTTGAATGGAATTCTCTCCATAGAGCATGATATGTGAGTGACGTGGCGGTTGCATCAGAATTTGCTTCCGGCGTGATTAGGAAGTCCTTGAAAGCTGAGCACATTGGTGCACTGTAACTAACTCAAGATGTGGAAATGTGAACTGTGTGAAATGAATTAAATTAAGAGATTTCCATCGGCTATGTGATACTGATGATGCCCTAGAGAGTCGGATGCCCATATTGTGTGATCATAGATGTCTCAATAGTGTGATACCGAGTGATACCGATGATGCTCTAGGGAGTGGGATACCCATGTTGTGTGATCATTGATGTCTTAGTGATGTCTCAGTTATGTAATACCAAGATGCCTCAAAGTGAGATGCCTATGCTATGTACCTTGGATGCCTTGGTTATGTGATGTTGAAATGCCTCGAAGTGAGATGCCCATGGTAAGTTATCCAACAAACCGGCCATAGACTCGAACCCTTTAATAGCTCACATTGCCTACTGCAAAATACCTCACATGGAAAAACTTTTTGGTTACTAACATCTTAGCAAGTGATTGACTCATCAAACAAGAACCTTCAGATCTTAGGTGGTGTGGAAGAGTTATATTTAAATCCAAACATTTTGTAATGGGTGTGGAATCTAAGGGTAATGGGAAAAGGAGATTAGTGCCGATCTCATTTCCATATGCTTCTGTAAGAAAGAACAATGACAACAAGTTTCACCTAATACATTTTTTTTTTCAGAACTTGTGTCCGGTTTTTATCCTTTCTTTGCTAGTTTCTTTTGCTAAGTGTCGCCGAAGTTGGAAACGATAAACCTTCTATATAATTAAGCCAAAGTCCTCACTTCTCACTTTTAAATTCTTCCCAGATGAAACCTAAACGCCTTTCTCTGGGCAAGTATACTTCAAGCGAAGACCAGATTCCTTCGGAGATCAAAGCTTTGGTCATGGACTGTCAAGTGCCTCTGGCCCAGTTTGACTATTGTCCACTTGGCCCATTGCACTGGTGAATTAAACCAATTATCCAACTGGGCTACCAAGGCCCATCGTCGTCATGCCATTCTTCTAAATTTGTTATACAAACCCCACATTCTTTTGGTGCTTTGTTCTAAAACCCACCAACTATATTTTCTAGGTGAGGATTGATGAAATGAAGTTTTCTTTATTTCGACATAAAAAAAAATTAATTGAAACAAAATTTCAATTTGGATCATTAGACTCGACATTTTTTTCGAAAGAACATGTTCATGCATGACTCTTGATCGCATATTTGGATCGGACCTGTAAAATTTGTTTCTTGCATTACATAATGATTTGATGTGGCAACGAGCTCATTATGTTGAATACGAGATATTAGAAGTCATATATTGTGATATCTAGTTCGTTGTCATGCACTTCAGTTGTCAACCCAATGCATAGAAAAACCACCAAATCAATGCTAAATTTATTGTACGGATATTAAAGGTGTACAAAAGAATCAGAAACTGACCGAAACTGGATTTGACTAGCCCAAAATGAACAGTTCCCATGGGACAAGTCCAACTCTCAGTTCCAATTTACTGGAATTGGTGAGTATTGATCTAGATCTCATTGTAGGTATGGAATCACCGACCTGGATTGGATTGGTGTGCGTGTGTCTATATATATATTGTTAATTTTGAAGTTTTAATTTTTCAAATCAAAATCCTCAGTTCCTCTTCGTTTCTCTTCATCTCGCCTTGCCTCCCTCTCTCTCTCTTGCTCTCAGTAGCCTCCGATCTTTTCGATCCTTCTCTCACTCTCGCTCTATATCGCCTCTAGTCTCATTTGTCCCTCTGTCACTCTCGCTCTCGACTACCTTCAACCTTTGACCTCATCGCTCACTTTCAAGTTTCACACCTCTTCCGAAGTGAGGATATTTTGATTGGTAAATCCACTCGGGAACCAAACTATCCAATCTAATTCTTGGGTGGGTCCATAGAACCAACAAACAGTTCCCAATTCCAATATTTTGGAACTAGTCCTTAGTGGGTAGTTCCTGATTCAAGGGTGAGAACTATTCACCTTGGAATCGATCATCCCTCACAAATGCCATTCAATTTTGCTAATTTAATCTTAAATTTTTATGCAAAATTCCCATATAATCCTTTTGGCTTGTTGGAAACCACTGATGTAGCAGTGCATAGGTGGTCGACAATGATTAAATTGTCATGTTAGGTATTTTTTGCGGAAATTGACCACACAGACTACATTGAAGTTTTGCGCAAAAGTTTAGGACTAAAAGGGAAAAATTTGTACAATAGGACTAATTGGACAATTTCACCCAATTTCTTCCTCAACGAGTTGTGTGAAATTTGTTTTCCTCTGAGAAGCTTTTGATTCGGGTAATGTGCCCGTGTATATTAAAATCTTGGAGATTAGACTATAGGAAATATATAAAACATGCTTGTATTTGTTGCATGTTATTAGCCACCAAACTATTTAGCGCATTAATTTTATGACAATGAGACCAATATAGAAAGTAGTAACTACAGCTCGATACTTTTATATCTGGTTTTTCACTTCTTGGGCAGAGCAGCCCCTGTCGAGTTATTTGGTCCCACTCTTGATCAATGGGATCAAGGATGATTTCAGCAAGAAATATACCAAAGAGTTGGTGCTGGGCTAGCCAAAATCAAAGAGTAATCCGCTTACTTTGTAGTGAAACCGACCTACAAACGGGTTTTACACATTTTGATACTTTGATTGTTGAGTTCAAGATATCATGGTGCAAGACGAAAACGCACTAGTGCAAGACGAAGGCGCACTGTCTTTCTTTGAATTTTTGGTATACACCATATTGGAGTGTAAATTTTTTGTGGAAATAGTTTGCCAGACGAATTCTTATATAATGATGATTTTGTTGAAACTTTTTAGAAATTAAGGTCTTGTTTAAGGTCTTGTTTAAGGTCTTTTATTCAAGACAATACGTGGTATGATTTGTTTATTATTATTTTATTTTTTTGGTAAAGGTAAGAGATATATTGAGGGAAGGCCAAATGTACAAAAATCTCGTCAGCAGAAACTTACACGCCAAATGCAGGAACAAAAGGAGTGGAAGGGTGACGAGATGAAAAAGCCGCAAATGCGGCACAAACACTACAACACCTAGCCAAAAAGAAGCACGGCATGGTCAACTGGCTACAAAAGATGCCACAATTGAGGAAGAGGTCACCATCGAAACGAACTACCTACGGGTCTCTAGTGAAAATGATTTGTTTATTTTTCTAAACGCTTATCTAATAAAAACCGTCCGAATACAAACCTTATACGACTGGTGGAGGATTGGAAGTAAAGCCTTATCCTACTTTATGGGACATACAGTTTTTGAACTTACATCAAACTCTGTCATTGTAAAATTAAGAAATTAGAAAAGGATTGTGGAATCAAAATATTAAAATTATGTAACATGAACCCCCTGATATTTTACTATAAAATGCAGAATCATTCTTTAAGGGTTAAATTTCTAGTAAAACAGATGGGACCTTTACTTTTATTACTTTGCCCATCTATTCTATTATATATAGTCAAATTAAAGCTGGAATTGAGGAAAAGTTTATTCCTTTGTTTGCCATGTCACATTTAACTTTGCCTCTATGATCATTTGCCCATGACAAGACACATGATGTAATTTGCTGCATAGTTAAGAAAGCCATGTGCCTCGTATTCAAACGTTGATAGAAGGGGAAAGCAAGTTTGCTGCATAGTTGAGAAAGAATCCAACACACAAGTACAACATTACCCATTAATCAGTTATTGGGACACAAATAAATTACAAGTGGAGAGATCAGATTATACATCACAATAATTCAATTCCTAGGAGCGCACAAAAAAGACAGCATTCTAGAGACAACTCAAAAGCTGATATGACCCTATGAAAAAAAGAAGTGCAAGTTTATACTGCACATTAAACTTAGGGGTGATTGCTTCTAGGGTAAATAGATTTTAAGAGTTAGAATTTGAAACCTATCTTGTTATAATTGGGGGTGCATGACAACCATTTTGTTCCGTAAAATAGTTTCGGAACAGAAATAGATTTTTCTATTTCTATTTCTAGAAAAGTTTCTAAACAAAAATAACCGTTTGATAACGACACAAAACTTCTACTCTAAAAATAGAAATTCGTTTGATAACGACACAAAATTTCTTCCTTTCAAACGGCGGTGGATCGGTGATTGGCAGGGATGGACAGCTGGTGGCAGAGACAGGGCTGGCGGCTAGCGATCAGTGACCGGAGGACGGCGGCAGCGGCGACTGGTGACCGGTGGCCGACAGCGGTGGCGAGCGACCAGCAACTGGTGGCGACAGAGGCGGGGCCGGCAACCAGCGATCGGCGACCGGCGGTGGCCGATGGGCGGCGGCGACCGGCGGCGGCGACCGGCGGCGGCGACCAGCGGTGGCGGCAGCGGCGGCGAGCAACCGATGGACAATGGTCAACGGCGACGAATAAAGGACCGATTGACGAACGATGAGAAGAATTTTTATTTCTGATTTCGATTCCAGAAATAGAGAAGTAGAAAATTTTAGCTTATGATTTCTCTTCCAAACCTATTTCTGGAATAGAAATCTATTCCAGAAATAGAAAAACTGAATAGGTTTATCAAACGGATTTCTCTTCCGAAAAGCAAAATGCTCCGGAATTGAAAAACTATTTCTAGAACAGAAATTTTGGTTATCATGCACCCCCTTGGTTCTCAATTTTGGACTTAGGAACCTACCCTGTTTTTCGAGAACTGATTTTAGAACCAATCTTGTTTTTCTTTTTAGCTCCACAGTCTACCTGAAAATCTTTTTTATCCTTTTTTTTTGTTCATTTTTTACAGTAAAAGCGTATAAGATTATAAGCAACAAAGTAGTTCAAAGTAAAATTTGAACAACATAAAGCCCTATCCACCAAAAGCAACAATCCATAAGATGAATACATAATCATGTACAATTATAAATAATAAAAAATTTAAACACTTAATATAAAACATAAATTATAAAACTCCATTCCCATTCATCTATAAAAATTTAACGGAAGAAGAAAGACTGATGAGGAGTTCTAAGGAAGGACAAATGATGAAGGAGTGTTGATGTTAGAATTAAAGGGAAAAAGAAATTAGGGTTTTGAATTTTTCACTTATAAAATATGTTCTAAAACCAGTTTCAATCGAGGCGGTCCTATCTAGTTTTCAAGTGGGTATACATTCAAAACCTACTCCTGGATCGGTTTCAATTGGTTCCAAAAAATTGGAACTTGATCTCAGACTAGTTCCGACAAGAACAAATTCCTAGTCCTATCTTTTTAGCAATTTGGTCCAATTCCTGAGTAGAACCAGTTCAATTGGACACCCCTAGTTAGATCTCTCATTAACCCCTCTCGTGAAAAAATTCCTATAAACTTTCCTTATACTGCAGATGGGTATTTTGAACGTGGTTTGTGGGCTTGAAAATTCAGATTTGAATTGATGTCCTTTCATTGATTTATCCTAAATTGCATTGATTTCTACTAAAGACATCATTTAAATTGGTTTTTAATTATTCACCGAGGATCCCGCTAAGTCAACCACACAAAAATAAGGGGAAAAACCCACCTGCAAAATAGTAGAGATTCCATACTTGAAACCAACGCCAATGCAAAATAGTAGAGATTCCATACTTGAAACCAACGCCAATGTTTTGGCGTTGGCAGAGAGTTTGGTGCTGTCGGATCGGAGAGAGTGATTTAAGTATTACCAAAAAGAAAATGAGATGCATCAAGTATAATGATTACGGTTTTGTCCGTTGTTGCTAGCCAACTCCGGATAAGATGAGAATATTGCAGGAGATCACATGAGATCCAGAAGAGCTTGACGCAGAATCCTCACGAGATCCCCCATTTTCAAGCTGAATCCCTCGTCCACCTGCAAATACATGGGATGAAATAAGAGAAGGCCGAGTGCATTATTAAGTTTTATTATAACCCATTTGAGAAGCAACGTGGCAGTCTTTTATCGGATCATGAAATAAGTGGGATTCATGCATGAATTAAATAATTAACTGGGTAACTTTCGTAAAATTCCTATCTATATCTGACATCTTCCTCCCAAAAAAATACACGATATGGTGTTAAAGACCGGGAAAAAAAAAAAAGAACTGAGGCAATTATGGTGTTACATATATTTACCTGAGCTAAGATCGTGACATCCTGTGTGGAACTCCCAAAAGGCAGGACACAGCTGCTTACAACAATTAAGTTCAGTTTCTCTGTTTGGCCGATTATTTTCGAAATAAGGCCCTTTCTCTTCTCGCAGTGGATTTTGATGAGGATGCATTTTCCAGAGATTCGTGCCTCGATATCAGGGAGTGAGAGTTGCCGGTTCAGATGGCCGCGAGACTTCTCGTTGGACGAAGAAGACGCATCGTCGTACATGGTGAGTCGGGACCTCTTCGCAACGACGACCGACTCCACGGTCTTTGCCGCCACCTCCTCCTCGAGCGCCTCGACGCGTTGTTGAAGCTCCTTCAAATACCTGATGGCATCCTCGAGGATGGAAGCCTTGTCCATCTGAAATACACGTTTAACATCGATGCTAGAACAGTTATAACGATGTGAAAATATTTTGAAATGGTTCCCCTAAATCGGTGATGAAGAAATAAATAGGATTTATTAGTTGCGTGCGTCTAGGTTAAGCTAGTTATCAGAGCACGTAGATTTTCCCTTATCAACGATTATGGGTCTTCATTATTCTTTTCTTTACATTACATCAAGTTTGCAATCATAGATCTTCAGTCATCTCACCAGGTTTTGCGTCACACGATAAGCATAGATTTTAAGTCGTAATCTCAAAACAAAATAAATTAGCCATGTGATTGTGGCATATGAATTAAACCTATTGAGTAAAAGTCTTTAATCTACCATTAGAATAATAATCTATTCTATATTATAAAAATTTAAATAATAAATAATTATAATTTATTGTAGGACTTGTTCCCTCAAAAATTTGTAACTCAAAATAAACTATTATTCTCACGGCTATTAAAAAACTGTTATATTAAAAAACTGTTATACTAAAAAAGTCCTTGATGTACATAACATAAATGTTGGAGAGAAGCCAATTTTACAGAACCCCATATTTCAAGAGAGCATGAATCTTGAATTCTCAGCAAGTGGAAACTCTTTAACCCATGGATGCGTTGCATCCCCTCGTCCGGTGCTAACGACTACACTAATCTGTCCTAATCTCATACTTTGTCAGAACCATCAATCCTGCAATCCTAATAATTTCCAGACTTTTTCGGCTTGTACCTTTTTAAGGTTGGGAATGACGGCTGAGAGCGCGATGAAAAGCTTGCTGATCTTCTCGCGGCGCTTCCTCTCGGCCAGCACGTTTTCTTGTGTGTGTACCGGCTTCCTGCTTGTCGCGCCAGCGCTTTTCATCTTTGGTCCCTCACAATCTTGGATTTCACAAGTACCTTTCACACGCATCAGAGCGAGACAAATATTGTTAAGAATATTAAGAATATATAATGAAAAATGATCCGATTTTCAAAGTACTGAAATTACAGACAACACTTCGGTCTCTTGCAGGACTTTACCATAGAATGGATAGGATATGGCTGGAGATGAATTGGGGTTCCCGAACGACATAAAGTGTGATTCAGGAGGCCGAGACCGAGACGGAGATGGCGATATCACCACATGGCGAGCCTTCGTTTTGTGCTCTGTTGTGTGCGGAGAGATCCAGCTCTCGGTCTCGAGCTGTTTCCAGGGCCTCTTAGTGAACTCTTGAGGAGTTTCCACGAATTGTGGGACAAAACCAGGCATCGTCTCGGGGCTAATAAGAGGGAGAAGATGGGATGGCGAAGAGTTCGAGCAGGGCTCCGAAGGAAAATGGGGATGGAACAAATCTAACTCATCATCTAGTGAGAAGGAAGAGCTCTGTTGTTGCTGCCGCTGCTGCTGCTGCTGCTGCGGCTGATGATGATGGAAATAAGCTGCATCTTCAGCCATCTGTGGATTTTCACCCCAAAAAAGGGAAAACAAGAAAGAGTAAACTAGTGATTGAATATATTGATCCGTACATCTATATTCAAAGAGATTTGATCACGGAAGACCAGAAGGAGCGTTACTTCGCGAAATATCCTAGCCGATAAGATCCCCATCGGATCACCGCCTTCTTCTTCTGGTTCCTCTAAGCGCCCTGAGCAAGAAACGAGGATGACGACACTAGCTAAATGAAAAGGTGGGAACAAGTCCGCGTCACAGTTCTGTACCCGAAGTTGAATTTTTGAGCATTTGTAAAGAGTGATGGCGTCAAAATGTTTGAATACTCCGTACTAATTGAGGAAAAAAACGAAAAAAGAAAACAAGGTCATCACCTGCAAAGAACAAGAGAGAGAAGCGAAGCTTAATTGGACAATGGTGGACTTGAAGAAACAGTAGCTTTTTTATATGCAAGGTCCAACTTGCAGAATATTCGTCTCCCTTAGCGAGCTGGCTTCGGTTCACATTGGGGAGGGGGCTCTTCTACTTGTACCTTTTTCATTCCGTCAAGCTTCCCCCTCCACAACCCAACCCCCCCCCCCCCCCCCCCCCCCCCCCCCAAAAAAAAAAAAAAAAAAACAAAAAATTAACGGGTCCTTGTGCTAATATTTAGTCAGGCCATAGAGGTAAGCAAAGCAAGCCAATCTTTTAGGTACCCTTTTGGATATAACCTCCTCACCCTAGGCGCACATAGCTATCATACTATGCTGCCTAGTGGTAGCCACGTGTTCGAAGAGATGACGTGGTGTCTTTCTTCATCACCGAAGGCGCCCTCTATTCTTGGGTAGATCTTTTTCTTCCCTACCCAAGACTGAGGAGAGAATATAGATGGTGACATTAGGGAATCCCACCCCTTAGGAGTTCTTCCCCCATTTCTTCTCTCTTAAGTCTTTTAAGGACCTATTCAAACAAATACATATTTTTTATTATCTTTTTCTTCGGTAGGGTAAAAAGGTTCGAATAGATAAATGGCATTGATATCACCTTAGACATTACTATTGGAGTTTCCCACATTTGTAGCCTGATGTTTTGTTTGAGCGATAATGCTACTCACTTTGAACGAGCCTATCACTAGTACACCGGCAGGTGTCGGTTAAAGCAAAGTTAGAGTTATACTCGCCAACATCATAGATGTACTAAAATTTCATGGAACTAAAGAATAATCGGGAAATTCAAACTAGAGTCTAAGAGGCGCTTCAAATTACATGGAAATACGTTTTAATCACTTTGCCAAACGTTCTCGTTCATAAAATCATTTACTAATTTATTATATGGGTCTCTTGAGGTGGAATATTGCTTGTACTTATGACAAAAGATTTTTTTTACGGTTTAAAAATTGAAAAAAAAAAAAAAAGGTTTCACTTTACTTGAAACAACTACATCTCTTTAATCTGATTCTAGACACATGAATTTTTTAATAAATAAGTATTTCGCGTCAAGTTTCAATGGTATTCATAGCAATGTCGGTGTCAAATTTATGCTCATTCAATATGTTTTAAAAGCTTTGGTGTCTCGCACTTTCTAAGTTTGTTCTTATAGGTTTCAGATTTGAGCTTGTTTGACATTTTTATGTTGTTTCCGTATGGTGATGGTGTTGGGATGTTGAACCTAGGCACACATTGTCAAAAGACAGCCGTTAATACAGATGGAGATTCTGAATTGTACTCATCATTGATAATGATGTATGATTTAGCTGTAGCCGTCGATCTTTTCACTTGGATGCAATCGCATGTCTGTTCTTGAAAGACGAGTGAGTAATTAATTATGTTGGCCAACTATCCTTTGATAATATACCTTGATTTTTTGTTTTAAATTTGTTTGGACCTCTATGGACTTCCCTTGTTATGGTGACTTTTGAAATTTGTTATGAATCCTTTCATGTATTAATTTGGTAACAAAATGGAGACTCCCTCACTCAATTTTTCACATTCTTAGTTATCTATGTAATGTTGGGAAATGCCCTTAAGCTCCTATACATCATCTTATAAATGATACTTACATTTCAAATTAAAATAAAAAGATACAATTGCATCACTAGGAATTTTTCATGATATGTCCATTCCGTTTCTGGACTGACTTATTTATATATAAAATAATTTTGTTTCTCTGTTATAGGTAAGTTAAGACATTTTTTCAAACTCAAAAGTGAAAGACTAATTGAAGTCGCCACAAGTCCATTACAACATGCTGCGCCAAAATTGAATCCCATCTTGGCTCTCTTTTCCGATGATCGATCAAATCACTCGAAGCTGACTTGGGTACCTACCACATACGAAATATTTACCATGTTGCACCAATTATCGATGAACATCCCCACAAGCAAAGTAAATGAATTCCTAGATGTTGCTTAGGATGTACAATGGATTAGTTCAAATTGCTCCATTTATTGGAGAAGGATATTCTATTCTTATAATCTGTTCATTGAGTATAATTTGATTTCCAAATGGGCAAGTTGCTTTTCTCTTTTTCTCTACCACAGTCGAGCTGGAAAACGGCTTCTGAACCAAAAGGAAATTCACACATTTATCAAGAAAAACCAAAATTGTCCTTATTTAGAACAATTTTCACCAAAAAGCCTAATTTTACTTATCAATATCCCAAATGATTTAGTATCATTCACACACCAAACTTGTACGAGCAATCCAAAAGAACCTTCCGTAATATCTCCATCCAAGATGATTGTTAAAGATCCGAAGTGGCGGCTTACATCAATAATGGCAGGTAAACGAAGCTGACGTAGATCCGACGTAGGTTTAGCCTAGTCCAAGGCGACATCATTTATCTCTTGGAAATTTCACCAGACGCCTAAACTTCGTCAGGTTTGACATCAATATCTCAAACTGTTTTTTGTGTCACCAATATCCCAAACATGGGTCGGTGACCAAAATAACTTTCATTGCAATTCTGTCCAAGACAACAGTTAAAAATCAAATGTGGCGGCTTGCGAGGACAATGTTCGGCAAATAGACCTAGCATGGATTGGATGTGGTTTTAGTCTAGTCCAAGACGTGATATATCCATTTGTAAGTCCAATAAGGATATGGTATATATGTGTTGGAATCCACTTACCTTCATGATAAAAAGTTGTGCCTTAGGCAATTTTAGATTCATCAAAGTAACATGATCTATGAAACAACATCACTTTGGATTAGACTAATGCCACTTCAGATCCACTCAATTGTGGTTGCCTGATGTTGTCCACGTAAGCTGGCAAGTTGGATTTTTTACGACCGTTTTGGGCAAAATTGTGACTAAAGGTATTTTTGGGTTATTGGTACAAGTTCAAGTGTATTAGGTGACACGGGAAAAAAAAAAATGGGGCATTTTTTTTTTGGTCGAAACAACTAATATATTATATGAAGCGAGGAATACAACCAGCTAGTAAGGCATCACTAAGTACAATGTTCCGGAAAACAAAAGGTGTGAAGACAAGCCAGTTACCAACGGAACCGTGGGCCCAATGGGCTTTGGCAGCCCAATTAGCGACTAGGTTGGCCTCGCGACAGACATGATGAATGGAAACATTAGGGCATTGAGAGAGCAAATCGTGAAGAACGGCGAGGAGATGTCGTTCCTGCCGTGGCTGCGGCTGTTTCTGCCGAAGGAGCTCCACCAATAATAGGCAATCGGATTCAACTGTAACTCGATGGAGATGAAGCCGCCGCTTGATGAGATGCTTTGGATAGCCCGAATCATGGCGAAGATCTCTCGCTTGAAAAGCCGATTGAGCCGGAACACCGCTGGTAAACATGTCAGTGAGTTCTCCTTTGAAATTTCTGAATATACATGCTATCGCCCCTTGTTGATTGCCTGGAACAAAAGCCCCATCTATGTTGCATTTGATTGTGCCTTGATCAGGTGGTTTCCATCGGTGATCGGTACTGACAGTTGATTGTGTAACCCTAGGTTTTGGGGGTTGGAGACTCTTGAAGATCCGGTGATCAAGGGCAAAACCATTATCCACCGCTTGGATCGGGTTTGGAGTTAGCTGGCGGAATATGGCGTTGTTGCGTTGACGCCAAATCTCCCACAACAGGTTGGCAATTGCTTCAAAATTTTGGGAGGAGCGAGGATGAGTGGCACGGGCCGCCAACCAAGCATCTAATCTTTGTACTGAGGTAAGTGAAATAGGTATCCTGATCTTGGCATTTGCCCAAACTTCACGTGTCCAGTTACAGTAGAAAAATAAATGTTCAATGGTCTCGGGAGTATGCTGATCACATAGGGTGCAGTAGGGGTTGGGAGTGATATGTCTGGAGTATAGATTGGCTTTGGTCGCTAGGGCATTTTTACAAGCTAGCCATAAGAAAACACGGATTTTTGGAGCTGCTTCCATATGCCATATCTTTTTCCAAAGTTGATGAGGAGGCTGATAGGAAGATGAGGCATTGGTTGGTGGGTTTTGTTGCTTGGAAAGTAAGTAGTGATAACAGCTTTTAACTGTAAAAGATCCTGAGGAGGTGGCTATCCAGACCAATTGATCAGAACAAAGGGAGGAATTTATAGGGGTGGTTAAGATTGCTACACATACCTGTTCATTGAAGAAATTAGAGATAAGTTCCCGCTTCCATGTTGCCGAAGATAAATCAATAAGTTCAGCTACTTTAATGGGTTCCCCGGTGCAAACCCTCCTATTTTCCCAATTGAGAGCCAAGAGTCTGCTCTGATGTCTATCTGCGAGCCATCTTTCACCAACCATCGAGTTTTAGGAAGAATAGCATCCCTGCCCTTTAAAATACTGCGCCACCCCCATGATGGTCTAAAGCCTAAAGTGGCATGCTGAAAAGAAGACCGTTTGAAATATAGACCTTTAAACAACTGACTCCAAATTGCAGTAGGTTGCTGTAGTAAACGCCAAGCTTGTTTACCAAGCATCGCTAGATTAAAAGAAATAAGATCTCTGAATCCCATACCCCTGTCTGTTTTCGAGTGCTTTACCTCTGACCATCTACACCAATGTATGCCTGAATCACTATGATTTTTACTCCACCAGAATGCTGATATCTTGTTTTCCATTTGTCTGCAGAGAGACAGGGGAAGCATGAAGAGAGACATCGCATACTGAGGTAAAGCCTGAACTACTGCTTTTAATAAAATCTCCTTGCCCCCTTTAGATAAGAAGTTTTCCTTCCAACCAGCTAATTTCGCATTCATTTTTGCCAGGATCCAAGAGAATATCTCCCGTTTAGAACGCCCCCAATCTGAAGGGATGCCCAGGTACTTACCATATTGGCTCACCACAGGTATTCTCAGTTCCCTTTGTAAATTATCCTGTAGTGTCATTGGACAATTCTGACTAAAAAATATTGCGTAGACTTATTCCCGTTGATTAGTCAATTCCCGTTGCACGCCAGCATCGGTTTAATAGATTTGTGATATTTTGACATTCAGATATTGAAGCTTTAAGGAAAAAAAACTGCATCATCAGCAAAAAATAAATGGGAGAGCTGTGGGCAGGCACGATTAAATTGAATCCCCTGTAAGTTACCCATACTGATTGCCTGCTTGATAACTGTTGATAAAGCATTTGCCATTAAAATAAAGATGTAAGGGGATAGGGGGTCACCTTGACGGATTCCTCTAGTAGGTTTAAAGTATGGAAGCTGTTCTCCATTTAACCGAATACTGAAAGAAACCGTTGTGATGCATGCCATAACCATCATTACCCATCTATTTGTGAAACCTAGCTGTTTTAAATAAGCTGCAATAAAGTCCCATTCGACACGATCATAGGCTTTCTGCATGTCTGTCTTGAGAATAAGGTTGAGCTTTTTAGTTTTGGATCGAACCTTAAACTGGTGTAGTACTTCCTAAACGACCATGATGTTATCTTGAATCTGTCTGCCACTAACAAAAGCTACTTGTTCTGGAGTGATCAATGTAGGGAGCCAACACTTCAATCTATTTGCCATAACTTTAGAGATAATCTTGTATGCGAAGTTACAGAGACTAATAGGGCGATACTGGTCAATGCTTTCAGGGCGATGAACTTTAGGAACCAAGGTCAGAATCGTTTTGTTTAAGTTTGGATGCATGTGACCAGATTCAAAGAAGTCTTGCACAGTTTTAACAATTGTTGTTTTGATGGTGTTCCAGTGGTGCCTGTAGAAAAGACCATTGAGGCCATCTGGACCAGGGGCCTTGGATGCTCCCAAATGAAAGGTAGCTTGATATACCTCTTCTTCTGTGACTGTACGTATGAGGTGTGCATTCATCTGTGAAGTAACTATCGGTGGACATTTGAGTAGGAATGGATTAAAATCTCTGTGTCCCACTGATTGATAGAGTCCAGTAAAAAAAATCCATTGTCATTGCTTTAAGCCGTTCTCGGCTCTCTCGCGCTCTGGTTTGCATCTTTTAGTATACAAATTCAATGTAAGCGGGATCTTGAAATTTCTCTCCCGCTTATGCTAGAGTTCTCTCTCGCGTCATGTTCGAGTTTTCTTCTTGATATTTTCTTCCAGTTCTTTCGGTAGTCCTATTCCTTTCATCTTTGCCTGTCCTAGCTTCCTCTATTATTCAACTCTGTAGTCGCTAATAGGATTTTCAGTGCTACGTTTTTCTTTCCCCATGGCCCATGGATGATCTTCCCTGAATGTCTACCAGTTTTACTTCGAAGATTTTTCGTTTGCATGTGGCCGATCCTTGACATGCAACCTTTGAAACACTGTGCTCTAGTCTGGGTATCTCTCTAGTAAACTGCATCTCTTCTGTCTATTTTTCCATGGCTTCGGATGATAAAGATGACTCCTCTCGCATTGCTTCACTGTGCCACTGACTCGAACGGCTCTGTGCAGAACAAGAATTGGAAGTTTGGGAAGATATACAAGCAACGGACAATATAAAAGAATGTCAACTCATATTGATGGGTAATATCTATACAAACCCTACCATCAATTTACCTGCTTTTCAGATTGCAATGAAGAAAGCATGGCGTGTTGATTCTGTGGATATATCCTTGAGCGACGGTGGCATATACATAATCAAATTTCGAACTGAGACAAAAAAATGACGTGCATTAGATGGAACCCCCTGGTTGTTCTCTGGTCATCTAGTTAATTTAAGACCCTGGAAGCCAAATACCCCTTTACATTACTATGATTTTTCCAAATGCCCTTTCTGGGTGCATGTTATAGGATTACCTCTGGAATGGAACACTCCACAACTTCTTAGGCGGGCAGTACAGCAGATGGGTAGTGTGTTGGAAGTAAAACATGATACATCTGGGAGAATTCGCCTTGAAATTGATCTACAACAACCATTAAAGTCAGGGAAGCTCATTAGTATTGCTGGAAAACCTCTCTGGCTTGATTTTCGGTATGAACAACTATCCCACTATTGTTTCTCATGTGGGAAATTAGGACATTATGCAGCATCATGCAAGGACTACCCTTATGAGGAATCACAATTTGAGAGGCGTGACACAATGGTATATGGACCTTGGCTACGGGCAGAGATCAAACAACATAGTCCCTATTGGGATGCTTTTTACAATCCTCTATCTAATTTAGAACCCATGAAAGAGACCATACCTGAAACTCCACCAATTATACACCCCCTCTTCCAGCTTTACCTCCAATAGCTCCTGCTCCCAAGATTCCAGTCCCCTCTAATGTTATCCCTCCTGTTCCCGCTGATACAACCCCCAGAACCACTGATTTGGTCCCTGTAGATGCAAAGTTAAAAGGTATTCAAAGTTCTTCCCTAGACTCTCTGCAACAGAAAAAACACAAGACTCCCAGATCACAGATAGGAGTGGGATCCAGCAAGAAACCCAAACGATATTCCCCTTATGAGATTCGCACAAATAATATCTCTGAGTTGGATGAAACCCACTTACTCGACACACCTGTGTTTGAAGCAAATGATCACTCTTCTTGGGCTTTGGCGGCTGGCCCTCAACAGCCCCCACGGTCCAAATGAAAATATTAAGTTGGAATTGTCAGGGGTTGGGCACTCCCCTAACAATTCAAGCTCTAAAGGCTATGGTAGCCTCTAAACGGCCCGACCTTGTGTTTTTAATGAAAACAAAAAATGCAGATTCAGTCTTGAAGAACTTACAACGCCGTTTTCATTTCGCTCACTCCTTTTTTAGGGCTCCTGCAGGCTTATCTGGCGGCCTTGCTCTATTCTGGAATGACCTTTTTGATTTTACTGTTCTCTCTTTGAGTCAGAATTTTGTACATATGTTAGTTATGGATTCTCAGACCTCTACCTCTATGCAAGTTACCCGTTTGCATGCTCCTCGCTTCTTTCCTGCTAGGCGGGACTTTTGGAATTCGCTCGGGTTAATTCATGCATCTATTTACTTACCGTGGATGTGTATCGGGATTTCAATGAGTTCCTATATCCCTGGGAGAAGATGGGCAGAAGACCAGCCAATTATTCCAGAATGGCAGCGTTTCGGAAGATACTCAATGATTGTGCTTTAATAGAACTGGATAGTAAAGGTTGCGAGTTTACCTGGTCTAACAACCGAGACAGTGATGAGTTAGTGAAGGAGAAGCTGGATCATATCTTTTGCTCTTTGGATTGGAGTTTAACATACCCGTCATCCATAGTGTTTGCTCTCCCATCGATCGGATCGGATCACTGCCCACTTGTGCTGAATACTCATTATTATTCTGTCAAGCCAACAAAGAACTTCCATTATGAAGCTTACTGGAGTCAACATACTGAATGTACCGAGGTAGTTCACTCAGTGTGGGAAAGGAGCCACTCTTCCTTACCATCTAAACTGCAAGCAGTATCTCATAAGTTAACTAGCTAGAGTCGATCTCGCTTCAGTAATGCTAGGCAGCGTATTCAGCATCTTCAGCAACAGCTGCAGACCATTACAAATCGAAAATGCTATCAAAGGGGAGATAAAGAGTTAGCAATTACCATTCGAACTGAAATACAGCAACTATGGAATCAGGAAGAGCAATTCTGGGCAATGCGTTCTAGGCTTAACTGGTTATCATGGGGTGACAAGAACTCAAAAAAAAAAAAAAAAAATGGGGCATTGATTGTAGACTTTTTGGTGGAATTTCCCCTTAGACTAAAAGGCACATCAGATTTATGTCAAAATTCGTTTGCCTATTGTTGCCCATGCAAGACGCCACTTGGATTCTTAATGACCTTTTCGGACGGAATTGCAACGAAATGTATTTTTGGATCACTCGTACAAATTGAGTATTGGTGATATGAAAAAAGTTTAGGGCATTCGTGTCACACTGAGTAAAATTTAGGTTTCTTAGTTGAATTGTCCCTACGTTGGGAGTTGCTTTTTTGAGCTATTCTTTTTTAACTTATATTTTGATAATTATCTTAAAATTAATAATCATGAACAAAGTACATGCGCATTTACTAGTCCATATTTATATATTTGCGATTTTAGTTGCTTCGGGTAAAAAAGATACGAAGCTACCCCAGCTGCGAGTTTTTGAAAAAATGTAAACAGTTTCTTTTTGAAGACGAGGTCAATGGATATCGAGATTTTTCTGGTTACCAATTCGACGTATATCAATCTTAATTAGAGGGTAAAATTATTCGTCAACCAGTGTTTTGTAAAGTGACCCTTTGCATTTTCTTTGAATTGTGCTCCACTAGTAAATATTCCTTAAATTGTGCTAAAACTAACATGTACAAGATTGTCAATGCTCATTTTCAAATAAATTTATTTATAGCATTGTCACGAGAGGTTTCAATAAAAAGTAAAATATCTAATAGTTAATCTTTGCCCTTGCTATTGTAATATTATAAATTAATTTGTATGGTAAAAATGAGGAGGGGTAATTGCGAGTAATTTGAATCGACACATGCATGTACCCTAAAATATGTAAATAAACAAACGGCGAAAGTTTTTGTAAATACTATTTTTACCATAAGACAGATGAGAAACGTTTTCTTTACCAATTTCCGTAGAATTATCGGAGGGACATTTTCCAGTTGACATAAAGTACCTTTGGTCAGCACGTAATTTTCAATCTCAATTTTTTACAATTCAGAGTGGGTTATATAAGTTATAAATTCCCATCTCTATACGAGGAAAATAAGAAGTTTCGCCGTCTTTTTGGGTAATTTAACTAGTCTCCGGCATTGTATCAGAATTTCTGAAGCACTTTTATTCAAGAGTTAATAATCAACTATGGTCAGACAAGGAAGATCAAAGATTCTAAGTTCATATCATCCCTGACATCCAATTAGAAGCTCTGTCCCATGGCATATTGGATATGACCCGCAACTGGAATATTTTCCCCCCTTTTTTTCTACTAGACCTAGTGTACGTGGATGTTGTATCTTCTGGTTGTACTCTTTCGATGTTTTTAATATATCGTATCTTTCGACCAAAAAAAAAAAAAATTAAAAGCTCTGCCAAAGAGAGTGGGCATTCATAACACAAGTCGTTTCTTCAAGAGAAGGGTAAAGGCTAAGAATTTTTTAGTATGTCTCGTCGCTAAATAAGACAAAACCAGAAGATTTGCTTGATTCTGCTTGGTCCCTTAAAATGCCTTTTTTCCTTGTTTGCGTAGCTTTCCATCATGAATCATAAATTTTTATTTAATTTGTACCACCTGTGGCATCAATGTCACATAATGATGGGCCCATCAGATCATCCGATAATGATGTGCCGGATCTTAAGATTGTTTCAACTCTTCCACATGTTACATGTGTTTTAAGTATAGTGGGAATAACTCCTTTTTAAATATCCTAGAGAAACTTAGGTACACAAAGCAAGAACATTAGGTCCATTTTTTTAAAAGAATTTGGCTTCATTTTAAGCAACGATATAAATGATCTTTCAACTTTCAGTGTTAGCTACAAAATAATTCTCTTGCTTTTTATTAATTTTCTATATATTTCCTCATATTAATTTGCCCCTGTATGGCGTAAATTTCTCTTTAAAAAGTGAATGAGTGAGAACTCGTCATCATATCTAAATGACACATCATGAACGCTCATTTTGCAAGTTTAGGCCCAAGGCAGGCCCCGCCATGGCAAAAGTAAACATTGACGTTCTTGTTATTGTTGAGTCATCTGAAAAAAATTACATCAGGCACATAGGATGCCAAAAGAACTATATATATATTCCCAACCAGGTTCAAGAGCGATTGCTCTCACTGGTGTGATTCTTCTCCCATTGCAAATGCTCTGACATAAGTGGGATTGGGTGACAAAATTAGGGTTTAACACAACCTATGCATAGTTATTGAAGTAAATTCTTGAGATAGTTGAATGTAACTGTCAAAAGAAAGATTGTTTTGTATTAAATTAGGTCGACGAATAGCAAAATAATACAACTACTCTTATTAAAAGGTGAAATTCTCCACCACTTGACGATATATCAGATTCACCAACCATTGAAGGACAATTGAAACATGTGATGAGCTTGGAAAATCATTTTCATGGACTCTACTTATCTTGGTGAACTTTCTGATCATGAAAACGATCCAACAACAAAAGTTCCAATAGGTTTGATTCCTTGAGTTGGATCTAATTTTGTTAGATGAGTTCTAATTTAACTTTTGAGTTTCGTCCTTTTCAATGCCAAAAAAAGAAAAAAATAAAACTGTTGTCGGTTAAAAGAAAGTATAAATGGGGACACCTGGCGAAAAAAAAAAAGCAAAAAGAAAGTACGTGGACAAAATATAGGAGGCAAAAATAGATAAAGTTTAACGAGTAAAGTGTAATTTGCTTTCGACAAAAAAAAAAGAAAAAAAAAAGAGTGTAATTTCCTCTTTTAAAGGTCGATACATTCTAATGAATAATGACAAAATGCTTGCGTTTCCTTGCATCATCAATCTAAAGTTACACGGGAACTGTTAATATTATCGTATAAATAAATACTGAATATTTTCAGTAGGTTCAAGTGGCTTTTTCTCAATGGATTTTGGAATCTTAAAAGGGCTGTTACCTAGATTGAATGCCCACTTTTGAGGAATTAAATGATCCCAGATGGTTAGTGCATAGAGTATGTCACGCCCCGAACCTCGAGCGCGCCAACATCCCACCATGGTCATTCGAATGCGACATTCCCAGGTAGTGTCACCGACCCCATTCATTTAATATTACGCAAGCGGAATGTATTATAAAACCCCTGACAATAAAATACGGGATAGAAAAGCAGGAAGCAAAACCACCACATATCAATTTCATAATTCAACAGAATTACAGACAGAAGCCTACAACCAAAAGTCTACAAAAGACCGGCTCTTAAAAAGGAACTATCCTACGACCTACAAGTCGAACACGTTCTCCAATCTTATGACTTCACCTCTGCAACTCCTCAAGGCCAACCAAAGCTATCTGGTCGCTCCGTCCACTAGGGACCTGAAATTTTAATCCCACAACCGGGATGAGACGATGTCTCAGCAAGTTCAACCCCTAAACCCCTATTAGAAAGAAAATACGCCCGGGTGGCCTAGCCACATCACACCGAAGACTTACCTCGCCTCAGCCTTTATCTGCAGGTTAGCACAATTTATATAAACCAACCACATGCAATTATGATAACCAAACAACCATGGCACAATCACATTATCAAACAATTCAACCACTTGGATCGTCTCAGCGATCAATCGACTCGGCCGATTACATGTCATTCTAGCAAATTAATCATTGCTCTCAATCCCGGCCCTATAGGAAGGGTTTAACCACCAGTGGCAATCACGGCCCCACTCGGCACGACCTTTAATTAGGTGGTCCATCACGGCCTCACTGGGCACGACCTCTCATAGGTGGTCCATCATGGCCTCACTGGGCACGACCTCTAATAGGTGGTCCATCACGGCCCCATTAGGCACGACCTTCCTTAGGTGGTTCATCACGGCCCTATTAGGCACGACCTTCCTTAGGTGGTTCATCACGGCCCTATTAGGCACGACCTCTCATAGGTGGTCCATCACGGCCTTACTAGGCACGACCTCCAATAGGTGGTTAATCACGGCCTCACTAGGCACGACCTCTATTAGGTGGTTAATCATGGCTAATCTCCCATCAATTTCAACGCTTGGATTTTATAAAGAATCCCTATCTATCGCAATCACACTCAATTTGCCACAATTAATCATCAAACTCAAATTCTACATACACAGCAGCAATCGGCACAAAATTCTGAGAGTTTAGGGTCCCGACGAAATTTTCGAATTTTAATAAATAATTAAATTTATTCCGAAAATCAATTAAATAATAATATTCATATTTTTCGCAATCCACATTCAATTTATAATATCTGACCATCGATTTCAAAATCCGAATACACAGCAGCGACCGGCACGAAATTCTGAGAATTTAGGGTCCCGACAAAATTTTCGGAATTTAATAAATATTTAAATTTATTCCGAAAATAATTAAATAATAATATTTTAATAATTTCGAATAATGATATATTATTAAATTATTAAATAATTTCGGCATATTTAAATAAATCAAAAGTAAATTCCTTTATGTCACATCAAAGCTTATATTAATATAAACCTTCATTTAGCCTTAAATTAAACTCACTTTAAGCTAATTAAATACATTAATATAATCCACACTTAAATAAATTAAACTAACCACCTAATCACAATTAACATAAACTAAGCACACCTAAAGCATAATTAACCCTCTAAGCGAGGTTTAGTGAGTTAAACTCACCGGATTAACGAACCGAGCGGACCAAAACGACGGGGACGCCGAGGAGAACAACTTTCCTCAAAGCGGGCCGAGCATCCGGGCTCGGGAAGGCGGCCAAAACGGGCCAAATGTCCGCTGCATACCCATTTTTCTTGGCTGCTGTCCATGGCGGTTTGAGGCCGAGAATGGGCGGATCCGGCGCCGGGATGGGCGGAGGGACGGCGGAGGAGCTACGACGATGGCTGGCGGCGACGAACGGCGGTGCACGGCGGTCGGAGACGAGCTCCGGCAGCTCCCGGAACCCACGAACCGAGACAGACGCGGATGGCTAGGCGCGGGCAAGGCAGCGGCGCGAGCAGTCGAACGGCGGCGAGCTGCGACGGCGAGCGGTTGAGCGGCGGACGAAGGGGCGGTCAGGCGGCTGCTGGTTCCGGTCAGTTTCTCTCTCTCCTCCCCTCTCTCTCTCTCCTTCCCAAGGTTGAAGATGATGGTGATGGCCCCTTTTTGGAGATTAAATCTCCACCCTCCACTTGTCAAGCCCTCAATCCTTGGCTTCAATCAGCATGACATCATCCCCATGATGTCATCTTCCACTATCTCTTCTCCCACAATAATATCCAATAGGTTCACTTGCAATTTCCGCGGGGTCCAATTCTTTGCACAATAACTTCTTCAATTTCACTCGATTCTCTTCTAATTGAATTAAATTAACGCCCATGAAATTAATTCAATGTTATCACACTTCAATTCACATCTTCACTTGTCTATATAATCAACTTAAGTCCCAAAAGCGCGACCAAAGACAAGCCCACTAATTTCTCGGCCAAATTAGCCATTCTCTGATTTAATTGCCGAAAAACTCTGATTGTATGAAAAATCTTCCAAAGATAAGTCAATGATCCTAAAATGATTTGTGACACACCCAGACTTCCAATTTCTGAATTCGATCTCAATTCCACGGTTAATTTCACTTTGGCACGATACTACCGCGGCCCAACCTACCGGATAGCCTTTAGAAATTTTCATGCATTTGACATGTGGTTGATCATCTCAAGCCACAATGTACATCTTTGAAACATTGGCGACTTTCGGTTGTCGGGGAAATCTCAAGGTTTCAAATACGAACACAGGGTACCCAATCGATAGAAAAAGTCGGTCCAGTGTCGATCAACAATAATTGTGCGATCTGGTGGAATCACCCACACCTGATCACATGCCTTTGTCAAGTCGACCTATCTCCGATCTCTAACCGATTTTAATCGTGCCGTAATGACCCTTGCAGATTAGCTCGGTCGAAAGGTCGCTTCCTAGTTAAATTCTCGAGTTTGATGCATTACAAACTCTTAACAGCTTCACCCGATAGACTAGTTTTCACATGAGTAGCCGACTCAAGGAAAAGAACTATATGCGTGCCAACGAAATGCCCGTCTCAATTTATTGAAAATAGGATTGGAAAATCGGGATGTCACAGAGTATAATGCTTCTTCTTTTTTTGGTCTAAACATGGAGTATAATGCTTAAAAGCCTCATGTTTATCTATTAACATATTTTTTGCAACTGCTTCAGATTAAGTTGCAGCATCCGCCAGACCGTACGTGTGGCAGATATTCTTAAATTGAAGAAGAAAATTAAAGTAAATGAAAAACATTAGAAAGGTTGTTGGATGAGAATGCCAATCCAGAGGTAGGAATCACAAGATAGTACAAAATCCTTATATATCTTTTTCAATTATTTTTCTTGGTGATGCAAAAATATCAAGATTCATGCTATTTCAACATATTTCCTGCTATTTTTTCATTTGAAGATTTTGGTTAAAAGTTGCATTGGCTCTATAATGTCGAAAGACTTTATCAATTGTCTATCTGCCTTATCTAAAGAAAGGTCTAATACGTTCTGGGTTGTGTTGATACATGTTCAGAGGCATTCTTTGAAAGTTATTATGCGTTGTGGTCAAGGAAAGAGTTATATATATATATATATATATTAATTGTCTATCTGCCTTATCTAAAGAAAGGTACGTTTTGGGTTGTGTTGACACATGTTCAGAGGCATTCTTTGAAAGTTATTATGCATTGTGGTTAAGGAAAGAGTTATATATATATAATATCTGTGTGTGTGTGTGTGTGTGTGTGTGTGTGTCATCCTGAATTTTCAGTACTGTTTTTAATTAAATAAATCGGACCTTTCATTGACGCAATACTATTCTCAAAGCCGATCACTCGTGAGATAACTAGACTATTTGGGGAAGTTATTAAGATATTTTAATGCAATGGACTTGAAAAGAGGACTTTCCGTGAATTTTGATAGTAACGTAGGATTGTGATTCCTCGACTTTCATCCATGACAAAATCAACCTTATTTTTCTGATGAAATTTTTGCATTCTGTCTAGGGTCGTAAACATATAGACAGCAAACAAAGGTAAACAACTCGCGCTTTTTAGGAACCCCAGAGAGTGCTTCAATGGAGATCTTATCATCCCAGTTGTTCCCTGAGATAGTAAGCATTCGATTTTCCTCCTAAGCCCCAGATGTTATTATGTCGACTTGATGCATTTTTCAAGATTTTATCTCTACTTGATTTCATAGGTAACAGAAGAAACACTACATCATATGTATCAAAATCATCAAATGAACGTCTTCGATTTCCCTCTTGAAGATTTCGACTCCAAACTTTTCTCTTCAGAAACGTACTCCCCTTGTTCACTATTTGTTCCGGAAACGACGCAAGGTCTCATGGATCTGCCAGTCGAAGTTGCTCCAACAATCATGGATAGGCCAATGAAGATGCCGAAGACTAAGAGATGGAGCAACTCTTGCTCGCCCAGAACATACAAAGCCCCGGCAATGGTGATGTCCTCGCCGTCATCTAGCTCCCAGTTGATATCTTTTGGGAGCTTGGATTCTTTCCCAACTGAATCGCAGCAGATTTACGGTACTTGCTTTGAATATTTGTTACATATTTAGGTTAATTGAATAAAGTCTGAGGTATTATACTGCATGATGGTAATACCAAAAGTTGCCTTGTAATTATTTTATGAAGGTGCTTATCAAATCCAAGATTGTCAAACAGAGACAGACAGAACTGGCGCAATGAGTAGACCACCTATGCATACACGAAAACACCTGATTGCTGAGAGGAAGCGGCGTGAGAAGCTTAGCCAGAGCTTCATTGCTCTCTCTGCTATCATTCCTGGCCTTAAAAAGGTAAATCTTCTTGAAAAAACTTCTTACTTTTCTTTGGAAAGATTCCCTATTACTAAGAATACTTCGTCATCACATTAGAGTACATATCAGATTATCAAAATGTTGATGAATCCACGTTAGGAAGTCCTGATGATTGTTTGCCCCGATTTGTTACTGTCGGTGATTGTTGTGAATTTCTTGAAGTATGGCTCAAAACAATTTAAGAGATCTAATCATATTAGCAACACAATTATCCCCATAGCTATTGAAATAGTCAACAGCACAGCACTTCATTTCATGCATAACATGATCTCATCCAATCACAATTCATTCAACTGGAAAGAGGTGTTAGTTAGGAGTCTCATTTTATAAAGTAAGGATTAAAGTTAAAATGATGTATCTCTACGTGCTTTAGTGACCTGCTTACAATTGCTTAAACTTCAATATCACACTCCGAGCGAATCTTCTGGTTTATCACCAGGCATTTCACTCCCATGGGAAACAATAAAGTTAGGATGAGCAAGGTATGTTTACTTTACAAAGATCGGATACTGGCTTTCCTTCAAGTTCATCAAAGTTGAAATTTGAAATGTGTAGCTACTAAACAACGATATACTCAAAGCAATTTTCTTGTGTGCTGTTGTGTTTTTCAGATGGACAAAGCATCAATCCTCAATGATGCAATCGACTACATGAAGCAGCTTCAAGAACGCGTCAAGAAACTCGAGGAAGAAGTTGCAATCAGGACTGTGGAATCAGTTGTGATTGGAAAGAAGTCTCAGGTCTCGGCAAATGATGATATGTTCTCATTAGACAAGAACTCTAACCACTTTGAGCAACAACTCCCTGAGATCGAAGCAAGGGTCTTGGATAAACATGTTCTTCTTCGAATCCATCATGAGAAACGAAAAGGACGCACGACAGAGATACTTAGAGAAATAGAGAAGTCGAATCTATCTATTGTTAATAGCAGTGTATTATCGTTTGGGAGTTCCATACTAGAAATGACAATCATAGCTCAGGTAAATTCAAGCACCTGGGTCACTCCCATCTTTTTCTTTCTAGGGGTAAAATTACAAACAAGAAAAACTTATATTTTCGGTTAAGTTATTAAAACTAGCTCATACTTACGGACAAATGCAAACATATATCATGGTTCGTTTTCCATTAACATAATCTTTTTCCTTGCAGATGGACGTTGACTTCTGCATGAATATTGAGGATCTCGTCAAGAATCTACATACAAGCTGTGTAGGATTCGATGAAGCTTCTCCTTGCACTCTAATTGCAAATGGAAATGGGTCTTGCTCAGAGAGACGAATTGGATTAGATTTTTAGTATTTTTCTTATCTCTTGTGCACTTCTCGAAAGTATTCTGTATCCATCAGTTTGTTTCTGTTGTAATAAAAGTAATTTCATGGATTGTGGGGTCATCTTATTATGGTATATGGAGATCTATATTCAGCTGATTTTGATCCATATCCGGTGTATATGTGATTGATAAAACGTGATAGACCGATATTCGTTATATCCATGAAATGAGACAATATTTAGTGGTTTGTGAGCGCCACATCAATTGCTGATTTGACATGTATGTTTATTCATATCCAATAATTAATTAACATGTGTTTTCTTAGTTGGTTTAGAAAAAATAAAAATATAATTTGCTCTCCTTCCTCCTCCACCCATTGTTTTTTCCTAACCTAGATGTCATTTATGGCCATTGGCGCCACCGGCTCTTAAAATTTGGCCGTCCATGGCCATCATGTAACATCCCGGGCCCCACTATGTAATATTGTTCGCTTTGGGTCACCCGCCCTGGCGCGGACAGACCGCCATCCCAGCCACGGTCTTTTCCCTCACGGTTTTAAAACGCGTTGCACAGATTAGAGGGACCCAAGCCTTATAAGCTAACCAAGACCTCCCTCCCTAGGCGGTGCCATCCCAGCCATGGTCTTTTCCCTCACGGTTTTAAAACGCGTTGCACAGATTAGAGGGACCCAAGCCTTATAAGCTAACCAAGACCTCCCTCCCTAGACGATGTGGGATAAGAGAGGAGGCTGTCACACTCTCCACCTCTTAACAGAAGAGCGTCCTCGCTATGGCCCCACGGGCATCAGAACAGCATTCGAGCTGTGGTCCCACACGCGGTCGGGAGTCGGCTCTAATACCACTTGTAATATCCCGGGTCCCACTGTATAATATTGTCCACTTTGGGTCACCCGCCCTGGCACGAACGAACCGCCATCCCAACCACAGTCTTTTCCCTCACGGTTTTAAAACGCATTGCACAGATTAGAGGGACCCAAGCCTTATAAACTAACCAAGACTTCCCTCCCTAAGCGATGTGGGACAAGAGAGGAGGCTGTCACACATCAGCACCCCCTTCAGGCTGCTGTCTAGTTGGCTCTTTATATCTGGCCGTCCATAGTCGGCTCTGAACAAGCCATCATTGCTCACTGCATGAGTTCCAAATCTGAAGCCATGGCCACGAGCACAACGGCTCTACAGCCATGGCTCTTGAAGTCCAACGGCGACTCTTGAAGTCCCCTATCGCTTGTTTCAGACAATGCAACTTGAAAAAGAAAAAGAGAGAGAAGAAAAAAGTGACGATGAAGTCAAGGGAAGGAACATCGCTTGCTCGTCCATGGCCACGGCGGGACTTCTAGATCTGCAACCATAGCTCCAACAAAAACGGCTTATCCGTGGCTGTGAGCAACGGTAATCGACTTTAAATGTGCAACTCTATCCCCATGACTCCAGATGTGATCAACGGCAACAAATTTAAGGGAAGGAACGTCGACCACAAACACAATGGAGAGGGTTGGACGCTCAGTAGTGGTTGCCTTAGATGCGGCATTGGCAACTCCTCCAGTGGTGACGGCGGGGAGGCACGAGTAGTCTCAAGGCGGCCATAGATGGAGGAGGAAAAGTGAGGTGGATGGAGATTTTCTTATTTTGTTCATCTAAGTCCACCTCTATACGTACGTGTCAATTTGTAATTGGTTCAGTGTGGAAAAATGCATGCCACATCAACAATTGATGTGACACTTCATTAATATAATTATTTGAATAACTATCGTGGGACAATGTAATTTACTTAACTTATGCTGTAGTGAGATTGCAATAATGAGCTTGCCATTTAAATGGTGAACACTAGAGGAATTCTGTGTAGCTTAAATAAAATATTCCGCTGCAAGTGTGAAAGTCCTATGTTAAGAACTAGGGGATCGCCCTTCCAATCCCTTTTTCAAACTAAAAATAATTATGCTAATTGTACATATACTCCAAATATATAAAGGTTGATTTAGTCGGTAAGACAATGATCGGGAAAAGTGGCGTTAAAAAATCCCTACATTTCTCATATCTTTTCTTGCATAGGAAAAATATCATATATAACAATTGATGGACCTATATCCAATTCTAGATGGTGTCTAGTGAAGTTAGTATTCAGATAAAATCTGGTGAGGACAAGGGTCAATCAATGCCACTCGATATTGGTGAGTGGGACACGATCACCGCGCAAACAAGAGCAAGTGGGCCTCTTGCTTGCTCTACTTGTGGCAAGGCCCTTCCCTTTGGCTTGTTTGTGGTGTGTCAACCCTTACCATGGCCGGGCAAGACTCACCAACAGTCACCTTCCACTTTAATTTAAAGAAAAAAAAATGTGATCTAAGTGTTCCATCCACCTAAAACTAAAGAATTGAATGCATACATTTTGCAAGTTTTAGGATTGAAATAAATGAAAGAAAGCTTAGTAATTCTAAGTACATGGGGCATAACCATGAAAAGAGTTTAGGCCTCCGACTGTAATATTTCTAATATCTTAAATCGTGCAAATTCACACAATCCAAAACTAATAATATTACACGTAAGTAATAAAAAAAAAAATTTGAAATCCAACATTTTGCCCATTCACGATGGTAATAGTACAAGACAGCAATTCCTCTGATTCCTCTCATTGCAAAATTTAGTTTCAAATTTTTTAACAAAAAAAAGTACTCAACATATCCAATTGAATCTAAGTTTACTAAAACACTTGAGCATATATGTTATGATCTTATTATGATAAGTTAAATGCTCCACATGACATGTAATTTCTGATGTGGGACTTCTTCATCCAACTCTATAAAACAACTTTATATTCATAAGTTTCCATTCTTTTCATTTCTTTATTTATTTATTTGGCGAGAGCTCTATTGGTGTTTTGTGTTTCGTCACTACGTCGTTATAGCATGTCCATTTCATGGAAACTTCATCTACTTTTAAGTCAAGGAAATTAAAGATGTTAATGTCAAAAAAGGGTAGATCCCACCAAATCAATAAGGTAGATGCATGCTTTCCGATATCAAGCGTCAATTTCGAGTCGGAATAACTTATTGGAAGAACCCCTCTCGTGCACAAAACGAAGAATAACAATTGTCGAGGGCACAAAAAAACATTGCCAGGTGGAGGAAAGAGAGATATATATTATATAGCATATATTCTACAAAAAGAATTGCTTTTTTTACGGCCTAAACTTTAAATACAAATAGTTATCTAGCACAAGAATTTGATAACTCGTTGGTATTTTGAAGGTTATCTACGTATTTGTATTCGAAAAGTTACACCACAAGTCATAAATCTATCATCTATATAATAGAGTCGACAACTAAACTTTTTATTGGATGAGAGAGAGTCGCGATATGTGGACCTTCTTTTTTTTTTTTTTTATCAGTCGGGTCAAATAACTTTTTTTCTTAATAGATTTCTTTAGAGCACTCGTCGGGAGATATACCAACATTTAGCCACGGTCACAGTTGAGCATAAACTAAAAGATAATAAGAGGAGGAATAATTTATTCCTTAAAAAAATAATAAATGCTGTCTAATTCAAATTTAAATAATAAATGCTGTTCTACCAACATGTCGCTTTTCACATTCTTCTAACACGCCAGTCATTGCTTGGACTTCATCGACATAATAATTCGATTGGAATATTTTTATTCCATTCTACTAAACTTTTGGACTAGCTTTCTTGTCGTTCAGCCCACGCAATTTTTCTTTTTTCTTTTTTTTTTTAAAGACTTTTCACATTCCTGAAAGTTCATTATTAGGCTACTGAATCACCGTCCATAAAGTTCAACTTTCTCTATGAAACGGTCTTCAGCGCGAAACTTCGCAGTTAATTAAACGCAAATCCTCATTGAATAATGTGACACCCCAAATTTCTCAGATTCTAGAATTACAGATGGACTGATAGGGGCTCGGAGGACAGGAAGTTGGGCCAAGCAGTGGGCCCGTTGGGCCGGATGCTGAACCGTGAGTGTAAGCTTGGTGGGCTGAAGATCTGGGCACCGATGTCATGTGTGTGGGCTGCGAATTGGGCCCGTGGGCCATGTGCATGCGTAAGGCCCAAGATTAAGTGAAGATGTTCTGGCTCGTTGGTATAGGCTTCGGATTTATTTGTATACGTATGCAATTTAGGTCTCGTATGGCCGGGATTCATTTTAGCAATGCTATTTCATGTGACGTGAAGGATGATTAATGACCTCACGACTATAGGAAAATAGAGGAAATTTGCGCATATTTTATAAATGGTAAATTGATGTTACCTGTTTAACCCTATGAAACTAGATTTCCATCTCTGCTACCATTATTTCTTATGGTGGCTGATTAGTGTAGGGGCGAAATGGACAAAGCAAGCATTTTGTAGGGATTAATGATTGAAGTGCAAGAAAAAATCAAGTTAACCCCTAATGATCTCTTAAAACACTCATCTTTGGACAAGTGTGCGTGTGCATGGTAGGAAGCTTCATGCAAGAGGAAGCCCCTTCTTTTCCTTGTCATTTCTGCCCACCTCGAATGCCGAAACCGAGCCTGGGGATTGCAAAATGCAATCATTAGTTTCTTGAAACTCATGAAAATCTAGACTTAAACACTCAAGCAACTCTTTCCCCTTTCATTTCTCCCTCACTTATCCTTCGGCTCCGCAGAACGCCCCTTCCTATTTCTCTGCATTCTCTCTCTCGGTTTCAAGCCTTAGGAGCTCAAATCCTCGAAGAACCAGCAAGAAGAAGGAGCAAGGAGGGTCGAATAGCCACCAGATAAGGGAATTTGTTGGGTACTAGGCTAGAATAATCCCCTTGTTGCTCGGTGAAGTGGTTAGTCGTCCCTTGGATTCTGTCTTGGAATGGTTTCGCCTTTCCTTGGCTGTGGAGCGTCGTTCTTGAGTTGCATGTTCGATCTATGGGTAGGACTGGCGTAGAGGCTCAACTGAAAAGCTGTGTATGCTGTCTTGCTCATGTATAAGCCATGCATGTTTAGGAAAAAGGGTTCCATATTACTTTGGAAGCTCGGTTTCCTTGCACGCGAAGTGGTGTGTATGTTTTGGTTGTTGTAAGTGTTCTTGACGACTGACGTGAGAAGTGGACATTGCATGAGGCCTAGGACTTTTAATTTGAGCGTGTTATTGAGTTGTGATCATGATTTGAGGAAGCATTGCAAGTGCTTTGATGTGTGGGATCTCTTTTCTAGAGTCAGCCTCTAACTGAACCCTTCTGTTTCTAAATTTTGGTGACTTCTAAGAAGGGATGACTAGCTTAAGAGAGTGCTTTTATCCTAGAGCCGTTCCGCCCAAAATAAGGGAATTCATGACCTTAGCGCCTGCCGGAATTTATACAAAAATATTTAGTTCAAAATTTTATAGGGTTCCTTCAAGAAAGTTATAGGGAACACCTTTTGCACTAAATTTTAGATATTTAGGAGCTGAAATGGAAATTGTAGAACCTTATTCCCAGCGGTGCTTGAAAACTGCCAGTAGAATTACGTAGAGATACATCTATCCTTTAATGTTTTTATAAAATCCCTTAGTTCGAATCTAGACATGACCTGTTCATTGAAGTTGTTAAGGACGGCCTTATCTCTAACATATGGAAGTTTCAGGACGCTTAGAAAAGGTTTGACTAGTCAAAATAACTAGAACTTAAGAATTCTACTCTCTGCTTTAGCAAGCCAAAGTTAACTCTACTTTGTTGATCTACGGCTCGCAGTGCAACTCATTGTAGACTTTGAACCCTTCATAAAAAAATGTTAGTCTAGTTCTTCTCTATGATATATAAAAAAATTTAGAATTTTTTAGAGCTCGTTCATTGGGGTAACGGGACCAATTCAATTAAGGTGCAAATCTGATTTGTTTTGGCTTGTTGATGGAGAATCTACTGTGAATGGTAAAATCTCGAATAGTAGTTGACTAAGGGGTTTAACTACGTGTCGCGACCTATTTTTTCAGGGCAATCCTAAAGTTTAGGTTAATGGATTACTAAGTCCGAAAACTTGGCACGGACCCTCCCAAGTCCTACCAATCGCAACTTGATAGAAATTAACTCATTTAAACATGCAATTTCAATTCAATTTGGAGTCGCCACTAATCAATTAGGGTTTGATTAGAAACCCAAATAAAGTATGGGAGAATACTTTATTTTTACGAACCAGAGATTCAATAAGTCCGGGGACATGATTACGCTAGATTAGTCTAACGTCCTTTCGGTACCTTTTATTTTAATTTAAAAAAATATTTAGCAAACAATGTTAATTAATTTTAACCTAAACTACTAACATGCAAATGGTAGTCATGCGGATGCACAATCAATAAAATAACATTCAATAAATAAATAAATAAATGCTAATAGAATGCATGTTCTAAACATGATTTCTAAATGACAGACACCTACTTTTTCTTTTTCTTTTAAAAAAATGTTAATTATATGCAATCTTAATCTAAATTTAATATGCATGGATTTTACTTTAATAATATGTGAGATGCAATTCATATGATATGACTTAAACTTATCACTATATGTATGCAATCTAATTTATATAATCATAAATATGCATGTGCTACGTGATATGGGATGAATGACATGGTATTTCTACATGCATGCTCTTTTATGATTTTTTTTTTTTATGATGATTCATTTTCTTAATGCATATACGCAACCTATGCTAAGTAATGATGATATGAAATGAGATTAATTATGAATTAACCTATTAATTAATTAGACTAAACTAAAGTGAATGATATTCTAATTTATTTTAAGAATCAATTTAATTTAAACTATATCTTATCTTAAAAGCTATAAAAAAAATCAAGACATGCCAACATTATTTAAAATTAGCCCTAACAAAAATCACCCATCTAAAAGTAAAATCTAAAAATTATAATCCTATAGATGCAATTCTAATTTACTAACCTAAATGCTTTAATGCAATATTTAGATTTTTATGTACTTTTTGATTTTTTTATTTTTTAATCTTTCCAAACAAGTAATTATTTTATAAGAATTAAAATAACCGAAAAAATAATCCGTTGTCTCATAGATTAAATTAACAATTATTTTAACTATATACTAATTTAACAATTGAAATATTATCAAAATTCCTAAAAATTAAAGTAATTAAAAAAATGACCCGACGTCTTACGGGTCAAATTAATAATTACCTTAATTTGAGATAAAACCCCTAATGTCTACAAGGTCTACAAATATTGACATACAATACTACAGCTTAAAAAAAGCTAACATGAGATAAATAAAAGATAAAAATATACTACCTAATTTCCTTTTCTTTTTTTTGTTTTTCTTTTCCTGCTTTCTTCACCCACGGCTGAGCAGCTTCGGTGGATCACCGAGGGTTGGGGTCGTCGGCGTTCAGAGCTTCGGCAAAGACCAGCAACGGGCTGATCGGCGGCGAGCGGTGGCGTCGCGAGGAGCAGCAGCAGGCAGCTTCACTTGGGCTCGGGCTCGGGTGGAGCGGCTCGATTCGAGCAACAGGGGCTGCTGGTACTCGGGCGATCAGGGGCGTAGCAGCAGCGGAGGTGCGGCGAACCGGCTCGGGATCTGCTGGGTCGCAGGTTGCAGACAAGTTGGGGGCGAGTCGGCGTTCTGGTGCGGCAGATCGAACTCCGAGCAGGTGCGGGGACTGAGTAGAGGGTGGCGCGGTGCGGTGTCCGGCGCGCTCGGCGGTGGAGCGACGACTGGCTTTGATCTGCCGTCGTCGGGGCTCTCGGTAGCGGGGAAACTCGGGCGCTGGCATCGTGTCACAGCAGCCGAGCAGGGCAGCAACAGAGCAGAGGTGACGCAGAAACGAAACAGAGGCAGAGCAGGGCGTCGTCGGCGTTACTGGCGTCGGACGAACAGGCGGATGATGGCGGGCGCAATGGAGACGAGCTGCGGGCATTCTGAGGCGCAGTCACTGGACTGAGGCAGTGCTGCTGAGACGACTTCGCGGTTGCGGGTGGAGGCGCCACAATACTCACGGTCGAGAGGAGGAAGATGAGCAGTGTTCTGCTCTTTTTTCCTTTTCCTGCTGCTGGGTCCCGCTGACCTCCTCTCTCTCTCTCTCAAGTCTCCCTCACGTCACCTCCCTCTCTGCTCCCTGTACACTTTCCTTTTCCCAGAGAACCGAAACTTTCCTTCTTTTTTCTCTCTTTTCCACTTTTCTATTTTTTTTTTTTCGACGAAAGACCAAGAGAGGCCCCCTTTTTTCCTGTCTCGCATCTCTATTTATAAAGTGAAGACTCGAATTTGTTTTGCTGGTGGAGATTTTCGCTCAACCTCTCGCCGGTGGAGATTTTCGCTCAACCTCTCAACAACAAAGTGGCTCCAAAATCAAACGGTTAATTTTTGAATTCAATTTTTCAAATTTTTTTAAAATTTTTCTCTAATCAAAGATTATTTTCTATTTCTATTTTTTAAATTAGGTGTCAACACTACGTTGAATGGAATTCTCTCCATAGAGCATGATATGTGAGTGACGTGGCCGTTGCATCAGAATTTGCTTTCGGCGTGATTAGGAAGTCCTTGAAAGCTGAGCACATTGGTGCGCTGTAACTAACTCAAGATGTGGAAATGTGAACTGTGTGAAATGAATTAAATTAAGAGATTTCCATCGGCTATGTGATACCGATGATGCCCTAGAGAGTCGGATGCCCATATTATGTGATCATAGATGTCTCAGTAGTGTGATACCAAGTGATACCGATGATGCTCTAGGGAGTGGGATACTCATGTTGTGTGATCATTGATGTCTTAGTGATGTCTCAGTTATGTAATACCAAGATACCTCAAAGTGAGATGCCTATGCTATGTACCTTGGATGCCTTGGTTATGTGATGTTGAAATGCCTCGAAGTGAGATGCCCATGGTAAGTAATCCAACAAACCGGCCATATACTCGAACCCTTTAATATCTCACATTGCCTACTGCAAAATACCTCACATGGAAAAACTTTTTGGTTACTAACATCTTAGCAAGTGATTGACTCATCAAACAAGAACCTTCAGATCTTAGGTGGTGTGGAAGAGTTATATTTAAATCCAAACATTTTGTAATGGGTGTGGAATCTAAGGGTAATGGGAAAAGGAGATTAGTGCCGATCTCATTTCCATATGCTTCAGTAAGAAAGAACAATGACAACAAGTTTCACCTAATACATTTTTTTTTTCAGAACTTGTGTCCTGTTTTTTTTTTTTTTTGGGTAAAGAACTTGTGTCCTGTTTTTATCCTTTCTTTGCTAGTTTCTTTTGCTAAGTGTCGCCGAAGTTGGAAACGAAAAACCTTCTATATAATTAAGCCAAAGTCCTCACTTCTCACTTTTAAATTCTTCCCAGATGAAACCTAAACGCCTCTCTCTGGGCAAGAATACTCCGGGCGAAGACCAGATTCCTTTGGAGATCGAAGCTTTGGTCGTGGACTGTCAAGTGCCTCTGGCCCAGTTTGACTATTGTCCACTTGGCCCATTGCATTGGTGAATTAAACCATTTATCCAACTGGGCTACCAAGGCCCATCGTCGTCGTGCCCTTCTTCTAAATTTGTTATACAAACCCCACATTCTTTTGGTGCTTTGTTCTAAAACCCACCAACTATATTTTCTAGGTGAGGATTGATGAAATGAAGTTTTCTTTATTTCGACATAAAAAAAATTAATTGAAACAAAATTTCAATTTGGATCATTAGACTCGACATTTTTTTCGAAAGAACATGTTCATGCATGACTCTTGATCGCATATTTGGGTTGGACCTGTAAAATTTGTTTCTTGCATTACATAATGATTTGACGTGGCAGCAAGCTCATTATGTTGAATACGAGATATTAGAAGTCATATATTGTGATATCTAGTTCGTTGTCATGCACTTCAGTTGTCAACCCAATGCATAGGAAAACCACCAAATCAATGCTAAATTTATTGTACGGATATTAAAGGTGTACAAAAGAATCGGAAACAGACCGAAACTGGATTTGACTAGCCCAAAATGAACAATTCCCATGGGGCAGGTCCAACTCTCAGTTCCAATTTACTGGAATAGGTGAGTATTGATCTAGATCTCATTGTAGGTATGGAATCGCCGACCTGGATTGGATTGGTGTGCGTGTGTCTATATATATATTGTTAATTTTTAAGTTTTAATTTTTCAAATCAAAATCCTCGTTCCTCTTCGTTTCTCTTCATCTCGCCTTGCCTCCCTCTCTCTCTCTTGCTCTCGCAGCCTCCGATCTTTTCGATCCTTCTCTCACTCTCGCTCTATATCGCCTCTAGTCTCATTTGTCCCTCTGTCACTCTCGCTCTCGACTACCTTCAACCTTTGACCTCATCGCTCACTTTCAAGTTTCACACCTCTTCCGAAGTGAGGATATTTTGATTGGTAAATCCACTCGGGAACCAAACTATCCAATCTAATTCTTGGGTGGGTCCATAGAACCAACAAACAGTTCCCAATTCCAATATTTTGGAACTAGTCCTTAGTGGGTAGTTCCTGATTCAAGGGTGAGAACTATTCACCTTGGAATCGATCATCCCTCACAAATGCCATTCAATTTTGCTAATTTAATCTTAAATTTTTATGCAAAATTCCCATATAATCCTTTTGGCTTGTTGGAAACCACCGATGTAGCAGTGCATAGGTGGTCGACAATGATTAAATTGTCATGTTAGGTATTTTTGCGGAAATTGACCACACAGAGACTACATTGAAGTTTTGCGCAAAAGTTTAGGACTAAAAGGGAAAAATTTGTACAATAGGACTAATTGGACAATTTCACCCAATTTCTTCCTCAACGAGTTGTGTGAAATTTGTTTTCCTCTGAGAAGCTTTTGATTCGGGTAATGTGCCCGTGTATATTAAAATCTTGGAGATTAGACTATAGGAAATATATAAAACATGCTTGTATTTGTTGCATGTTATTAGCCACCAAACTATTTAGCGCATTAATTTTATGACAATGAGACCAATATAGAAAGTAGTAACTACAGCTCGATACTTTTATATCTGGTTTTTCACTTCTTGGGCAGAGCAGCCCCTGTCGAGTTATTTGGTCCCACTCTTGATCAATGGGATCAAGGATGATTTCAGCAAGAAATATACCAAAGAGTTGGTGCTGGGCTAGCCAAAATCAAAGAGTAATCCGCTTACTTTGTAGTGAAACCGACCTACAAACGGGTTTTACACATTTTGATACTTTGATTGTTGAGTTCAAGATATCATGGTGCAAGACGAAAACGCACTAGTGCAAGACGAAGGCGCACTGTCTTTCTTTGAATTTTTGGTATACACCATATTGGAGTGTAAATTTTTTGTGGAAATAGTTTGCCAGACGAATTCTTATATAATGATGATTTTGTTGAAACTTTTTAGAAATTAAGGTCTTGTTTAAGGTCTTGTTTAAGGTCTTTTATTCAAGACAATACGTGGTATGATTTGTTTATTATTATTTTATTTTTTGGTAAAGGTAAGAGATATATTGAGGGAAGGCCAAATGTACAAAAATCTCGTCAGCAGAAACTTACACGCCAAATGCAGGAACAAAAGGAGTGGAAGGGTGACGAGATGAAAAAGCCGCAAAATGCGGCACAAACACTACAACACCTAGCCAAAAAGAAGCACGGCATGGTCAACTGGCTACAAAAGATGCCACAATTGAGGAAGAGGTCACCATCGAAACGAACTACCTACGGGTCTCTAGTGAAAATGATTTGTTTATTTTTCTAAACGCTTATCTAATAAAAACCGTCCGAATACAAACCTTATACGACTGGTGGAGGATTGGAAGTAAAGCCTTATCCTACTTTATGGGACATACAGTTTTTGAACTTACATCAAACTCTGTCATTGTAAAATTAAGAAATTAGAAAAGGATTGTGGAATCAAAATATTAAAATTATGTAACATGAACCCCCTGATATTTTACTATAAAATGCAGAATCATTCTTTAAGGGTTAAATTTCTAGTAAAACAGATGGGACCTTTACTTTTATTACTTTGCCCATCTATTCTATTATATATAGTCAAATTAAAGCTGGAATTGAGGAAAAGTTTATTCCTTTGTTTGCCATGTCACATTTAACTTTGCCTCTATGATCATTTGCCCATGACAAGACACATGATGTAATTTGCTGCATAGTTAAGAAAGCCATGTGCCTCGTATTCAAACGTTGATAGAAGGGGAAAGCAAGTTTGCTGCATAGTTGAGAAAGAATCCAACACACAAGTACAACATTACCCATTAATCAGTTATTGGGACACAAATAAATTACAAGTGGAGAGATCAGATTATACATCACAATAATTCAATTCCTAGGAGCGCACAAAAAAGACAGCATTCTAGAGACAACTCAAAAGCTGATATGACCCTATGAAAAAAAGAAGTGCAAGTTTATACTGCACATTAAACTTAGGGGTGATTGCTTCTAGGGTAAATAGATTTTAAGAGTTAGAATTTGAAACCTATCTTGTTATAATTGGGGGGTGCATGACAACCATTTTGTTCCAGAAATAGTTTCTGGAACAGAAATAGATTTTTCTATTTCTATTTCTAGAAAAGTTTCTAAACAAAAATAACCGTTTGATAACGACACAAAACTTCTACTCTAAAAATAGAAATTCGTTTGATAACGACACAAAATTTCTTCCTTTCAAACGGCGGTGGATCGGTGATTGGCGGGGATGGACAGGCGGGTGGCGAGACAGGGCTGGCGGCTAGCGATCCCGGACCGGAGGACGGCGGGCAGCCCGTAGTGACCGACCGGTGGCCGACAGCGGTGGCGAGCGACCAGCAACGGTGGCGACAGAGGCGGGGCCGGCAACCAGCGATCGCGACCGCGGTGGCCGATGGCGGCGCGGCCCGACGGCGGCGGCGACCAGCGGTGGCGGCAGCGAGCGGCGAGCAACCGATGGACAATGGTCAACGGCGACGAATAAAGGACCGATTGACGAACGATGAGAAGAATTTTTATTTCTGATTTCGATTCCAGAAATAGAGAAGTAGAAAATTTTAGCTTATGATTTCTCTTCCAAACCTATTTCTGGAATAGAAATCTATTCCAGAAATAGAAAAACTGAATAGGTTTATCAAACGGATTTCTCTTCCAGAAACAGGTCTGGAATTGAAAAACTATTTCTAGAACAGAAATTTTGGTTATCATGCACCCCCTTGGTTCTCAATTTTGGACTTAGGAACCTACCCTGTTTTTCGAGAACTGATTTTAGAACCAATCTTGTTTTTCTTTTTAGCTCCACGGTCTACCCGAAAATCTTTTTTATCCTTTTTTTTTGTTCATTTTTTACAGTAAAAGCGTATAAGATTATAAGCAACAAAGTAGTTCAAAGTAAAATTTGAACAACATAAAGCCCTATCCACCAAAAGCAACAATCCATAAGATGAATACATAATCACGTACAATTATAAATAATAAAAAATTTAAACACTTAATATAAAACATAAATTATAAAACTCCATTCCCATTCATCTATAAAAATTTAACGGAAGAGGAAAGACTGATGAGGAGTTCTAAGGAAGGACAAATGATGAAGGAGTGTTGATGTTAGAATTAAAGGGAAAAAGAAATTAGGGTTTTGAATTTTTCACTTATAAAATATGTTCTAAAACCAGTTTCAATCGAGGCGGTCCTATCTAGTTTTCAAGTGGGTATACATTCAAAACCTACTCCTGGATCGGTTTCAATTGGTTCCAAAAAATTGGAACTTGATCTCGAGACTAGTTCCGACAAGAACAAATTCCTAGTCCTATCTTTTTTAGCAATTTGGTCCAATTCCTGAGTAGAACCAGTTCAATTGGACACCCCTAGTTAGATCTCTCATTAACCCCTCTCGTGAAAAAATTCCTATAAACTTTCCTTATACTGCAGATGGGTATTTTGAACGTGGTTTGTGGGCTTGAAAATTCAGATTTGAATTGATGTCCTTTCATTGATTTATCCTAAATTGCATTGATTTCTACTAAAGACATCATTTAAATTGGTTTTTAATTATTCACCGAGGATCCCGCTAAGTCAACCACACAAAAATAAGGGGAAAAACCCACCTGCAAAATAGTAGAGATTCCATACTTGAAACCAACGCCAATGCAAAATAGTAGAGATTCCATACTTGAAACCAACGCCAATGTTTTGGCGTTGGCAGAGAGTTTGGTGCTGTCGGATCGGAGAGAGTGATTTAAGTATTACCAAAAAGAAAATGAGATGCATCAAGTATAATGATTACGGTTTTGTCCGTTGTTGCTAGCCAACTCCGGATAAGATGAGAATATTGCAGGAGATCACATGAGATCCAGAAGAGCTTGACGCAGAATCCTCACGAGATCCCCCATTTTCAAGCTGAATCCCTCGTCCACCTGCAAATACATGGGATGAAATAAGAGAAGGCCGAGTGCATTATTAAGTTTTATTATAACCCATTTGAGAAGCAACGTGGCAGTCTTTTATCGGATCATGAAATAAGTGGGATTCATGCATGAATTAAATAATTAACTGGGTAACTTTCGTAAAATTCCTATCTATATCTGACATCTTCCTCCCAAAAAATACACGATATGGTGTTAAAGACCGGGAAAAAAAAAAAAAAAGAACTGAGGCAATTATGGTGTTACATATATTTACCTGAGCTAAGATCGTGACATCCTGTGTGGAACTCCCAAAAGGCAGGACACAGCTGCTTACAACAATTAAGTTCAGTTTCTCTGTTTGGCCGATTATTTTCGAAATAAGGCCCTTTCTCTTCTCGCAGTGGATTTTGATGAGGATGCATTTTCCAGAGATTCGTGCCTCGATATCAGGGAGTGAGAGTTGCCGGTTCAGATGGCCGCGAGACTTCTCGTTGGACGAAGAAGACGCATCGTCGTACATGGTGAGTCGGGACCTCTTCGCAACGACGACCGACTCCACGGTCTTTGCCGCCACCTCCTCCTCGAGCGCCTCGACGCGTTGTTGAAGCTCCTTCAAATACCTGATGGCATCCTCGAGGATGGAAGCCTTGTCCATCTGAAATACACGTTTAACATCGATGCTAGAACAGTTATAACGATGTGAAAATATTTTGAAATGGTTCCCCTAAATCGGTGATGAAGAAATAAATAGGATTTATTAGTTGCGTGCGTCTAGGTTAAGCTAGTTATCAGAGCACGTAGATTTTCCCTTATCAACGATTATGGGTCTTCATTATTCTTTTCTTTACATTACATCAAGTTTGCAATCATAGATCTTCAGTCATCTCACCAGGTTTTGCGTCACACGATAAGCATAGATTTTAAGTCGTAATCTCAAAACAAAATAAATTAGCCATGTGATTGTGGCATATGAATTAAACCTATTGAGTAAAAGTCTTTAATCTACCATTAGAATAATAATCTATTCTATATTATAAAAATTTAAATAATAAATAATTATAATTTATTGTAGGACTTGTTCCCTCAAAAATTTGTAACTCAAAATAAACTATTATTCTCACGGCTATTAAAAAACTGTTATATTAAAAAACTGTTATACTAAAAAAGTCCTTGATGTACATAACATAAATGTTGGAGAGAAGCCAATTTTACAGAACCCCATATTTCAAGAGAGCATGAATCTTGAATTCTCAGCAAGTGGAAACTCTTTAACCCATGGATGCGTTGCATCCCCCTCGTCCGGTGCTAACGACTACACTAATCTGTCCTAATCTCATACTTTGTCAGAACCATCAATCCTGCAATCCTAATAATTTCCAGACTTTTTCGGCTTGTACCTTTTTAAGGTTGGGAATGACGGCTGAGAGCGCGATGAAAAGCTTGCTGATCTTCTCGCGGCGCTTCCTCTCGGCCAGCACGTTTTCTTGTGTGTGTACCGGCTTCCTGCTTGTCGCGCCAGCGCTTTTCATCTTTGGTCCCTCACAATGTTGGATTTCACAAGTACCTTTCACACGCATCAGAGCGAGACAAATATTGTTAAGAATATTAAGAATATATAATGAAAAATGATCCGATTTTCAAAGTACTGAAATTACAGACAACGCTTCGGTCTCTTGTCGGACTTTACCATAGAATGGATAGGATATGGCTGGAGATGAATTGGGGTTCCCGAACGACATAAAGTGTGATTCAGGTGGCCGAGATGGAGAGGGAGATGGGGAAATCACCACATTGCGAGCCATCGTTTTGTGCTCTGTTGTGTGTGGAGAGATCCAGCTCTCGGTCTCGAGCTGTTTCCAGGGCCTCTTAGTGAACTCTTGAGGAGTTTCCACGAACTGTGGGACAAAACCAGGCATCGTCTCGGGGCTAATAATAGGGAGCAGATGGGATGGCGAAGAGTTTGAGCAGGGCTCCAAAGGAAAATGGGGATGGAACAAATCTAACTCATCATCAAGTGAGAAGGAAGAGCTCTGTTGTTGCTGCCGCTGCTGCTGCTGCTGCTGTGGCTGATGATGATGGAAATAAGCTGCATCTTCAGCCATCTGTGGATTTTCACCCAAAAAAGGGAAAACAAGAAAGAGTCAACTAATGATTGAATATATTGATCCATACGTCTATATTCAAAGAGATTTGATCACGGAAGACCAGAAGGAGCGTTACTTCGCGAAATACCCTAGCCGATAAGATCCCCATCGGATCACCGCCTTCTTCTTCTGGTTCCTCTAATCGCCCTGAGCAAGAAACGAGGATGACGACACTAGCTAAATGAAAAGGTGGGAACAAGTCCGCGTCACAGTTCTGTACTTGAAGTTGAATTTTTGTGCATTTGTGAAGAGTGATGGCGTCAAAATGTTTGAATACTCCGTACTAATTGAGGAAAAAAACGAAAAAGGAAAACAAGGTCATCACCTGCAAAGAACAAGAGAGAGAAGCGAAGCTTAATTGGGCAATGGTGGACTTTGAAGAAACAGTAGCTTTTTTTATATGCAAGGTCCCCCTTGCAGAATATTCGTCTCCCTTAGCGAGCTGGCTTCGGTTCACATTGGGGAGGGGGCTCTTCTACTTGTACCTTTTTCATTCCGTCAAGCTTCCCCCTCCACAACCCAACCCCCCCCCCCCCCCCCCACCCCCCCCCAAAAAAAAAAAAACAAAAATTAACGGGTCCTTGTGCTAATATTTAGTCAGGCCATAGAGGTAAGCAAAGCAAGCCAATCTTTTAGGTACCCTTTTGGATATAACCTCCTCACCCTAGGCGCACATAGCTATCATACTATGCTGCCTAGTGGTAGCCACGTGTTCGAAGAGATGACGTGGTGTCTTTCTTCATCACCGAAGGCGCCCTCTATTCTTGGGTAGATCTTTTTCTTCCCTACCCAAGACTGAGGAGAGAATATAGATGGTGACATTAGGGAATCCCACCCCTTAGGAGTTCTTCCCCCATTTCTTCTCTCTTAAGTCTTTTAAGGACCTATTCAAACAAATACATATTTTTTATTATCTTTTTCTTCGGTAGGGTAAAAAGGTTCGAATAGATAAATGGCATTGATATCACCTTAGACATTACTATTGGAGTTTCCCACATTTGTAGCCTGATGTTTTGTTTGAGCGATAATGCTACTCACTTTGAACGAGCCTATCACTAGTACACCGGCAGGTGTCGGTTAAAGCAAAGTTAGAGTTATACTCGCCAACATCATAGATGTACTAAAATTTCATGGAACTAAAGAATAATCGGGAAATTCAAACTAGAGTCTAAGAGGCGCTTCAAATTACATGGAAATACGTTTTAATCACTTTGCCAAACGTTCTCGTTCATAAAATCATTTACTAATTTATTATATGGGTCTCTTGAGGTGGAATATTGCTTGTACTTATGACAAAAGATTTTTTTTACGGTTTAAAAATTGAAAAAAAAAAAAAAAGGTTTCACTTTACTTGAAACAACTACATCTCTTTAATCTGATTCTAGACACATGAATTTTTTAATAAATAAGTATTTCGCGTCAAGTTTCAATGGTATTCATAGCAATGTCGGTGTCAAATTTATGCTCATTCAATATGTTTTAAAAGCTTTGGTGTCTCGCACTTTCTAAGTTTGTTCTTATAGGTTTCAGATTTGAGCTTGTTTGACATTTTTATGTTGTTTCCGTATGGTGATGGTGTTGGGATGTTGAACCTAGGCACACATTGTCAAAAGACAGCCGTTAATACAGATGGAGATTCTGAATTGTACTCATCATTGATAATGATGTATGATTTAGCTGTAGCCGTCGATCTTTTCACTTGGATGCAATCGCATGTCTGTTCTTGAAAGACGAGTGAGTAATTAATTATGTTGGCCAACTATCCTTTGATAATATACCTTGATTTTTTGTTTTTAATTTGTTTGGACCTCTATGGACTTCCCTTGTTATGGTGACTTTTGAAATTTGTTATGAATCCTTTCATGTATTAATTTGGTAACAAAATGGAGACTCCCTCACTCAATTTTTCACATTCTTAGTTATCTATGTAATGTTGGGAAATGCCCTTAAGCTCCTATACATCATCTTATAAATGATACTTACATTTCAAATTAAAATAAAAAGATACAATTGCATCACTAGGAATTTTTCATGATATGTCCATTCCGTTTCTGGACTGACTTATTTATATATAAAATAATTTTGTTTCTCTGTTATAGGTAAGTTAAGACATTTTTTCAAACTCAAAAGTGAAAGACTAATTGAAGTCGCCACAAGTCCATTACAACATGCTGCGCCAAAATTGAATCCCATCTTGGCTCTCTTTTCCGATGATCGATCAAATCACTCGAAGCTGACTTGGGTACCTACCACATACGAAATATTTACCATGTTGCACCAATTATCGATGAACATCCCCACAAGCAAAGTAAATGAATTCCTAGATGTTGCTTAGGATGTACAATGGATTAGTTCAAATTGCTCCATTTATTGGAGAAGGATATTCTATTCTTATAATCTGTTCATTGAGTATAATTTGATTTCCAAATGGGCAAGTTGCTTTTCTCTTTTTCTCTACCACAGTCGAGCTGGAAAACGGCTTCTGAACCAAAAGGAAATTCACACATTTATCAAGAAAAACCAAAATTGTCCTTATTTAGAACAATTTTCACCAAAAAGCCTAATTTTACTTATCAATATCCCAAATGATTTAGTATCATTCACACACCAAACTTGTACGAGCAATCCAAAAGAACCTTCCGTAATATCTCCATCCAAGATGATTGTTAAAGATCCGAAGTGGCGGCTTACATCAATAATGGCAGGTAAACGAAGCTGACGTAGATCCGACGTAGGTTTAGCCTAGTCCAAGGCGACATCATTTATCTCTTGGAAATTTCACCAGACGCCTAAACTTCGTCAGGTTTGACATCAATAACTCAAACTGTTTTTCGTATCACCAATATCCCAAACATGGGTCGGTGACCAAAATAACTTTCATTGCAATTCTGTCCAAGACAACAGTTAAAAATCAAATGTGGCGGCTTGCGAGGATAATGATCGGCAAATAGACCTAGCATGGATTGGATGTGGTTTTAGTCTAGTACAAGACGTGATATATCCATTTGTAAGTCCGATAAGAATATGGTATATATGTGTCGGAATCCACTTAGACCTTCATGATAAAAAGTTGTGCCTTAGGCAATTTTGGATTCATCAAAGTAACATGATCACCGACCAAAAAAAAAAAAAAGTAACATGATCTATGAAACGACATCACTTTGGATTAGACTAATGCCACGTCAGATCCACTCAACTGTCAACTGTGGTTGCCTGACGTTGTTCACGTAAGCTGGCGAGTTGGATTTTTTATGACCGTTTTGGGCGAAATTGTGACTAAAGGTATTTTTGGGTTATTGGTACAAGTTCAAGTGTATTAGGTGACACGGAGAAAAAAAATTGGGGCATTTTTTTTTTGGTCGAAACAACTAATATATTATATGAAGCGAGAATACAACCAGCTAGTAAGGCATCACTAAGTACAATGTTCCGGAAAACAAAAGGTGTGAAGACAAGCCGATTACCAACGGAACCGTGGGCCCAATGGGCTTTGGCAGCCCAATTAGCGACTAGGTTGGCCTCGCGACAGACATGATGAATGGAAACATTAGGGCATTGAGAGAGCAAATCGTGAAGAACGGCGAGGAGATGTCGTTCCTGCCGTGGCTGCGGCTGTTTCTGCCGAAGGAGCTCCACCAATAATAGGCAATCGGATTCAACTGTAACTCGATGGAGATGAAGCCGCTGCTTGATGAGATGCTGGATAGCCCGAATCATGGCGAAGATCTCTGCTTGAAAAGCCGATTGAGCCGGAACACTGCTGGTAAACATGTCAGTGAGTTCTCCTTTGAAATTTCTGAATATACATGCTATCGCCCCTTGTTGATTGCCTGGAACAAAAGCCCCATCTATGTTGCATTTGATTGTGCCTTGATCAGGTGGTTTCCATCGGTGATCGGTACTGACAGTTGATTGTGTAACCCTAGGTTTTGGGGGTTGGAGACTCTTGAAGATCCGGTACTGGGCAAAACCATTATCCACCGCTTGGATCGGGTTTGGAGTTAGCTGGCGGAATATGGCGTTGTTGCGTTGACGCCAAATCTCCCACAACAGGTTGGCAATTGCTTCAAAATTTTGGGAGGAGCGAGGATGAGTGGCACGGGCCGCCAACCAAGCATCTAATCTTTGTACGAGGTAAGTGAAATAGGTATCCTGATCTTGGCATTTGCCCAAACTTCACGTGTCCAGTTACAGTAGAAAAATAAATGTTCAATGGTCTCGGGAGTATGCTGATCACATAGGGTGCAGTAGGGGTTGGGAGTGATATGTCTGGAGTATAGATTGGCTTTGGTCGCTAGGGCATTTTTACAAGCTAGCCATAAGAAAACACGGATTTTTGGAGCTGCTTCCATATGCCATATCTTTTTCCAAAGTTGATGAGGAGGCTGATAGGAAGATGAGGCATTGGTTGGTGGGTTTTGTTGCTTGGAAAGTAAGTAGTGATAACAGCTTTTAACTGTAAAAGATCCTGAGGAGGTGGCTATCCAGACCAATTGATCAGAACAAAGGGAGGAATTTATAGGGGTGGTTAAGATTGCTACACATACCTGTTCATTGAAGAAATTAGAGATAAGTTCCTGCTTCCATGTTGCCGAAGATAAATCAATAAGTTCAGCTACTTTAATGGGTTCCCCTGCCGGTGCAAACCCTCCTATTTTCCCAATTGAGAGCCAAGAGTCTGCTCTGATGTCTATCTGCGAGCCATCTTTCACCAACCATCGAGTTTTAGGAAGAATAGCATCCCTGCCCTTTAAAATACTGCGCCACCCCCATGATGGTCTAAAGCCTAAAGTGGCATGCTGAAAAGAAGACCGTTTGAAATATAGACCTTTAAACAACTGACTCCAAATTGCAGTAGGTTGCTGTAGTAAACGCCAAGCTTGTTTACCAAGCATCGCTAGATTAAAAGAAATAAGATCTCTGAATCCCATACCCCTGTCTGTTTTCGAGTGCTTTACCTCTGACCATCTACACCAATGTATGCCTGAATCACTATGATTTTTACTCCACCAGAATGCTGATATCTTGTTTTCCATTTGTCTGCAGAGAGACAGGGGAAGCATGAAGAGAGACATCGCATGCGAGGTAAAGCCCGAACTACTTGCTTTTAATAAAATCTCCTTGCCCCCTTTAGATAAGAAGTTTTCCTTCCAACCAGCTAATTTCGCATTCATTTTTGCCAGGATCCAAGAGAATATCTCCCGTTTAGAACGCCCCCAATCTGAAGGGATGCCCAGGTACTTACCATATTGGCTCACCACAGGTATTCTCAGTTCCCTTTGTAAATTATCCTGTAGTGTCATTGGACAATTCTGACTAAAAAATATTGCAGACTTATTCCTGTTGATTAGCTGACCCGTTGCACAGCAGTACTGGTTTAATAGATTTGTGATATTTTGACATTCAGATATTGAAGCTTTAAGGAAAAAAAACTGCATCATCAGCAAAAAATAAATGGGAGAGCTGTGGGCAGGCACGATTAAATTGAATCCCCTGTAAGTTACCCATACTGATTGCCTGCTTGATAACTGTTGATAAAGCATTTGCCATTAAAATAAAGATGTAAGGGGATAGGGGGTCACCTTGACGGATTCCTCTAGTAGGTTTAAAGTATGGAAGCTGTTCTCCATTTAACCGAATACTGAAAGAAACCGTTGTGATGCATGCCATAACCATCATTACCCATCTATTTGTGAAACCTAGCTGTTTTAAATAAGCTGCAATAAAGTCCCATTCGACACGATCATAGGCTTTCTGCATGTCTGTCTTGAGAATAAGGTTGAGCTTTTTAGTTTTGGATCGAACCTTAAACTGGTGTAGTACTTCCTAAACGACCATGATGTTATCTTGAATCATGCGCCACTAACAAAAGCTACTTGTTCTGGAGTGATCAATGTAGGGAGCCAACACTTCAATCTATTTGCCATAACTTTAGAGATAATCTTGTATGCGAAGTTACAGAGACTAATAGGGCGATACTGGTCAATGCTTTCAGGGCGATGAACTTTAGGAACCAAGGTCAGAATCGTTTTGTTTAAGTTTGGATGCATGTGACCAGATTCAAAGAAGTCTTGCACAGTTTTAACAATTGTTGTTTTGATGGTGTTCCGGTGGTGCACAGAGAAAAGACCATTGAGGCCATCTGGACCGGGGCCTTGGATGCTCCCAAATGAAAGGTAGCTTGATATACCTCTTCTTCTGTGACTGTACGTATGAGGTGTGCATTCATCTGTGAAGTAACTATCGGTGGACATTTGAGTAGGAATGGATTAAAATCTCTGTGTCCCACTGATTGATAGAGTCCAGTAAAAAAAATCCATTGTCATTGCTTTAAGCTGTTCTGGCTCTCTCTGCCAGTTCTGGTTTGCATCTTTTAGTATACAAATTCAATGTAAGCGGGATCTTGAAATTTCTCTCCCGCTTATGCTAGAGTTCTCTCTCGCGTCATGTTCGAGTTTTCTTCTTGATATTTTCTTCCAGTTCTTTCGGTAGTCCTATTCCTTTCATCTTTGCCTGTCCTAGCTTCCTCTATTATTCAACTCTGTAGTCGCTAATAGGATTTTCAGTGCTACGTTTTTCTTTCCCCATGGCCCATGGATGATCTTCCCTGAATGTCTACCAGTTTTACTTCGAAGATTTTTCGTTTGCATGTGGCCGATCCTTGACATGCAACCTTTGAAACACCGTGCTCTAGTCAGGTATCTCTCTAGTAAACGCATCTCTTCTGTCTATTTTTCCATGGCTTCGGATGATAAAGATGACTCCTCTCGCATTGCTTCACTTGTGCCCGACTCGAACGGCTCTGTGCAGAACAAGAATTGGAAGTTTGGGAAGATATACAAGCAACGGACAATATAAAAGAATGTCAACTCATATTGATGGGTAATATCTATACAAACCCTACCATCAATTTACTCCGCTTTTCAGATTGCAATGAAGAAAGCATGGCGTGTTGATTCGTGGATATATCCTTGAGCGACGGTGGCATATACATAATCAAATTTCGAACTGAGACAAAAAAATGACGTGCATTAGATGGAACCCCCTGGTTGTTCTCTGGTCATCTAGTTAATTTAAGACCCTGGAAGCCAAATACCCCTTTACATTACTATGATTTTTCCAAATGCCCTTTCTGGGTGCATGTTATAGGATTACCTCGGAATGGAACACTCCACAACTTCTTAGGCGGGCGATACAGCAGATGGGTAGTGTGTTGGAAGTAAAACATGATACATCTGGGAGAATTCGCCTTGAAATTGATCTACAACAACCATTAAAGTCGGGAAGCTCATTAGTATTGCTGGAAAACCTCTCGGCTTGATTTTCGGTATGAACAACTATCCCACTATTGTTTCTCATGTGGGAAATTAGGACATTATGCAGCATCATGCAAGGACTACCCTTATGAGGAATCACAATTTGAGAGGCGTGACACAATGGTATATGGACCTTGGCTACGGGCAGAGATCAAACAACATAGTCCCTATTGGGATGCTTTTTACAATCCTCTATCTAATTTAGAACCCATGAAAGAGACCATACCTGAAACTCCACCAATTATACACCCCCTCTTCCGCTTTACCTCCAATAGCTCCTGCTCCCAAGATTCCAGTCCCCTCTAATGTTATCCCTCCTGTTCCCGTGATACAACCCCCAACCACCGATTTGGTCCCTCAGTAGATGCAAAGTTAAAAGGTATTCAAAGTTCTTCCTAGACTCTCTCGCAATGAAAAAACACAAGACTCCCAGATCACAGATAGGAGTGGGATCCAGCAAGAAACCCAAACGATATTCCCCTTATGAGATTCGCACAAATAATATCTCTGAGTTGGATGAAACCCACTTACTCGACACACCTGTGTTTGAAGCAAATGATCACTCTTCTTGGGCTTTGGCGGCTGGCCCTCAACAGCCCCCACGGTCCAAATGAAAATATTAAGTTGGAATTGTCAGGGGTTGGGCACTCCCCTAACAATTCAAGCTCTAAAGGCTATGGTAGCCTCTAAACGGCCCGACCTTGTGTTTTTAATGAAAACAAAAAATGCAGATTCAGTCTTGAAGAACTTACAACGCCGTTTTCATTTCGCTCACTCCTTTTTTAGGGCTCCTGCAGGCTTATCTGGCGGCCTTGCTCTATTCTGGAATGACCTTTTTGATTTTACTGTTCTCTCTTTGAGTCAGAATTTTGTACATATGTTAGTTATGGATTCTCAGACCTCTACCTCTATGCAAGTTACCTGTTTGCATGCTCCTGCTTCTTTCCCTGCTAGGCAGGACTTTTGGAATTCGCTCAGGTTAATTCATGCATCTATTTACTTACCGTGGATGTGTATCGGGGATTTCAATGAGTTCCTATATCCCTGGGAGAAGATGGGCAGAAGACCAGCCAATTATTCCAGAATGGCAGCGTTTCGGAAGATACTCAATGATTGTGCTTTAATAGAACTGGATAGTAAAGGTTGCGAGTTTACCTGGTCTAACAACCGAGACAGTGATGAGTTAGTGAAGGAGAAGCTGGATCATATCTTTTGCTCTTTGGATTGGAGTTTAACATACCCGTCATCCATAGTGTTTGCTCTCCCATCGATCGGATCGGATCACGCCCACTTGTGCTGAATACTCATTATTATTAATGTCAAGCCAACAAAGAACTTCCATTATGAAGCTTCTTTGAGTCAACATGCGAATGTACCGAGGTAGTTCACTCGGTGTGGGAAAGGAGCCACTCTTCCTTACCATCTAAACTGCAAGCAGTATCTCATAAGTTAACTAGCTAGAGTCGATCTCGCTTCGGTAATGCTAGGCAAGCGTATTCAAGCATCTTCAGCAACAGCTGCACCATTACAAATCGAAAATGCTATCAAAGGGGAGATAAAGAGTTAGCAATTACCATTCGAACTGAAATACAGCAACTATGGAATCGGGAAGAGCAATTCGGGCAATGCGTTCTAGGCTTAACTGGTTATCATGGGGTGACAAGAACTCAAAAAAAAAAAAATTGGGGCATTGATTTTAGACTTTTTTGTGGAATTTTCCCTTAGACTAAAAGGTACATCAGATTTATGTCAAAATTTGTTTGCCTATTGTTGCCCATGTAAGGCGCCACTTGGATTCCTAATGACCCTTTTGGACGGAATTCCAACGAAATGTATTTTTGGATCACTGGTACAAATTGAGTATTAGTGATATGAAAAAATTTTAGGGCATTCGTGTCACATTGGGTAAAATTTAGGTTTCTTAGTTGAATTGTCCCTACGTTGGGAGTTGCTTTTTTGAGCTATTCTTTTTTAACTTATATTTTGATAATTATCTTAAAATTAATAATCATGAACAAAGTACATGCGCATTTACTAGTCCATATTTATATATTTGCGATTTTAGTTGCTTCGGGTAAAAAAGATACGAAGCTACCCCAGCTGCGAGTTTTTGAAAAAATGTAAACAGTTTCTTTTTGAAGACGAGGTCAATGGATATCGAGATTTTTCTGGTTACCAATTCGACGTATATCAATCTTAATTAGAGGGTAAAATTATTCGTCAACCAGTGTTTTGTAAAGTGACCCTTTGCATTTTCTTTAAATTGTGCTCCGCTAGTAAATATTCCTTAAATTGTGCTAAAACTAACATGTACAAGATTGTCAATGCTCATTTTCAAATAAATTTGTTTATAGAATTGTCACGAGAGGTTTCAATAAAAAGTAAAATATCTAATAGTTAATCTTTGCCCTTGCTATTGTAATATTTTAAATTAATTTGTATGGTAAAAATCAGGAGGGGTAATTGCGAGTAATTTGAATCGACACATGCATGTACCCTAAAATATATAAATAAATAAACGGCGAAAGTTTTTGTAAATACTATTTTTACCATAAGACAGATGAGAAACGTTTTCTTTACCAAAATTTCCGTAGAATTATTGGAGGGACATTTTCCAGTTGACATAAAGTACCTTTGGTCAGCACGTAATTTTCAATCTCAATTTTTTACAATTCAGAGTGGGTTATATAAGTTATAAATGCCCATCTCTATACGAGGAAAATAAGAAGGTTCACCGTCTTTTTGGGTAATTTAACTGGTCTCCGGCATTGTATCAAAATTTCTGAAGCACTTTTATTCAAGAGTTAATAATCAACTATGGTCAGACAAGGAAGATCAGAATTCTAAGTTCATATCATCCCTGACATCCAATTAGAAGCTCTGCCAAAGAGAGTGGGCATTCATAACACAAGTCGTTTCTTCAAGAGAAGGGTAAAGGCTAAGAATTTTTTAGTATGTCTCGTCGCTAAATAAGACAAAACCAGAAGATTTGCTTGATTCTGCTTGGTCCCTTAAAATGCCTTTTTTTCCTTGTTTGCGTAGCTTTCCATCATGAATCATAAATTTTTATTTAATTTGTACCACCTGTGGCATCAATGTCACATAATGATGGGCCCATCAGATCATCCGATAATGATGTGCCGGATCTTAAGATTGTTTCAACTCTTCCACATGTTACATGTGTTTTAAGTATAGTGGGAATAACTCTTTCTTAAATATCCTAGAGAAACTTATGTACACAAAGCAAGAACATTAGGTCCATTTTTTCAAAGAATTTGGCTTCATTTTAAGCAACGATATAAATGATCTTTCAACTTTTAGTGTTAGCTACAAAATAATTCTCTTGCTTTTATTAATTTTCTATTATTTTCCTCATATTAAATTGCCCCTGTATGGCGTAAATTTCTCTTTAAAAAGTGAATGAGTGAGAACTCGTCGCCATATCTAAATGACACATCATGAACACTCATTTTGCAAGTTTAGGCCCGAGGCAGGCCCCGCCATGGCAAAAGTAAACATTGACGTTCTTGTTATTGTTGAGTCATCTGAAAAAAATTACATCAGGCACATAGGATGCCAAAAGAACTACATATATATATTCCCAACCAGGTTCAAGAGCGATTGCTCTCACTGGTGTGATTCTTCTCCCATTGCAAATGCTCTGACATAAGTGGGATTGGGTGACAAAATTAGGGTTTAACACAACCTATGCATAGTTATTGAAGTAAATTCTTGAGATAGTTTAATGTAACTGTCAAAAGAAAGATTGTTTTGTATTAAATTAGGTCGACGAATAGCAAAATAATACAACTACTCTTATTAAAAGGTGAAATTCTCCACCACTTGACGATAGATCAGATTCACCAACCATTGAAGGACAATTGAAACATGTGATGAGCTTGGAAAATCATTTTCATGGACTCTACTTATCTTGGTGAACTTTCTGATCATGAAAACGATCCAACAACAAAAGTTCCAATAGGTTTGATTCCTTAAGTTGGATCTAATTTCGTTAGATGAGTTCTAATTTAACTTTTGAGTTTCGTCCTTTTCAATGCCAAAAAAGAAAAAAAAAATAAAACTGTTGTCGGTTAAAAGAAAGTATAAATGGGGACACCTGGCGAAAAAAAAAGCAAAAAGAAAGTACGTGGACAAAATATAGGAGGCAAAAATAGATAAAGTTTAACGAGTAAAGTGTAATTTGCTTTCGACAAAAAAAAAAAAAAAAAAAAAGAGAGTGTAATTTCCTCTTTTAAAGGTCGATACATTCTAATGAATAATGACAAAATGCTTGCGTTTCCTTGCATCATCAATCTAAAGTTACACGGGAACTGTTAATATTATCGTATAAATAAATACTGAATATTTTCAGTAGGTTCAAGTGGCTTTTTCTCAATGGATTTTGGAATCTTAAAAGGGCTGTTACCTAGATTGAATGCCCACTTTTGAGGAATTAAATGATCCCGGATGGTTAGTGCATAGAGTATGTCACGCCCGAACCTCGAGCGCGCCAACATCCCACCATGGTCATTCGAATGCGACATTCCCGAGGTAGTGTCACCGACCCATTCATTTAATATTACGCAAGCGGAATGTATTATAAAACCCCGACAATAAAATACGGGATAGAAAAGCGGGAAGCAAAACCACCACATATCAATTTCATAATTCAACGGAATTACGTACGAAGCCTACAACCAAAAGTCTACAAAAGACCGGCTCTTAAAAAGGAACTATCCTACGACCTACAAGTCGAACACGTTCTCCAATCTTATGACTTCACCTCTGCAACTCCTCAAGGCCAACCAAAGCTATCTGGTCGCTCCGTCCACTAGGGACCTGAAATTTTAATCCCACAACCGGGATGAGACGATGTCTCAGCAAGTTCAACCCCCTAAACCCCTATTAGAAAGAAAATACGCCCCGGGTGGCCTAGCCACATCACACCGAAGACTTACCTCGTCTCAGTCTTTATCTGCAGGTTAGCACAATTTATATAAACCAACCACATGCAATTATGATAACCAAACAACCATGGCACAATCACATTATCAAACAATTCAACCACTTGGATCGTCTCAGCGATCAATCGACTCGGCCGATTACATGTCATTCTAGCAAATTAATCATTGCTCTCAATCCCGGCCCTATAGGAAGGGTTTAACCACCAGTGGCAATCACGGCCCCACTCGGCATGACCTTTAATTAGGTGGTCCATCACGGCCTCACTGGGCACGACCTCTCATAGGTGGTCCATCACGGCCTCCTCGGGCACGACCTCTAATAGGTGGTCCATCACGGCCCCATTAGGCACGACCTTCCTTAGGTGGTTCATCACGGCCCTATTAGGCACGACCTTCCTTAGGTGGTTCATCACGGCCCTATTAGGCACGACCTCTCATAGGTGGTCCATCACGGCCTTACTAGGCACGACCTCCAATAGGTGGTTAATCACGGCCTCACTAGGCACGACCTCTATTAGGTGGTTAATCATGGCTAATCTCCCATCAATTTCAACGCTTGGATTTTATAAAGAATCCCTATCTATTGCAATCACACTCAATTTGCCACAATTAATCATTAAACTCAAATTCTACATACACAGTAGCAATCGGCACGAAATTCTGAGAGTTTAGGGTCCCGACGAAATTTTCGAATTTTAATAAATAATTACATTTATTCCGAAAATTAATTAAATAATAATATCCATAATTTTTCGCAATCCACACTCAATTTATAATATTCGACCATCAATTTCAAAATCCGAATACACAGCAGCGACCGGCACGAAATTCTGAGAATTTAGGGTCCCGACAAAATTTTCGAATTTAATAAATAATTAAATTTATTCCGAAAATAATTAAATAATAATATTTTAATAATTTCGAATAATGATATATTATTAAATTATTAAATAATTTCGGAATATTTAAATAAATCAAAAGTAAATTCCTTTATGTCACATCAAGGCTTATATTAATATAAACCTTCATTTAGCCTTAAATTAAACTCACTTTAAGCTAATTAAACACATTAATATAATCCACACTTAAATAAATTAAACTAACCACCTAATCACAATTAACATAAACTAAGCACACCTAAAGCATAATTAACCCTCTAAGCGAGGTTTAGTGAGTTAAACTCACCGGATTAACGAACCGAGCGGACCAAAACGACGGGGACGCCGAGGAGAACAACTTTCCTCAAAGCGGGCCGAGCATCCGGGCTCGGGAAGGCGGCCAAAACGGGCCAAATGTCCGCTGCATACCCATTTTTCTTGGCTGCTGTCCATGGCGGTTTGAGGCCGAGAATGGGCGGATCCGCGCCGGATGGGCGGAGGGACGGCGGAGGAGCTACGACGATGGCTGGCGGCGACGAACGGCGGTGCACGGCGGTCGGAGACGAGCTCCGGCAGCTCCGGAACCCACGAACCGAGACAGACGCGGATGGCTAGGCGCGGGCAAAACGCCGGCGCGAACGGCGGCGAACGCGGCGGCGACGGCGAGCGGTTGAGCGGCGACGAAGGGGCGGTCGGCGGCTGCTGGTTCCGTCGTTTCTCTCTCTCCTCCCCTCTCTCTCTCCTTCCCAAGGTTGAAGATGATGGTGATGGCCCCTTTTTGGAGATTAAATCTCCACCCTCCACTTGTCAAGCCCTCAATCCTTGGCTTCAATCAGCATGACATCATCCCCATGATGTCATCTTCCACTATCTCTTCTCCCACAATAATATCCAATAGGTTCACTTGCAATTTCTGCCGGGGTCCAATTCTTTGCACAATAACTTCTTCAATTTCACTCGATTCTCTTCTAATTGAATTAAATTAACGCCCATGAAATTAATTCAATGTTATCACACTTCAATTCACATCTTCACTTGTCTATATAATCAACTTAAGTCCCAAAAGCGCGACCAAAGACAAGCCCACTAATTTCTCGGCCAAATTAGCCATTCTCTGATTTAATTGCCGAAAAACTCTGATTGTATGAAAAATCTTCCAAAGATAAGTCAATGATCCTAAAATGATTTGTGACACACCCGACTTCCAATTTCTGAATTCGATCTCAATTCCACGGTTAATTTCACTTTGGCACGATACTACCGCGGCCCAACCTACGGATAGCCTTTAGAAATTTTCATGCATTTGACATGTGGTTGATCATCTCAAGCCACAATGTACATCTTTGAAACATTGGCGACTTTCGGTTGTCGGGAAATCTCAAGGTTTCAAATACGAACACGGGTACCCAATCGATAGAAAAAAGTCGGTCCGGTGTCGATCAACAATAATTGTGCGATCTGGTGGAATCACCCACACCGATCACATGCCTTTGTCAAGTCGACCTATCTCCGATCTCTAACCGATTTTAATCGTGCCGTAATGACCCTTGCAGATTAGCTCGGTCGAAAGGTCGCTTCCTAGTTAAATTCTCGAGTTTGATGCATTACAAACTCTTAACAGCTTCACCCGATAGACTAGTTTTCACATGAGTAGCCGACTCAAGGAAAAGAACTATATGCGTGCCAACGAAATGCCCGTCTCAATTTATTGAAAATAGGATTGGAAAATCGGGATGTCACAGAGTATAATGCTTTTTTTTTTTTTTGGTCTAAACATGGAGTATAATGCTTAAAAGCCTCATGTTTGTCTATTAACATATTTTTTGCAACTACTTCAGATCAAGTTGCAGCATCCGCCAGACCGTACGTGTGGCAGATATTCTTAAATTGAAGAAGAAAATTAAAGTAAATGAAAAACATTAGAAAGGTTGTTGGATGAGAATGCCAATCCAGAGGTAGGAATCACAAGATAGTACAAAATCCTTATATATCTTTTTCAATTATTTTTTCTTGGTGATGCAAAAATATCAAGATTCATGCTATTTCAACATATTTCCTGCTATTTTTTCATTTGAAGATTTTGGTTAAAAGTTGCATTGGCTCTATAATGTCGAAAGACTTTATCAATTGTCTATCTGCCTTATCTAAAGAAAGGTCTAATACGTTTTGGGTTGTGTTGACACATGTTCAGAGGCATTCTTTGAAAGTTATTATGCTTCATCCTAAAAGAAAGGTACGTTTTCACACATGTTCTTTCTTTGAAAGTTATTATGCATTGTGGTTAAGGAAAGAGTTAAATAAATAATATCATCCTGAATTTTCCTTTTTAATTAAATAAATCAGACCTTTCATTGACGCAATACTATTCTCAAAGCCGATCACTCGTGAGATAACTAGATTATTTGGGGAAGTTATTAAGATATTTTAATGCAATTAACTTGAAAATTTGATCAGAAGTTGACTGCTCGACTGTGCTAATCTACAAGGGTCATTATAGCATTGTCAAAGTCGATCAAAGATCAAGAATAAATCGATTTGACTAAGATGTGTGATCAAAGTGTGGGTGATTTCACCTAATTACAAAATTCTCATCGATCGTCACTATACCGATATTCTATCATTTTGGATATCTTGTGCCCGTAATTGAAACCTTGAGATTTTCACGACCACCAAGAGTTGCCAATGTGTTGAGTGGGTTCATTGTGGCTCGAAGAAAATCGATCATGGGTCATTTGCACTAAAAGATTCGAAACCTACCCAATAGCCTAAGTCATGCTAAAAACACGCCGGATTAAAATTAACTACTAATTTGAATCCGATTTCAAAATTTAAGGTTCTATCATGTCACAATAAATGCTAAGAACGTCGACTCAGTCTTAGAAGATTTTTCTGCAACCCGAGATGTTTTGGAAAAAAATCGACATAGGACTATTTTTGTTCAGAAAAAGACATGGATCGTTTTTATCGCAAATTTGGGAAGCAAGTTGATTGTATGGGTGTGGAAAAATGCCAAATGGATCGATGAGGTACTAATTGGATATGTTGAGGTTGAATTGGATTGAATTAAGCACGAATGGGTGTCCAATTGAGAGAGATTGTGTTGAATTCGTATGCCCCCCATTCCCTATGGTTTTTATACCATTTCAAGGTTGCAAAGGGGTGCATTGGTTCCTCATTGAGAGCCAAGGATCCATACTTGTCATGGATGGTCAAAGGAGACAAACTTGTGAAAAAAGTTGGCCAATGTGGCCCCTCCATCTCTCTCTCTTCCTCTCCAAGCCAATTGGCCATCACCACTCCTCCATCTCCCTCCTTCCTTGTTGTTCAAAGACCACCAGCAGCCAAATAATTCGTCGGAAGCAGCCACACCACTATCCGGACCGTTTTCCTCATTTATTTTCACTTCTGACGGTTTTTGCTCTAGCTAACCTTTCGCCAAAGATTTGAGTTGAAAGTGGTCTTCCCGGACAAATTAACCAACAATCCACCCATCACTTTGACAAGCACATCTAGACTATTCCAAAGAGCCCGACCTCACCTCAAACAAAGTTGCCGGCCATCCCATACGACCGCCACAAGCCGTCGGTCGTTGGTCCGTCGATCCCCTGCCCGCCTACACTATTTCATGTTTTTTGCGAGTTTCTCTCAATTCTGACCCTTCCTTTACCCGTTCCAACCACCAGCACATCCCCCTTGACCCTGGGAGCCAACGTTGCCAATCACTTGCTCGCCGGAGCTTCGATTAGCCCGTTTTTTCCATTAAAGTCACTGGTTTCCTCTTTGCAATCCAGCAAGCAAAAGCAGAAGTCTAACCAACCTTGTTTCCTTGTTTTTTTTGCAGCTCAAAATAAAGGCTAAGTTTGTGGGTATCCAACCACCTTTAAGGCCCATTTTGAGGTGGTCTCGAGCCTCGGTTGTTAGGCCCACCTTAAGGAAAGTCAAGCCCCACGACGTTCCCGATATTTTGCACCGAATCGCTCGTTAAACAATTGAGTTTTGCTCATTAAACCATGCTTAGTATGCTAATGATGCTTATGGGTTGTTTAGATTAAATTAAGTGTTATTAGGTAGATAGATTAGAGTAGAATAATTAAATTTGTGCTTTATCAATGCATGTTAGGCAATTGGTTAGTGTAGTTAGCAATATTTATTGAACGAATCTTGGATTTATTGCATTTATTTAATATTTTATGTAATTATTTAATTAATTATTTAATTTTCAGAAATTAGGCTGGAATAGCCGACAACCGGAATTTTATGCTGATTATTGTAGTGCAATATGTTTATTTATTTGAGCTATAATTTGTGCTGAATTGATTTAATTGTGTTTTTAGGATTTTATTCCTAAATTAATCAATTTTGTTAATTGATTGGAAATTAACCGAACGTCGGTTTACAATGCCAAAAATATTTTGGTGGACCATATAAATGGTGGGATTTTTAGGGTGAAAATACTGTATTTTATTAAGGCCGACCATGTACCCACACACGATCATTTTTTTTTTTTTTACGGGTACTCTTAACCCAAGAAAAATAGGCCAAGATAATGTGTTGATTTAGAAATTTATTTGAGAAGTGTTCATATGACACTGTGGGTTAGATTAAGAAAACCACCGAAGTACGGTTTTGTCCATTGGATCATAGGTTACCACCTAATCTAGGTTGTGCTCGTTAAGCCGTAATTCAGCATCACCACCGAACTTGGAATCGATTGCTCACACTGAGCCGTAATTTAGCATTACCACCGAATTTGGAATCAGTTGTGCCTATTGAGCCGTAATTCAGCATTAACCGCCGAAGAATTAGTAAGCCATGCCCGCTGAGCCGTAATTCAGCATTATCACCAAAGTTTTAGTAAGCCATGCTCGCTAAACCGTAATTCAGCGTTGGGGTTGAGTATTTGAGATGACCGTGTAGGCCGTGCTCGCTGAGCCGTAATTCAACATTTAATTTGAGTAAATGAGATGAGCCGACCAAGAAAGGGTTGAGATGACATGTAATCGACTAGGTTGATTAATCAATTATTTGATTTAATGTTATGAATTGATTGAGTGATGTGATATAAGGCATTTGTAAATAATGTTGATTTGCATAATGGAATTAAGGCCAAGGTAAGTCCTCTAACTCGTGTTATGCTTAGGTAACCTCTAGGGCATATTAACTTCCTAATCGGATATTAGGGAGTAGAATTTGCTGAGATGTTGTCTCACTAGTTATTGTAAAACCATTTTCAAGCCCCTAGTTGAAAGTAGTAGGGAAACCGAGGCCCAAAGTTTAGAAGGTGAAGCCCGGAGAATCAGCGAGCATGATTGACTAGCTAGTCCTAGGACATTCCCCTTTTGTTGAAAGCCGATTCCTTTTTGTAGGCTTCTATGTATAAACATGTGTGTTTATAAAAAGGCATTTTGTGAAAAACTAACCCTACTTTCCTATCCCATTGTTTTATTGTATGGGGATTCTTTATATGCTTCCGTATGCGTATATTAAATAAATGGGTCAGCGATGTATCCTAAGACGTCACTATTAATCAAGCAAGAAGGGATGGGCATGTGCTCGGAGGATCGGGGTGTGACAATATATAAATTAGAAAGAGAGATTAGTGGAAATTTATTAATCATAACTTAGGGATAACAATGAGGAGGGGCAGGAGAACTCCCCTACCCTAAGCCCCACAACAATATTCAAGTTTAGAAATTTTAACATGTGGTCACAAAAATTTACAAAAGCATGTGAACTTGAGGACGAGCTACCTATATGACAAATGTAAATGGCAATTAACAGAAAAATTGAGCACAATAGTTTACTTTGGAAGGCTTTATCACTCAAGAGTAGAGTATTTATGAATATATAGAAATTAGAGGTTTAGAAATAAGTAATAAAGACCATGAGTGATCGGTTTCAAACTAAAAACCTAAAACCTACCCTGTCAAAGTCGGTTATCAGATTTTGGGATCAGGACCCAAATCAGTGAACCCTTAATCGGCCTATAATCATATCGGCTAGTTCCAAGCCGGTTTTGGGGTCGACTTGAGAACTAGCCTATCTTATTTTCTTATATTTTCCCTCCTATTTCATTTTTTAATAAATTAAACCAGAATTTACAAAGTGAGATGGATTATGAGGATGATAGTTTTAAACATTCTGAATGAAGTGGATGAAAGTATTCTAGGAAAGCTTAAGAAGCAATTAGAGGAAAATCAATCCCTTTGAAAGAACAAGTCCATGTAACCTCCACTTCCCAATGACCATGTTGGCCGTAGGTGGTAGCCAAGGGGTGTTTCCACTTATGAGGGCCATCCCTAGTAGTCACCTAGCGAGGTGCCTAGTAGGGCTACGTTCCTTATTTTTACTTGCCGGTACCCGCAAGCCTCACCCCCCATTGGAAATGTATATATTTCTTCCCCACTACTAGGGAATATCAACAATTTTACACTAAAGAGAAGCTAAATATTGATAACTTCTCATTTCGATATTATCCTCACACTAGGTTCTCCTTGAAAGGCCAATTGAATGTGTAACCAGTGTACTCTATCCACAAGATGAAGCTACAAAATAGCTTTATGCAAATTGAATGGACATCCAAAAAGTATATGCTTCCTATCCTCATCAACAGAGTTACACAAATAACAGAGTGATGAAACAAGCCTATTCCATCTCAACAATCTGTATTACAAGTAGGGTAAGTATCGATCCAAGGTCAATCCTAAACTAACCAAAGGATTAGGTCAATCCTTGGTCCTAGGACCCCTAGACCTTGCATTGTGTGGGTTAGTCCTCAATCTTAGGAGTTTAGGGTTGGTTGGGTTGGACCATCAATATATATATACTCTAATCCTTGGTGTCTCTTCCTTTGTTATTGTCCATTTCAATTTTGCCGTGTAAATTAGAAAGTAGAATGAAACTTAGCCTTCATTTGAACCCCCCCCCCCAAAAAAAAAAAAAAAAAAAAACTAGAAACCCTCTCTACTCGACTCGACCTCGCTTGCCTTGTTCACGGCTTGCCTTTGTTCACTTGCCTAGCTCACGTGTTGCTTGTCTTTGTTCACTCACCTCACCGCTCATCTCTAGCCTCTCCTTGCTCATCTCACGTGTTTGTTTTTATGATTTGTTGTTTTTAGCAAGTGTGAAATTTCTATTGTTACCTTATGTTATATTTATGTTTAATATGTATTAGTGTTCATAGTTTGGTTATTCAATATCTCATTAATGATGGATATGTAATTTGAAATAATAGGTTTGTTCTTTCAAGAAATACAAAATATGAAATTAAAAAAAAAAATCAATTAGTCATGGGTTAACCCTATAACCAAACTAGGCCCATAGGGTTAGTCCCGTCCTTCGTCCTAGGCTCAATAAGATCAATCCTTGATCCCAAAATAGTGTGGACCAACACTACGCGGGTTAATCCTTAAGTTAGGTGCCAAACCGGCCCAATCCAGACCATGCTCACCCCAACTAACAAGGCTAGTTCTTGGGTTCAAAACCAATTCTATCCAAAAACCAGCCTTCTCCGGTTTAGGGAATAGAAATTAAAATTAGTTCCTAGTCATTTTTACCTAGAAACTAAATCAATCCTCATATGCACCTCGCTCGGAACGGCCCGTTTAAGACCAATTTGGTTCCTTTGAAATATCCCACATCCATTGACAATGTGGTTTATACGTTCTTTATATTTATATGGTCCCTCTCCATCTATTAATTTTAACTTTTGTGTTGGCTTTCTAGTATGGTAATAGAGTGAAGTTTTGCCTCTTTCGCATGTATGTCCACCCTCATTCAAATTCCACATGTCGCCCCTAATCCAACTTGTACATTTGATATACTATTTATATTCATGTGCTCTCCTTTCACCTACGATTTAAGTTTTTGAATTGAACTTTCTAACTAGTTCGGTTTGTTGGCCAAAGTCATCTCTACACCCATATCAAATCTCATCTAGTGTTGATTTTCGCTACCCCGTTGGGACTAGACCAATGCATGTGTTTTTTCTTTAGTGGGTGAAATTATCATCACTAATTATTTCCAATTCTCTATTCTTTTGGGAAAATTACCACAAAAGAAAAATAATAAAACTATTGCAATCATGTCAATTCACTCATAATTTTTTTTAGCCAATTTAGTCCTAAACCTCTAACATTTGTGTTAATTTAGTTCATCTGGCCAATTTTGGTTGGTCGGAGCTGATGTAGATGCTAGCCGATACCAGTTGTCTGACCGAAGCTAACATGGATAAATTTTTAATAATATTTTTTATTGAATTTTTTTCTTTTTTTGTTCCTCATCTTCTTCCTTCTTTCTTTGGCAAGTCGCCGTTAACCATAGGCAAGGGCTAGTGGGGTCAAGCCTTGCCATTGGCCAATGAGGCTCGATCCCGCCAAATCAAATGAGGTTGGCCTCGCTAGTGGCTGACAAGGGCGAACCTTGCCAGCCCTCACCTCTAGCTAACAAAAATAAAAGACAAAAAAAAAAGTAATAAAAAATTCTTTAAAATAAAATATTATTAAAAAGTTATTAATGTCAGTGTCGGCCAATTAAAGTTGGCTGGATGAATTGATTTCTTTGGTCACTCACTGGCTCGCAAAGATTTCTTTTTCAATTCATCATTGGAGTTGAATACTTTATTCTATGAGGACCATGATTGAGAATTTAATTATTATTATTATTATTATGGCTAAATTGGTGAAGGAACCGGCACATTTGTCTCGAAAAAAGCGTGAAATCATTATTCGGACTTTTACGTCTTGGAACCTCACGATGTAAAGTCACTTTCATCTTCACATATCTTCTAACTTTGATATAAAGCGCGACCAACCTAAAAAAGATAAGATCGTCCGTGCTTAAATAAAGGTAAAGTCTCTTTCAAAGTTCCATGTGGCCCCAGCAGATAGGAACACGTGAAACCTGACAGTCTTATCTTATGTGCTATTTTAATTACCAAGAGTAATAAATAGAGCCAAACAATTTTTTTTTCCTTATCTTCTTTTATTTTGCTAAACCACCCCATTTGAATAGGAGCCAACTAACTAGTAAACATATGTCAGGGACAAGGCAGGGTGAAACAGTTCCCCAGGAATGACTTTCGAAACGAGGACGCCCAATTGATGAAGAGTCATCTAGAAGCCCAACATCCCAACATGTTGGCAGGAAGTGATTATTGCATATTTGTGTATTCTATCACATTTTGTATTGATTTCATATTTATTAATTAAAGAGTGGTGTGGGACGACACGTGTTAATTGCTTCCCTGGGTATAACCATAGTAATCACATACCCAATGTGAGATGCTCAAGTTGAGACTTATATTACCCAACACTATATAAACCCTAAGGTTCGACATTAACAAGTATATCATATCAGTATATTAACAAGTCTATCATAGCAGCATATCTCAATTTGCACGATGTAGCACAGTCTGAAGGCATTATGGCATTGGACAATCACAAGTTTGCTGGGAAAAGTGCCAAAAAAGTCCTAAACCTTTTGGCTTTGTGCCGATTTAGTCCTAAACCTTTTTTTGGTGCCGATTTAGTCCTAAACCTTTTTACGTTGTGCCAATTCAGTCCCTTCCGGCCAATTTTGACCGGATTTTGCTGACTGGACGCCGGCCGGCTGACGTGGCCTGATCGGCGTTGACGTGTATAATTTTTAATAGTATTTTAATTTTTTTGAATTTTTTTATTTTTATTTTATTTTTTTCTGATTTTATTTTTATTCTTTTCTTTATTCTTTTTCTTTTTTATTTTTTCTGCTCATCTTCTTCCTCCAGCCGGTCGCCGAAGCTCGGCGACCGGCCAGAGGCGACGGCCAGCGAGGTCGAGACCTCGCCGGCCACCTCACCAGATCCAGCGCGAGGAGGAGCTGGCGGGGCTCACCCTCGCCAGATCCGGCGAGCGCGAGGCTCGCCGCCCAGGCCTCGAGGGCGGCCTCGTGCCGGGCGAGCGAGGCTCGCCCTCGTCGGATCTGGTGAGGGTCGAGCCTTGCCCAAGGCCGGCGAGGTTCGACCTCGCCAGATCCGGCGCGAAGAGGAGCTGGGGGGGTCGCCCTCATCGGCCGTGGGCGAGGCTTGACCCTCACCACCCAGGTCTCGAGGGCGGCCTCGCACCAGGCGGGCGAGGCTCGCCCTCACCGGATCTAGCGAGGGTCGAGCCTCGCCCACTGCCGGCGAAGCTCGACCTCGCCAGATCCGGCGCGAGGAGGAGCTGGTGGGGTCGCCCTCGCCAGCCATGGGCGAGGCTCGACCCTCGCCAGATTCGGCGAGGGTGAGCCTCGCCGCCCAGGTCTCGAGGGCGGCCTCGCACCGGGCGGGCGAGGCTCGCCCTTGCCGGATCTAGCGAGGGTCGAGCCTCGCCCACTGCCGGCGAAGCTCGACCTCGCCAGATCCGACGCGAGGAGGAGCTGGCGGGGCTCGCCCTCGCCGCCCAGGCCTCGAGGGCGGCCTCGCCCGCCCGGCGTGAGGCCGCCCTAGCAGCCACTGGTGAGGTGGCTGGCGAGGTCGACCTCGACCTCGCCGGCCGTCACCTCTGGCCGGTCGGCGAGCTCCGCCGGGGAGGAAGAAGATGAGCAGAGAAAAAAGAAAAGAATAAAAATTAAAAGAGAAAAATATTAAAAATATATTTTAAAAAATATTTAAAAATATTTAAAATATTATTAAAAGTTGTACACGTCAGCGCTGATCAGGCCACGTCAGCCGGCCGACGTCCAGTCAGCAAAATCCGGCCAAAATTGGCCGGAAATGACTGAATTGGCACAACGTAAAAAGGTTTAGGACTAAATCGGTACCAAAAAAAAAAGGTTTAGGACTAAATCGACACAAAGCCAAAAGGTTTAGGACTTTTTTGGCACTTCTCCCCAAGTTTGCTTATAACATAACTAGAATTTTGTGAATTTTTCTAGATAACCTTATGAAAGATAGATTGAGCACTTCATCATTAGGGCAATTGCACTAAGTGATTGGCTTGCCACCATTGTACACTATATCATGGGGCATTTATGACCCAGAAAAGATGTTCCAAGAGAAAGCAACACACCTTAAAGAGGGGAATTACTCACTCAGTCTTTAAACCTTTTGTATAGATGTCAAGTTAGTACTAAACTTTACAATTTTCCATGTTAGTTCTAAATCTTCACTCAACGTTTCAATGTAGTTATTCCAGTTAATTTTTGACAAAAATTGCTAACGTAGCTATCTAGTTATTGTTGACATCCTACATGGCACAATGTTATTTTAGTAATGTCCAATGAAAATTCCCAAAATGACTATATTGGCATTTCTTTCAAAGGTTTAGGAGATTGGAAAATTTGAAAAATTTATGATTGAATTGACATTTATGCAATAGATTTAAGATTATTTAGGCAATTTTATCCCTTTGAGAGAAGGATGAAAATCCTCTATTCAGGTTACGATCCCTCACTATGAGATGTAAATCATTTAGGGCTCGAACTCATTGTTTTGGTATGTGTATGGTTGCAAAAGGCGTGAAGAACAAGTTTTTGTGGGGGTACTACAATAAAATAAATTAGGTGGAGATACGTTTGTAACTGCTTCTATACATGCTGGAAAAAATTACGTAAGAGGAAACATGATTAACATTTAGGAAGGGAATTGGGCGTCAAAATTTACACTGACGATTCTTCTGTGTTATATCATGTGAGAAGTGTCAGTTTATTTTAGTAAACACCTACAGTTTGATAAGAACAGGATAATATTAAAAAAGACATTACTTCTAATGCTCCATGATCAGATGCAAGTGTGTTTTTCCATCATCAATCAAAAGCGAATGGAATCAAGTGATATTAATATAATCGAATCGTGTCCAAACCATAAAGCTAATATTCATAAAATGTCTTCTCCATGTTTAAATATTGTTGGGAAAAAGACACGCAGCATCATTTTTTTATCGACTGAAAGGCATGCTGTAACATCAAAGATCTGCGTATAATGCCATCCATTGCGCAGTTTGAATTTTTTTTTTCTAAATAATTTAGTAAATACGTATGAACCCTCAAGCTTGGCACTGTTGCTTGTGGCGCATTAAAGAATTTTCAACGTGAAAACTGAAGGTCACCTATCAACATCGTGCAAACATCTCCAGGTCAGAGCTGCTTTTGTAGACTAAAATCTAGACTTAACCGATTGATTGGGGCCTGTTAGAAAAACTGATACAATCGTCTTTTTTCCATCTCAGGCAACTATTAGCACCAAAATTTTAAGAGATGCAAAAAAGTCCTTAATTTTTACCCATGGACATTAATACAGCAAACCTTTTTTCATGTCATCAGTACCACCAAACTTGTACTAATGACCCAAATATTCATTTAGTCAAGTTTCCGTCCATGATGACCATTACAAATCCAACGTGACAATATTCATGTGAACGATGCCAAGTGAATGAATCTAATGTGGCAATGGATGCACCCTACCATGTCAATTGAAAGCCGAGCCACATCGGATTTTTAATGGTCCCACACCTACAATGTAGAATTTTTTACGGTCATATGGGCGGAATGCCGTTTTGGGTTATTGTACAAGTTTGAGGTATTAGTAGGATGAAAAAATTAGGATTTTCATGTCCCATAAAGAAAATATGAGGATCTTTAGTGGGATTATCCCCAAATTTTAAACGGCCAAAATGCTCTTTTTAGAGGGGATCCACAAGATCTAAATACTCAATGTCCTTTCATGTGGTCTTCTTCTATGCCTTTTATGGTCTTTTTGTAATATCCAAGCTCAAAACCCTGACTCAAGCACCCACCTTTACCACAAGTTATTACAAATTAAGCCACAAAAAAATGCAATGTCACCTACAGAATTTTCTTAATTAATTTAAATATTTAGGATATAAAGTTAATAAATAATCACCTGAGTTTTTTGGAAAAAGTCGTAAATTTTGACTTGGTCACTAATTTTCTGACTTGCAGAAAATTCCAATGACATTTTTTGTGTTCGTGGTCATATGGTGCGATTTCATTATTATGGGGAGTTATAATTCAAGGAAATAAATTGAAAAATACTTGTTTAAACATTGACTATATATTGTGACCGTGAAAAATTTATTGCTATTATTATTGTTGGCGGGGAACAATATGCTCTGAAATACTTAGTGCATTATTTCCAAAGTTAAACTTTACTAAGTCGAAATTTCCTTAACAATCGATACCTTTTATTGTTAATTTTAGTGGATTGAAAATATCTTTCTGACTCATCGATATTTAAGAATAAACATCAATTTCCCTTTTTATATATTAAAATGCAAAATATCTTGATAAATCATCAAATATCTATTTTGGATCATCTTTACAAAGCCATTTGTCACTTTTTTTATTAGAACACATCTCTTCATCTCCCACCTAGTATTTTAAACGACATGCTCTTATTTGTGACATTAAACTTAGCCTACCAAATTACATCATGCATGACAACTTAACTCAACCAAGGTTTAAAGTACTCATTAAAAGTGACAATAAGAAAAGAAAAGAAAAAAATTATCCCATTCCTCCTCTTCAATGGGCAAAACTTCTACATCTCCAACAAAGAAAGCCAAGTCTTTAACTCAAATTTCAACCAAGCCCAAAATTTATCCAATTTATGTTACTTTAAGTTTCTACCTTACTTATCAAGTGTCTTGTAGGGTAAATTCATGGACTTCATTCCTTTCTAACAAGCTAGTTTTGTTTTTTTCTTAAAGAATGAGAGAGTTAATTTTTAATGTTTATATTGATTTCAAGGTGATTAAGGTTTTGAGCTATTCAAATCTTTTATCAAGATTAGTAAAAGCTCTAGGGACTAAGGCCCCATTTGGTTCAGCATTCCCAAAGTGCTTTGAGCCCCAAACCCTTTGGGAAAAATTTTAGATGTTTGGTTCACCATTTGGAGGTCTCCTTGACAAAATACTTGCCTTTGAAATGCTAAAAGCCCAAAACAGGTCCCCACCTACTTTGGGCTTTCAGCATTTTCGGAATGCTAAATAGAGGTTTAATGAATTTTTTTCTTATAATATTGCCCTCACTGATAATTGTGTTTTCCTCTTTTACCCTAAAAAATTACTATTCATCGTCTTCCTCATTGGACTTTTTGCTCCATCGGTGAAGTTCAGCTGGCAGAGCTTAGCCAACCAAATCTAGTTGCCGAGAAGGGTCGCCTAAGGTCAAGCGACCTCGGGCATCGACCCCACGCACCATCGTCGTTTGGGTCGCGCGACCTCAAGCGACACCGCTTGGGTCGCCATGGGCAAGGCTCGACCTCTCCAAATCACCTCGCATAGCCATTAGTGAGGGTTCATGCCCTCGTAGGAATGACCTTATGGCCTCTAGCAAGGGCTCGAGCCTCGATGGCCATTGCCTCAACCCGATCACCGAGGTCCGATGACCAACTAGAGGAAGGAGAAGGAGGGAGGAGCATAAGGAAAAAAGATAAAAAGATAAAAAATAAAGAAAATAAAGATAAAAAAATTTAAAAAATATTAAAATATTATTAAAAGTTATCCACATCAGTAAGGTTGGTGTCATGTGAGCTGACCGACTCCTAGTCAGCAAAATCCAGCCAAAATTAATCAAAAGAACTTGAATTAATATCAAACTAAAAGGTTTAGAACTAAATTGACTTAGACACAAAAGATTTAAAACATTTTTAACACTTTTCTCTTGACTTTTCCATTTTAAGGATCCATTTGAGTAAAAAGATCTTATTGGAAGATACACCCCACCACACCCAAATTGACAAAATAAATATGAGTCAAGTCAAATATGTGTTAATAAATTTTATTGTAAAATAAATTGATCAAAATGGGTTAATCGGGTCATTTAAATCAAACCATTTTAATCGATAAATTTGACCTGCCCGCTTGATGGGAAAGACACATAAGGACTTTTTCACTGCTTGAACTTTTATTCCAAATAGTTATCTAGCATAAGGACTTGACAACTCACCGGCTTTATCAAAGTTATCTACATATTCATGTCATAAAAATGGACTTTTTTTCCCGTCATTATTCTTAATAAATTTCTTTGGACCACTGACAATTCACGAGAGATGTATTAAAGTTTAGCGGCGGTCACGTGCAAGCACGAAAAGGAAAACAAGACACTTGGAGGACGAATAATTTCGTCCTAGAAAGTAATGAATCTTGCGTAAGTCTCTATCCCTAGTCCACTAAACTTGTCCCTTTCAACGTTCTCCTGACACGCCAGTCATTGGTAGACTTAATCAATGTTGTCCTTAGATTGGGTCATTTTATTGCAATCCTCCTAAACTTTTGGACCAGCTTTCTAGCTGTATAGTGAAAGCAAAAAATGGGAAAAAGTAAACCAAATTAGAGAGGTTTGCTTAGCGGAGGCTGCCGGTGCCATCATTAACAGAAAGACTTTAGTCCTTTCATGACCATTGAATTTTATTTTTTATTTTTGGTCGAAATGACTATTGAATCACCGTCCATATTTTCTTCTTTTCTTTTGGGTCAAAGGAGAGAACTTTAGCCTTGAAAGTCCAACTTGCCATGTGAAACGTGTTTCAAATGCGAAACTTTGCAGCTAATCATGCAAATCCTCATTGAATAACACGAATTGCCTCGACAAAATTGACAAATCCAAGTACGGATTATACTTTACGCTGAGTGGGACATTTTGACTGAAATTTCTACTATTGAATCACCGTCCAGTCTAAAAATGTAATTTCAATTTCCTAAAAAAAGGAAAAAAGAAGAAGAAGAAGAAGAAGAAGAAGAAGGGGAGGAGAAATTGGGCCACTGAAGATCTTCCAAATTTAAATGAGAAAGACATACAATAACGAGATTCATAGAGCATAAAAATTGATTGGTAAAAAGAATGTGAATATAGTTAAAAAAATATTTAATGCTCCGTTTATTTCAAAAAAATAACTTATAAAAAAACATTTTTTGGATTTTCCAACATTCATTTCATAAAAAATGAACTAATCGAAGAAAATGTGTTCTGCTATTAGCAAAAACACCACCTCATTTTCTATCACCAAACACACTTCCCTTTTATTTTTATGTTTTCTTTTTATTTTTTGATTTTTCTTTTTTTTTTCCTTTTCTTCTTCTTCCTTGACTTCTTCAACCACAACGGCAGCTGCAACCATTCATAGGCCAGCTCAATCATTGCCTGATCTAGCAAAGCCAAGCTCGCCCAAGGTTTGCGAGCTTAGGACTTGCCAGATTCGACAAGCTAGGCGAGTTTAGCTTGAGCACCAGGGATTTGTCGATCAACGGGCCAACCTGCGCCTCCACAAAACTCACGAACTTCTCGAGGTAGTGATCCTTGGTGATGATCACCATCGGAAAAGCGAGCCTCAGGAGAGGGCCGTAGGCCTCTCAATCGTAGCGGTCTCGAGGAAGGAGAGGGCGGCGCATCTGGTCTCTCTCAACTGCCTTCGGCAACCTAGGCACGGTGGCGTGTGGAGCCAAGATACCACGGGAGCACGATGGCACGAGGAATCGAAGCAACTGAGAAGGAGGAGGAGCAGCCGCCGGGATACAGAGGGGGAATTGATAGAATAACGCTATCGGGGATTGACGACGGAGGGGAGTAGCCTGTTCTAATGTTAAAATATGATTATTTTCTAGGAAAATTGCTTCCTGGAAAACAATTTTCGAAAACACCATATTTTTGCAAAATGAAGGAGGCCTAAATGCAGGTATTTAAGTTCTTGTAATATTATTTCATAGGTAATTGATTGTGTGGGTTTCCTATAGCAACCGCCTACAAGATGGGTATTTATTTTGTTTTTCGAGGGACCAATCTCACCTCGTAATAACATGTTCTAACCATATCCGGTTTGTTGTAATTCTTATAAATATTGTTGTATTAGGAGCACATTGGAATTCACAATAAATAATTGTTTGTGCGGAAGGATACTATGTTTAGATTGGACAAAAAATTTGGAGCGCAATGTGCTATGATGCGGATGGGTTTCTTACACATATAGAAGCCTCCAACAAAACTAAAATACAATATTACTGTTGGAAGATATGATTTTGTAATTTGTATTTATAGGAATATAAATGAATTTTAGGATAGAAAAAGATAGGCAAATTTTCTTTTTCCTTTATTATTTTCTTCCTTGTAATTAAATACACGAGAAATGTACAGAATTACTATCAATGAAGAAGAAAACAATTTGCTTCTTCGTTCTTCCTTAGCCTTCGTCATCTTCATCCTCCTTTTCTGACATGGTATCAGAGCCAATCCGGTTCTGATTTTTTGCTTCCGCTTCGATTGCCTCATAAACCTACTTTGAAATCCCAGAAGAGTGTTGCCAAAGGAATCAAAATTCTTGATTGCCTAAAGGAACTTTATCTGCAAAAGAGGTTAACAGAGGAATCAACTTCTTATTTACAATGTCAACACCACAAGATCTTACCTCTCCTCCCGTTGATCAATCCGTGACAGAAGCTTCGATACAAGCCTTGGGAGATCAAGATTCGTCCGTCGTAGTCCCTGCACCAGAACAGCACAGACAAATCCAGGGCCAACATCCGCACGTGCAGTGGCAACAACAAGCTCAGGGAATTGCATGGCAACCATTCACAGGTCACCCCTACCAATGGATGCCGTATCCATGGTATCCTGGACCTATCCCCAACTCATCATCGCCTGGCTACCATAGCAGCGCGCGGGTCGAAGAGGGTCCACCAACCAGTGATGGGGTAAACCCTAGCATCGACCCGGAGTAGACGAGCGAATCAAATATATCGGGTCAGAGAACCAATTCCCACTCAGGGTTTCAGAATGCGGATTACGGATTCGGCTTTGGCGGTTCGGTTCAGGGAATGAATCCTTACCCGACTCCTGCACCAGGTTTCTTCCCATATCAGATTCTCGCTAACAGTGGGCGGCCGAAACCCGGGGACCCGTTGTATACAACAAATAGCGACGGACCAGAATTGAAAATCATAAGTCAGCAATTGACAGGTGCAAACAATTATTCAAGCTGGTCACGCGAATTCCGGTGGGCCCTCATAACGAAAGATAAAGAGGTTTTCATCGACGGATCTTTCCCGATTCCGTCCGATGAGAGAAGGGCACGGCTCTGGAGGAGATGCAGCCAACTGGTGAGAACGTGGATTGGAAACTGCATCGCGCCCAAGGTCGCGGCCGGACTTCCCCCGACGGAGGATCCAAAGAAGATGTGGGAAAACATAAGAGAGATGTACGGAAAACTCGACCAAGTTAGAATTTTTTATCTCACACAACAAATTTCCGATCTGAAACAGGGGAACATGAGCATCGCGACAATATACAACAAGCTTTCCGGTCTATGGAATGAGTTGGAGGCAGTCGAAGAAAAATTCGACTGGCCTGATAATATCCAACAGCAATACAAGCAAATGCGAGAGAGGGAAAAGGCGACAAGATTCCTCCTCATTCTCAACGAGGCATACCTGTCGTTCCGATCTCACATACTCACCATGGAGCCCCTGCCGAGTCTCGGCCGTATCTATCAACTCGCCGTCCAGGAGGAGAGCCAACAAAGATCGGCGGACCACGGCAAGGGAGGAGACGGCATCGCTCTCGCAACCAAGACCCATTTTCGCTCATCACAGAGAAGCTCGGGGAGGAGAGAGGCGGATCTAGGGTTGTTCTTTGACAACGAAAACCCTAAATCCCTTTTAAGGAGAAGCATGGACAGTGGAGATTACTCCCACCCTCAATCGGACGGTTCGCGGCCACTCCAGGGGGCGATAGGATCGGACGGCTCGCGCGGCGTCCTCTCCAATGCATCCGACGGCTCCCGTGCTATTTTCTTCAATCCATCCGACGGCTCACGAGGAAGCTACTTGATCGGATCGGACGGCCCGCGATCAATCAACGCGAGTGGGCTGGAAGGCTCGCGAGGCCCATTTCCAGGAGGGTCCGACGGCTCATATGGGCCGATTTCGGCACAGGCTTTCAGGCCCAATTCAAATACAAAAATTAATGGGGCACGGGGAAAAGGTAAATTATACTGTGATTATTGTAAACGCCCACATCATACTATTGAGAATTGCTGGAAATTGCATGGAAAGCCAGGAGAAAAGGAAAAAGGGAAATTTTCCTCAGTTTTTCAGGTCTCGGGTCAGCAAATGGGAAAATCAATTACCCATGAACAATATCACGAGTTGATGGACACTTTGAAGAAATTGGATCCTTCTGATAAAGGAGGCAGCTTCACAGGTACATCCTATTGTTTGATGAACTCAATTTCTAAGTATGCATGGATTATTGATTCTGGTGCAAGTGATCACATAGTCTGTGATAGGAATTTACTTTCAGACATTACAAAATTATCTTTTCCTATATCAGTACAACTTCCAAATGGAAATAACACCAAAGTTATAATGATTGGGACTGTAAAGCTTAGTTCTCTTGTTACTCTTAAAGACGTGCTCTACGTACCCAACTTCCATTTCAATTTGATCTCAGTTGCTCGAGTCTGTGAAGAAAATTCATGTCACATCCTTTTCCATTCTGATAAATGTTTCTTTCAGGCCCTTTCGACTGGGAGACTGATGGGCTTGGGTAGAGTCAACCAGGGTCTATATTTTTGGTTGGATTCTCCGCATCTATCTAAATTATCTCCCGTTGCATTCAATAAGTCTCTTTGTAATGCTACTATCAATGACATCAATTTTCTTAATCATAAACGATTGGGCCACAGTGCATCTTTTCCTTGCCCTAAATGTCCTATTTGTCCCATGGCTAAACAAACTCGTGCTCCTTTCCAGAATAGCACTTCTCGAGCAGATGATATCTTTTCTCTTATTCATGCTGATGTTTGGGGGCCCTATCATACTTTAAATCACGATGGGTCTAGGTTCTTTCTTAATATTGTGGATGACTACTCTCGTGCCACATGGATTTTTCTGCTGCAGTCCAAAAGTCAGGTCTTTTCTCATTTAAAGACATTCATTTCCTTGTCTAAGACTCAATTTCAGAAATCCATTCGTAGGATACGTACTGATAATGGAAAAGAATTTTTTAATGCTGAATGTGCTTCCTTGTTCACTGTAAATGGGATATTGCATGAGAGTTCTTGTACCTATACACCTCAGCAAAATGGCATCGTTGAGAGAAAACATCGCCATCTTTTAGAAGTGGCTCGTGCGCTTAAATTTCAAGCTTCTGTCCCTGAAAAATTTTGGGGAGATTGTGTGATTACTGCAGCATATTTGATCAACCGCATGCCATCACGCATTTTAAAGGGAAAGGCGCCTTTTGAGTTATTGTATGGAAAAAAAACCGAATCTGAGCCATCTCAGAGTCTTTGGATGTCTGTGCTATGTCACTATAGTGGGCCATAGAGATAAGATGACGCCACGAGCTTCTCAATGCATTTTTATGGGGTATCCAACTTTGCAAAAAGGATATCGGCTTTATGCACCATCTACAGGGAATTTCTTTATCAGTAGGGATGTTGTGTTTCATGAAGATGTTTTTCCTTTTTCCTTAACAACTTTATCTGAAGAAGGAAAGACAAATCGGCAATTCTTGTTGGAAGAAGATTCATCATGTGGAGAAGCACTCATTATTCCTACTCTTCCACAAACAATTGATATCTTACCTCCAACACCTCTTATGAATACGGCCGAAGATTCTATTGCGCATCCTCATGAAGATCAATCGTTGTATGACGAACCAGCACAGTTGGCGGATACTTCAGAAGCCACTACTACTGAAGAATTATCCACCACACCACAAGTGCCACAGCGGCGTTCTCATCGAATCTCTCGACCACCAACTTGGACGAAAGATTATATATGTGGCTCTTCAAGATCATCAGGTACTCGTTACCCTATCTCCTCTTATGTGTCCTTTGATAGATTGACACCAGAACATCTATGTTGCATAAGTCGTACTTCTGAAGATCAAGAACCTGCTAGTTATAATGAAGCCAAAGATGATCCTCGTTGGCGAAAGGCCATGGAATCAGAATTACATGCATTGATAGACAATCATACCTGGGATGTTGTTTCAATGCCTGATCATTGCAAACCCATTGGATGTAAGTGGGTATATAAGATAAAATATAAGGCAGATGGTTCTGTGGAAAGATACAAAGCTCGGTTGGTGGCAAAAGGCTTCACCCAGCGAGAAGGTTTCGACTATCATGAAACTTTTTCTCCCGTAGCAAAAGATGTCACGGTTCGTACTTTTCTGTCTATTGCTGCTTTTCGTGACTGGCCATTACATCAAATGGATGTCCATAATGCCTTCTTGCATGGCGATCTGGATGAAGAAATATATATGGAGCTTCCACCCGGATTACGGAGACAAGGGGAGTCGAAGGTATGTCGTCTCCGCAAATCTCTTTATGGATTGAAACAAGCTTCCAGACAATGGTATGCCAAGTTCACCAACGCACTCTTGGCTGCTGGATTCAATCAATCCAAGTATGACTATGCCTTATTCACTTGGACAAAAGGTATGTCATTTATTTGCTTGATGATCTATGTTGATGACATTCTCATCATGGGAAATGATGATTCTGCTGTAAAGAAACTTAAAGAGCATCTGCATTTGACTTTTCATATCAAAGACTTAGGGTCACCTAATTATTTTCTTGGAATTGAAATAGCTCGCTCAGATCAGGGCATATCATTGAGCCAACGGAAATTTGTGATGGAAATAATATCAGAAGCAGGATTATCAGGCTGTAGACCGTCAGTCATCCCTATTGAGCAAAATGCTAAACTAACTTCTGTTGGCTATGACACTGGTATATCCTTCTCTTCGGATGATCCGTTGTTGCAAGATCCCTCAAGATATCAAAGACTCGTGGGTAAACTGATATATCTCACTATGACTAGGCCAGATATTTGCTATGCTGTTCAGACTCTTAGTCAGTTTATGCACAGTCCAAAGCAGTCTCACATGAACGCAGCCTTGAAGATTGTGAGATACTTAAAGACTTGTCCAGGTTTGGGAATACTCCTTTCTCGAAAGTGTAACATGGAGATGACGGCCTATTGCGATGCAGATTATGCCACATGCCCTATGAGTAGGAGGTCTATTACTGGTTTCTGCATCAAATTTGGGGAATCACTTCTTTCATGGAAGACAAAGAAACAGTCTACCGTATCTTTATCATCAGCTGAAGCTGAATATCGATCTATGGCTAAGACTGTTTGTGAAATAGTCTAGTTAAGGGGCTTACTTCTGGATCTCGGAGCTCCGGTTAAAGGACCAACTTTACTCTTCTGTGACAATGATTCAGCACTCAAGCTTGCAGCAAATCCAGTGCTACATGAGAGGACGAAGCATATAGAAGTTGATTGTCACTTTACTCGAGAAAAGATTCAAGAAGGAATTGTTGAGACGAGAGGAATTAGGACTTCGGAACAGCCCGTTGATATATTTACTAAACCTCTTTGTCAAAGACAACATACATATCTTCTAAACAAAGCTAGGCGTCTTGGACATATACAGACCACCAGCTTGAGGGGGAGTGTTGGAAGATATGATTTTGTAATTTGTATTTATAGGAATATAAATGTATTTTAGGATAGAAAAAGATAGGCAAATATTCCTTTTTCCTTTATTATTTTCTTCCTTGTAATTAAATACACGAGAAATGTACAGAATTACTATCAATGAAGAAGAAAACAATTTGCTTCTTCGTTCTTCCTTAGCCTTCGTCATCTTCATCCTCCTTTTCTGACAATTACCACCAAAATCCTCAAACTTATACAACCGTATCACATTTACTCCAAATTAATTTCTATATCATAAAAAATTCCAAACTAAAGCACTAGTACCACACATACCCTAATACGACATATCAAATCAGAAAAAAAATCCTAAATTGAACACAATGAAAAATTGCACTCTCTTAACTCCCATCCAATCCTCTTATATCATTAATGTGGAAACACTCATGGCAAACAACTCAAATGTTCAGGCATATGACATAGATTCTTACTGAAAAATCTTAAACCGTAACATTTAATGGGGTAAATGTGGCATTTATGTGCCAATTTGAGACTTTTTTAATATGAAAATTAATTTTGGGGTAAATAAGGCACAAAGTATCATTTTGAGATTTTTTTTTTTTTTTTGTGGTATTAACGCCTTTAAAATGGGAACTGGGGCAAACGTTGCTTATTTAGTTATCTTCAATTAAACGTTGTCCATTTTGCTTAATCTAGGTTGTTTTGTCCATCATTTTCCTCTATGAACAAAAACAATGGGAACAATGTACTACTAAGATGGTTGGTCTAATGGTAAAGAAGTTTGTTGCCTCCCACAAGGTCTTGAGTTAACAAACTTCTAGACAGCTCGCACTGTCAACTGCAAAGCACCTTATGTCAATTACAGGAGGAATCCTAAAAATTGCCATGATAATGTACTGGAGTTCTAAAACTTTCCTTTCACCCATTTAAAGTCCTAAAACTTGTCAGTAACATCCAATTTTTTTTTTTTTTCGTTCCGTTAGCTCTATTATGTTTTAGTGGATGAAAAATATACGGAGCTTGTTTTAATTAACTGCCAAGTGAAAATAAAAGGCGCGCACTTAAAACTAAGGGAGTTAATAGAAGAGCTTGAGTGTATCAAAACAACTTTTAGGACTTAAATACATGAAATGAAAGTTTTAGATCTCATATGCATTATTGTCACAATTTTTAGGGCTTGGCATTTAGTTGTCCCTACAAAAGTGTAACTATAAATCTTTAGCTACACCATTCGTACGAATAAGTTTTCTATAATATAGTTCATGCTACTTTCTTATTATATTACAAATGTAGATTAATGTTAATAACAAATTAATACTAGAGATATAAAGTTTCAAGTTGCCCCTTTATTTCAATGTTGTGGATTAGTTGTAATATCCCGATTTTAGAAAAGGGCTGGTAAATTTAATGAGATAATTATTGTTGATGAAATTTTGCAATTATACCGGGGTATCATTACTTTTGTTTCTCTAAATTAGTTGGCCAAGGACTTTATTTCGATATGAAATTTTGATGGCTACTCGCATAACGATTTGACTTTTGGGAAAATAGCTAGACTTTACGTCTGAGGTAGGGAGGGAGGGAGGGAGATTTTTGGGATACCGCCAAGGATGCCTTGATGTTTTTCCACGAATTTAGCTGTTAACTGTTATCTGTTAAGGAGTTTAAATTGCCCCAAAAGAAAAAAGATAAAATATATCATGATTTTATCTGATTTCATTTTTTTCCATTTAAACTTTTTAAAAAAGAATAAGCTAAAGAAAGTATCTTCGGATATACTCTATATTCATATGGCTTGCTTTTAATATAATATCTTAAATATAGTCTTAAATAATGTAAGTATTTAATACAATGCAATCTCTTTAACCAAGAAAAACATAAAGTAGATCATAAAATATTAGCTTAATAAAAACTTGTCATGCTTGTACTTACCAAATATGAGTTGTCGCATCTAACTATACATATTAATAAAATAAGAGAAATAAATAATGCTCTTAGCAGCAGAGCAGATCGTGATCTTGGATTCATATTCAAATGATGACAGACAAGTACATTAATCAATTATCGATGTACAAAAATTACACATCAAAAAAATTCAATTCCAAGAAGCGCCCAACAAGACAAAGAGCATCTCTTGAGACGACTCACAAGCTGATTCAACCACAGAGAGAGAGAGAGAGAGAGAGAGAGAGAGAGAGTGTCTCATCTGAAAATGTCCGACCTCCCTGTAAAACCCCTCTTGAAAAAGTTTCCTGGAGACTCTCCTTATACAGCACGTGGGTATTTTGAACGTGGCCAACGGGTCAACCACGCGAAAAATAAGGGGAAAAAACCCACCCGCAAAATAATGGAGACTCCAGGCTAAAAAAACCAGAGCCAATGTTCTGGCGTTCGCAAAAGAGTTGGTGTGGTCCGACCAGAGAGGGTGATCCATCGTCAGCACCCTTCTTTCTCCTCAAAGTTCTCAAACACTTTGACCCAAAAAAAGGAAATGAAATAACTGAAGTGTCATTATTAGGGTTTTGGCACATCGTTAGTGCCCAACTCCAGATATTATGAGAATATTGCAGGAGATCACATGAGATCCAGAAGAGCTTGACGCAGATTCCTCACGAGATCCCCCATTTTCAAGCTGGATCCCTCGTCCATCTACAAGAAATTTTTTGTTTTATGGCGCAAAATAGAATTAACTATTTAGTAAGGGATACATGCCAAGTGCATTGAGAAATTTTACTAAATAAACCCATTTACTAAGCGTTGTGGTCGTTTTTTTATCAGGTCATTAGATAAACAGAGCCCCGTGTGTTAGATGCATAATTAACTTGGTGATTTTAGTAAGATTAATCTCTGCATCTAATATTTCTCGGAAGAAAAACAATATGGTGTTAAAGCCGGGGAAAAAATTGAAGAAATTTGGGTACCGTATATATCTACCTGAGCTAGGATGGTGACGTCTAGCATGGAACTTCCAAAGGGCATGATGCAACTGTTCACGACAGTTAGGTTCAGTTCCTCTATTTCACCGATCATCTTCGATACAGAGCCATTGCGCCTCTCACAATGGATTTTGATGAGGACGCAGTTTCCGGAAACTCGTGCCTCGATTTCCGGGAGCGAGAGTTGCCGGTCAATCTGGCTGCAAGAGTGCTCGTCAGACGAAGAATACGTATCGTCATCCGTGGTGAGTTGGGACTTCTTCACCACGACGACCGACTCCACCGTCTTTGCTGCCGCCGCCTCCTCCTCGAGTGCCTTGACACGTTGTTGAAGCTCTTTCAAGTGCTCGATTGCATCCTCAAGGATGGAAGCCTTGTCCATCTGAAAAACACAATTAACATTTATGATGGAAATTCTTTCAGCATGCTTCTAGTTTAAGCTAGTAGTAGCGCATCTCTCGTCGGGTGCTAACGACTAAACTAATCTGTACTAATCTCAAGCTTAATCCTACCCGTCAACGACACACTCACAATAATTCCCGAACTTTCACGGCTTGTACCTTCTTAAGGTTGGGAATGATGGCTGAGAGCGCGATGAGACGCTTGCTGATCTTCTCGCGGCGCTTCCTCTCGGCTAGCACATGCTCTTGTGCGTGAACCGGCGTCTTGCTCGCCAGGCTGGTGTTTTTCGTCTTTGGTCCCTCGCAATCTTGGATTTCATAAGTACCTTTGACACACATCAGAGCGAGACAGATATCTATGAGAAAAGATCTGATTTTCAAAATAATTGATTTCACATACGAGGCTTTAGTCTCTTGCAAGACTTTACCATGGATCGGATTGGATATAGCTGGAGAAGAATCGGGGTTCCCAAAAGATATCAAGTGGGAGTCAGGAGACAGAGACCGAGATGGAGACGGAGATGGCGACATCACCACTTTGCGAGTCATCGTTTCGTGCGCCGATGTGCCCAGGGAGTTCCATCTCTCGGTCTTGAGCTTTTTCCGGGGCCTCTCGCTTAGCTCTCGAGGAGCTTCGATTGGCCGTGCGGCAAAACCGGGCATCGTCTCACGGCTAACAAGAGGGACCGGATGGGATGGCGACGAGGTGGAGCAGGGCTCTGAATGAAAAGATGGATGGAACAAATCAAACTCGTCATCAAACGAGAAGGGGGAGTTCACTTGTTGCTGATGATGGTGGTGATGGAAATAGGCTGCATCTTCAACCATCTGTGGATATTCACCCCCCATAAACAAGGAAGGGAAAACAAGAAAGAATTAACACGCGAACGAATATGTCGATCGTTACGTCTATATTCGAAGAAATCTAATCATGGAAAACGGGAAGGAGTATTACCTGGGGAAATACTCTCGGCGACAAGATCTCCATTGGATCACCACCGCCTTCTTCTTCTTATTCTTCTTCTTCTTCTGCTGATCACCCTAAATAGAAGAAGAAAACGACGACTTTAAGTAAAGGGAAAGGTAGGAACGAGTCGTCCCCAGCCGTATTTTCTATAAAAGAAAACGAGGTCATCACCTGTGGAGAAAGGAAAGAGGGAGGAGCGAAGCTTCTTAGTTGAGCAATGGAGGACTTGAAGGGACGGTTGCTTTCATTTATACGCGAGCACCCGCACGCGTTCTCGGCGACGAAGCTGACCTCGCACGTGCGAATTATTCGTCTCCCTTTGCGAGCTGGCTCCTTTTCACATGGGGGAGACAGGGCTGTTCTATCTTCTTCATCCTGCTCTCTCTCTCTCTCACCAAACAGAAAAAAAAAAAAAAACCGGGGAGATTTAGTTGTGCTAATATTTTATGAGCTGAAAAATATTAAGTGATGCTAATATTATATAAGGTCTTGTTAACGGGTGTCTCAAGGAACTCCTTAATAAAGCAAGATTCTCATGTTGGATATATTGATTTTGCATGATATGAGAGAGACAATGCATTGGAAATGACAATCTTTCTTTATATAGATGAATAATTCTTGTCTTTTTTTGTGTAAAAGGGTTGGTGTCTCCTTAGACTTTATTATAAGAGTTTTTCACGTATGCGGTTAGATATTCTATTTGAGCCACAAATGCTATTCAATTTGAACAAGCTCATAGTGGCCTGTCAACCGTGAGTTAGAATAAAGTTGGAGTTATTCCTACACTTGAAACAATCCAACCAATTAATAGACGAATTAAGATTTTTTGAGATTAAATGACAGCCAGGGAATTCGAACTAAAAAGTCCACGTACACTTCAAACTACATGAGATTGAATCCTAATCACTTCGCCCAACAATCTTGTTTCCAATCTTGCAAACAAACAACACCCCCCCCCCCCCCCCGGGGAAAAAAAAAAAAACTTATTTTGTCTTAACCTAAAATGGTTTTGAATTAAAAATACCAAGAAATTTTCTTGCATTCTGCGCTGTATCAACATAACATTTGTGTATGGGTTGGAGAAGAGTATCGCACGCACTTTGATTTTTAAATTAATGTACATGTCAGAATTAGATTACCAAGATATATTATGTCAGATAGGCGAAGAAGATATTGGGTTGATTTAATCCAAATAAAAAATAACGGGGCCAGATTAGATTTATATAAATAAAAAAAGAAGTAGCAGTTGCCAAATCATTCCTTAAACAGGTGTATCAACATAACTTTTCAATTTGATCTCGGATTGTGGGAAGGGAGACGTATAGAGACTATCCTGAATGCCACCTGGGCTGTCCATTCGGATGATTTATCCAATGACTCAAAGCTGACCAGGACACTTGCCACATAACAAGGTAGTTAAATCGCCACCAATTAACGATGCACAGCCAATTAAACAAAGTAAATCAAATCCCAAGATGTAGATTAGTATCTGATAATAGATTACTTCAAAATCTTTCAGTTCATAGAAAATAAGCATATTCTTCGATATGCTTTGTTTATGAAGTGTAATGTGAATCACATGGACAAGTTGCTTTTCTTTTTTGAGTTTGAAAAACAGTCGTTGAGCTGGAAAACGGCCTCTCAACCAAAGAGGACAAATTACGCACCTGTCAAGAAAAAACGAAAATGCTCCAACTTATTTTTGTGGGAAAAATTAGATAAAAAGAAGGCCTAAATTTTTCTTAATGTGAATTCAATACCACAAACTCTTTTTTTTTTTTATTTCACTAATATCCCAACATGTACCGCTGAGCCAAAATACATACAGTCACGGCTATGTTCAAAATAGCCATTAAAAATTTGGCTTAGCGGCTTCCATTGACAATGGTAGACAAATAGAGTAGACATGAATGTGAAGTGACTTTAGTCTAGTTCAAAGCAAAGTCGTTTCTCTTCGAGAAAAATTACCAAGAACTTAAATTTTGCCAGTATGACATTAATATTGCAAGTATCTTGTCATGTCACTAATGACCTAAACTTGTACCAATAATCTAAAAGTACTTTTTGTCACAATTTGTCGAAGACGACGGTTAATAATCTGACGTAGTGGCTTGTGTGAATAACCATACGTGGATCTAATGTACTTTTAGTCTAGTCCACAACGACCTGGTTTCTCCATTTTATTTTGGATTTGCCTTTTTAAGCAATTTTTGTGTTCCCTTCGAACTTGTATTTAAATAGTTATTTTAAAATTGAAGATTATGAAACATGGATCGAAACATTTTCTTAATTAATTTTCAGTACATATAAAGCTATTTGTTGAAAGAACAAATTATAAGAGGGACGTTTCACAGATGATATAAAATATACATTTCACGCTCGTTTAAGAGTGGGTTATTTAAGTTATAAATTTCTATCTCCATAAAGGAAAATAAGAATTTTTTACTCTCTTTTTGGGAAATTTGACTTGTCTCTTGCATTATATGAGAGTCTTATAACAATTTTATTTTAGAGTTAATGATCTATTATGGAGAAAATTGTATAAAAAGTCATAAACATACTGTATGGTGATTGATTTAGTCCAAAACCTTTCAATTATACCAATTTAGTTCTAAACCTTATAATTTTATCATAAATCTTTTGATAGTTTGTTAATTTAGTCTTAAACATTTTAACTATTTACTAATATAGTCTTTCCAACTAATTTTAGATAGGCATCATTGATGCAATGGTCCAATTATGCCTTGTTTGATAACCGGCCAATTCTTCACTAATTCTATTCTTTTGTCCCTTAGAATAGAAAAAGAACGGAAATCTGTTTGATAGCATCAATTAATTTTTTTTTCTCAAGAATATATTAGTGACCAGGAAATAGATTTGGAATAGAAATAAAAGTATAAAAATTTATTTCTTTGTTCCAAATAACAATATTTTAAACAAGCCATTTTCTTTTCTTTTTTTTTTGTTCTTTTTTTCCTTCTTCCTCCTCTAGCTATCGTCAACCATTGCCAATGCTCAGCAATTAGCTAGAGGAGTAAGAAGAAGAGAGGGAAAAAAATCTCATAAAACTATTTTAAAAATATTAAAAAAAATTTGATATTCTTCAAAGAAATAATTTTTTCGATTCTATTTCAAAAAAACACGTTGAGGGTCTTATCAATTTCTTCTCAAAATAGAAAAATAATTTTTTGATAGGATCCTCAATTTTTTTGTGATTCTATTTCCTAGATGAATTTTTTTTTTTCCTTCTCCTCTTTCTTCCTCCTCTAGCATTCGAACTCAAGGGACCCTTGACACCATTGCAAGGTCAAAATTTATAATCTCGAAATATCGAAAAGAGAATAAAAAGAAAAAAAAGAGAAAAAGAAAATAGCTGCATTTGATAGGATCCTCAATTTTTTTAAATTTATTCTCGGAAGTAACTAATTATTTAATGTGACATAGAATTTCTAGAATTGGCCAATCATCAAATAGATCCTACGTCTTGTTTCTTCGATATTTCCTCAGTACCGCTTGTTCTCTTAAAATGCTCTTCTTTACTAGGTTAAGTAGCTTAATATGATTTTTTTTTTTTTGGTCGAAAAGTAGCTTTATACGATTTTTTTTTTTTAAAGTAGCTTTATACGATGAGTCGTCCCATTTTATTCAATTCGTACCACATGTGGCATCAATATGACATGATAAGGCCTATGAGATCATCTACGCAGGATATACGAGATATTAAAATTGTTCAACTGTTTCACATGTTTTAAGTAGTTTTAGTGTTTCGGCTCTAAGTTTTTTATACAACCCAGATAAAACTCATTAACAAAGAACTTATCACTTTGAACGATGATATATCCGATTATCTTGCAAAAATAAATAATGAATGTTTTAAAAATATTTTCTTAAAAATAATTACTTATATCACTTATAAAAAATTAATAAACAAAAAAAAATCCTGTCCATAAAAATATTTAAATATTTTTCAATAATGAATTTTTTTAATATTTCATTATTTCAACTAATACTAACGATTATTTTTAAGAAAATATTTATAATTGTTTTTTTTTTGCTAAATAAATGAAGCCTCGATGATTACTTAACTTCCCAAGCTATCTATACAATAAATCTCTTGCTTTTATTATTATCCTAATACGAGTAATACATATATTTATATATGTAGATTCCTCAATTAATCTGCCCCTTGCTTTTATTATTTATCTAATATGAGTAATACATGTATTTATACATGTATTACTTTATCTATATATACGAAATATAAAATAATACATATATTTGACCAAAGTTACATTAGGCGAATATAATTCTAGAAGTATACATCACACAATTTATTATTTATCCCCAAAAAGTTGTAGGGATGCCTCTCCCGGGTGCAATGTGTCTCCTGTTGCATTTAGTCCATGCTCATGTGGGATTGGATGGCAAAATTAGGGTCCAACACGTCTCATGTGTAGCTACTGAAGTGACTTAATTCTTGAGATAGCTTCACGTCATTGTCAAATGACAAATTGTTTCGTGTTAAATTTTATTGACAAACAATGAAAATATATTATCGATGTTATCATAGGGTAATGCTCTCCACCTCTTAATGATAGATCATCGTATATCTGGACAATTGAAATATATGATCAGCTTGGACATCATTTTCATAGACTCAACTTATGGAGATGAAAGTGGTCCGACTACAAAAAATCGATTGGGTACACGATTTAAGTAACACTATTTGTAATATTATTTTCAGGTACTAGAATGAAACCATTAGTGTTATTTCATCTTTTAATGGTACCGGAAGGATGAAAAGAAAAGGTTGATGAATTCAAAGGCCCATGATGAAATGCTTGCGTTTTCCTTGCCTCATCAATGAGGAGTTACGTGGGAACAGGTGATATTATTGTATAGCCAAATATTAAATTTCTTCAGTCGGTTAAAATAACATTATTTGGATGGAAACTTTCTTGCCTTATTTGGACATGGATTTTCCAATCTTAAAAAGGGTTGTTACCTAAATCGACTGGCGATTAGTATTTAGAATGTATCATGCCTTAAAAAAATTGTCATGATGTTGTCTTATTCGATGTGTAGCTTCTGAACAAGCTGTAGCAGTCGCTAGAAGATTCGTGATTTGACTCCATTGTGAAGTGGTTACAATAAAACTATTCTTTATATCCTACCAACGAAAATGACACTCTAAGGACGTGCGGCAATCTTGTTAATATCGAAGAACAAAAAAATAAAGGAAGTACATTAGAATGGTTGTTACATGAGATGCCAATTTAAATGTAGGAATCATGAGAACACTCCATCACTAATTAAGATAAAATAAGAGAAATAGATGATCTACATGGTTCTGGAAGATTAAATATTTGACGCTTTGAGATAACACAAACCGACCCTATTTGATGTCCGGATATTAGGAAACATATTCATTTCTTCCTCTTTTCAAAAAAAAAATGATATAAAGAAATTAGGAATTTAGAAGTAGTATAGAGAAAATTACAAACTTTGTCCCATCCTCTACACCAAAACTCCTCCCTCGTTGGGCTTTTGCTACCCTATAGGGACAAGAGCAATCCACATATCTTCGCTTGAGCAGACGACATTATTATCGCTAATCATTTCTAATTCTCTTATTTATTTCTTGTCCTATTATGTCGTCAGAGAAAGGGAGAAAAAGAATCATATAATTAGACATCATTTATTTCACCAAATATCAATGATTTAAAAAATATTTTCATAATTTAGAAGAACATTTAGACATAACTTGTTGTCCATAATCAAAAAAATTTTCATTGACTAATTAATCAAGCAATATAATTAATCATTTTTAAGAAAATATTTCTTATATTATTTATTTTTGACGAAACAAATAGAGCCTAAGTATCAAACATTTTTATTATATTTTTAAATACTCAAATATCTATTCTCTTGGTTCTTGAATTTGAGGGGGTCAAAGTTCTAATAGAGGGTTGGTAGAGGGTTGGTTGTAGTAGATATTTATTTATTTATTTATTTATTTATTTATTTATTTATTATTATTATTATTATTATTATTATTATTATTATTATTATTATTATTATTATTATTATTATTATTATTCCATGACTTCCACAGGGTGACTTTGAAACGAGGACCCCCAATTATTGAAGAGTCATCTAGAAGCTCCATCGAGGGATTTGTTTTCAGAACAAACACGATTATGCCGACAACATATTTCCCAACATCCCAACATGTTGGCGGTAGTCATTACGAAATATTTGTGTACTTTCTCACGTTGTATATTTTATTTATTTCCAAATGAGTATTAGTTTTATTTTTTCAGTTTGATTAATTAAAAGGATGAAGTGGAACTATCAACGTTGATTTCTTCTATAGGTACAACCATAGTAGTCCCATATCTACTATGAGATGTCCAATTTGACACTTAACTACCTAATACTATCTATATATGTATTCAAGGTTCAAAGTTGACGAATTTATCATGGCCGCATACTACTTGTATGTTGGCAATTTGACTCTTTTTGCATGATATAGTAGTATCCAGAAGCCATAGACCACAAGACAATCGGTAATTTACTCATAACATAATTCAAATTTTGTAACTTAAATTTGGTAAATTTATGAAAATAGATCGGGCACTTGATCACTGAGCCAATGAGGCACCACATAACTCAAAAGAGATGTTCCAAAAGAAGGCAACAATGCACCTCAAAGAGAATAATAAAAATGCTCCGTCAAGGTTTGATATAATATAAATCATTTAGGGTTCAAGCCTATGATCTTTTATATGCCAAATTAAATGTGAAACATTTAGGGTTCAATGTATTGTATGGTTGTATGGTTATGTAAACTTGCAATATATGAGAGATTTATGAGATAATGCAGTTGTACCATTGACCAATTCAAATCACTGTCTCTCATCATTCATCTAGTAGAAAGCATGGGCTTTTCATAAAATTCTTTCTGTAGAAGTTTGAGGTTGAAAAATGCCTTCAAGATGATCTCATCCTCAAAATTTTCAGTGGCCGTATTAACAACAATTATAGTTTCAGCTCCAGTTCAAGTTGAATATATTTCATTTGCATGGTCTCACGTGTATTTCCGCTTAGCTCTTTCCAGCAATTTTTGCAGTAGAACCGATTGAGTTCAACTGACATTTTCATTTTCATGCTGTAAGCCACCACACGTGTCCCACCAAATATCGACATTTTGGTCTTTCCCTAATTTCTTTACTGGAAAGTTGTATTTTGAATCTAACGTAATAATAAATTATTCTTTTCAGGGAAAAACATTAAAAAAAAAAAAGCGTGCGCTGATTTTTCTTCATTCAATACAATATCTCCTGTCATTTTAAGTGGATTATTGCAAGACATAAGTTGCAATTTTTGGATCACATGCGACGTCAGTTTGCCATATGTTTTTTTTTTTTTTTTTTTTTTTTTTTCTTTTTTGGGGGGGGGGGGGGGGGTTACTACAATGAATAAATTACGAGGAGATACCAAGGTAAGTAGCTGCTCCTACATTTAAGTAATTCTATTGCTGTCTCTTATACATGCTGGATTACATAAGAGCAAACATCATTGACTATAAACTATACTCCATCTTATATGGACAGCATCAATTTATTTTAGTACAAAAATAATTTTAAAAGGTATTTATTTCTAATGCTTGATGACAACATGCATCCGTGTCTTTTCATCATCAACCAAAAGCGAATGGAATCACGTGATATTAATATAATCGAAATTGCGTCAATATTCAACCATGAAGTTAACTTTAATGATAATGTATTTTCCTTATTTGAATATCGTGTTGAGAAAAAGATACACGGCATCATTCTTTTATGGACTTGAAGGTATGCCGTAAAATCAAAGCTATTCATTTGCGTATCATGCGATTTATTGTTGAACTCTCATGGTTAGCGCAGTAAATTAGACCGTGTCAAAGAATTCTAGCTTGTAAACTAGAGGTTTGCCCGTTGATTGTTTGCAAACATTTTCAAGTCAAAGTTACGTCCATAGGTTAAAACCTGGGCTTAACCGATTCATGAAATTTTTAGGATATTTCTATTTATGATTCTCTGCATGGTCGACTCTTGCATTTGTGTCTTGAATGTTGAGAAAAAAAAAAGACGAAAACTTTGCTTAGGAAAAGAGAGGACACAATTGTATATTTTCCATCTTCCGAAACTGTATGCACCAAAATTTTAATGCATCAAAGTGCTTTTTAAGAATGGATTCAGAACAAATGATTTGAAAAATATTTTTCTTAAGATGAACGTATGTATTGTTTGAAATAATTAGTCAATAGAAAATATTCTCATTATCGAAAAAATTTATAATTAAGCATTTTCGTTAAAATAAAATCTTTTTTATTTATTCATTTATATAAAAGATGCAAATAATCATTTTTAGAAAAATATTTTTCAAATTATTTATTTTCATGAAATAAACGGAGCCTAAATACTCCATACCATGTCATTTGGTCTTCTTCTATGTCTTCTATGGCCATTTTTGTAATACTTTGAGCTCAACAACCCGACTTAAACATGCCCCTTTACCACGAGTTATTATATATTAACCAAGAAAAAAATACATAGAAGGTTCCTAATTCTTCAAAATTACAACAAGAATAAGCTTGAAAACTAATATGTATAAAGTCCAACATCATATTCAAACCTACAAAAAAAAAAAAAAAAAAACATCATATTCAAACCAAACTCAGAACGTGCACGACTGTAAGTTGGTTAGCCTCACTCAGTAAGTAGTTCGACACATCAACAAGATGTCATCCCTTATCATGGATGTTCGTCCCTACATTTGATTTGATCAGAGATTGGAAGGTAAGCCTTGTCCAAAACGTTAGTGTAGGCCATGTCTACAACTAGTATACAAAAAAGTGATATTGTCGACTTTGATAAAATGTTGGTAATGGTCCACTTATAATCTGCCACATCACTTAAATGCACTAATAAATGGATCGATTGACCTAAATCTACCATTACTCGTAAAATGAGTGAGAAACTCCCTAATAAAATCAAAGGACATATCCAATTAGGTTTCAGATAGGTCTCTCTCCAATCACTCCCCACAAAATATTGCCCCCAGTAAAAGTATGCTATATCACCATTTGATTAAAAAGCTAATGGGATGATCATCTTCCAATTGAGACACAAGTTAAATTACACTAGTCGTGGACTCTGCCCCAGTCATAGACTATTCTGGAATTTAGGATCCGATATGATTTTTAGTCCATGAAATAGGGCCAAAATTTCAGCTCTAAAGCAAACCCCAATTTCGTCCTACCTTGTCTTTACGTCCACAATTTTATGCTGTATTTATTAATATATTTGAGATCACCATTTGATATTTCCAAGCTAGAAATTCTTGCATTCAAATAAAAAAGAGATAATGATACAAATAATCCTTGAATTTTGGCCCATTAAACAATGTGGTCCTTGAACTTTGGCTTAATGTGTAATATGATTCTTAGACTTTTACTTTATTCAATGTGGTCTTTGAACTTTTGGTATATGTTCAATTTAGTCTATAAGCTATATGAAAATATTTAATATTGTCCCTAATCTTGAATTAATGGAATGACAATATTAAATATTTTCATTTGAACACTAAATTGAACATATATCAAAAGTTCAAGAATCACATTAAACAAATTAAAAGTTTGGGAACCACATTAAACATTAGCTAAAATTTAAGGCCCACGTTACATATTGGATCGCAATTTGATGACCATTTGTGTCCTTATACCAACAAGGAAAATACATTTTATTAATGTTAGCTTCGTGGTTTGTTAATGATGCAATGATTATTGTGGCAATTTCGTCTCCCCCTGGCTGAAACCAATTGAGTGTGAAAGCCATTTCAAAGGACCTGCACAATTGGATTATTTAGTATCACGTGATTCAATTCGCTTTTAATTGATGATGAAAAGACACGCATGGTGATGTCATGAAGGATTAGAAATAATGACATTTTCGAATTATATTGTTATCATCAAACTCTAGGTCCTCGCTAAAATAAACTGGCAATGCACATATAACATAATAATATCTCCAAAAGAGAGAAATCGCCTGTCAATTTTGACGTACAATTTCTTTCCTATATATGGCAGATTGGACGGTGCATGTGGTCCAAAAATTGCAACTTTTGCCATGCAATCACCTACTTAAAAATGACAGAAAAGACAATATCTAATTAAGAAAAATATCGTACGCTTTTGTCTTAATTTTCCTAAAAAGAGTAACTTCTGCGTTAGAGTCAAAGAAATATCGTCAAGTACAACTTCCACCGCGTGTGGGTGGATTCCGCAACACATCACCAACAGTTCTTGAGTGTCTATTCTCAATCAATTATTTATATAATATAGAATTCTAATTTATTTATTGCGGGTACTCACGATTTTATTTTTTTATTTTTTGTAAAATTTTGAAGTTGAAATTATCTTGAAGGCATTTTTCACCCTCAAACTTGTACAGATTATATGGACAGCCCATACTTTCTACTAGAAAATGGATTAATTTTCAGTGATGGACCAAAAGCCCTTACTTACAAGCTGGTGATTTGTCCTTTAGAATCTTGTGGTGAGTTTCTCCTATCCCAAAACTTTTTGTTCTTGGTAAGTTGTCCATCATTTAAGTCTGTGGTGAATTTTATCAATCACAATCTTAATCCTCAACTGGTTGCACACCCTTTATGCATGGTATGATCGTAATATATTCTGCATTTGCATTTACATTAATCCAATGACATCCATTCCATATGCTTTTATCTATCCTTACTTCCTTCGACATCACTCAAAACATCATTCATCTGCCCCTACAATTGTGTCAACTCTTCCCTTTGTTTCATAAAGTTTAATCCTAATTTTGTGATAAATCAATATAAAATGTGATATAATACACAAAATTCGTAATGACTACCCACCAACATGGTGGGATGTTGGGAAATATGTTATTGTCATTGTCATGTTTTCTTGGAAAACAAATCCCTGATCGATCTTCTAGATGACTCTTCAATAATTGGTTGGATGTCCTCGTCTCAAAGTCATCCCTGCGGAGCTGTCTCACATTCCTTCATCCCTCGACTTTGCTTGCAGATTAGTTGGCTCCAATTCAACGGGGCTGATTCGGCAAAATATAGAAGGAAAGAAGGAGAGGAATAAAAAAAGATGTTTGGCTCTGTTTACTATGCATAATAATAAAAATTAATAATAAAAAAAGAACAAGATGAGGTTGTCATGTTTCATGTGTTCCCATCTGCTAGAAATCCATGGAAATTTCTAAGAGACTTGCCCTTTCTTCGTGGATGGACAATCTTACCTCCTTAACTTTGGTCGCCATCTATATCGAAAATAGGGATTTATGAAAAATTATTTCCGCGTGATTTGACTTCATAAAGGTTCCAGCAAGCAAAAGTCCAACATAGGCCTTCACATTTTTTGAGACGAGATGTCCCGGTCATTTTACTAATTTGGCATTTAAAAAAAAAACAACAAAGAATAAACAACCTCTAATATTGTGAAGCTGCACCAAAATTCAACATCAATTGGGCAGCTTTGTTAATTTTTAATAGAATGACCATGAATGCAAGGACAATCAACAACAGATTCACCTGAAAAAAAAAAAAAAAAGACACGGGCATTTATATGGAATTTGAAGAAAATTTAGAGGTTTAAACTCTGAGTTTGCTTTCAATTCAGTAAAGAAGTATAACGGAATGAGATGGTAAAGTTGATGACCTCAGAAAATTTGAGAAGTCTATAAATCATGCAGATTATGTTGCTTTTTTTAAATTTTGATTATATATCAAAAGCCGATTCAAGTATAATTGGGAAAATAAGAGGCACATGTAAAGTTGATAATTTGGGGAAAAAAATAGGACATATGAAAGTTAAGTATCCACTGCAACCAACCTCTATTAACACTTTAATGCCTCAAATTGTATATTCAAGAGCTAAGGGAACAAATATCTTGAGTATATAGAAGAATCGAATTTGGGTAGGGAATAGGGATGGATTTGGCTATTTTCGCCCCCACAACTATTCTACTCTATATTACTTACTTCTGCATACCTAATCGAAAAATATATTTTTTATATGTTGCTACCATAAACTATATACATCATTAATTTCTTCTATTCTACTCTTAAATTCCGTTTGTTTTGCGACAAATATAACGTTTTTTAAAAATATTTTTCAAGATGCCATTTATCAAGAAAATAACAATATTTTTCAATGTTCGATTCAAATCTAAAAGTGAACTAGAAAATATTTTCTACCGTTTAGTATATGATCTTATTTTCTAAGGAAAATTATCCAATAATCAATTTATTTATTTATTTTCTTCCTTTTCTTTTTTTCCTTCCTACTAGGTTGGCCTCAAGCTAGATTGAGCCTCGCCATAGGCCAATGAGCTAGGCGAGGCTCAAGCCTAGAGGTCAACAAGGCTGAGGTTGCAAGAGCCTTGCTTACATCTAAAAACCTCAAGCGAGGCTCAAGCCTCATCGATAGGCAAACCGAAGCCTCATTGGCCAATAGTGAGGCTCAAGCTCGCCTATAGCCAATCACTGACTGCTACCATGTCAAGCGACTAGTCAAGGAAGAAGCAAAAAAAAAAAAAGAAAACAAAAGAAAGAAAAGGAAGCAAAAAGAGAAAAAAAGAAAAATTTTAAAAATAATTAAAAGCTAGAATTAAAAAAACAAAAAACAAAAATAAAAGGAAAAGGTGTTTAGAGAAAAAAAAAAAGTGCTTGTTTTAGAGGTAAAAGAAAGGGGATGGAAAAAGTTTTCCCCACTTTTGCAAAAAAAATTTCTATTGACAAAAAATGTTTTCCTTGACCGGTTTATTTATCATGAACTAAAAGCCAAAAACAATCAGAAAACATTTTACGATAACTTTTTTCCATGAACTTTATATGTGATGAAGCCTTCCAAAATCAATTCTTCTGTCCATTGCCATTTGTAAATGTTATATTAATATCTCATCCTCTTGTTTACATGCTTTCTATAAATTCTCACAATCGCATGGCATGTAAACTTAAATGTTAATTTGGGGTGAGGCACATGAGGTGGGATTAGCCACAAACCTCTCGAGAGTAGGCTCTATTTGTTTCGCAAAAATGAATGATTTGAAAAACATTTCTCTAAAAATGATCGTTTATATCACTTGAAATAATTAATCAACAAAAAATATTTTTTATAATTTACAAAAATGTTTGGACATAAAGTTTCGTTGGTAATGAAAATATTTTTCATTGATTAATTATGTCAAATAATATAAGCGATCACGTTTAAGAAAAATATTTTCAAAATTATTCACTTTTCATTAAACAAACGGAGACTAAGATGGCCATAGAAATGCCTCTGAACATGTGTAAACTCATTTCTAAACATAATAGGGCCTTCTTTAGATAGGACATAAGGTGATTGATAGACTCCGTCAATAATAGCAAGCCAAGGCAACTTTTAACCTCAATCTTCTTTAAAATAGCTTGCATGGTCTTGCTGTAAGATTCATTGTAACGTTTTTAATCACAAAACACATCACCTGAAAAAAGATAGATAAGAGTATCGTGTTATCTCATAAATCTCTTGCGATTCCTTGACTTTTAAAAAAAAATAATAATAATAATAATAATAATAATAATCTTCGTGGGTTTCTGTCACACGTTCTTTGAGTGGCACTCTTGTTGGTAGGATATATAGAATAGTTCTCATGTAACGATTTCACAGTGGAATCAAATCACGATATGTCTGGTGGATGCTGCAACTTGATCTGAAAGCAGATGAACATATATATACAATAGACAACTCGATGTTTTTAAGGCGTGATACTCTATACCCTAATCATTATGCGACCATCTATTTCCTCAAATGTCAGCCATTCTATCTAGGTAACAACCCTCTTTAAGATTCCAGATATCCATGCCTAAATGAGGGAAGCAACTTGCATTGAGAAAAAGCTAGTTGAACCGACTGATAAAATTTTATATTTGGTTATAATGTAACAGAACAAAAGCATTTCGTCATGATGCATTAGGACGTCTTTGCCAACCTTTTTTTTTTTTTTTCAATCCGTGTTGCACTCTTACGACAGGAAAAGATATGATCTCAAATTCAATCTTAAACACCATTAAAAATCTGAAATTGGTATGACAAGCTTACTTCAATATAATTTTTGTCTCATAAAATATCATAAATTAATATTTTAATGATACATTCACCCAATAGTAATTTTATCTCACAAAAATTCCAAAGTAGTGTCACATGACATATTTATCCTAAACAATATTTGATCTCACAAGAAAGAACCCCTCACAAGTACCTTCAATCCAAATCTACCTTCGTTAAAATGCATAGATGTCAATATATATATAACATACGACTGTAAAACAAATCTAACATGGAGAATAATAAATCCAATATAAAAATCCATGTGTGCTTGCATGTATACATTTTAACGGAGAGATTTGAGTTAGGAATATCAATTTGAGATTTTTTATGATAAAATTTTTTTAATAATTGTGTCATCAAGTGCCAATTTAGGATTGGTTTTAGTTTGGGATACATGTGTTATGGAATTCTAGTTTTGATTTTTTTGAAATGAAAAATAATTTAGAATAAGTATGTCATGAGATTATCAATTTAGATTATTAATGGTATTAATCCTCCTGTTGAATATATATATATATATATATATATATTGCCTCCTTTATTTATATAATCGGAACTTTTTTATTTTAATTTTGGCCAGCTATCCTTTATGAACCTTTTTTTAACCGGCAATAAGTTTACTTAAATCCTGTATACGCGTCGATTGTTTGTTGTTGGATCGCTTTCACGGCCAGAGAGTTCCCCTAAATAAGTAGGACCTATGAAAATGACACATGACATATGTCAAAGCAAATGCGCCACAGAAGTGTACGGACTAAATGGGACTGGAGACAAATTACACCAATGAGAGCAATCACTCTAGAACTAGCTTAAGCAATTGTCAGATGCACTTCTAGAATTCTGGTTGTCTGATGTAGTTTTTGTCAAAAGAACCAATAATGACCAGGCTGTCAATGCTACTAATAAAGTATCCAACATCATTAACCTACAAAAATTTATGCTCTATAATATATACTCACATATGTGATCTCCCATTATCAATTGATATAAACTTTTGGATGAGAAATTATAATATGATATCAAAACCACAAGAATGAAGACCCTCATTGCCGTCTATATTCAAAAAAGAAAGAAAATAACTCTTGTGTTAGTGTTGCTATCTTGACATCGAAACTACCACCACCTATTGTTCCAAGTTTTTTGGTTTACGTCCACCAATCTTCATCATTGAGAGCAGCCATAACTAGTTTGTCAGGTTCTATCTCAATTTGTTTTGGCTTGGATCTCCCGTTTGTCAAATTTCACGAGTCTTTTTTAATTCATTTTGTACGTAAGAGAAGTGTTAAAATAATCCATGTCATTTATTTATGGGGTTTTCATATTGTTTATATATAGATGATCTCCCTTTAGGTACTAATTAAAAATTTTGAGCTGGACATTCTAACCGTTACTAGTGAAGTTTGTCACATCTTAGGTGGTGAGCCTGAACTTGTGACCAATCCTTCTTTTGCAAGCCTAGGCCCGTGACTTGCCATGCCATTACAAAAAGTAAACCGATGGCAATGACTTATGGGAAATCTATACAAGGTGTGAAAGTGCGGGGCTAAAGAATTTGTCCTTTTATGCAACCGTGGGGCAAATTAATAGAGGAGAAGGTACGTATATATTATTCAAGTTATAAAATCAAAAGAATTATTTTATATCTGTTTGCTAATAAGTTTCTCTAGGATATAGAAAAATTATTCTTGGAATAGTAGAAATATTTATGACGTATATCATGCTCAGATGATATGACAAGGCCTTCATTATATCATATTGACCCCACGTGTGCAACTTAAATAAATAAATAAAAATGTGATTCATAATAAAAAGCTACTTAAACTAGGAAAAAAAGGGCATTTTAAGAAAACTAGCAGGATCAGGCAAATCTTCTCGTTTTCTTTTTCAGCAGCGACTATCAGTATGTTTTATTAAGTTCCATTTCCTCTGCCAGCTTTTTTTTTTTTAATTGGAGCAATATTATAAATATAAATCTCCGATCTTCTCTGTGTGGCGTTAATTATTAACTCTAGAATAACACTAAAAGATTTTTGTTGGATTATGTGAGATTTGTATGAAAATTAAAATTTGAGCTATGATATTATGTAAGATATTGTGGTATTATTGTCAACTATTCTAAAATCTTGAACTATTATATACAAGCGTGATTTAATATTTAAATATTATAATAAACACCATTATAAGACTCTCCTATAATGCATGAAACTAGTCAAATTTTCATAAATAGAGTAAATATTCTAATTTTCCTCAAATGGAGCATGGAAACTTTTAACTTAAATAACCCACTCTTAATCATAAATTGAGAGTGAAAATTATGTGCTGACCACTACTTCATATGTCCCTCCCATAATTTGTTTTCATACATTCCCATCCATTCTATTCTAAATATAGTATTTACCAAGATTTTCACCATTCATTTTTTTAGGTGCATGTTTACGCTTATGCAAAATATGCGCAACAATCTCTACTAATTTTACCATGCAAATTAAATTAGAATTCTAAAATATCAGGGGCAAAGAGTAATCATAGTTTAAGCTTGATTATACTGGTCGTATTAGACAGAACTATGATGGAATATACTCTTGACTTACTACTAGATGTATTGCCACACAGCATAAATTTGGGTTATTGATATTAGGAAAAATTCAAACTCTATGGTGAAATTTTTCCAAATAGAAACAACATCGTTTGGACTAGAGCAAAGCCACATCTGCTCAATTTGCTTACTATTGTCCATGCAAGTCACCACGTTGAATTTAAATGGCCTTGGATAGAATTATGACGAAAGGTATATTTGGATCACTAATACAAGTTTGGGCATTGATGATACATGAAAAATCTATCTTTGGGATAACTAATCAAAACTTATATTTTCTAGTGAATTTTTTCCTCAAAAATAAGATGATCAATTTGGTTTTTCTTGATAGGCACGTCATTCGTCCTTTTGGTTGAGAAGCCCTTTTCTAGCTTAGCGGAGGTAGAATAAAAGAGAAAAGCAAAGTTGAATTCAAATTATACTCTATAGACACAGTATAAAAATAGAATAAACTTATTTTCTATAAACATAGCAATTTTAAATTAATCTATGGTCAGATTCTAATCTACATATGGGATTTGATTTACTTTGTTTACTGGGACGTGCATCGATAATTGGCGCGACACCATAGCTTAACCATTTCGTTTATGGGGTAGGTGCCCGAGGTCAGCTTTGAGTGATTTGATTGATCATCGGAGACGACAGCCATGATTTTTTCAGGAGTGTCTTCAGCTGTCTCCTCCCCACAATCCGAGATTAAATTGCAAAATTTATGTTGACAAACTTGTTTAAGGAATGATATGTAAATTGCTGCATTTTTTTATAGGTCTAATCCGGCCCTCCTATTTTTTTTTATTCAGATTAAACTTCGCCAATATCTTCTTCATACAGCTGACATTATACCCATTTGATAAGAGAAAATTATTTAAAAATTTCTGAATATGTTACATTTTTATCAATTCAGAGTCAATCTTTTTAAGTTTTACTAATTGAATTCACAAGGCCAATTTTGGCCAGAAGCTACTTATGTGGACATCCGTTATTCTACATGATATAATTGGCATTAATGTATACAATTTTTAATTATTTTTTTCTTTTTTAAAATATTTTTATGAACTTTTCTTTTGTCTTTTCTTTTTTTCTTTCTTTTTTAACAGCTCTGGCCAGTGAGGTTGGTGGCTACTCTCTCAACTTTTTGGCTTAAAATAGACCTTTTTAAGTTGATTGAATAAATTTTTTAGGCAACTAGAAAAATGGAAAAAAAGAAATTACATCAACGATTTTCAAGTTGATTGAATACATTTTCAAATGATCAATAGTCACTTTCCTATCTCGGCTTTCTTCAAAAAAGAAAAAGAATTGCCTCTGTATAAATTCTTGCAAACGAAATGAAGAGAACGATTGCTTCTTCTCCAAATTCCAGAACAAAGACTAAAAAAAGACAAAAGAAAGAGAAATGCAAAGGAAAGATGCTTATGAGCTCATATAGATGTAGAATACGTGGACCATAACCTGAGTCGGGTTTAGTTGAGTTTGAATGCGAAGAAATCGTAACCACGTTTGGATCTTTGTCAAAATCACGAAAAGTTTTGACAAAATCATTACTGAACGATATTTTAATAACTGGAACCAACAGACAGAAGAATCTTTTATTAATATTTTTCACCTGTCAAGAAGAATTAACACTAATTTTCTGGAAACTCGGCAAAAATATGGTGCGAGAGAGAGAGGGCGGAATGTATTATATATCTGGATATAAATATTTATGATCCTTTCCAAATATCTATCCCGTATGACTTATGTCAAATTTGAAGAAAAGAAAATAAAGATATGATATCGTTAAATATGTAGTTCACTCATTTAATTTGAAATTATTTAAAGAAGAAAATATACCCTATTATATGGATGATACTCATTATTTGAACTATATCTTTTATTCATTATGTGAATAAATGCATATTTTATCCATGTAAATTAAATTGAAGGATAACTTATTTTATTAATAAACTTCATTTAATATTCACTGAATTGAAAAATTACACTAAAAGAGCAAAATTTGCAGCAACATGAATGTTTACCTTTTATTTATTTTTATTTCCTTCTATGGAAATCAACTTATATATATGTAGATTATATCATTTAAAGCAAATTTGTTTAGCATCAATGAAAATGAATTTTTTTTTTTCAGAATCCACTTAATTTGAAATACATATAGTTCCTAGAAAAATATTCACATAAGAGAGAAACTCATGAATTTTAGTTTTGTAGTTAATTGTCCTCCAACTTTTGTCTTTAATCTTACAATTCCAAATAAAATCTGAATATTGGATTAAAATATTAATAGAAAATTACAATTAAAGAATATTGCACCGCTTAAGGAAACCCACATTCTCTTCGCTTAAGGAAACCCACATTCTCTAAAGAAAAAGAAAATTGAATTTGTAAAGAAGATAATATTATTCAAGCTTTTTTTTTCTGATTTTTCTCATGTATGTCTATTTACCTACATGATAAGTTTAGCAGTTTAGTGTCCGTTGTATGTCCTATATAATGGATGATTTATTCGTTTTTTGGTACATGCAATGGATAAAAATGTTCTATAACATATCTGGAAAAAAAATTAACGACAATAACATGAAGGAGAATAAACATGTGTAAAAACATGTTTACGAACATATATTCTCAAAGCGAGGCAGCATAACTAGTCTTCATAAATATTTTGAAGAGTAACTTGGTCAATAAAATGAAAAAAGAGTGTGTGTTTGTAAAAACTAATAGAGATAGCCCAGCCCTTAGTAAGTTTACCTATAGAAAAGAAAACAGAGGCAACGACTTTTTTTTTTTTTTTTTGCTTAGTAAATTAGTCAAGGAAGTGTTGTCAAGAGAGGAGTAACTTTCTAGAAAAAGATGCCAATTTTTTTTTTTAATTTGGTTTTATTGATATTGGACAGTTCAATTGTTTATGCAGTTATTTCAAATCAAGTGAATATTTTTGTCGATATTTTAAAATTTATAATAACCTTTTGTCAAAAGTAAAAACCAAATTCCACCTCAAATTCATCCATATAATTTGCCATTTAAGTCCTAGAGCTATCGATTGTGTCAGTTTAATCCTAAACATTTTAACAGTTTACCATTTTACTCCTCAATCTTTTCACAATTTGTCAATTAGTCTTTTTTTGCCAATTATCCAAATAACAAGGTTATGACTAAAAAGATTTAGGATGAAATTGATACAATTGAAAATTTTGGAACTGAATTGGTCGTCGTACGATAAATCTATAACTTTTTGGACAATTATCCCTGATAGATAAGTAAAAAGATCTTATAGACGAGATCAATGGTGAAGTGATTAAAACTTACTCTTGTGTAGTTTTAAACACCTCTTGGACTCTAGTTCAAATTCCCTGATTGTCCTTTAATCTCATGAAATTCTAACTTATCTATGATATTGGTCCAGCTTGTTCTTGATGTTAGGATAGCTCTGACTTTACTTTACTCACATTTAGTGGGGTGAGTGGTAGTAATGAACTCGTTCAAAACAAATAATAGTTATATCTCAAATAGAACATTTGATCATGTATGAAACTTTTGTAGTAATATGTAAGTAAATATCGATACCAATGGTCTATTGCAAACCTTTTAGCCACATAAGAATAATGATACTATAGAACATGATTTTGTTAAAGGGTATCCTTTGGGCACTTGTTAGAGAAATGGTGCATTGAAAGTGACGTGTGTCTGAATTTCGACGGAATGAAAAAGATCGAAGAGCCATCTCCCCAATGTGAATAGGCACCAACTCGCAGAGGGCGACGAATAATTCGCACATGCGAGGTCAGCATCGTCGCCGAGTACGCGTGTGGGCGCTCGCTCGCATATAAATAAATAAATAAAACAACTGTCCCTTCAATTCCACCATTGAAGAATTTTCGCCTCTCTCTCTCTCTCTCTCTTCACAGGTGATGACCTTGATTTCTTTTTCCTTGTTCCTTACTTTGATCAGCACAAAGTAATCGACTATGTTTTAACTCGCTTAATCTTTACACATACGCATAAATCCGACATCGAGTATAGAAACTCCAGCACCAACTCTTTCCTACCTTTCCATTTAGTTAATGTCATCATCTTCATTTCTTGTTCAGGCTGATTAGAGGACCCAGGAGGAGAAGAAGAAGGGGGTGATCCGATGGAGATCTTAGCTGCTAGACTACTTCCCAAAGTAACGCTCCTTCCCGTTTTCCATGATCAAATTTCCTTTTGAATATACTCAATCGCATGTTGATTCTTTTTCGTTTCCCCTTTTCTGGGGTGAATATCGACAGATGGCTGAAGATGCAGCGTATTTCCATCAGCAGCAGCAGCAGCAGCAGCAACAAGAGAACTCTTCCTTCTCACTTGATGACGAGTTTGATTTGTTCCATCCACACTTTCCTTCAGAGCCCTGCTCGAACTCATTACCGTCCTATTTACACCCTCTTATTAGCCCATACACGATGCCCGGTTTTGCCGCACGATCTGTCGGAACATCTCAGGCGTTCACCGAGAGGCCCCAGAAACAGCTTAAGACTGAGAGCTGCAGCTCTCCGTGTGCAACAGAGCACAAAACGATGACTTGCAACGCGGCTATGTTGCCGGCACCATCTCCGTCTCCTGATTGCCACTTGATATCTTTCGGGAACCCTGATTCATCTCCAGCCATATCCGATCGGCTCTATGGTAAAGTCTTGCAAGAGACCAATGCATCATATCTGAAATCTGTGCTCTGGAAATCAAACCTCTTCTCGTTAAATACTCAGAACAATATTTCTTTTGCTTTGTTTCGTGTCGAAGGCACTTTTGAAGTCCAAGATTGTGAGGGACCAAAGATGAAAAGCGCCAGCCCAGTGAGCAGGACACCGGCACTCGCACAAGAGCACGTGCTAGCTGAGAGGAAGCGCCGCGAGAAGATCAGTGAGCGTTTCATCGCCCTCTCAGCTGTCATTCCGAACCTTAGTAAGGTACATACCGTAGAAGCTTGGAAATTGCTGGGAGTGTAGGATTGACGGGTCGGATTAAGCATGAGATTTGGACAAATTAGCTTGGTCTTTAACACCTGATGAGAGAGAAGCAACACATCCCAGTGTTGAAAAATTCCACTTTGCCCAGTTGGAGGGTTTTAGATACGTGCTCTCTTGATATATGCGGTTCTCTAAAAGTGGCTTCTCTCGAAAATTTATGCTAAATACGCTTAATTCATACCCCATAATCACATGGCTTAGTTGTTTATTTTTTCGATATTAGAGCTTAAACTTGATGCTCATCTTGTGACATGAAACTTCGTAAGAAAAGACGACCAAAAGCCTAAGTTTGCAAACTAGATGTATGTGAAGAAAACAATGATGAAGACCTGCCATCACCGATAAGAAAAAATTTACATATGAGCTATAATCTCGAGATTAAATTCAACTTAAACTAGATGCTCTCAACTAAAAATTTCCTCTCTATTTCTTCGTCCCAGATTAAAGGTAACCATTTCAAAATATTTTCCCGTGTTTAAAGAATTGTGACGACCCATGTATATTCTAACACTAATGCTGAATGTGTATATCAGATGGACAAGGCTTCCATCCTCGAGGATGCCATCAAGTACTTGAAAGAGCTTCAACAACGCGTCAAGGCGCTTGAGGAGGAGGTGGCAACTAAGACCGTGGAGTCCGTCGTCCTGGTGAAGAAGTCCGAACTTGCTGCAGCCGACAACATGTCTTCTTTGTCCGACGGGAACTCCTGCAATCAAATTGACCAGCAACTCTCGCTTCCGGAAATTGAGGCACGAGTCTCTGGAAAATGTGTCCTCATCAAAATCCACTGCGAGAAGCGCAATGGTTTTATATCAAAATTGATCGGCGAAATAGAGAAATTGAACCTAACTGTCGAGAACAGCTGCGTCATGCCCTTTGGGAGTTCCTTTCTAGATGTTACCATCTTAGCTCAGGTAAATATACCTATCAACATAGTTGCTCCAATTTCTTTCGCAACTTCAACACCATATTGCGGCAAAAGAAAATTAAACTATATTTACGCCATCAAAAAAAAAAAAAAAAACTTGCAGATGGACGTGGGATTCAGCTTGAAAGTGAGGGATCTCGTGAAGAATCTGCGTCAAGCTCTTCTGGATTTCATGTGATCTCCAGCGAAACTCTCATCTCATCAGGAGCTGGCGATCAACAACTTACCATACCCTAATAATCACACCTGCTCATTTCATTTCCTTTTTCCTTTGGGTTCAAAATGTTTGAGATCTTTGAGGAGAAAGAAAGGTGCCCGCGAATCACTCTCTCTCTGTTCAGACCCCACCAAACTCTTTTGCGAACGCCAAAACTTTGGCTTTGGCTTTTTAGTCTGGAGTCACCATTACTTTGCAGGTCGGTTTTTTCCCCTTATTTTTCGCGTGGTTGACCAGTTGACCACTTTCAAAATACCCACGTGCTGTATAAGAAGAGACTCCAGGAAATTTTTCAAGAGGGGTTTCATGGTGAGATCTGACTTTTCAAGATGAGACCCCTCTCGTTCTCTCTCGCTCTCTCTATCAAACTTGCTTTTGCATGCAGCTTTCTTGGGGAGGAAAAAGCTGGCACTCAACTTGTTTTGCATAAGTTTCAAGTCGTCTCAAGAGATGCTCTTTGACTTTTTGTGTGATTCTAGGAGTCGAATCCTTGTGATGTACTCGTCTGTCTACATTTGAATGTGAATCCAAGATCAGCATCTCTTCTGTTGCTAAGAGTATTATTTTTCTTATTTTATTTATTTATCTAGTTGGGTGTGACAAGTTACGTTTGACAAGTATAAATGTGATAGTATCTTGAAATTATGTTTAGTTTCTTAATTGTTTTTTAGTATTTACAGAATGATTTTCTTCATCAATTCAATTTATTCTTTTCTTGGTTATAGAGATTATGCTGTTTTAAATAATTATATTGTTCACATTAATATTATATTATTGAAATTTGTTCAACAAAACATATTCCAACTAAGCCATATCAATCAATGGTATATATTGGACTTGAGCAGGTATTTAAAAGGCTCGAGGGAAAAGAAACATGGGGAAGAATCTTCAAGGGGTGGGACTTTTAGTATCAATTAGAAATTTAGAAGTATATATGAAGATACTTTCTTTTTTTTTTTTTTTTGGTAAAGGTAAGATAAATATTAAGATAAGCCAAATGTACAAAAGATCTCGACACCAATAACTTGCACTCCAAATGTAGTAACAAAAGAAGTGGAAGGGTGACGAGATACAAAAGCCGCAGAGGCGGCACAACTACAACAACAAGGCCAAACTAAGCACGGCTAGGTCGACCAGCTAACAAGCAGAGACAAAAGCAAAAGAGGAGGCCATCGTCTGATCAAGGACCTACGGGTCCCCATTGAAAATAATCGGGTCTAGACTCCAACTTCTCTGCAGCCTTCTATTTCTAAAATTGTCTTCGACGTTCCTGAAGGTGATAGCCTTGTCCCGAACCACTTTAAAGAGGTGGTTCTTAATGGCCGGAATAGAGAGAGGCTGGTCTCTGAAGATGATGTCATTCCTATTTTTCCAAATGATATGACATAACGCGCCAAATGAAAATCGGGCTATGCATTTATAGAAATCTCTCCCCATCAAATAGGTAGTTGCCCATCTAAAATTCTCCCCCCAACCTCTGTTGCGCCAGGGTAAATTGCATCTGGACGCCCAAAAGAAAGCAATGCTAGCCGTGACACAGCAGTCAAAAAACAAGTGGTCAAGAGAGTCAGGCACATTCTTGCAAAACGCACAGGCAGCATTTCCAATAATACCATAGGCCAAAAGGAGGTCCTGGGTTGGAAGCCTACGTTTGGCCATGAGCCAAAGATTGAGTTGATAACGAGGCACAAAGGCGTTGTCCCATACAAAAGAGTACCAGTGGACCCGCGTCCTCTTTTTCCTGATGAAGTTCCATGCCGATGCCATAGTGAATTGGCCTGAAGAGCTTTCTCGCCAACAGCAATGATCCGGGTCATTCGTCAGGGTCGGAAGAGGTTGCCCCCATGATTGAAGCACCAACCTTATAGCTTGGCCAGCATCTGAGAAGAGGTCAGCAACACAAGCTTGTCTAGATAGCCCTAAGCTATAGATAAGAGAGTCTGAAAAGAGCAGGTTCAAGGGCCCTCTAGGGTGCCAGTTGTCAAACCACAGAGAGGTTGTTTGGCCATTGCCAATTTTCCAGTAGAAGGCCATCCTGAAATTCCTTCTTAGGGTCAACAAGCTCTTCCAGGCCCAGGATCCAGAAGTTGGCTTCCTAGCCACCCAAAAATTCTTGTTTTTTAAGAACGTGGAGTGGACCCATCTACACCATAGTGCTTCCTTGTCGGAGAACAAGATCCAAATATGCTTTAGCATGGAGGCTTTATTGCAATCTTGGAGTCTCCTAACACCTAGCCCTCCTTCATCCTTTGGAAGGCAAACGTCATCCCAGGCTACCTTTGCACCACCCCTGCCTAGGTCTGGACCTTTCCATAGGAATTGTCTAAAAATTTTTTCTATCTGTTCCATCACAGCTGAAGGTAGAACAAAGACACTAGCCCAGTAGGCTTGTATAGCATGAAGAACTGACCTGATAAGCTGAAGCCGACCAGCAATAGAGAGGAAGCGGTGGGTCCAAGACTGAACCCTAGCAGTGATGCGATTGACCAGGGTACAACAGTCTGCTTTATTGATTCTCGAAGTGATAATGGGAACCCCTAGGTACCGAACTGGCAGGCTTCCTTCTCGAAATCCCAACTCCAATAGAATATCATTCCTTAGGGAGGGGTTGCCACCCGCCAAGAAAATTTCACTCTTGCCTGCGTTAGGACGAAGGCCACTCCAAGAGGAAAATATATTTAGAGCTTCCTTAAGGAGAGTCGCCGTATGAAGGTGCGCCTCACAAAAAAGGAAGACATCATCTGCAAAGAAGAGATGTGAAAGACTCTCTGCCTTGCACCTCCAGAAGAATTTGAAATCAGGCCTCGAGGATTGCTTAAGAATGATCCCTGAGAGCACTTCCATGACCATAGTAAAGAGGTAAGGAGAGATGGGATCACCTTGGCGAAGACCTCGACCGCTCGCAAAAAACCCGTGGAGCTCTCCATTCAAAGCAATTGAGAATTTAGGAGTGCGAACACACGTCATAATTAGGCTAGTGACAGAGTGAGGGAAGCCAAATGCCAGCATCACATTTTCAAGGAAGCCCCAATCCACAGTATCATATGCTTTCCTGAAGTCCACCTTTATCGCACATTTAGGAAGATAAGGTTGAAGGTGGAAGCTAGAGAAAAGCTCCTGAGCCAATAATATATTGTCCCTAATTCGTCTACCTTTTATAAAAGCAGTCTGAAAAGGGCCTATCGTGTTCTTCAAAGCTAGGGCCACCCGATTAGCTAGCACCTTTGTAATACACTTGTAGATAGTGTTGCAGCAGGCGATAGGCCTATAATCCTCCACAGAAGTAGCGTTGAGCACTTTCGGAACCATTACCAAGATGGTATTGTTAATCTCCCTCAAGAGTTTTCCGGAATTGAAGAAATCCAACACTGCAGTCGTTACTAAAGGACCTACCGTGTCCCAGTTTTCTTTGAAAAACTCCGCTGTGAAGCCATCTGGCCCAGGAGCCTTTCCCTTAGGCAAAGAGAAGATAGTGTTCCGGATCTCCGTCTCTGTAACTGGTTGAGCTAGAAGAGCAGCCTGATCAAACGAAAGTGGATGTTGGATAACTTCCCTCAAGTCCTCTGACGAAGGTCTAATAATCTCCCCTTGCGGCTTCAAGAGGTCCTCAAAGAACTCTACAAATCTTCTTTGCACCAAGCGTGGCTCCGTCAGTATGTTCCCCGAAGAGTCGAGGACGGAGAGGACTCTGTTCCTCAAATGTCTTTTGTTGACATATTGATGGAAGAATTTGGTATTTCGGTCTCCCTCCCTGAGCCATCTGATCCTGGACTTTTGCCTAAAGAAGGACTCCTCCGAGGAGCGCAACTCTGCAAAGGTACATCTTTGGCTTTTCTCCACCTCAGCCAGGTCGGCAGAAAAGGGATTTAGCTGTAATTCTGCTTGAGTGGCCTCCATCATCTTCCGCGCATCAAGGGTTCTAGCAGATATATTAGAGAATGAATCTCTGTTGAGTTGCTTGAGTCTACATTTGAGAGCCTTGAGCTTAGAGACAAGGTTGTACATAGGGACACCATTCCCCGGCGCATTCCACACTTGTGAGACAATTTCATTGAACTCCGGGTGCTTCATCCAGAAGTCGAAGAACTTGAAGGGCTTCCTTCTATGAGACGGATTAAGAATCTTCACCACCATAGGCGAGTGGTCCGAGATTCCAGGAGCAAGGAAGGAGGCTTCTGAGTAGGATAGATCCAAGCTCCACTTGGCATTCACTAGAACCCTGTCAATCTTCCTTGCTTTCCTAGAATGTCCTGAAGACGTAGTCCAAGTGTATCTAAACCCAACGAACCTCAAGTCTTCCAGCTCAGCTTGCTCCAAGCACTGTCCAAACTCATTAAAGCAAGGGAGCCAATCTTCGGAGCCACCGACCCGGTCCGATGGATCCTTAATAGCATTGAAGTCCCCCAAGACAAGCCAAGGAGTGTCTCGGAGATGAGTGCTTTTCATGATGATGTCTTCCCACAGTGGTCTCCTCAGCGTAAAAGAGTGATCTCCATAGATAAAAGAAACACAGCAAGCCACCCCAGAGTCTAGGCTCTCAAGGTTCCCATGAATTGCCTGCTTGGTAAGAGATGAGGTTTCAAACTTGACTCTCATGGGGTCCCATCCGACCCAAATTCTACCCCTGGGGAAAAAGTCATAGTTTGCAGTCCAACACCAACCTCTCAAAAGAGCTTCGGATATGGAGTTAAAGCGATCTTGTGGCACCTTAGTTTCCACCAAACCAACACAGCACAAGTGGTTCGAGGTAATAAAATTACGAATCTCCGCTTGTCTAGTCGAATCAACCATACCTCTAATATTCCAGCAACCTATATACATATGTACAAAAGAGGAAGCGAGGAAGGGTTACCTCCTTTTCGGAGGCCTGCGACGGCTCGGAGTGGGAGCCGCTCGAGCCACTGGAGGAGGTGGGTCTGGAGGAAGCACCAGGGGCTTGTCCTGGGTATTCTCCTCCATGTTTCTCGTTGGAGGAGCCTTCGGCGATAGACCTGGAGGGGCCTTCGGCGATTGACAAGGCGAGAGAAGATCCTCATCTGAGCTAAGGTGGTTCACAGACTCATTCAATTCCGCTCCACTCCCCAGGCCCGCATCTGGATGGCTAATGGGATCTTCCTCCATTGTCGAGTTGTGGTCATCCACACTGATTAGTGCTTGGAATCCACTCTGAGCCCTCCGGGTGGAGGTTGATGGCAAGCTTTTGAGAGCTGCTGTTGACTGCTTGAGAGGTGGTTCCTCTTCTCCAGAGTTTGTCGGATGTTCCAAATATGTCTCCTTTGGGGGGGGAGATTTGTTCTTCTTACCCTTGACTTGTTTCCATCCAAGATCAGCATCATTCAGATCTACCACCAGCATTGGTGTAGTCTCAGGGGGGCGGGCCTCCACTGGTGGGGTGGGGGGGATGGTCTGAACTTGCTTCTGGCCTTGCACCGCCTTCCGACCATTCGTAGAGGTTGCACAATTGTGCCCAAAAGAGCCACACTTCAAGCATTCCGCTGGTTTCCACTCATACTCGATGGCAATCGACCGAACAACTCCATTTAGTCTTACCCTGGTCAAGTAGAACCTTGGCTTGTTTACTTGAATCTCCACACAAACTCTTGCAAAAGAGATCCTTTGAGATTGCTCCGTGCGTTGATCAACAAATAACGGCTTGCCAATGGTGCTCGCGATGGCGCTAATTGCCGGGGCTGTCCATAGGTCAAGCGGTAGGTTCTTCAAGCGAATCCACACTGGCACCGTGGTTTGCTTCTCCCTCTTCAACTCTAGGAGTGGCTTCCATTGTTGCAAAACAAGTGCAACCCTTGCAACCGTTATAGGACCTTCTTCCAAGATCTTCCTTCTGAACTCGGGGTCAGGGATGCGGAAGAAAAAGAACCCCTGGTCATCGGCGAAAACCTCAACAAGTTTCGGTCCCCAACATAGTTTGAGCGAGTTCTCCGTGAGCTGGAACGGCAAGCTCTTTCCTACATAGTATCCAACCAGACACTCATGCCATTTGGGATCCACCGCATCTAACACTTCTTCAGGGAGATCCACCACCGGGATATCATCCTCAAACGAGGGAGGAACAAAGGTGAGGTCATACCCTTTCGCTGCAAGTTTCGCAACATTTGCCCACGTCCGGACAGCCGGGGCGTCTGGTTTACTCGCTTGTTTTTGCGAGGCTTGGGGCCGTTTAGAAGTCGACCTTGCTCTACTTCGTCCTCTCGAGCGCCTATCCCGGCCTACATTTTTGGGACCACGGTTTGAGGTCTCTGCTAGTGCAGGAGCCTTGCCCGTGAGCATGGAGGCCCGGGCCTCCTTGTCTCGATTGAGGGGGCTAGACGTCCTCTCCGATTCATCTCTCAATTGTGCCGTATTACTCGGCTCACCACCCACAGCCATTGGAGCATTCATAAATTATCCAGCCAGCTAGCCCCAGACCTCTACACATCAGCCATCTAGAGAGCAAGAAACTAACCGGATGGACCGCAGCAGATTGGTGCAGGGCGCGGCACAACAGAGCTCCAGCAACAAGAGCAGGGCGCAGCAAGCAGGGTCGCACCAGCACCAGCAACTTCGGTGCAGGGCGCGGCACACTCGACACAGCAGGCGGAACAGGGAAGCACCAGCAACTCGGTGCAAGGCGCGGCACACGCGACACAGCAGGCGGAACAGGGGCGCACCAACAGCAGTTCGGTGTAGGGCTCGGCACAGCAGGGGAGCACCAGCAACCGTTCAAGATCAGAGCCAAGGGAGCTTACCTGGGGGTGCTGGGACGCCTGCGAACCACAGACCCGAGCCGCACCAGCACCGCTCCACACGGGGCCAAGCGGCGCAGCAGCAGGCGAATCTCGTGGACTCAGATCTCGCCGCAGGGATGGAGAGAATCGAATCCGTTCGGTGAGGATCGCGGGCCTTCCCAGAGGAGCTGAACCCCCAAATTTCACGCCAATCGGAGGTCTGGATCGGCCGGATCGAGCAGCTGTCTCCGGCGAGCTACAGTTCAAAACCCCAGAGGAAGAGAGGCGATGAACAGTACCCGTGCGTGCATTTTGGCTTTAAGATACTTTCTTTGATTATACCCTTTTTTCCAAGTTTGAATTGAATAAGAGATAGATCTGGATATTCTTTGTCTATATCCATTTTTTGCAATTTAAACTCAATAACAGGTATTTGAACCAAAAAAAAAAAAAAAGAAAAAAAGACTAAGTAACAGGAAGAGGTTTGGAGATCATAAATCAATAAATAACAGTCATTTGGTCGAATATGGATGATGTTGCAATTTTATGCTATATCTATATCCATTTTCTGCAATTTAAACTCAATAACAGGTAGAGGTTTGAAAATGATACATCAGTAAATTTAAAGTCATTTGGTCGACTATGTTCTGTGTTGAATATTATGCAATTTGTCTTGTCATGCGGTGATCACAGAGGCTGTGCGCCAATGATTTTCAGAGGAGTCCATCACAATCTTAAAAGTGACATGGCGAACAAAGGAGCGAACTCACTCTCAATTCCAACCTTGAAAATGGGTTTCGCATTTATAATATTACCTGAATGTCATGCTTCATGAAAAAATACGAATGAAAACAACCCTTACAATTAATTGCATAATCAGAGATAAGTTTGAGGACTTTGCAGTTAAGATAATGGTGAAAGTTGAACAATATATTCATGTACAATATAACAAAATGTTTTGTCAAATAGAGGATGTTAAACGGTCAGTCAAACACTATGTATAACATGATAGCACATATTTCACGAATAAATGATATTAAAAGAATCATTTACTCAATGAAAATATCAATCATCCAATAGGCTCAATAATCACAATTCAAAAATCCACCATCAAGATTTGGACAAATGTCCAAACAAAAATATCCTATTTCAAATTCACACAATCTCTTAGGTTATTCTTCAATAACCTAGTAATACCCTAACTGCTAGCTCCGATAAAGCTAGCACCGTCACCACCAACCCCATGGTATTCACTATTAAGCTTGGGCCACTTTCTGGGATTTTAAGTTTTTATAGAAAAACAGTTTGTTTAATATGATATAAAAGCTAATGTCAACGGTTTGAAAGGTTACATAATGCTTCGAAGTGAGGGCTAAATACTATACCCATGCATATATGCTGAATGTTCACTTTTTTCAGAAGCATCTTGTTTGAGGCACTTTTGATCTTGTCCATGTCTTATGCTAATTGTACTGTTTTCCTTTTCGCAAGGGTTGATCCCTAATATCATATTAACTCATCGATTTTTTTTTTCTTTTTTTGAAACTTTGGATGATTTCCCTGCAATCATTTAGAGTTTGAGAGGATATAAGAAGATAATGTGAGATTGCATGAGCATATGGGTGGTATTATAATTATTCTTGTAATTTTAACTATTTTTATAAGATTGCTTTCTTTCGTGTGCATATTCCTGGGAGTAAATAATTAGTTAATCGAGCATTACACAATTTCTTCCACAATCCTTTCATAATGTAATTTTTTTTTATCGATGACGGAGTTTGATGAAGTTCAGAACTATTTTGCCTAAATGGTAGGCTGGGGCTTTACATCCTGTCCTACCCCAGATGTATGAGGTTTGTGTCGTTACATGAAAACATAATACGAGGATTGAAAAATGTCTAAATACCCTATAAAAACATGTGATAATTGAAAGAGTAATGATTCTGTCATTTTTTTTTTCTTTTGTGTAAGATTACTAATATCAAATAAACATTTTAAGAAATAAACAAATCATAAGACGTAGTGCCTTGGCATCTCCAACTACACAATCAAAATGTCAGAATGTGCAAATTTGTTAGTAGGAACAAGATGTTCACCACCTCAACTGGCAGATGGAACATACCAGAAAAGTGTAGTTTGTAGCGCATAGCGCGCAACAAAAGTAAGCATGTTTCATATACTTCTTGATAATCTAATCGCCCTAATGCAAATATATACGGGCACACTAGCATTAAATCAAAAGCTTCTCAGAGCCATTTAAATATCACACAATTTATTTTCTCCATTCTATAAAATAGTCTCATACCAAAAAAAATGGTTGTTGATTGTGAATTTCAATGTGTTCATGTAGTACAACTTTTTCTATAACAATTATAAATTATAATTTTTTAAAAAAAAAAAAAAAACCCGAAATAGGGTACACCGTGATGTTGCGAGGGAATATCGTGCTGCCGAGAAACAACAAAAACACCCATCTTGTAGGCGGTTGCTATAGGAAACCCATATATGCAATTAATTTATGAAGTAATATGAAAAAAATGTGAAGTATGCATATATATGTGCACCCAAGCAATCCTGGGGAAGTAGAACTTGCTCAGGCCCAGGGGATGACCGGTTCAAACCTTAGGGGTCCCCCGGAGGTTTGCCATTACCCGTTTTAACGCCTTTGGGTTGATTTCGACAAGCAAGTCAGTTTAAGGTAGGAAACCTATATATGCAATTAATTTATGAAGTAATATGAAAAAAAGTGAAGTATGCATATATATGTGTATGTATATATTGTAATTCGTATTTATTTATATATTTGTATATGAAACATTCATTGTAAACTATATTTACATTTATATATGACTCATTTTTTACGACGAGGATCCAAGGAAATTTCTCCTTCAACCTGAAAGGCCTTCAGGGACCCACTTTTTTTTTTTTTTTGGCATTGTTAATTGGAAGGCGAATCAATATTATAAGCACAGTCAAATAGTCCTGCCCAGCATAACGTACAATCCGTACCTCGATTTGTCAATTTGGTTGTGCATATTCAACGAGGATTTGCTTTTTGATTAACTTCGCATAAAAAGAAAAAGCCTTTCTTCTATAATAAAGCTTTTTAATTTGCTTTTCTTTTTCTTTTTATTGCTTCGATTTAAAGACAACAAAGCTGGTCCAAAAGTTTAAGAGAATGCAATTAAAATAATCCTATCCGAGCACAACGTTGAATAAGTCCACCAACGTGTAGCGTGTTGAAAGGACATGTTAGTAGGCAGTGATAAAGACTTTGACTTAAACAACAATTATTACTTTTTAAGACAAAATTATTGGTCCTCCTATTTTCTTTTATTTTTGCTCAGATGTGACCGCGGTTAATCTTTGAAGTATTTTCTGTGAAATTTTGATGATGATGTCGGTGAGTTCTCCCAAGAAGTCTACTCAGAAAAGGAAAAAGACATTTAATCCGATTAGAAAAAGGTTCACCTATTCAACTTGCTTTCACTCAATAATTGTGTCTTGATTTGCGTGCAATGACAATGTTACTAAATTACTTATGAATATAAATCTTTTCAAACTTAGAGTATTAGAACGTGTAGAATCATTCATTTATTAAAAATATATAATAAAAAAGGTCTAGATCTCGATCTTGTTGTTTTACGTGAAAAATGAGGAGATTTATATATACGGGATACATTTAATTATTCCCATTGGTGAAATTTGGATTTGGGTTTTCAATCTGGTCCCACAATTTTGTTCTTGTTGCCCAGCCTCTAGAATTTGTGTCTTCCATCGTTGACTATACGTGTTCATATTCACCTGTACTACGGTACCATTGAGTGCGCAAAAGACAAGATAGTTAGGATACATCAATCCGTGAAAAAGACTACTCGCAATAGATTAAGAACAAAAATGTCAAAAAATGAGAAAATCAGAAAGTGATTAGATATTGAGATCTTGACGAAATAAGTCAATACTTAATGCCTAAATAAAAAGAATAATAAGACATCATAATTTTATCTCGTACCTCCCATCCATTGTAATGAAAAAGAAAAAGGCTTTTCCTGTTATTTGTGGATGGTGATTCAATTTTTCATTTATTGAAATATTAAAACTCTAAAAAGTTTAGAGAGATGCAATAAAATGACTCAATCCAAGTACATCCTTGACGAAACTTTGCTATATCTCCTTTTAATTTTATAGTCTACCACTGAGGGGCGTGTCAGAAGAATGTTAAAAGGGCCATGTTAGTGGACAATGATAAAGAATTTGAATTCCTCTTCCAACTTCCTCTCTCCCTCCCTCTTTCAATTTTTCTTCATCTCTTCCGCTTTTGTAGAGGAGGGATTTGACCTAGATCTCTCTTTCCTCTCCTAGTTGCTTTTCCATTTATTTCCTTTTGTTTATTTTCTTATTCTCCCAATCTAGTTTTAGATTTGGGAACTTAACTATCCTGATCTTATATCTGAGAGTTTTTCTATCTGATCCAATTATAAATTTTAAAGTTTTAATAAATAAGTACTCTGCCTCCAATTTCAATGGAGTGCCAAATCTGTCGTTTAACATGTTTTAGATCAAAGCTTTGGTGCTTGACATTGGCTACAAGACTCGCTCTCACAGGTGTTAGATATGAACTTCTTCAATGTGTTTATATTATCTCCATATGGTGATGATTTTGGGAACATCATACCTAGACACACACTACCGAAAGGCAAAGCTATAACTACAAATGGAGATCTCGGCGTGTGCTTAACACTGATGATGTTGTGTGATTCGGTTTCGCTTAGATGTAGTCACAAATCTATTCTAGAAGGACAAGCTTATGATTATCTTTGCCAACTATGCTCTAATGATACGCCTTGATTTCTGATTTCTAATTTGTTCTGGAGCTCTATGGGATAGCCTTATTATTGAGACTTTTGAGATTTCCTCTCATGTATCATTTTGGTAATTAATAGAAATATTTTTTGAAAAAAAGTTAAAGACTTTGAATTAAACAACATTTATTATTTGTTATGAGGACCTATTTAGTCCTGCAATTTTCTTTTGTTTTAGCTCAGATACGATGTCACGGTTAAACTTTAATATATCTTCCTTTAATTGTAATGGTCATGTTAATAAGTGCTCTAAAGAAATCTATCATGAGAAGAAAAAAATTATCCAACTGAAAAAGTCCAATTCTTCTGACCCGCTCTCACTCTATATTTGTGTTTTGCTTTGCTTGAAATAATCAACTATGTGTTTAATCTTTTTGGATCAAAAGTACAAAATCGTGTAGAACTACTTATCTGTTATAAATAATAATAAATAAAAAATATAGATTTCAAAAGAACATTATTTCATGAGAAAAATTAGAATATTAAAAGGCCTTACTTTTTTAATCCCTCGATCACTCTATCATTGGGTCTTGCTTTACTTGAAATTACAAAACTGTCACATAATTTATGAGTTTAAATCTTTTCGGATCAGAAATATCAAATCGTGTAGAACTACTCCTCTATTAAAAATAATGAAAAAATATATATTTCAAAAGAATATTACTTAACGAGAAAAATGAGAAGATTAATAGAATAGTGTTTGTTTAATTATTTAAAGATGCCTTACTTTTCAAATGAAATCCCTCGCTTGCTCTATAATCGTGCTTTGCTTTGCTTGATACTACAACTCCGTCACATCATCTATGAGTTTAAATCTTTTCAAATTAGGAGTATTGAAATGTGTAGGGCTTTCCATCTATTAAAGATAATAAAAAATAATAGTTTTCAAAAGAAGCATATTGTATGTGCCAATTACCATTTAGCTAATAAGGTTGTGAATATTAAGATACCACAAGTGGCACTTAAATTATAACACTGTCACGTCATATAGAGTTTATATCTCTTTGGATCAAGGGTATTGAAACTTGTTCCACCATACATCCATTATGTATTGTAAAATATCTATATTTCAAAAAAATATTATTCATGAGAAAAATGAGAAGATTAATAAATCTAGTTTAATAAATCTAGTGCTTATTTAATTAATTAAAATTTCCTTACTATTCAAAAAGAAAAATCAGATTTGGGTTTTCAATCTGGTTCCACTTCTTTGTGCTTTTAGCTCAGCTTCTAGAATTGGTGTCTTCCATCGATGAAGACTCGTTTTGTAAATATATAACAAACAGATGCATGCAAGTTCATATTCGGCTGTACCCGGATACCAATGATTGCGCAGAAGAAAAGATAGGTGGGATACATCAAAGTATGAAAAAGATTATCTATGCAACTTATAATAGATTATTTGTAAAGGGATCGGTTCTAATCATGGTAGTCTTTTAAGAGATTTTCATTCAAGGTAAGATATCATGAATCCCCATAAACAAAAATGAGAAAAAAATTTCTTACCTCGTTTAAGTGTTATCAGCAATGTCCATCACGTCGGCAGAATAATTTGGTAGTATGCATGTTCCATCAGTCATGGGAACCAATTATTCATTGACGGTGAAAGTGAAACAGAACTTTTAGTGTGGAATGCGTTCTTTACGGGGCACCGACAGTGAAAAAAGTCAACCTCCACGGCCTGGATTTTCCAAGTGACATTCTGTACACGCACGGTTGCTTTCGTGCGTACAGTTGTCACATCTTTTTGCCATTCTATAGACAACATCTGTGCAACAAACCAAACACAATTCCTTGATTTGATAAAAATAAGGGTCATCCCAATCTCTAGGTTAATGCAAGTGGTCGAGACATTGGAGGCATTTTCAGATTAGAAATAGGAAGTTTTATGTTCGAATCTCACTAATTACATGCAAATTAATCTGAATTATTTTCCTTTCCACAAATCAAACGTGTAAACTTAATTAGTTCATGGAGTTTGTAGAATATTCCATGACTAAAGTCTCCACACTCACACTCTTGATTCTTGAATCATGGAAAATAGATAGATAAATCTATAAATATTTATAAGGGTCATCCTAAAAGAGTGTTTGGGACAACATTCTTTCCCTAATTAAGGCTAAATTCAAGAAAGGGAGTTGAACTCGTGACTCAAACACTATAAGGCACAAAGTTCTAGCTACAACATGCATTTTCTGAGGACAGCAATATGCTTGGAAAGAGCGTCAAAAAAATCATAAACTTATTGTATTTGCACTTATTTAGTTCTATACCTTTTGATCTAGAGTCGATTCAGTCATTCCAGTTAATTTTGGCAGGATATTCCTGATATAGACACTCATAGGTTTACATGGCACAATCAATGCTGAAATTTACAACTTTTAACTATATTTTAAAGTTTTTTATTTTTTTAAAAAAAATTTCTTCCTCTTACCATTTTTTCCCCTCCCTTCCATCTTCCTCCAGCCAATCGCTGGACCTTGACAGCCAACCAAAGGCGAGGACTGACAAGTTCGAGGTCAACCTCGCCATAGGGCCTGAGAGTGAACTCACACTATGTTGGTGAGGGCTTGAGTCTCGTTAGTGGCTAGCAAAATTCCCAAGGGCTAGTGAGGAACCTCTCTAGCTCTAGCCTTTGGCTAGTTGCTAGTGACCGATTGGAGGAAGAACAATGGGAAGGGAAAAAAAAATAAAATAAATATTCAAAAAAATTAAACATTATTAAAAGTTGGCTAAGTTAGTGCCGGTCGTTCATGTAGGCCAGTTGACATTCATATTAGTAATATCCAACTAAAATTACTCAAAAGGACTGAATTTGTCCTAGGTGAAAAGATTTAGCACTAAATTTGTACCAATAAAAAGTTTATTAACACAAATACAATAAGTTTAAGATTTTTCAGATAACTTTTCCCAATATGCTTTTGTAACTATGTATAATCAACGCACAACTTTTGCGCTACTTGCAACTTCATGGCACTCCAATGATGACAACTTATGAGCCATTTTATGCAACATCAATGCCACTATGCCTAGGATTGAAGTTGGAAAATATTAACTCGTTCTTTTAGCTAGCGATATAACAATGACAATGACATTTCATGGAGAGAGATCACATGATTTCAAGAACAATAACTTTCACACGAGCAAAAGTTGAAATTGCAGGGAGTGGAAGACAGTTTACCTACCAATGGAGACCATTTTTGACATTTTATCCAATTAAAAGTCAGGTAAAATCAATTTGAACACAAGTGAGAAAGACAAGTAAAAGATACAATTTAGGAAGATCGATCGACCAATTAGTGCACTTTGTGGTGAGTGATTGGAGGGTGGCCAATTTGAAACCTAATTGCATATGTCCTTTGATGTAATGGGGAGTTTCCGATACATTTTCAAAGTAATTGTAGATTTAGGAAGATCGATTGACCAATTAGTGCATTAAGGTGATGTGGTGTATTATATCCAACGTTTTATGGAAGTCGACAACATCACTTTTTAATATATCAATTTTGTAAACCACTACTACTATATCCAGCATTTTCTAACTTTTTAAACTAAGCTCAGCGTCCTGTCTTTGGCGAAAATGGAAAAAAAAATAGGGAGGAACAACCCCGGTAAAGGATGACGCCAAGTTGGGAGAGGTAAGTGGCAAGAGAAGCTCCACTATTTTGATTTTCTTTCCTTTTCTTACTCACAAAAATTTTAAATGATTCAAATTCTTCTACTCAAATCTTCTTTCCTCCTTTTTCCCCAATTACCCAAGCATAGCCAAATACCCATAACCCCTTTTGTATTGTATCGATACGACATTATCGTTTTGTGTCTCCCTTGGATTCCCTTAAATAGTTGACATTACCAATAGTCCTCGCCTCATTAGAGTCTAGAAAACGTGAATTGCCAGGATGAAGGCTCAACTTTCTTTCATGCCCAAGTAAATTTTCGTGTGTCTTAATTATGAGCCTGCTACATTGAGTATTGGGATAAAATATATGCCTAAATTGAGTTCGAATTAGCCCAAACGTCCAAACAAGTCACATTCGAGCTTGATAATACTCCTCATAAACCGAGTCGAATGTAATTGACATTACCATCTACGGATCAATTTCTTGTCGTGCAAACGGCCTCTAAGCAGCTTGGGCTAGGTTCACCTATATACCCACAAAATGTGCATGGCATGCGCGATAATAAAAGAGAGAAAAAAGCCCACTTGAGGTGTTGGAATTACTAACTGATCAATCTAAGAAAAGAGTATGCTAAGCAATCTTTACGCATCTTCCGACATGTCCCATACGCTGATTTATTTTATTTTATTTTATTGAGCTTTTTTTTTTCCTGAGTTTGTTGTGTACATAAGGTTGGAATTTATATATTCGGTGGAATTATTTTTTTAGGCTTACTCTTGTACTATGATGATTTTGTTCCAATATTCAAGAATTGAAGACCTTATCTATTTTTTGTTTGGGTTAATTTGTAATAACTTGCGGTAAAGCGGCGTGTTTGAGGGGGTTTTGAGCTAGGAATGTCAAGAACGAAAGACATAGAAGAAGACCGAATGAAATTATATGGTAGCCCTTTTTGTTTCAAGTAAAATTTTCATTGGAAAAGGCATTCTTATCTTTCGGCATTTAGATCGCGTGGGGAAATGAGTCAATGGTTTTCCTAGTCAACAGAAGTAAATTCAAATACTGATCTCCATCAATCAAAAATTATTTTTCAAAATACCACTAGATATTGACGCTTAAATCATAAATCTTAACGCTTGAGCTTAGGAACCTCAACACTTAAGCATGGGTTCTCGGTGGCCAAGATTGGGTCCTAAAGGCCAAGCCAAAGACACTGATGCTTGTGCTCAAGTCCCCGACAGCAATGTCTAGGTACTTGGCTCCAGCTTTTTCAAGTTAATTGACACCCGAGTCGGGTTCCTCGGCAGCCCAGTTATACAAAAGGTTGAGCCCAAGTTCCAAGCCCATACCCAAGACTTCGGTACCTATGTCCAAGTCTTTGGTGGCTATGCCTAGGTACCAAGCTCTCACATCTAAGTCATTAGTACCTAGGCCCGAGTTCATCTTGGCCTCACCCTAATCCATAAAGGTTGTGCTCGAGACCTGGCAGCCATGTACGGGACTCTAGCGCCCATGACTAGGTGCCTAGGTATCCGGCTCCCAAGCTTATGTCACTAGCACCCGAGTTCAAGTCCATAGCCAAAACCAAACCTAGTTACTTGGTGGCTAGGCCCCAGTCAATAAAGGCTTGGCCTAAGATTGTGGCGCTCATGCTCAGGTACTCGGTAGCTAACTCCTACTCGAATGATCAGGTACTCAGTTCCAGCGCCCAAGTACTAGCGCCTAGGCTGAGCCAAGCGCCAGCCAGGCGCCGGTTGGGCGTCGTTCTTGTGGGTAGGATATAAAGAATAATTCTCTTGTAACACGTTCAAATCGGGGTCAAATCACAAATAGTCTGGCGGATGTCGCAACTTGATCTGAAGCAGTTGAAGATAACATATACAATAGACAGCATGATGTTTTTTAAGGCACGATGCTTTATACACTAATCATTATGGGACCATCTATTTCGTGAAATGTCGCCTATCAATCTAGATAACAACCCTCTTTAAGATTCCAAAATCGATGTCTAAATTAGGCAAGCAACTCGCCATCAAGAAAATGCCATTTGGACCACCTAAAGAAATTTAATATATGGTTATACTATATAATCTGTGTCCATGTAACTTATGATTGATGATGTAAGGATACGCGAGTATGTCGTCATGATGCTTTAAAATGTCTTTTATCAACCTTTTCTTTTCATCCTCGTAGCACTTTTGAGAAAATTATTCAAAAAATCTTAAACTTTCGGTTCTAAACATTTTAATTGTGTCAATTTAGTTATAAATCTTTTAATGATTTTGCCAATTTAATCCTAAACTTTTATATAGTGCCAATTTAGTTTTAAGACTTTCGAAAAATTGCCAATTTAATCATAAATATTTTGATAATTTGTCAATGTAACCATTCCAGCTAAATATCCAAATGATAGGTTTAGAACTAAATTGACATTTTCAAAAGGTTTAAAATTAAATTGACACAAAGAAAGGTTTAGAACCAATTTGATAAATTGTCAAAAAGGTATATGACCAAATTGTCCTAATTAAAATGCTTAGGACTGACATGGCTGCCATACAATAGGTTTAGGTTTTTCTAGATAATTTTCCCTGCACTTTTAAAAGAGGAAATAATACTTAACTCATTAAAATGTATACTTTCTTTGGCGCCAACAATTTTGCTCAAATCGTGTGCCGGAGAGTGTGAAAATGATGGATGAGTTTATCATGTCTCAACTATCTAAATTTATTGATTGGTAAATCTCATCTATCATCAAGAAGTGGAGTGTTTCACTTTTTGAAGGAGCGGTCATATAACTTCACTATTCATTGATAGAATTTAACTTGAAACAAATTTTCTTTCGACAATTACATGAAACTATCTCGATATTTTACTTTAGTAATTACACATGAGACGTGCTAAAACCTACTTTTGTCACCCAATTTCACATGTGCATGGACTAAATGCAGCGGGAGACAAATTGCACAATTGAGAGCCATTGCTCTTGACCTTGTCTAGGAAAAATAACATATTGACTGATGCACTTTTAAAATTATATTCGCCTGATGTAATTTTGGTCAAATAAGCCAACAATAACGAGGCCGCAAATGCTACAGTGGTGGAGTTCGTCGTATCTCAGTTCAATCAACAACAACCGACAATGACTTTAAAGGGAAATTGATACATGTCGTGAAAGTGCAGGGACGAAGAATTTTCCCTTTCGGTCACCCAAGGCAAATAATTAATTGAGGAAGATATGTATTATTTGTGCTATAAAATTATCAAAAGCAAGAGAATTATTTTATAGCTAGCTATGGTAGTTCAGTAATGGGGACCTACTGTTATTGTTGTTTCTCTAGAGATATAAAAGAATAATCCCCGGAAATACTAAATATTCTTATAACTTTTTTGCTAAAAATACTTATAACTTGTGGAAGACTAAAAACAATTTTAATATCCGGTACATCATGATCAGACGATCTCATAGGCCCTTCATTATGTGATATTGATGCCACATGTGGTACTAATTAAAGTAAAATGGGATGATTCATAATAGAAAGCTACTCAAACAAGAAAAAAAAAAGGTTATTTTAGGAGGACGGCAGAATAAAGTAAATCGTAGCCTTTAACCTTCTCTTGAAGAAACGACATGTATTATTAGGCTCTATTTGTTTTACAAAAAATAAATTAAATAGAGAATATTTTTGTAAAAATGATCGCTTGTATTGCTTGCAAAGATGAATAATAAACAATATGTTCATCATCCATGAAAATATTTAGACATAAAATTATTATTGAAAACGAAAACATTTGTCATTAACTTATTATTTCAAGCAATAAAAAAGATCATTTTTATAATGATATTTTTCAAATTATTTATTTTTCACAAAACAAACAGATCGTTAATTGTTACTTTTTTGCACTAATTTTTTAATCGAATGTGAGAGGATAATATAAATTACAAATCTTTGATCCCCTTTACCTGGCATAGGTGATTATTAACTCTGAAATGACACTACTATAAAACTCTCGTATAATGCAGGAGACTAAACTAATATCCCATAAGAGAGATAAACTCTTATTTTCCTCGTATGGAGATACAAATTTTTAACTCGCTGTCTTTGAATCGTCGTAAATTAAGAGTGAAGTTATGTGTTTTTTTTTTTAAACGGAAACCTTCATTTAATTTACAGAAACATTACAACCCACTTCCCTAAAATCCGAAATAAGAAGATCTAATAAAATAGGAGGGGGAAAGGCGGGCCAAGATGAAGGTAAAGTCCCGCGCAACTGGGCCTTGGCAGCCCAATCCGCAACAAAGTTGGCCGTATGATGAACAAACCTAATCTGGAGTCGAGAGAAACAGGGGAGAAGAGCAGCCGCTTCATCAAACATCGACCGAACCTCCCATGGCGTCTTCTGAGGATCTACAACTGCTTCGACCATCGTAAGGTAGTCCGATTCCACTATCAATGAATCATTGAATTTACTGAGTCGCCAAAGATGGTGCAGCAATATACGTATGATTTCTACAGATGTAAGCTATTGCTCCAGTGGTATCAGCAATCTGAAAAGCCCCATCAATATTGATTTTCAGTACACTTGGATCAGTGGGTCGCCACAAAGAACACGGATCAGAAAGGTTGACTCCTGGGTTTGTTGCGTTAGAGGAGGTAAGTTGGTTTATCTGAGCTGATCGAGACTGAGCTAATGCAGATCCAACCACAAAGGATGGATCGGGCTTCTAACGACTAAAGATAAACCTGTTTCGAGCCTTCCATGTTTGCCAGAGGAGTGCAGCGACAACATCCATACCAGGTAATAGCTGTCTATTTTGAAATCTTTCTGCAATCCAATCTGTCATGTGTTGTGCATCTGTTTGTAGAATACTGATAGCAATCTTAGGGTGAGACCAAACTAAGTTAGTCCAGGGGCATAGGAGAAAAAGATGCTCGATCGATTCAGGAGCTTCCTGTGTACATAATATACATGTGGGTTCTGAAATGATATGTCATTTAAAAATATTGGCTTTGGTAGGGAGAGTATTATGACAAACAGACCAAAGGAAAAGTTGGAGTTTGGGGACAGTTTTAAGATTCCAAATACTCTTCCAAATAGGCTCAGATGGCTTAATGGAAGATGATAAACTATGATATGCACTCTTAACAGAATACTGACCTTGAGAAGTAGCTGTCCAAATTAACTGATCTTCAATGCAAGTAGAGCTGAGTGGGATGTTAAGAACTTCTTTTGTAACATTTTCTTCAAATAACTGATGAATTAGAGGACCATTCCACTGATTTTGATTCGGAAACATCAAATCTGCCACCAGTCGTGGCTCATTACTATTAGTAGGTCCACCGAGAGTTCCCATAGGTAGCCATCGATCTTCACGAATACTAATCTTTGTGCCATCCCCCACAGACCATTGTAGCTTTGGTAAAATAGAATCCCTCCCTAATAATAAGCTCTGCCAACCCCAGGAAGGGCGGTTACCTTTTGCTGCACACCTAAAGTCTTGTGAGTGGAAATAGAGACCTTTGAATAGCTTACTCCATAGGGATAAAGGATATTTGATTAGTCTCCAGGCCTGTTTACCAAGCATCACTTTATTAAAAGCTATTAGGTCTTGGAATCCTAGACCACCCTGCTCATTTCTAGTCTTTAGTGACTCCCAATTTCTCCAATGAATACCCTTCTTTGTGCTATTAGATTGCCACCAAAATCTCACTATTTTTTGTTCAATAGATCGACAAAGAGTTACAGGAATCTTAAAAATGGACATAGCATACTAAGGAATAGATTGAACAACACTCTTAATAAGGACTTCTTTTCCACCTTTTGATATCAGTTTTTCCTTCCATCCATCTAATTTTGAATTCACTCTTCCCAAAATCCATGAAAACATATCTCGCTTAGACCGACCCCAATCTGATGGGATACCTAGGTATTTTCCAATCTTATGAAGCACAAGGATTCTAAATTGGTGTGCTAGATTGTCCTTAAGTGTGGAAGGACAGGATTTACTGAAAAAGATGCCTGATTTATTTCGATTGACTTCCTGACTGGTAGCTAAGCAATATTGGTTCAAAATTTTAGCTAGATTCTGACATTCAATAGTTTTCCCGTCTAAGAAAAAGATAGCATCATCTGCAAAAAGTAAATGGGATAGGGTAGGACACCACCTATTCAATTGGATTCCCTTGAGATTACCCATTTCAATGGCTTGAAATATTAAGATTGACAAAAGATTCGCCATTAGTATGAACAGATAAGGGGAAAGAGGATCACCTTGTCGAAGGCCTCGCGTAGGATGGAAATAGTTAAGTTGATCTCCATTGAACTTGATAGATATAGAGACTGTCGTAATACACTGCATCACCCACTAGCACCCAAACTGGATGGAAACCTAATCTAAGAAAATAATCTTTCAAGAAGTCCCATTCCACTCTGTCGTAAGCTTTTTGCATGTCCATTTTTAAAATTGCCTGAAATTTTTCTTCCTATTCCGAGTCTTCAGTTGGTGTAGCACCTCCTGAACAATCAATATGTTGTCCTGGATTTGGCGGCCGCTCACAAAACGCTTTGTTCGGTAGAAATCAGGTCAAGTAGGAGGGGTTTAAGTCTCTTAGCCAAGACTTTGGATATTATTTTGTAAGCATAGTTACATAAGCTTATGGGTCGGTATTGGTCCAGGCTTTCCGGGTTTGGGACTTTCGGGATCAAAGAGATAGTGGTCCTGTTTAAATCGACTGGCATAACTCCTGTATTAAAAAACTTCTGGATAGAAAGAATAAGCTCTTCCTTTAGGATATCCCAGTGAGTTTGGTAGAAGAGACCGTTTAATCCGTCAAGGCCTGGTGCTTGATTTTTACCCAACTGAAAAGTAGCTTTTCTGATCTCTTCTGATGTGATCTCTGCAACTAATTTAACATTCATTGCAGGTGTAACTACACTTGAACATTGATCCAGAATAGGGCCATAGTCTCGGTGTCCTGCTGACCTGTAAAGATTTGAATAGAAAGTCACAGTCATATCCTTGAGAACCTGCTCATCTCTTACCCATTCTTGGTTGTGATCTAGTAACATACTTATCTTGTTCCTTTGTCGATGCTGAACAGTAGTTGCATGAAAAAATCTAGTATTTTTGTCGCCCCACTTTAGCCATTTTATTCTAGAACGCATTGCCCAATACTGCTCCTCTTGCTGCCATGCCGCTTGTAGTTGTTGCTTTAACCTTGCTGCTAAGTTTCTGTCATACAGGCTGCTTGTCTGATTAGTCAAAAATTGCAAATGCTGTTGGAAATCTGCGATCTGTGATTTGGCATTTGAAAACTTACTTCGACTCCATTTATTTAGAGCTAAGCTGACCAGGCGAAGTTTGTGTGGCAGATAGTGGCCAATTGTCACAGCCGAGGCCCAAGAACTAGCTATTGTACTACTACAGTCCTGGTGTTCTATCCAATAGGCCTCAAAAAGAAAAGGTTTGCATCTTCTGCTTTGTTTGACTTATGTGCTCAACAGCAGCGGGCTATGGTCAAAGCCCACAACAGGTAATGCCAAAACCTCAACTTCAGGGAAAGTTAATCGCCATTTCAGATCACACAACACTCTATCTAACCTTTCTTTTACCAAGTCATCGCCTTGACGATTATTCATCCAGTTAAAAGCGCAACCTTCACTTTCAAGATCCATGAGCGAACAGTCATGTAATACTTCTTTGAATGAATGTATGCGATGAGAGTCTGCAGTTCGTTTACCCACTTTCTCCCATTGATTAATAATCTCATTGAAATCTCCAGCACAAACCCAAGGTAGAGAGCCGATGGACGCAATCTGGCGAAGAGCAGTCCAGAACAATTGGCGAGATTAGAACGACGTTGGTGCATGTAAGCAAGTTAGCTTCATCATAATACCTTTCCTAGAATCTATGCATATAGTATCCAAAATGTGCTGAGTTGAGTCTTCCACATATAAGGAAATATGAGACTGCCAGAACATAGCCAGTCCTCTAGCAAGTCCTATAGGATTAATGAAGTGTGAATTTGGGAAGTTAAGTCAACGTTGAAGACGAATTAGTATAGCCTCTGTGTTCTTCGTCTCCATAAAAATAAAAAAATAAAAAAACAAGTCAGGCTTCTCTTTGACCACAAGGGCCTTAAGGGCTTAAACTGTCAGGGGAGAGCCCAGTCCCTAACAATTCCAACTGAGTAACTTCATTTTGCAGTCGGTGGCTTTTGAGGGAAAGCCACCTCAACCCACTTACCAGCATCTTCAGCCGAAATAACAGGAGTTTCCAGTAGTAAATTTTCATCAAGACCTTCAAATAGAGGAATATGCGAGAAATGGGAACTTTGCCTTTTAAATTTCTTTGAAATCCCTACCTTGGTTGATAATCTAGTATACTTATGTTTCTTCTTTGATGCAACCCCAACTATCTAATTCCGATTGCCTTGCTAATGGATAGGTGAAGGAGGTAGTGCTGCCTTTATGGAAATCACCGACGAAATACTGACTGGAAGGAGTGGAGGAAGCAGAGCAGCCATATTAGATTGAAAGACTGTTCTGTGATGATGCTGATCATATGTATCCCTATCCTTAAATGTTAGTGGGATTTCTTTGACTCCTTTCATCTTTTGTGCAACAAGTATAATAGCACTAGTTAAGGGAGACACAGATTTTTGACCTTCAGGACAGAGATGCAGGTTAGGCTGTTGATGCGCTGAGGAGTAAGAGTATGACTTATCTATTTTTGATTGATGTTCCACTGATGTAACTTCTATAGGAGGTAACGCCGGTGGTTTATTGGTCACTGTAGGAGGAGTTTCAGGAATCACTTCTTCAGTGTCTTCAGAATCAACATTCATCCCATAAAAGGTAATCCAATAAGGACTGTGTTCCTTGACCTCTACTCTTAACCATTGTCCAAATGCCATTTTCTCTTTGCCTATCATTTTCACTTCATTGAATGGAATTTCTTGACAATAAGAAGCATAGTGTCCTAGTCGGCCACAAGAATAGCAAAAATGAGAGTCTCTCATAACGGAAGTCAAGCCAGAAAGCCTTACTAGCTATTCAAATTAATTGACCTGTTTTCAATGGTTGATCTAGATAAAGTTCTATATAGACACGGCCAGCTCGGATAGTAGTTCCTTCCTTTTTATCAATTTTCACCTCAATCACTCTACCTACACTCTTAAGTGCTTTACAGAGCATTTGGTATGAACACCACTCAAGGGGTAGTCCAAAAAATTGTACCCAGAATGCGCAAGTAGTAAAATCATAGCAAAGTAAAGGTGTATTTGGTTTCCAAGGCTTAACTATTACCAAATGACCAGCAAAGTTCCATGGACCACCCTCTAGAACTCTCTGTTTATCACTTTCTAATTTAAAGGTTGCGACAAAAAGCCCAGCTTCACGTTGGGTAATTTCAACATGATCTATCCTCCAAACTCGCCTTAGAGTATTTTGAAGAGCTTGAATATTGACAGAAGGATTTAAAAGAAGTGTACCTACTAATACATTTCTGCATTCTTGTAGCTGTCCCATTGGAGGTGGTTCATCCCAGACCTCAATTTCATAGTCGGACCACAGATGCCCCATTCTCGTCGAGGGTAGCCACGATGCCCCATTTTCTCACAATACTTTAGACTTAAAGAATTAGCGAGGGTAGCACTCGGTTTATAGTGGTTCGGCGATTCAAGCCTATTCCTCGTTGTTGATCTTCCTTGAATTCTAGGTGTAGATGATCTACCATGATGGGAATCCATAAGTTAATTGCGAAGGTAACAGCTGAATTAGGTCAAAATGGATTCGGACATGATGAGGCGATGGCAGAAAAACTGTATAAAAAGAAGAAAAAAGGGGAAATTTTGGATAGAGAATAGAGGATGATTAGGAAATTGAGAATGCATTGACGTTCGCTGGTGTAAATGATTCTAAATTGAGAATTCAAGCGAACAAGGGTTGGAATCGAAACGAAGGAGATGAAGAAGCTAAAGAATAAACGAACAGTAGATAGCTGGAAGAGGGCATTCGGTAGCTAAGTTCAGCCCATCTGTAACGGGGAATTACCAGTAGGGTTAAGGATTACCAGTGAGGGTTTGAGATGAGAACTACCATTAATGGTAGAGATAAGCTCTGCATGTCGAGAAAGAGAGTTTTGCCACTTTTTCGCAATTGCAAGGCACAGGGGCTCGATTGATTGTTCAGTAGTGAAGTTATGTGTTGACCATATGTACTTTATATCATCTTCGAAATGTTCTGCCTATTACTCTTTTTCCATGGATAGCTCCATATGTACTCAAAATTGGTAAAAAAACCTTTACCATCTATCTTATGGTAAAAATTATATTTACAAATAATTTTTCAATAATTACTTATGAGTTTTCATAATCTTCAATTTCAAAGATATTGTTAGAATACTAGTTCAAAAGAGATACGAGAACTGCTTAAAGAAGCAACTCCAAAATAAGGCTTGGACAGGTGGGTGATTTGTCCTCTTGGTGTCTCTTTTTTGGGGTTGAATTTTGTCCCCTTGGTTGAGAGGCCGTTTTCCAGCTTAACGGAGGTAGAATAAAAGAGATAAGCAACTTGTTCATGTGAAATCGGATTATACTTTATCAAGAAAGTATAACACATGGAGTATGTTTGTTTTCTATAAATAGAGCAATTTTGAAGTAATCTATCATTAGATTCTGACCTACATCTCGGATTTGATTTAATTTGTTTAATAGGATGTGCATAGGTAATTGGTGCAACATGGTGGATTAACTATTTCGGCATGTGGTTGGTGTCTCCCAAGTCAGCTTTCAGTGATTTGATTGATCATCAGTAAAGACAGCCAAGATGGTACTCGGGAGCGTTTTCATTTGTCTTCTTCGTACAATCCAAGAAAATTGGAAAAGAATGTCCACAGACTCGTCGATTGAATAATATGGAAATTGCTACTCTTTTTTTTTTTTTATGGGGTCCAATCTGGCCCAGTTATCATTTTAAATAGTATTAAATTTACCCAATACCTTCTTAATCTATCTGACATTATATAGACTTGATAATGTGATTTTGACAGATAAGTTCATTTAAAAAATCAAAATGGGACATCCACTTTTATTTACACTCAACATGGGTCTTGTCTCACAGGCTTTCAATCTTACTCTTAAGTTTCTGCTGCAGAAAGGGAAAGTTCAGGATCACATCTTGCTGGAATCGGACTGCTTTGTGCTTGTGGATGCCGTACGAAACCCTAGCTCAGCACCTTGGGAACACAGAGCTCTGTTTGCTGAAAGTATGGAATTTCTACCCTGTTTCCCCAATCTCCAGATCCAACACTGTCGAAGAGCAGCAAATTTCATTGGCGACTGGGCTGCCAAAGCCCATGGGCATTCTTTACTTCCCTCCAATTGGGTTGTCTCCCCTCCCCATCACCTTTTGGATCTCCTTTAGTATAAAGCTTTGTACAATGATTGTTCCTACGTGCGTTAATATATAATACTAATGTTTTCGACCAAAAAAAAAAAAATATGGGTCTTGTCCGACCTTTCAATTCCTTTCTTCACAAAAATCTTATGTAGATTCAGTGCAAAATACGAGAACATTTCTTGATATTTTTAATTCAAAAACACTTTAAATTAAGACATAAAAAGTTGTTAGTGGTGTTTCTGAAATGACACTTGGGATGTGTTTGTTTCATGAAAACTTTATGTTAAAAGAAATGACTTTACATGAAATTCATTTAAAGAAAGTGATTAATTTTCCCTTATTTGATTATCATTATGAATTCCTCTTGTTAGAAAGGAGAAATCATCTTCCTATTTTAAGCGTAACCGTTTTTTTTTTTTTTAATGGAAATGCTTGGCAGTTGATTTAGAAAATGTGTTCATTGAAATTCTTGTCAACGAAACGTTCCCTTGGTAGATGTTGTGTTACTGATTGGTCATTAACTATCGCTGTGAGTTTAAGTAGTATCCCACTTTTGATTTTGAAAATAGTCTTAATTTACCTATAACAAAGAAGCAGAATTATTTTAGATTAGATTTAAATAAGTTTGTCCAGATAAGAAATGGACACATCATGGGAAAATTTAAGGATGCAATTGTAACTGATTCAATTTGTTAGGATACCTGTTCATAAAATGTACTCGTGACTCTTACATATATTAAATGCGTAGCTACATGTCATTTTTCTACACCCTTTTTGCTTTAAACAGACATTTTAAAGTTGATTGAGCACATTTTCTAGGCACCTAAGGATCCTTAGTTGTTACTTTCCTGTCACGGCTTTCTTCAAGAAATCTACTTTTGTACTCTTTCTTCTTGGATGCAACTTGAAGAAAACACTTGACTTTTTCCTCCAAATTTCAACGAGACAAAAACAAAATTGTTGGTGAGTTTTGACTTTCAAATTAGAGATTAGGATATTTTAGACCATACACATTTATTTTAGGGTTTTTTGAAGGGAGACTATAAAAGAAATGTGTTTAATAGTACATCTCCAAGCCCATCCTCCACATTATTTCCTATTTTGTTTTTCTTATATTCTTGTTGGATCTTTTAGATCTTGTGCCTCAACAAGTGATTTTTATAGTTTTTGGATTGTACTCTCGTAATCTTTGTTGAAGATAGTGAAACCACTCTCTCCCCGTAATTTTTTCCCATTTTCAGTTTTCCACGTAAATCTTGCGTCTCATGTGATTTCGATTTTCTTTCATCCTTCACTACTTATGCTTTTATTGTTGCATCTTTTGGCATTTTCTCCGTAACAACCATCAAATGTGAATTTAGCTAGAAGCTCAAGTCAACATTAATTTGTTTATTCTTTCGAATATTATAATCACAAAGACTTAAAAAGATCAAAACAAAGAAAAATGGATACAGAAGTTGCTTGTAATCTCATATGTTAGGATAATTGTATACATGTAGAATATGTAGACCCCTGCCCTCATAGAAAGATATATGAGCAGGTCGAAAGAAAGAGAAAAAAAAAAGGGGGAAGATACTTCTAATCTCATATGTTTGGATAATTGGATATATGTGGAATACCCTCATCTATTTTTATTATGAAAGATGAATGAGTTTAAATGCGAAGAAATTGTAACTAGGTTTAGATCTTAGTCAAATCATGTAAATTTTAGACAGTAGCGCCAGTGAGTAATTTTATAACAACTCAAACCGACACTATTATACCGTACACAAACTAATGAAGTCATGTTCAGATTAAAGACAAATTTTGGATTTTGGAACATGATTTTGCTCAAGAAGACGCGTATTGTTAATATGTCTATAAAATTGGTTCAACTTGTTCCAAGTGTGGGAATAACTTTGACTTTACTCTATCTCGATTTGGTGGTGCAATGATGATGAGCATTCAAAATGAGCAGTAGTTATGTATCAAATGGAACATCCGACCGCAAATGTGTGGAACTCTTATATAATGTCTAAGGAGATATCAATATTGCTGTCTACTCCTACCCTTTTACACCACCAAAGAAAAAAGGAGAATATAGAATAGGATTTGTTAATAGGTAAGAATTTTTCATTTCCAATGTACCGTTTCTTACGTATCATGCATAATCAAAATTGAAAATAGGAATATGTGTACTAGAAATCCAAAAACTTGTCACGCAAATGTAATTAGGTCTTAAAATTCGCAAAAAGTGCAATTAAGTCCTAAAACTTATTAAATTGATACAATCGAATCATTCTGTCAACTCTGTCCAATTTGGTTAACGAAAAATACTGACATGATTTTTAAAAATATTTTCACTCTCCTACGTGGCAATGGCATGGCTAAAACACGAAACATAACACTAAAATGATGTTGTTTGGGTCTAAATATGATTTTTTAATACAAATTGTAGTTGGATTAAATTTAGAAAATAAGCTGAAAAAAAAAAAAAGTAGAGTTAGAACTAGTCTCGTCGCTACCGCAACGACGATCAACTCCAACCATCGGTGACCCTCAGCCAAAATTAAGCGAGGGTTTGAAGGCCTATCTGTAGTTGGTGAAGGGTCGCCAGACCATTCCCCCACCATTGCTGGCCCTTCCCAATGATGGTGGGGCAGCAATGGTGAGGGCTGCAAAGCCCTCGCGTCTGGTTCTCACTTTTTTTTAACTTATTTTAATTTAATCTAAATAAAAATTATATTAAAAATTAGATTTAAATCAAAACAATGTCAATTTAGTCACGTCATTGCCACATACTATAGTAAAAAAAAAAATGCCATGTCTGTATTTTTCATTAGTCAAGTTGGATGAAATTAACGGAATGACTCGATTGCACAAATTTGACGAGTTTTAAAACTTCTAGTAAATATGTTTTTGTTAAGTATAATTGAGGAGTGTCTAAAGACACTTGTTAACAAGCAATTTCTTTTCGGATGCAGTGGATTTATTGTGGGGGAGAGAGAGAGAGCGTGTGAAACTTGATGGAGTGCAAAAGATAGAAGAGACATCTCCCCAATGTGAAGAGGAGCCAGCACGCAAAGGAAGACGAATATTTCGCAAGGGCTAGGGTCAGCATCGTCGCCGAGAACGCGTGTGGGTGCGCGCATGGAAATAAGAGCTGCTGTTCCTTCAAGTCCCACCGCTGCGCAATTAAGCTTCGCTTCTCTCTCTTTCGTTCTTCCCAGGTGATTAGAGGACCCAGAAGGCAGGAGGGCGGTGGTGATCCAATGGAGATTCCTGATGTAAAACTCCTCCTTTTTCCATGATTAGGCTTCTTCGAATATAGACTTACCAAACGATGTATTCAATCACGTTTTGATTCTTTTCTTCTTCTTTGTTATACTTCTTTTGGGGTGAATATCCGCAGATGGTTGAAGATGCAGCTTACTTCCATCATCAGCAGCAGCAGTATCAGCAACGACCGAACTCCTCTTTCTTGCTTAATGATGAGTTTGATTTGCTCCATCCACATTTCTCTTCAGAACCCTACTCGAATTCATCTCCATCCTATCCACTCCCTCTTATTAGCTCCGAGACGGTGCCCCATTTTGCTGCGCGATCTGTCGAAACTCCTCAATCGTTCACCGAGAGGCCCTGGAAACAGCTCAAGACCAAGAGCTGGAACTCTACCCGGGCAACGGAGGACAAAACAGTGACTTGCAACTCCCCGTCTCAGTCTCGGTCTCCTGACTCCCGCTTGATATCATTCGGGAACCCCGAGTCGTCTCTAGCCATGTCCAACCCCTTCTTTGGTAAAGCCTTGGAAGAGACCGAAGCGCATACGAGATACCAGTACACTTTAAAAATCTCTTCTTGTTAAATATTATTAACAATGTTTATCTCCCTTTTGTGCGTGTCGAAGGTACTTATGAAATCCAAGATCGTGAGGGTCCACAGATGAGAAGTGCCGGCACGACGAGCAGAACAGCGGTTCGCCCACCAGATCACATGCTAGCCGAGAGGAAGCGCCGCGAGAAGCTCGGCCAGCATTTTACCGCGCTCTCAGCTGTCATTCCGAACCTTAAGAAGGTACAAGACCTGATCTTTTGGAAATTATATAGGGGTGTCCGATTGACGGGTAGGATTAAGCAAGAGACTAGGCAGATTAGTTTAGTCGTTGGCACCTGGCGAGAGAGAGCAACACATCGAATGTGGCGTACCAATTTCGTCATCATGGCGTACGAATTTCGCACCTGGAGGATTTAATACATGCTCTCTTTGATATGTGGGGTTCTCCAAAAGCAGCTTTTCTCGAATCCTGTATGCCCCTTATGCTTAATTCGTACGCCATAATGACGTGAAACTTGGGAAGATGACTGAAACTCTAAGTTTGCGAGCTTGATGTGCATGATGAAAAGAATGTTGATGACCCACAGTTGTTGATGGGGGAAAATCCACAGATGGGCTAATACTAGCTTAAACTAGATTCGCGCAACTAATAATTTCCTGTCTCTTTCTACCTCCCTGATTAAAGGGAGCCATTTCAAAATAATTTTCCCGTCGAATTGTGCGACCCATAAATGTTCTAACATTGATTTTAAATGCTCATTTCAGAGGGACAAGTCTTCCGTCCTCGAGGATGCCATCAAGTACTTGAAAGAGCTTCAACGAAGCGTCAAGACGCTCGAGGAGATAGCGGCGGTGAAGACCGTGGAGTCGGTCGTCATGGTGAGGAAGTCCCAACTCACTATGGATCCGAACTCTTGTAGTCAAGGTGACCAGCAACTCTCGCTCCCAGAAATCGAGGCACGAGTCTCTGGAAAGTGCGTCCTCATAAAAATCCATTGCAAGAAGCGCAACGGGTTTTTATTGAAAATGATCGCCGAAATAGAGAAAATGAACCTAACTGTTGTGAATAGCTGTGTTCTACCCTTTGGGACATCCATACTAGATGTTACCATCCTAGCTCAGGTACTTATAATACCACCAATTGCTCAAGTTTTCCCTTCTCTAAAACCATGTTGTTGGTTTGTCACGTAGAAATAAAACTTACTAAATTTACCAAGTTTATTATTTATCTAATTCATACGACCCCACTTATTTCATGACCCGAGGAAATATAAAAAGGGTTTTCAAAAAACTCCTGAAAGCACTCGACATTTCTCTTATTTCATCCTACGTATTTGCAGTTGGCTTGGAGCAAAAGAAAAATAAGCTAGTGTTTATGAAACAAAAATTTCTTGCAGATGGACGCGGAATACAGCATGAAGATGGGGGATCTCGTGAGGAATCTGCGTCGAGCTTTTCCGTAGTTCATGTAATCTCCTGCAAAATTCTCATGTCGTCAGAAGCCGGCTAGCAACAACGTACAAAACCCTAATAACGACGATAATAATAGGTCATTCATTTCGTTTCCTTTGTATTGGGTCAAGGTGTTTGAAACCCCTGGGGAGAAAAAGAGGTTCCCGTGAATTAGTCTCTCTGAACAGACACCACAAAACTCCAGGCTCTAGGATTTTAGCCTGGAGTCCCTACTATTTTGCAGGTGGGTTTTTTTTACCCCCTTATTTTTCGCGTGGTTGACCCGTTGACCACGTTCAAAATACCCACGTGCTGTATAAGAAAAGTCTCCAGGAAAATTTTCAAGAAGGGTTCTACAGAGAGAGAGAGGCCTGACATTTTCAGATGAGACCTCTCTCTCTCTCTCTCTCTCAAACTAGATTTTGCATGTGGTCTTTCTTCGAGAGGAGAAAACTGGCATTTTAAATCTTTTTAATAAGGTCGGATCAGCTTTTGAGTCGCCTGAAGAAGGGGCTTGTTGTCTTTCTGTCAGCTTTTAGGGATTGAATTCTGGTGATGTTTATATAACCTCATCCCTCCACTAGTATTTAATTTCTTGGACATCCATGAGTGATTAATGCGTAGTGATGTACTTGCCTGTCATCAAAATTTGAATACAAATCCAAGATCAGCATCTCCTCCTCTGTTGCCAAGACAAGAGAATTATTTAATCTTATCTTATTTCAATATGCATAATTGGACATTGTTGATAAGTACGAACGTGTCACTCTTCCTGAAATTATGTTTAGTCTCTTCTGCTGTTTTTTAGTTTTTTTGTACAGCTATTCTCTTTATTATATTGGTTCCAATATAATAGGATGTATGCATAAATAAACCATGTTATGATCAGTCAAAAACTATATATAACATATGATAACATGTATTTGGCGAATAAATGATATCTAAAGATTATTAAAAATTATTTACTCACTGAAAAAATCAATAATCCAATAAACTCATCAATCACAACTTGAAAACTCTGCCATTCGAATTTGGAGAAACGTCCGAATAGAGCCATCCCATTCCAAATTCGTATAATTTCCTAGTTTGGTATTCTTCAATGAGCTAGTTCTGACTACTGCCTCCGATAAACTAACACCTTTACCATCACACCACCGCTACCTTTTTTGGAAACTAAACCTATTTGAGGCGCTCTTGATGTTGTCCATGACTTCTCTTAATTATTTTGTTGTCCTTTCCGCAAAGACCTATCCCATATCATTCCATTGCTTTTTCTCGAAACTTTGGATGGATTCCCTACTACCATTTTGAGCTTGGGAGGCTATTAGAAGATATTGTGAGATTGTACGAGCATACGGTGAGGGAAAAAATTGTGCAATTGGCCCTAAACTTATTACATAGATATCAATCTAGCTATAAATTTTTCAATTTTACCGATTTATTTGCAATTTTTTTAGCAGCATGATAGTATACAATGTAGGACCACCATTTGTGATCGGACCAATAATAAAGTAATAGCTTAAACTTGTTTGCATAGTTCTTTTTTACAAAGGTTAGTGGTGAACATAAATCAAACTCAGGATCTCGTAAAAAACAATTGATTTTTACACCATTAGCCCAACCATTTTGGTAGCAATTGGTATCGTTCATAGGGGCAATGATACGGAAAAAAGCACGGGACCAGCAAAAAGAACAACATTAATTGATGATAACTAAATAAGCAAGGCGTGCCCTATTTCCCATCGTTAAATACCATCAGTACTTCAATTTTGATTGGACGCTTCTATATGGGAAAAGTACCAAAAAAGTCCTAAACCGATTGCATTAGTACCAATTTGGTCCTAAACTTTTCAATTGGACCAATTCGGTACTAAACATTTTTACATCGGTACCAATTCAGTCCATCTAGCCAATTTTGGCCCGCCGACAGTGACGTGGACATCAGCTGCTGACCGAACGCTAACGTGGCAATTTTTCATATTTTTTAAAATATTTTTTTGAATTTTTTTGAATTTTTAGTAATTTTTTCCTTTTTCTTTTCTTTTTCCTTTTTTTTTTCTTCCTTCTTCCTCCTCAAACCGTTCCAACGGTGGCCTGCCAGCCTCCGGTGAGGCTCGCCAGCCACTGGGCGAGGGCCTCGAAGCCCTCGCCTACCGCCGGCGAGGGTCGCAGCCCTCGCCCGGCCTCTCCCAAGGCCACCGGCAAGGCTCATGGAGAGCAGTCCAGAATGGCGACGTCTCGACAGTCGTGGACCTCCTCGACCAAGACCCTCTCCTCCTCGACAGGATCATCATCTTCGGCGTCTCTGACACGCCCCTCCACGCAACCTCCGTTCGCGGCCACGCCGACCTCATCTGGGAGCTACTGCGCCGCGCCCCCCAGCTCGCCTCGGAGCAGGACTCTCAGGGAAACTTGCCGCTCCACCTGGCCGCCGGCAAGGGCCATGGCGAGATCATGGACGAGCTCCTGTCGGCCTCACCTAGATCCGAGCGAAGCCGCCTCGCCCGCGGCCTTAGGCGAGGCCGAGCGAGAGCCGTGAAGCCCTCGCCAGCGACCAGTGAGGGTCTCGGCCTCGCCCAGGGCCGCAGGCGAGGTGGCTACGCCCGGATCTAGGCAAGGCCAGCCTCGGCCCCTTGCCCTCACCGACCCCTCACCCACAACCGACGAGGCTGGCCTTGCCCAGATCTAGGCAAAGCCACCTTACTGGCGGCCCTGGACAAGGCCGAGCGAGGGCCGCAACCCTCATCGGCGACAAGCGAGGGCTTCAAGGCCCTTGCCCAATGGTCGGCGAGCCTCACTAGAGGCTGGCCAGCCACCGCTGGAACAGTCCAAGGAGGAAGAAGGAAGAAAAGAAAAAAAAAAGGAAAAAATTACTAAAAATTCAAAAATATTCAAAAAAAATATTAAAAATTGCCACGTCAACGTTCAATCATCGGCCGATGTCTACGTTAGCACCGGCAGGCCAAAATTGGCCAAATTGACTAAATTGGTATCGATGTAAAAATGTTTAAGACTGAATTAGTCCAATTGAAAAGTTTAGGACTAAATTGGTATCGATGTAAAAATGTTTAAGACTGAATTGGTCCAATTGAAAAGTTTAGGACTAAATTGGTACCAATATAATAAGTTTAAGACTTTTTTGGTACTTTTCCCCTTCTATATTGGTCCTCAAGTAACCAATCCGCATCATAACACACAGCTGTAGAAATTATTTTGTCCATTCTATGCAAAGTATCGTACCCCTCATATGGTTGGTTATTCCTTATGAATTTTAATGTGAATATGGGTATATATAATTGGACGGTGATTCAATAGTAAAAATACAGTCAAATAGTGCCACCCAGCATAAAGTACAGTCAGCTCTTGGATTTGTCAATTTCGGTGAGGCAATTCGTGTTGTTCAATGAGGACTCGCGTTTGATTAACTGCGATTTTTCTCATTGAAACACGTTATACAGCAGGTTGGACAAACAAGGCTAAAGTTGTCTCCTCTGACCCAAATAGAAATGAAGAAAAAGACGAAGCTTTCCGTCTTTTATGGACGGTGATTCGATAGTCTAATCTCTCAGTTTCATAAAAATTAAACCTTTTTAATTTGCTTTTATGTATCTTCGCTTTTTTCCTTCCTTTTGCTTTGAATATATGAGGAGAGCTCGTCCAAAAGTTTAGGAGACTGCAATAAAATAATCCAATCCAATTATGACCTCTACTAAGTCCACCATTGAGCGGCATGCTAGAAAAATGTTAAAAGGGCCAATCGTGATAAAGACTTTGAATTAAACAACATTTATTATTTTTTAGGAGGAAATCATTGGTCCCCCAATTTTCCTTTTGTTTCTGCTCAGATGTCACGCCGCGGCAAAACTTCGACATGTCTCCCTTTAATTGTGACGGCCATGTTCATAGGTGCTCTAAAAAAATCTATTGAGAAAAGAAAATATCTGATCTAGCTGAAAAAAGTCCACTTTTCCAACTCCCTCTCACTTTATAATCGGATTTTGGTTTGCTTGATTTTATAATATCATCATATCATATGTGAGTTCGAATCTTTTCCAATTAGGAGTATATAAATGTTTAAAACTACTCATCTTTGAAAGATAATTAGAAATATATATTTCAAAAACAATATTATTTCATGAGAAATGAGAAGATTAATAAAATATTATTTTTTAATTATTTGAAAAATGCCTTAGTTTAAGAATAAAATGCCTTGCTCACTCTTTAACTACGTTTTGCTCTGCTTGAAAGTATGACATCATCACATCATATATGAGTTTTAATTTTTTTGAATCAGGAGCGAAGAAACGTGACAACTTATCATCCATTAAAGATAATAAGAATCCATATCTCAAGAGAATATTATTTCATGAAAAAAAAAAAAAAAAGAAGGGGAGATTAATAAAATTGTGTTTGACTAATTATTTTAAATTTGCTTTACTTTTCGAATAAAAATCGACATTGTGCTTTGCTTGAAATTACAACACTATAACATCATGAGTTTATATCTTTTCAGATCACGATGATTGCACAGCTGCTCATCTATTAAAGATAATAAATATATTTTCAAAAAATATTATTTCATGAGAAAAATGAGAAGAATAATTAAATAGTGTTTGCTAAATTTATTTTAAAATTGCCTTTCTTTGCGGATAATATCCTCATTCCCATTGGTAGGAATTTCAGATGAGGGTTTTCAATCTGGTCCCACTTCTTTGTTCTTTTTGCCCAGCTTCTAGAATTTGTGCCATCCATGGTTAATGACTCGTTTCTAAATTTATAACAATCACATGCATGCAAGTTCACATTCACCTGTACCACAGTACCGGTGAATGCGCAAAAGAAAAGATAGGTGGGGTATATCAATATGTGAAATAGATTATATATATTAGTTGTAAAGGATCGGTTCTGATCTTCGGAGTCTTTTGTGGGATTTTCATTTGAGGTGAGATATCATGAATTCATATGAACAAGAATGTCAAAAAATGAGAGAGTACCAAAGTGGTTAGATATTAACATTCTGATGCGATAAGACAGTATTTCATGCCTAGATTAAAGAAAATGATAAGATCATCGTAATTTTCAGTAATAGTAATGTTAATTTCAAGATCTTTACGGTAAAGATAATCTCGAAACTTGTGTACTTCTTATCTATCACCTTAACGATTGAACTATATGTACTTCTTATTATCGAAGTCTTTGGGGATCTAGAAAATTTTGTATGGGTGCTTCGTCAAAAGAAAATTCACTTATATGGTTTATTATTATTAGCAATGTCCATCAAGTCGGCAGATTAAATTGTTAGTAGGTAAGTTCCATCGGTCATGGGCATCAATTATTCAATAAGGGTGAAAGCGAAATAGAAATTTCTATTTTGGAATCAAAATATACACCGTGCACCGCTAGTGAAAAGTCAATTTCCATAGTCAGGATTTTCGAGTGAGAGATGGTGTCACATCTTTGAACCATTCTATAAGTAGATATCACATATATATTGACTATGTAATTTGTATCTTTTGTTAAGAACATTGAATGGTTTCCTAATAATACCTATGGTCATATTTGTGTGACAAACTAAGGACAGCTCGTTGGTCTGATAGATATAGAGGTCATCCCAAACCCTAGGATTGATGCATGTGAACGAAGCATTGGGACGGTTCAGGAGATTGAGATCATCCATTTATATCTCATAAACTGCACGAAAATTATTTTAGGTCGGGGCTAAAATTTAACTGCTATATATGGTTTGAGGGTGTTTCATAAACTTTCAGGTAGTCGAATTTTATGCCTATGCTCCTAAATTATTTTATAAATAAATAAAATGTCATCCCATTCCCAGAAGAGTGCTAGGGGCAAGATTATTTCCTTAATTAAGGCTAGTTTCAAGAGACAATAAGAAATTGAGGTTGAGCTCGTGACTTAGACATTGTAAGGCCCAAAGTTCTAGCTATAATGTGCTCTCTTTGGAGACAACAATATGCTTTTGTCACATACATTATCAGCACACAGCTCGCTACTTGCGGCTTCATGAAACTCCAATTATTTAAGACACATGAGCCGTTTCATGGACATCAATGGTCGCTATGTCTAGGATTGAATTTAGAAATATCAACTTGTTCTTTCAGCTAGTAATATAATGTTTCAAATGACATTTCATGGAGAGAGACGACATGATTTCATGAAGCGTAACTTTCACACAAACATAAGTTTAAAATGGAGAGAGTGGAAGACAGTTACCCTTACCCACCAAGGGCAGTGGATACTATTTCACCTTTCATCTAATTTAGAACATAAAATCATGGACGACTTTTGGGTTTGTTTTAGAATTGAAAATTTAGGCCCAATTTCATGGGCTAAAACTCATACGGGTCCCTAGTTTCAAACGACTTATGACTGAGGCAGAGTCCACGACTGGTCCGATGGGATTCATGGGTATCCATTGGCGAATAATTACCCCATCAGAAGATGGGCTTTGATCAAGTGGTGATATAGCATACTTTTAGGGAGGAGTGCTGGAGATTGACCAATTTGAAGCCCAACTAGATATGTCCTTTGATGTGATTGGGAGTTTCTCTTTCATTTTACCAGTACTGGTAGATTTAGCAGGATTGATCCACGAATTAGTGCATTTAAGTGAAATTGGCAGACTGTAAATGATTACATCAAACATTTATGGAAATTAACAATCACTTTTTATATACTAATTTTGTCAAACAGTATTACTATTTCTAGCATTCTTCTAACATTTTAAACAAGAGTCAGTGCCCAACGTTCCACCAAATCGAAAATAGAGAGGATAAACGCAATAAAGGATAACAATAAGTTGTGAGATATAGTGAAGTACCCATGATTTCTTTAGTATTATATCAACACAACATCATCATTTTCTGTATCACTTTGATTCCCCTATACACCTGGCATTACAATTGTCCTCACCACACTAGAGTTCGGAAAACTTGGATTTCCAGCACAAAGGCTCCACATTCTTTAATGCCCCAGTACAATTTCGAGCATGTCTCACCGGGTTGACTATTGGGACACAATATAAGCCTAGATTTACTTAGAATTAGCCCAAATACCAAAACAAGTCGCATTCCAGCTTGACAAAAAGGAGAAAAGGAGCCGACTTGACAAAATGCACGTTCGAATCAAGGCAAAATTCGAGTGGATTTGTTGTAGACCGGAAATATTCACCGGCACATTTCATTTCTGCAGTGGGATATGGTCCTGCAGTTTCAGCAAGCCCACACTCGGTGGGCCTCGTTTAGACCAGAAAACTAAACCATAAAACAAATGACAATATAACGTTGGGCCCAGGATAATCTCGCGATAAAGAAAATAGTTTTTTTTTTTTTCTATGAGATCACAAATTCGAGTGACGGATCCTTATCAAGTCAAAATTTACAGTTTTGAGTAGATTGAGTGGCAATAAATTTTGTCTAATGGTTCGCAAGAATAGTCCCTTGACGAAAATGTTAAGAACTCACATGTATAAGATGTCACAAAATGAAAAATTTCGAAGGGGTTAAATATTGAGCTCTTGATGAAGTAGGACGGTGTTAACAAAAAGGACACGATAAAGGATAGAAAATTGAATTTCTAAGGTTGAAATTACACGCTAAGGATGAAAGAATACTTCTTGCTGACAAAATTCCTGTTAGAATTGTATCAACATGCAATACATACAATTTTGTCGCACCTTTGACCCATTCTCTAAGTACATTTTCGCATTACTATGTGTGTTGTATCTACCTTTAAGAACTTCAAATGGTTTTTTACAGTAATATTTGTGCAACAATCTAAGCACAACTCGTTGGCTTGATAAGTTGAGGGTCATCCCAAATCTCAAGGTCGACACTTGTGGTTAGAGTATTGGGAGATTTTCAGCTCAGGAATTGAAGATTCCTAATTTGAATCTCACACGTGTAAACTGTTTTGAATTATGATTACTTAAACGGGCCAAAAATTTGAATTAATCGGCTCATGAAATTTGCAGGGTGTTTCATGAATCTATGGATAACTGAGTCTTCACGCCTATACTCCTGAATTATACATTTTAAAATGTTATCCTAGAATAGCCTGAGGGGTAAAGATTATTTCCTTGACTAAGGCTAATTTCAAGAGAGAACAAGAAGTTGAAGTTGAACTCGAGATTTAAACTGTAAGGCACAAAGTTAGGGCTATAACGTGCATTATTCTAAGACAACAATATGCTTTTGTCACTATATACTGTCGGCACACAGCTTGCTCTACTTGGGGCTTTCTGGTACTCCAATGATCGAAGTATAAGCCATATCGTGGAACATAAATGGTCTAGACTAGAGAATTTTTTGTTCCATAAGATAGCAATATGATGTAAAACGACATTTCATGGAGAGAGACGACATGATTTCAAGAATGGAACTTTCACACAAATATAAGTTTAAAACGGAGGGAGTGGAAGACGGTTAACTATGCGAGGGCAATGGAGACTATGTCTTACTTTTTATCCAATGAAAAGTCGGGTAAAATTAAATCAAAGAATTGTGAGAAAGGCCAAAGGGGGATCTCCTCCTCCATAATAGTAATAGGAGAAATTTACCAAAAAAATTCTAAACCTAATGTAATTTTTCCAAATAAATTCTAAACCTCCTTTTTTTTAACTAATTCAATTCTAAACATTTTGCAATTATACAAATTCAGTTCGTTTGACTAATTTTGGTCGGTTGGTGTTGACATGGACGCCAATCACCTACCAACGCCGGCATGACAATTTTTAAATAATATTTTATTTTTAAAAATATTTTTTTATTACTTTTTCCTTTTTTTTTTTTCTTTTTCTTCTTAGTTTCCTTCTTCTCTCCCCCCACATCGGCGGACGAGGCTCCAACAAGGATTGTAGCCCTCGCCCAATGTCACCTAAATATGGGCAAGGCCTGGGGGCCGTAGGCAAGATCCCCTTCGCCTATGGCAAGGCCATGGTTGTTGCTAGCCTTGCCTAGATCTAGGAGATGTCAAGTGCAAGCAGCGACCCTCACCAACGACTAGTCAAGGCTCCATAGCCCTTGCTAGAGCCTCGCTAGCCACTATGGGGAAAGAGAAGAAGAAAATTGAGAAGAAAAAAAAAAAAATTTAATAAAAACTTTTAAAAAATAAAATTTTATTTAAAAATTGTCATGTCAGCATTGGTAAGTTGAAGTCCATGTTAGCACCGACTAGTCTAAATTTGCTGGATAGACTAAATTGATATAATTGCAAAAGGATTAGAACTTAATTGACCAAAAAAAAAAAAAAATTGTCTAGGACTAGATCTTTTCATAGTTTCAGGACTTTTTATTGGTAATTTCCCCCGCAAATACAATAGATAGTCGTGGACTCTAGACATAAAGGTAGGAATGATTTGGGTTTGTTCTAGAGCTGAAATTTAGCCCTATTTCATCGGCTCAAAACTCACATGGGTCCTAAATGTCAAAAGGGTTATCATTGAGGCAGAGCCCACGATTGGTGTCGGTGACCTATGGGTCTCTATTGGATGATAATTGCCCCATTAACAAGATGGGCTTCGATCAAGTGGTGATATAGCATGCTTTCGGGGAGGAGTTATTGGAGATTGACCAATTTGAAGCCCAACTATGAGTGTCCCTTGAAGTAAATGGAAGTTTCTCAATCATTGTCCAAGTAATGGCAGAGGTTTAGGAAGATCGATCCACCTATTATTGCATTTAAGCGACGTGGAAGACTGTAAGTGGATTATATCCAAAATTTTATGGAAGTCGACAATGTCACTAATTTCATATGCCAATCCTACAGCACCATGTCTAGCATTTTTCTTATTTGTTAGATAAATCTTAGCGTCCAATCTTTTCGCCAACTCAAAAGTAGGGAGGAACGACCACGGTAGGGGACAGCAACAGGTCAGGAAAGGAAAATGGCAAGAAAATCTCCACTATTTTTTATTTTCTATCATCTCTATTCTCAAGAAAATTTTAAATTCTTAAATTTTTTCCCTCAAATTTTCTTTCCGCCTATTTTCCCCAATTTCCCAAGCATAGCCAAATACCCATGACCCCTTTTGGTTTGTGTCAAATACCATATACGGATCCATCTCCTAGCATCATGCAAACGGCCTCGAAGTGGCTTGGGATAGGTTCACCCCCAAATACCCTCAAAATGTGCGTAACATGTGCGATGTTACTAGGACGCGAGAAGCCCACTTGACAAAAAGCATGTCCAAATCAAGACAAACTCGGAAGTTGACCTGACAAACAAGCAAAAAGACAAGACACGATGCTTGATATTGACAACCCCAAATTTGTCACCGACCGATTTCCAATTTTAAGACATGGGGAAAAAGGGGGAAGGTTTTTTAAGGAAGAATTCCGAGTGGATTTATGGGAAACTTGGGCATTCAGACAAGGGGAGATCAGTCATGACCAGCAGATTTAAGTACTACGGTGGGATGTGGTCCTGCAGTTTCAGCGAGCCCACGCTTGACGGGCCTCATTTCGAATTCAAAATTAAACAATAGAACAAATGAGAAGATAAAGTTGGGTCTAGTAAAGAAAAAAGTTCATCTTCTATGATACCACAAGTTCCGGCCATACCGTGCCCAAATTTCTATCAAATCGTGTCTTGAACACTTGCTAATTTGTGCGAAGGGAGTTCCGGACTTTCTGAAACTTAACCAAACAAGGCTGCGGTACCACCTCAGACGTTTGATTACTGAATAGATTGAGAGTGGCAATGGCTAGAGTCGAACGGTCCACATCATGTGCAGAGCACTTACGGCTTGTTCAGATGGGCAGTCGCGCCGACAGGCCCTTCCCCAGTTTTTAATCTCATAAAGAAAATCTGGGCTCAGGACCACTACCACCTACATCTGCCCAGAAATGATTTGTGGTCCTTAGGTGATCTCTCCTTCTGGGAAGCCTGGACCACGGTGTCTCCTTTCCTTTCGCCTCACGACATCCCATCCGGATGGGGGCATGCATGTTTTGTCAAGTGGTCGATTCAACATCAATTTATAGTGGATCTAAAAGCAAACTACCCATTCGTGGCATGTGCGCTTGTAGTTATAGAACGAGGCCGGACGGAAAAGTGGGCAAAACCATGTCTTTGAATTGGGGGATCAGGTCGGCATTGGTGCTAAAATTCATTACGTGCCGCTCACTCGAGAGCTAAATCATTTCAAATGATGATTTTATATGCCTCAACTTATAAAAAGGATTGTATAAGTGACTCCAACAACTTGACCATTGTTAGCATGCTATTGTTTCAATGTCGAGGGCTCGTTTTCACACTAAAACAATCATTCGTAGAATTCCGGGCTCTATATCCATAGTCGTAAACTATTGGCACCAAACATTTCAATATTGCGTGATAAAGAATTTTTGTGACAAATAATCCATCGATCCATAAATTGAGAAAATGGGGTTAAATTGGTTCCCATAAGTGCCCTAGCATTGGTAATGCATTTTCACAAGGCTCAAAGCTCTATTGTTCAGTCTCACAATAGAGCAAGGTCAGAGAAGCAGCAAGCTGCGAAGTAAAGAATGGCAGGTGAGAATATTTTGCTCATTTCCTTCTCTTTATGGAGGAAAGCAGATAGTTCTATGACCTTCGATGAAGTTACTTGGGGAGAGACAGAGAGTCCGTGATCTTACTTCTGCACCTGACAAAGTAAAGGGTAATGATGGTGATGATGGAACATCTGCTTTGAGATTTTACTTCTAGGTCGCGATGTTGTTTTGGCACTTTCTATACAAATGACTAATTCAGTGCCACAACAGCAGGACCGATCAGTTTAGTACTAAATTTTTTATAAAATGTCAATTATTTAAACGTCTACAACAAGTCATATCGCCAAATTTATTTATTAAGATGATGTCACGTTGATTCTTTTAACAAAGTAAGTTGCCAGAGTTATTAAGATGATTGTTTTTTAAAAGTTGTGACATTTAAATGATAGTTTAAATTGTACAATAATCTTAGCACGTGTCATTTTTCCTTGATTTTGTGAATAGATGGTTTTACTTTGTAACGGTAAACGAAGAGAGATATGATATCCAAGATACTTCTATCAGTCTCTAGTCTCTTCTCGCTGAGGCTACATGCCATCACAAAATCGCCAACTTTGAAGTTTGTCAATGGCGCACCGTACGTTGTGTGAGGGGAGTTGGAGGCGAGAGACAAGGGGGAGGGCTTGCCAACAAGTAATGCGAGGTAGGAAGAGGAGAGAGAGAGGTGATGATAACACAGTATGAACATACTATTTCTTTGTAAGTTATAAGAAGCATGGGCCACCTAGTAGCTAAATTACTTTTTATTATGAATAAATAGCATAATATATAATGTCCTAGGAGGTTAGTATTCATTATACAATCAAACAATCAACAGATATAGACCTTTACAGATTGCTAGTAGGAGAAAGATTTAGATTTATATTTTGAATATTGAAGTAAAAGAGACACATAACTCATTTGTGTGATAAATGGGTCACATGAGAGTATGAGTAGCAACATTTTGGATGAACATAATACCATGAATAGCAGACGTAACTAAATATCTCTTTGATTGGTGGGTTATAAGTTATGGATATCACTCACATGCCAACTTAACTAAATATGAATGTAGGTGATGTCCATCGTTATAATTTATCAATTAAAATGCCATTTTTTTCTATGATCAAATATAGAAGAAGGTAAGACCCTTAATCACATGAATGATGAATGACACACCGGACATAGACATATTTTTCACCCATTAAGGCTTGTCACAATCATATCAAACAAAAGGAGGGCTTCTCTTTTATCTAGAAAACATGGCGAGAAACCTACTCATGTATACTCATGACATCTGCCCTTATCACTTGAGAAGTCCACTCTGGTACCCATTATAACTGGTCATGATTTTCTTGGCTGAGGATAAGCTCGTCCGAAACCTAGGGAGCTAGCTGAGACATCATAACATCCTCCCCTCATTAGATCGTTCTCAAGATCAGTTCAATGGATCGCATTATAACAACAACTAAGCGTAACACGCTTTATTTGACTTTGAGCGTCTAATCCTTCAAAGCCAAACATGTAGATAACTTCAGAAAACGTTAGTATATTTCGGCTTGTCATGGGCATCATCTGAAAAGCAGCATTAACTCCCAAGCAACTTGTTGCACGACAGTCACCTCTATCTTATAAGTTCTTCTCCAAGAAGATAAACGTCACGTCCTCGGAATGTCAACACAAAAACCTAATACCACTTCCATGAACAAGTTAAATACATATCATGCCTTCTGCAATCATCATACTTCGTCCCAATGTCACAAAAGCCCCACTTCTAAGCTCGGATGTGACTCTGCCACGGGCCGCATCACTTGGGGTCTTTAGAACTAGGAGAATATGCCAGGGATACTATTTTGTTCCCTGGACTCAAGTGAAAATTCCTAACGAGGGAAGTCAACAAAGCGGTGCTGCTGCTATGTCTTCAGAAAGGGTGGACCACATATCATCGAATCAACCCCTTACCTGTTGCTCTTTAATCATAAAAGCAAGGTAACATCAGTAACCTCACTATATAGTAAGTGCAAAAGAACTTACTGAAATTGCTGTATATGCTAAAAAAAGCTGGCACTTCATATAGATATTGATATATATGTGAACTCATTATGGATTAGTCTAAAATCAAACTAAATATACACCGAGTACGGAAAAATTACCTACTTAGTCTTAAATCTATTGTATAAATATCATTCGGTTCTAAACTTTTCATTTTTGGTAATTTAGTCCTATATCTTTGTGCAAAATTTCAATCTAATCATTTTGAACAATTTTCGCAAGAAATTGCTTACATGGAGGTCAAGTCATTACCGCCATCTTACGTAACACATTACCACATCAACGATTTCTAGTGAAAATTGATCTAAAAGACTACATTGAAATTACTCGTAAAAATTTTACGACTAAATTAAGAAAATTGAAAAGTTTAAAATTGAATTGATATTCGTATAATAAGTTGGGACTAATTGGATAATTTCCCTATCCTATGTTACTATGCAGCCGACCTAAGTGAGATGAGACCATGATAGTGATTGGATTATTGTATACTTCATTTGATCTATCATCTCATAATATCATGTTAGGTGGCCGGAGACCACCAATAAAGTCTCTAGGAACAAGGAATCTACTAGCGTTTAAGGGCGTCTCCCTCAACTTATTTTGTCTCAACTTCCTTAGCACATACTTAATTTGATTCCATGACATCAACATATCAATGATTTGGCACCAAATCAATGAGCTTGTTCCAGAACGAACCGAGTTCAAACAAAAACGAAATCACATCATGCTGTTGGCCCTGTGTCGATACCTCCTCACATAGAATATATACATGCATTGCTAAACCAGAAGAAGATGATGACCATCAAAACCCTAGGAAAGGGACATAACATGATTATATACAAATCGCCGTATGAAGTTGCAATGTGAAAACGATCATTATGAACTAAATATGGTAGACACCTGTGATTGTGTCCTTGGCCTGCGTCAAACCACTTTAGCATACCTAAAGTTAGAAATAAAAAAATATTATCTGCGCACGTAAATATAATATAAGATAGACGACTGTTAAGCTAATAACATTATCGTTTCTATCTTTACCAACAAAAAAAAAAACATTATCATTTCTATTGTTCTTAAGAAAGAATGTGGGGGAAAAGTGCTAAAAAAGTCATAAACCTTTTGTATTTGTGCCAATTTAGTCATAAACATTTTTTTGGTGCCAATTAAGTTCTAAATATTTTTACGTTGTGCCAATTCAGTCCTTTTTCGGCCAATTTTGGCTGGATTTTGCTGACTGAACGCCGACCGGTTGACGTGGCCTGATCGGCGCTGAGATGGACAACTTTTAATAATATTTTAATATTTTTATTTTTGATTTTTTTGACTTATTTTTTGATTTATTTATTTCTTTTTTTTTGGTAAGGTAAGAGATAAACTTTTTTCCTTTTTCTTTCTTTTTTCCTTCTCCTCCTTCTTCCTCCAGCCAATCGCCGGACCTTGGCAACCAACCAGAGGCAACGGCCCACAAGGTCAAGGTTGACCTCGCCAACCACCTCGCCAGTGGCCGCGAGGGTGGCCTCGCGTTGGGTGGCAAGGCTCGTCCTCGCTAGTCTATCGAGGGTTGAGCCTTGCCCACTCGGTGCAAGGGTGCCCTCAAGGCCTGGGCGGTGAGGCTTGCCCTCGCCGGATCTAGCGAGGGTCGAGCCTCGCCCATGGCCAACGAGGATAGCCTCACGCTAGGCTGGCGGGGCTCACTCTCGTCGGCCATGGGCGAGGCTCGACCCTCGCTGCCTAGGCCTTGAGGGCGGCCTCATGCCAGATCATCGCCCATGGCCGGTTAGGGCGAGCCCCGCTAACTCGGCACAAGGCTGCCCTCGCGGCCTAGGCAGCCTCAAGTTGGCCTCGCGCCAAGCTGGCGAGGCTCACCCTCACCGCCCAAGCCTTGAGGGTGGCCTCACGCCAGATTTGGCGAGGGCGAGCCTCACCCGCTTGACATGAGGCCGCCCTCGAGGCCTAGGCGACGAGGGTCGAGCCTCGCCCATGTTCGGCGAGGTTGAGATTTGGCGAGCAGCTGGAGGAAGAAGGAGGAGAAGGAAAAAAGAAAAAGGAAAAAAAATTAAAATATTAAAATATTATTAAAAGTTGTCCACGTCAGCACTGATCAGGCCACGTCAGCCAGCCGGCATCTAATCAGCAAAATCCAGCCAAAATTGGTCGGAAAGGACTAAATCAACACAACGTAAAAATGTTAAGACTTAATTGGCACAAAAAAAAAAGATTTATGACTAAATTGGCACAAATGCAAAAGATTTAGGACATTTTTAGCACTTTTCCCAAAGAATGTGTATTCTGACTTATTTGAACCATAATGATCCCATATATTTCATAATATTGCTTCTCTCCTCTTTTTTCCTGGAAAGAAGCCGGAAGTAGCAAGAAAAATAAACTCTCGTGCGCTTAAGCCGATTCACAATCGAAATTTTGTTAGGCTAGCACGACCTTCGTGATAATTAAGTAGCATAAAAAGAGTAGACGTATATTCTTTCAAGGGCTATAACATGAAAGGCGTCATCTACATTCAATTATACTATTTTTGGTACCTTATAGATTCTTATTGCGCATGGTTTAGGAAAGATTCCTTCAATCATTGCTTGGTAAATGCTAGGCCCGAACTGTTTGCACAACGCGGGGCACATCTCGAATTACATAGATCAAATTTGAATGCAATATAACATGATACGGCACACTAGCTTTATAAATTGACATAAATTAACACGTTTTCATCATAATTACGTTATTTGGCTGGTAGAATCAAAACCAAAGTGTTTTAGATCGACACGAATTACAAACATAATTATGACACACTGATACGAATTGCCAACCTAAATAGAAGTGCTGGAGTTCTGCTGCAACACGCTTAAAACATCATTTCGGCAAGTTTATATATTAATCATCTCTTCCGCATTACAGCATGGTAATAATGATGGACGTGGAAATTATGGGCAAGAGGCCAAAACCAGCTTTTGCTTCTTAATGCACCGCAAATTCACAAAACCATTTATTTAGACTTGCACCACACAATCTAGAGAGGAAGTACTAATTGAACAATCACTTTTAGCCGTTGCTGCATGATGGGATGTTGAGGGGAGCACTCGATCGATTCTCTCCTTTCGATTTAGTCAAAATGATGAGTGTGTTCTTCAATAAGTTGACAGACCCCAACTGAAGATATCGATGATGAGGCCCATGTGGGGGAACTTAGGGATGAGCATTGAGAATATTATTGCTGGATTTGATGACTATTGAGGTTGGAATTTCAATTTGGTTCCATAAAGTAAGTTTGCATAATGTGATTCCCTAGACAATGCAAGAAAAAGCAGACAAAAGAGGATAGGCTTTTGCAGGCTGTGAAAGTTTAGTGCTTGTGTAATCATCTTCCACATTTCCTATGCTTTTTAGCAGGATTTTTGTTAATTTGCATGGGCCAACGAGTCTTCTGGCAGATTTAAAAATTGTTCAAAGTCCAAAGACGTAGAGACCCCGCTCAGATGTGACAGAGAATGATTACAATAGTGCCAGAATCTGTTGACTTTATTCTTACCGCTTTTACCGCATTAATATGTATTAAATTAGCACACAATTCAAAAATATACATGTATAAGACTAAATAAGAACGGGAAAAATTGCATCCTAAATCATAAACCTTATATACGGAATACAATTGAGTCATAAATCTATCTATTAGTCCAATCAAAGTCCTAAATTTTTACCCAGTCCTAAAACTTTTAATTTGTTCAATTAAATTCTTAACCTTTATTAAAAAAACAATTAAATCCTGAAAATATGTTGAAAGGTACCTGCCACACGTAGGCAATTTTTAATTTTATTCCTTAAAAAGTTTAGGATTTGATTGCATTTCATAGTCAAGATTTAGGACTTCATGCGCAATATTTTCAAATATAAACACAACATTTTAGATATGGAAATTTAAATGACTATAAATTAGAAAAATTGCAAGATTTCTCAACCGTTTGAAAGTGTCATTAATTGGCTAATTTAAGTCATTATCATTGTCAAACCGTATACTTTATTAATTAATCCAATGTGCTAAATTCAAAAAAAATTAGAACTAGGAAATTTTTCAGAGAGAAGAAGAAGAAAACTCTTAATAGGAGAGGGAGAGGGAGAGGAATTTGAGTTGTGCTATCCATGTATGTTATGCAACTGAAAAATATTAGAAGATGTTAAATCGTCTAAATCATGTCACTTCAATTTAATGTTATATTTACTTATCAATTTCGAGTCTGTTTAAATTCTCAAATTAAGAACTTATTTTCTTTGTTTTCATTTCAAATCAGTAATTTCCTTATCTTCTATTTTTTATGATCTTTCTGAATTAAACAGACTAAAATTGAAATTCATATTTAATGGCGACAATTTTACCTTTTTATATGATGCACGTTACATAAAAGATTTGAGGGAAAAATGTTGTTTTAGACAAAATCAACGAAAAATGTAAGATTTTATCCCCACAAATACATGATCAATGGTGTTGATAATACGACGAAAAGCAAGTCCAAGAGGGTAAAATGCGACTTTTCAAAGTTTGGGGTTTAACTCAGTAAAAAAAAAAAAAAAGTTTGGGGTTTAACGTAGACAAACCCCCAGTTGATAGGGGCGGGGTAAACTGAAATTTTTCTTATGTCGAACCTTATAAAATCAAATCCCTGTAACGTGGCATCAAAGCAAATACTACCGAAATCACAAAACGATCTTTCGAGGGTATTTTTATTTTACCAAGTTACGTAGGAATGTGTGTGATCTCCATTTTCACGTGATATTTGTAATATTCTTAAGTATTGCTGAGAGGTACACTCAGTTTTTTGCACTTTGAAAAAGCAATGTTGTGCATGACACGTTCAAACAGACGGAACGTCCAACGAGCTCCCACTAGTAATATTTTTCATGTTAGAAGATATCATTGAATAATTATTTTAATAGTGCTATAAGTGGGGATCATTAATGATAAAGCAAGAAGCCCCTCATTACTAAATAAATATAGGGGTCCGGTGCTATTAAATGGTTGTCAGCCAATAAGTCAATGGGTGTTAATTTTCTAAAGTTGTTTATTGGCCGTGGATGTTGTGGTCACAACAGAAGACATTAAGCACAGTCTCTTGCAACCAGAAATTATTCAAATAACCTCTATGATTGACTCAATCCATCGAGACAATTGAAAATTTTCGATTTGAAAATTGAAAGTCACCTGTTTAAACCCACTAATTACATGCAAATTAACACTTACAGAGCATTTTATGGACCTTCAAGTAATTATCTAGCCTCTGCTCTGCTCTACCCTTGGATTAACCGAAACGAAAACGAGATCACCCAAATAATAAGTATGTTCATTTATTACTTCAAGATCCCAATTCAAAACATCACAACAATAATGGATATCATTCCAAATTCCAATCCAACCTTCCCTAGCCTAAGTGATCTACGTTCAAAGAATTTAGGGCACCCCATTTCCCTACGCCCCAAACCGCGCACATGAACTTGAAAAACACTCGTTTCCCGTTTTTACACGATAATGTACGCGCCATCAACCCACGTTCGCTGTCGTAAAGATTTCTGGTCGTGCTGTAAAGAACGATAAAGATCGGAAAAAGATGGACACAGAAAGGTTAATTTTTTTTTTTTCTTTTTCCACGAATCAAGAAAGAAACATGAAAAAGAGAGAAGCTTTCATGATCTCAAGGAAAGCTGGAGGAGTGGAGGACAAAGGGGTGGGGGACAAAAGGGAACACCGTTCGAGACCTTGAACTCCGACTTTGTTCCGATGGACGGAGTACAACGTGTTTTCTGGGGTGGAACTGCTTCGGGCTCGGGAATTCCTTAACCGAGCCCCAAGTTCTGTTCCTAGTTCCGAGTGAAGTTTCAAGGGTTTTTTTCATTTTTAATGCTTTCAATTAGGAGCTGTTCTTCCTGCCCTAAAATTAAATTGAGTCGGTCCATTCAAACCGAATCTTTCTACCCACGCCATCTCAGTCAACGTGCATTTAATTTGACCCCCCCAAAAATAATTGAAAAATACGTCCATTAAGATTATTAGAATAAAGGGCATGAAAGATTATTGCTGCGCGGAGTCTTGGATCGATGTGCTTCAGATTTTGTGCGTATCGATCCCTTTTTTGGGGCTTTTGAGTAGATTATCACTTAGTTTAGAAGAAATAAATACCACAAACATAGCTTGATCCCTTAGGGTTTAATTTTGCTACATCTTTTATGTGTTATCTGTGGCCCTCTTCATTAATTTTAAGGATAATTTTGTTAAATTTTGATTAATAGCAAAAGCGACCATCTTTTCAAATACATTTGCTTCAAATTTAAGAATTTCAACAAAAATTAAACTCGACAGATTCATTTAGAAAAAGCAAACCAAATATTTTTTATCTTAAAAGCACTCGAGATTATTCCATGTGAACTTGGCTTAATGCCTTGGGTACAAGACCGGCGGTTCTCCACACGATTCATCTGCATGAAACATTACAACATGGCATGCAATCAAACGGATTTCGTGTCATACACACCTATCAGCCAGTCTAAATATGAATTGATACATTTAAGTTAATATGTTAACGTGTCATTTGTTTCAATGCAACACAATTAGACAAGTTTTAACACTTATAATGCTCATATTTAAAGATTTTTTAATTTTTAATATTTAGAAAAAAGAAATCTATGTCTAATAATAGAGAGTGAAATAAAAAATTAGAGACACAGGAAAAACTAATCCAATCATATATTTTAGAAAGTAAAGGACGATTATCTATATTGTCTAGAAATTTGTTGACACAAATTATTGTGTATCGACCTGTTCTACATGTTTATCATTTACTCATGCGAATGTATATCTGTAGCATGTTAATAGGTAGTGTCAAATCAACACTTAATCAATGACACATTTAATCATTGCATTAATCGTTTCATGTAACTAATTTTATTAGGCATGCCGTGTACATGTTGAGGTAGTTCACCAAGTTTATTAGGCACATCATGTTTGGACTAGCCATATTTGTATTATACCACTGTTTTGACATGGCACAATTATCATGACACGAATAGCTAGCCTTACTTAGAGACATTTAACTCATCATTATCCCATTAAAAAATATTAGAAGGAAGAGATGCATTGAATTTCCCCGTCACAATATTTTATATGCTTGAGATTAACAAGTTGTGCTACATATATGATTAATTAGATAGACACCTAATCTCATCTACTTCATTATTTTATTTTTAGTTGTGTGTGGTAGAGAGAAAGTTACACCAGTTTAGGGAGAGAGGAAAAACACTCCACATGCGAGAGTTCGTTGAAATGGGTGATCCGGGATTGACAAGATCATTTGTAGATATGTCTACTTTTTAAGGTGAGTAAAAGCTTCAAGTCAAGATATTATTTTACTAGAGCAAGAAATAAAAATAAAAATAAAAATAATAAAAAAGCAAATTGCATTGTTGATGGTTTGAAGCTGTAGAGTATGAAGTTAAACAAATATTTTCATCGGCATTTTTACCTTTTTGTTGTTGGATCGGCTCGATTTCTTTATTTGCCTATCATGTATCTTTATACATTACATTGCAAATATTTTTCTTAACAAGTACCCTGTAGATACTTGTTAAACACTAAAACAAAGAAATATTGCCATTTCCAATGCATTGAAAATAATAACATATTTTCATTAAGCATGTGAACATTCATTAATAAGATCATTTGGTGAATTGTGTTCTGATTGAATATTTGAGAAACCCAATATACAAAAGAAACCAAATATTCTTTATTCAATAACATCAAACTCCTTGTATTTGTATCACGTTTATCTTTAAATAGTGTATGTGACGACGCAATAATACAAAGAAGTATACACAGCTCCTCTAATAAAATGTTCTAAACAGTCGTCACATTTAAAAGTTTTATTTTCTTTTGTTCAAAAATAAATAAGTGCATTGAAAATTTAAAGTCATATCATTTTATTTTTTTGATCCCTCAAATTGGATGGAATTGGCATAACCAATTGGATTATTTTTTTTATTTTTTTTGGACAAACTCCATGACTAGATACACCATCCGAAAAGCCTTAGGAGCTCAATTATATTTAATTACAATTTCAGCGCACTTATTATAAAAACAATTTAAAAGTCAATCGTTTTCGAATCTTTTTTTCTGTTTAAACCTCTCTTTCGGACACAAGAAGCCAAAATGGATTCACTCGTCGTCATCATCACCATCACTTTCCAGAGTCCCAATAATGGTTCAAACCGTAGGTTTACCTCGTCCAAGCCCGGAGGGCTTTCTGGTCAATTCAGCTCTCGCAACGTCGGGGTCACGTGACCTGTATCCTCCCCCCCCTACCCGAAAAGGTTCAGGCAAAGTAGCCGTAGCCCGTGGGGTTATCGAACGGTGAATAACCCGCGAGGCGAGGGGCATTACGGTCAAAGCGCGGGGGGAGGGGGGCTGTTCAGTCATTTCCACCTCTTCACGGCCGCAGCACGGGGGGACCACGTGTCCATTCTGGATGGCGGGGCGGAAAGCTTTTGGCGTTTCTGCCGGGGGCGATTGCGTAAATTCACCCGTTGCGGCTTTGGCTCTTGCAATGATGCGAGCGACTGCACAGTGGCAGAGGGATTGAGGTGGGGGAAGCGATTGGCTCTTGTGCTGGTTTTTTCCTCTCCATTGCCTGTCAGTCACTAGCCAGTCAAACCCATCTTTGACCAGCCCCAGCCCCCACCACCGGGAATGTCATTGATTTCTTGAACCAGGAAAAATTCATGGTTTTTTTCCTCGAGTAAAAGGGAATTTTTGCAGGTGCAAATTGATATGGGGAAATTGGCAAAACTGGGGGAGGATGCAAATTAGGGGTTCTCCTTAAAGTGGAGATGATAGGTGGTGATGTGTGGGTGCAATTTTTTGCGACTAGCCCTTTCGGTTTTTTCAAGTAGTAGGTCTAATTGTCAAAATAATCTCGCATTTCAGAGATTTTGTGAAATGTTTTCCCTTGAATTTTTTTTGGAAACTTTCTATAGTCTGTCACCATGTTAATTTGCATGTTGATCATGTGCATGTTCTTCTAGTTTGGTCGGTTCTCTCATTGATATGGTGGGCACAAGCACAGCTTTGTTATGTAAGGATCAGCTTATACATTAGGAGAGTGTTTAGAAACATTTCCTAACAATTTGAACTGTCGGGTGAAATTATTTTTCTAACGGGAACTAGGTATACAATTGTCATGCTTGTCAATGTTATGCATTTTCAAAATAACCGAGTGCAAAATATCATAGAACCCAAAAATCGATCAGTGTGATAATTTTCTACATAGTCTCTCACGATATAATAGAAAAGCATGAAGTATAGATATGTAATGGAAATATCGCCATTTTTAGACAATCCTTTCTTATACAGCAAATAAAGAGCATAATATTTTAATGTTTACCCCATATAGAGCAGCTTATTAACGTTACAACACGCTAAAACCAATCAATTGCTCTAATGATTGGATTTAGCTAGAATGAACTCACACAATACTTCAAACATATTCAAACATTGTGTGATCGGTAGCGTATTCTACGTACCGAAGATGTTTCTTTTCTACGCGGGTTTTCCCATCACGAAAGTAGGGAAAAGACCTTTCGAGAGGGAAAAATAAGACCTCTTTCACGAAGTGCCAAAAAAGCCCTGAGATTTGGGGGAAAACCATTTTAGTGACACCTATGATTCTTTTCCAATGGTATGGTCAATGTAAGTAGGTGTGATCCAGAATCATTCGAGTGCCCCACCCAATCGGTCCCCCTACCAAAGATGAAGAATGCCAAAGACCCCATTTCATGATTTTTATCAGAAAAAGCTACTTTCCCCTCTCTGGTTTTCCATACCTCTTGATCATGATGGTGATGCCAAGGTATTTAAATGCTGTGTACTTGTATGGAGTGGGTGGAGACTGTATAGTGCGTTTGACCGCGAGCCCAACCTTTTTGTGCACCCTTTTTGACATGAGAAAAAAAAATTACATGGTCATATATTTAAGGTGGGAAATATGAAAAGAGCGAAAGGAGAAAGGGCGCAAAGCATCCGAGGCTTTCTTTTCCAACATTGAAAAACTGTATGACGTGACCTTGCATGATTTTAATCTTTGCAAAAGCTGGCTTCACTGTGCAACACAAAGCGATCCACACATCAAGCGACATACTTTATGAAGTTTAACTTGGGCACTCATCTTTTGACTTTATGCCCTCAAATAGAGTATAGTATATGCCTTTTTGACTATAGAAAATCAGGGAAAGTTTGGCATTTAATGGCAAATTTCCTTTGAATATATATGTCTAAAGACTTGATGGAAAACTTTTTTTTTCTCCTCTGTGGCTCGGAAGAACATAATTTGATTTGATTGAACGATTATAAACCCGTATAAAAAAAACCCTAATTTACGATCATGAAATGAAAGAAAAGTGGGCCTAGTATATGCCTTTTGACTTCAGAAAATTGGGGAAAGTTTGGCATGTAATGAAGAATTTCCCTTGAATATCCATGTCTAAAGACTTGATGGCAAACTTGTTCATTTTCTCCCCTATGGTTCACAACAACACAAATTGATTTGATTGAGTGATTATAAACTCATATTGGAAAAGCCCTAATTTACGATCCTCAAATGAAAGAAAATTGGGTATAGTATTTGCCTTTTGACTAAAAAAATTAGGGGTAATTTGGCGCATAATGGCGAATTTCCCTTGAATATCCATATTTAAAGACTTGATGGAAAACTTGTTTTTCTCCCCTATGGTTCGCAAGAACATAAATTGATTTGATTGAGCAATTATAAACTCATATTTAAAAACCCTAATTTATGATTGTGAAATAAAAGAAAAGTGGGGAAATGATAGCGCTTGAAGTTGAGGAAGATGTGAATTAATACAATGAGGATCAAGAAACGCGTGCAAATGCAAGACCTCTAAATAGAAGCATCAAAGCAAGAGAAAGATGATGCACTCTACCGTGCCAAAACTCTACAAAATCGATATTTTATTTATTTTTCTACAATGTTGTTCAGTTTCAGTTTTAACTTTCGAGCTAGGTTTGTGTTTCATAATGTATCTTGTGAAAAAGACTATACCGTTACACATCCCCCGCATCCCTTTTGGTTAATATTATGTTTGGATCTCGAACTTTTTTGTAATTCAACGCCTTCGGGTTAGCAATGAAAATCCATGTTTTTAGACCAAAAAAAAGAAAAAAGAAAAAGACTATACTGTTTGCATAAACATTTCCATTACAGCGTCACTCGTGTATAACTTTCGTTCCGATTTCACCGATGTTTAATTTTCCTATGTCTAATCTCCATTCATGCACTATTTATTCCCTCGGACAGCGCTTTAATTTCCCCTTTAATATAGGCATCGCCCTGAATTTCCTTTGTCATTTCCCGTGTCATTTCTTGTCCGGCACTTTAATTTCTTGTCGTTGTCGGTTTCCAGTGCTCCCTTTAGTTTCTTTTTGATTCCCGGTTCTCGAACTTTAACTTTCGGCCCTCCTTCTTCCTTCTCATTTTGATCGATTTCCATCACTGTCACTTCCACTTCTATCTCCAAAGCCGACATGCCTTGCACATACTCGTTCACTCGACCGTCCTTGAAAACTTGTGTTTGTAGAAGATTGAATCAAGAATAATAAAGTTCTACAATAAGTAAACCATAAGTCATAAAATATATTTAAAAAGTGCAATTAAATTCTAAATTTTTTTAAGTTGGTGCAATCTAGCATTTCTATTAATTCCATCTAACATGATAAATGAAAATGCTAACAAGTTTTACCAATTAATTATACTTTTGTGACAAGTTTTAAGATTTGATTCAACTTTTAAAAAAATTAGGATTCCATTGCACTTTTATAATAAATTTTAAGACTTTTGGTATACTTATTTCTAAAGTTTTTATCAATGAGGATAGTCAGGGTGCACAACAACTTTCATGGAAAAAAACACCAAAGTGTGGTCAGGTAAATCACAAAAATATTATATATTCTTGCTTGCAAGAACACTAAAACCCCTATTAAGATGTCTATAGGTTAGGAGCTCTTAAATTATTACAAAGAATTGTAAAGAAAGACTATGAATCCCAATCTACATCATATATATTAAATTAACTGATTATGATATTTTAACCCAAAATTAATCTGATCTTCGTATAATAGTTGCATAAAAGGGAAGAAATCCAATTAGTTAAAATTAAAATTATACTATGAAAAATAGAAATCAAACATAAAGTAAAAGATTGATAATCGATTTTCAATCAAATGATTGCTAGTACTAGATTCAAACACTAGTAAGTTACCTTTTCCAATATGACATTTCCTCAATAATAATTCAGAAAAATAAAATGTAGGTAATGCTTTTATTGGTAACCCAGATTAATATAAATCATAATTACCAGCTGAGGTTTATTTTTTATAAAATTTACTTTCTAATTGAAAACAGAGAGTTAATGCAAGGAACACGTTTCCCGACAGCACTATGATTGGCGCCACAATCTAGCATGAGCTAGCCTTATTAGCCTTTAGACTCATGGAATAAATTCAGGAACTGCTAGTAATTGGACATTCAATTCGATCTACCTACAAAAATTTTATAGTTTCGAAAATGAATTATCGTGACAATAATGTAGAAAATAATTCGACAGTAATTCCTAGGAGTGTCTCTGTGGCCACATCCTAACTCATAATCAAAATTATTAAGCTTTGTACCATGTACCTAGAGTGGCCACGGGCCGAAATGGTAGTTTTGTGGAATACGCACTGCGGATTCAGAATTAATTGTCCTTTTGATTATTGGATGGCATACGGATTCAATGTGCAGGCATTATTTTTTCAAGATTTAAATGATGGAAAAAGGGCCGGTTGATTGAATGAGTTCGTGCCTCTTTTTGTGAAGTAGGGGATCACAATGAAGGGCGGGATATTAATAAGAAGAATGAGGCAAAAGCAAGGGAAATGTTCTACGTATTTAGTACATATGATAACTAATTATTGAATGGTAAGTCTGTCGAGACCCCTCATTTCTAATTATTCGCATTCAATGCAATGCATCATTGTACTACACTAATGTAATAATTTCTGGACATGCATAGAGACAACAAAACCCTTTGGTGATTTTTTAGCTCCATCCAACCATTTAATTGAAGAACTCACTAGTGTTCAAAAATAGTTGTGACTATGAATTCAGGAAAATTACTAAAAATGTCTTAAATCAATAGCATTTGTACCAATTTAGTCTTCAATCTTTTAATTTGACCATTTTATTCATAAATCTTTTGACGATTTATTAATGTAATACTTTTGATCAATTCTGGTTGGAAATTACTAACATGAACGCCGGCCTGTCCTACATGATACAACTGCCGTTGATAGAAACAATTCTTATAATTTTTCATAAGCAAAATTTCCATATATTTTTACATTTTTTCTTTTTTTTTTCTTTTTTTCCCTTATAAGCTTGGTAAGGGTTGGCGCCTCTTGCCATTGTGCAAAGGCTGCGAGGCTCTTGCCAGATGCAAGTGAGGGTCACGGCCCTTGTTAGTTGGCCTTCACTAGACTTGGTAAGGAAAAGAAAGAAAGAAAATGAAACAGAAGAAATAAATAAATTTTTTAAAATTATATTTTTTAAAATTATAAATTATAAAATTGTTAATGCTATTACTAATTATCCCACGTGGCATGGCCAATATCCCTATCGGCAGTTTTTGACTAAAATTGATTGGAATGACTATATTGGCATCATTGAAAGTTTTACGAATAAATTAATCAAATTAAAAAGTCTAGAATTGAATTAACATGAGCATAATAAGTTAGGATTTTTTTTGGGTAATTTTCTCCTATCAGCTTCTATGGTATCTCTTCCTAAATCTTTACACATTGATTAATCCTCACATAAATCGCTTCCAACACTAATAAGCGATGTTTCCCGTACAAGATTTAAGGAAAAAAAAATGGTGTAAAGCACATGGGAGTGATGGGAGTTCTTGACTCAAGTGGCTTGTTTGTATCTCACATTGGAATTTCTCCTAACTTTAAAGTACATCTTCTTTAAAAAGATGGGTGTCACAAGGGAGAAGCTCTTAAAAGTACATCTTCTCTTTCCTCTTACTCCCAAACAAACACAGGATTTCACGTAGCTTAGTCTTTATTTTCCCTTTTTATTCCTCTTTTAATTTTATTACTTTCTAAACCTAGTTAAGAGGAAATTTTTTTAATCTTTTAACTTGTCTTTAAAATATAGAAGTGGGTTTTAATTTCTTTTTTTTTTTTCGAATTAATCCATTGATATACCATCTATGAGATTACTATAAGAAAATTTAGGATGAGAAATTGGAATATTATGATATTATTATAGATGGTTCGATTAATCCTAACTTTAATGAAATGTAATTATATTTTAACAAAGACGCTTTTCCTTTTAAAGAAACAAAAATGATGTTGTAACTTGGAATTTGTTGCATGAAATTAGTCTGTGGAATCGTGGGCCTATTGTAGCTAATTAAAATTAAAAGTACCATGTACTTTTAGCTAATTTACTTAATCACCTTGGGGAAGTCATTCGAAGTGCATGATATTTTGATAAACTATTTACGTTTTCATTAAATTGATTTATATGAATCATAAGTTCAACACCATAATTTGATAAAACAAAAGCGTGGGTAAAAATAAGAAAGGAACTTGCACTGTGCTTGGTTCAAGGAATGAGTATTCTCTTGCCCACTTGTCTGGTTGGGGTTTTTATAGAAATAAAATGGCGTTCCAACAAGAATGGCCATTCCAGTTTTAGATGATTTGACAAAATCATGATTCAATTATAATTTGCACCGACATAAATTAAAATAAATAGATCGATTGTCAATTATTAAGAGGCTACAATTGATGAAATATTCATAATGCCATTACTAAATTTGACTAGTAGAATATCAATTATCATGATTTGTTGTTGTATTAATATTTTTAAACTGATTTTATAATTAAAAAATGAGAAAACAGATCAATTCAATAATAAATTAAAATTAAAACTTAATGAAGATAATTAGTTATTTGATAAATTAATTAAATACATTAGATTTCAATAATAAAATATATTAGGTATCATGACTTGCTATGATGTCATTGACTAGTCTAATATTACTACGCAATATGAATATGTTTAGTAGTTTATATTAGATTGAATTATTAAATTGAATTGGTTGATTACATTTATGATTATTAATACCGTTAATTTACTTAGCAATTTTGAAAATTAACTGCAATAATTATTTTAATATAAACATAACTTTTAAAAATTATTTAATATAATTTCTCATACTATAAATTAATGAATTATCATTTTAGCCCAGTATTTAGTGAATTATATTAATAGTAAATTAGAGCCATATCATATTATGATAATACTATGATTCAAATCATTGCAATCATATTTAAATTTACAACATTCTATTCACTTCATTCCTGTGATATTTATTTTACAACCATAAGAATTCTCATTTCATTCCATTTCATTTCCACCAATTATCAAATAAGAAAATCAAAGCTTTGATTCCTTTCCTGCCATTACTCAATTCCATTCTGTCGCCCCAAACATAATGGAAATCAAGTAGAAAACAACTTCTCCACAGAAAATGAGAAAAATATATCCTTGCTTATAAAGAAAAAAAATTTCTGACCAAAACAAAAAGGAAAAAAAAAAAAAACACTCCAAAGAAAAATTCAGGAAAGGGGAGAAAAAACGAAACACAATTTCATTTCCTCTTTTGCCCCTTGATAAGGAGAGTCACCGATTTTACACCTCCTCAAACTGCTTTACATCTGTTAGAAAAAAGGACCCTCCCACCCTCACCAAAAAAGAAACAAATCATTATCCAAATACCAAATGAATAAAAAATAAAATAAAATTGAAAAAAATAAAAACTAATCCAATTATAAAATGACACAATATAATCACTCCCTGGTCTTCTCCATCTCTCTGCCCTTCACTGTCCCAACCTCACTCCATCCCAAACCACCACCACCACCACCACCACCACCACCACCTTCCTCCTCCTCCTCCTCCTCCTCCTCCTCCCTCCCCTAACTTTCTCGCTCTAAAACCAGGGCACAAGAGTAGAGAGAGAAAGATGGCACAAGAGTAAAGAGAGAGAGAGAGAAAGAGAGAGAGTAGAGAGAGAGGAGAAAGAGCCTAGAGCTTCTTGCATTAGGCGGCGACCCACCAAAAAAATGCGCCTCCTACTCCTGCTCCTGCTCCTCCTCCACCTCCACAGCCACCACCTCCCCTCCCTCGCCGCCGCCGCCGCCGGCGTCCCTGAGCAACTGGCCCTCCTTTCCGTCAAGTCCGCCATCACCGACGACCCCGCCGCCGCCCTCGCCTCCTGGAACGCCTCCACGGCCCACTGCACGTGGCCGGGCGTCGGCTGCGACCCCCGCGGCCGCGTCGTCTCCCTCGACCTCACCGGCCTCAACCTCACCGGCACCCTCTCCGGCGACCTCGCCCACCTCCGCCTCCTCTCCAACCTCTCCGTCTCCGCCAACCAGCTCTCCGGCCCCATCCCCCCGCAAATCTCCGTCCTCGCCGGCCTCCGCCTCCTCAACCTCTCCAACAATATCTTCAACGGCACCTTCCCCGCGGAGCTCTCCACCCTCAAGCGGCTCCAGGTGCTGGACCTCTACAACAACAACATGACCGGCGAGCTGCCCCTCACCGTCGTCGACCTGCCCAACCTCCGCCACCTCCACCTCGGCGGCAACTTCTTCGCCGGCAAAATCCCGCCCGAGTACGGCCGCTGGCAGTTCCTGGAGTACCTGGCCGTCTCCGGCAACGAGCTCGAGGGCGCCGTGCCGCCAGAGATCGGGAACCTGACGAGCCTCCGGGAGCTCTACATCGGGTACTACAACACCTACGACGGCGGCCTGCCCCCGGAGATCGGGAACTTGACGGAGCTGGTCCGGCTCGACGCCGCGAGCTGCGGGCTCTCCGGCGAAATCCCACCGGAGATCGGCAGGCTGCAGAACCTCGACACTCTGTTCCTCCAGGTGAACTCCCTCTCCGGGTCCCTGACCCCGGAGATCGGCCAGCTGAAGAGCTTGAAGTCCATGGACCTGTCGAACAACATGCTGTCCGGCGACATCCCCGCCTCCTTCGCCGAGCTCAAGAACCTGACCCTCCTGAACCTGTTCCGGAACAAGCTCCACGGCTCCATACCCGACTTCATCGGCGAGCTGCCGCAGCTGGAGGTGCTGCAGCTGTGGGAGAACAACTTCACCGGAAGCATCCCGGAGAAGCTCGGAGCGAACGGGAAGTTCCACTTTCTCGATCTCTCCTCCAACAAATTGACCGGCACTCTGCCTCCCGATATGTGCAAGGGCAATAAGCTCAGCACATTGATCACGCTCGGGAATTTCTTGTTCGGCCCGATCCCGGAATCGCTCGGCCAGTGCCGGTCCCTGAGCAGGATCCGAATGGGCGAGAATTTCCTCAACGGGTCGATCCCCAAGGGGCTCTTCGGACTCCCCATGCTCTCCCAGGTCGAATTGCAGGACAATTATCTCGAGGGCGAGTTCCCTGTGACCGACGGCTCTGTCGCTCCGAGTCTCGGTCAGATTAGTCTCTCCAATAACCGGTTATCCGGGTCTCTCCCGCCGAGCATCGGCGACTTCTCCGGAGTCCAGAAGCTCCTCCTGGACGGCAACAAGTTCTCGGGCCTGATCCCGGCCGAGATCGGGCGGCTGCAGCAGCTCTCCAAGATGGACTTCAGCCACAACAAGTTCTCGGGCCCAATCACCCCGGAGATCAGCCAGTGCAAGCTCTTGACATTCGTCGATCTCAGCCGGAACGACCTCTCGGGCGAGATTCCGAACGAGATCACCGGAATGAGGATACTGAACTACTTGAACCTGTCGAGGAATCATCTCGTTGGCAATATCCCCACCTCAATATCCACAATGCAGAGCTTGACGTCGGTCGATTTTTCGTATAACAATCTCTCCGGCCTGGTCCCGGGCACCGGCCAGTTCAGCTATTTCAATTACACATCGTTCTTGGGCAATCCTGATCTTTGCGGTCCTTACTTGGGTGCCTGCAAGGAGGGGTTCGCGAACGGGACTCATCCGGCGCACGCCAAGGGTCCGCTCTCTGCCTCCCTGAAGCTACTGCTCGTGATCGGGTTGCTCGTCTGCTCAATCGTGTTCGCGATCGCCGCGATCCTCAAAGCCCGGTCGCTGAAGAAGGCCGGCGAGTCCCGGGCATGGAAGCTGACCGCGTTCCAGCGCCTGGACTTCACCTGCGACGACATCCTGGATTCCCTGAAGGAGGATAACATCATCGGGAAGGGCGGCGCGGGCATCGTGTACAAAGGGGCGATGCCCAACGGCGACCAGGTCGCCGTGAAGAGACTCCCGGCCATGAGCAGGGGCTCGTCCCACGACCACGGGTTCAATGCGGAGATCCAGACCCTCGGGCGGATCCGGCACCGCCACATCGTGAGGCTGCTCGGCTTCTGCTCGAACCACGAGACGAACCTCCTGGTCTACGAGTACATGCCCAACGGGAGCCTCGGCGAGGTCCTGCACGGCAAGAAAGGCGGGCACCTGTACTGGGACACGCGGTACCAGATCGCCGTGGAGTCCGCCAAGGGGCTGTGCTATCTCCACCACGACTGCTCGCCGCTGATCGTCCACCGGGACGTGAAGTCGAACAACATCCTCCTCGACTTGAATTACGAGGCCCACGTCGCCGATTTCGGGCTCGCCAAGTTCCTACAGGACTCGGGCACATCGGAGTGCATGTCCGCCATTGCCGGGTCATATGGATACATAGCGCCAGGTACGTTTCGATTCGATCTTGAAATCTAGTTACAAAGTGATATGATAGATGTTGTTGTTTGATCTGTGAATTGTTAAGTACCCAAATCTGTACTAGAGGCCATGATTCACTAGGTCAATGATCCAAGAATTTGCTGAACTGACCTGACCTTTTGACTGAGATTTTACTGTCACTGTTTGAATTTTAGGTACATATGTTTGCTCAGGTCTCTCCCTTCTTCATGCCTCTTTTTTGACCCTCATGTCCAATGAATTATTTCTTCTTTTTTCTCTAAAACTTAGAAAATTCGCAATCAATCCTTTTCGACAAACCGAAAGTAGAGATTGATGCAGCTTTCGTAGCACATGAATTATATGACGGTCCACCCGAAAGGCCTATACCACCAAGACATCTCACCCGCTATATGCGGCCTAGCTTTTGACAAGGACTACCTGGCCTGTCCAACTCATGAATTCAAATCCGGATGCATTCTTAGGAGCTCTTTAGTCAATTGATTTAGCGAAATCTGTCAACTAACCTTTGACTTTCTGCTCGTTTGATTCTCTGGTTTGCTCGGCCGGTTTTTTAACGGTTCTTTTTTCTTTGTTTGGTGTGTGTAGAATACGCGTACACTCTAAAGGTGGATGAGAAGAGCGACGTCTACAGTTTCGGGGTGGTTCTATTAGAGCTAGTTAGCGGGAGGAAGCCGGTTGGAGAATTCGGGGATGGGGTGGACATCGTCCAGTGGGTGCGAAAGATGACGAACTCGAACAAGGAGGAGGTCCAGAAGATCCTCGACCCGAGGCTCCCGGCCGTCCCGCTCCACGAGGCCATGCACGTGTTCTACGTCGCGATGCTGTGCGTTGAGGAGCAGGCGGTGGAGCGCCCGACGATGCGAGAGGTCGTCCAGATCCTGACGGAGCGCCCGAGGCCGCCAGGCTCGGCCAAGGGAGATTCGGTGGTGGTGGCGCAGTCCTTGCCACCACAAGGCTTGGCGCTCGAGTCCTCGCGACGACGAAAGATGGGAAGGAGCAGCAACAACAGCCGGTGCCGCAATCGCCTCCGGTGGATCTTCTTAGCATTTGATCTTTGTTTTGGTGGGAGTGTTGTTTCTTTTTACCCCTCTAGGTTTTCAATGAGTTGGGTTAGCATTTTCTTTTATAAATTTGTCTTCTTTCATTTTCTCCTCTTTTTTCTTGAATTTTCTTTTACCTTTTTTGGTGGTTGGGGGGGTGCTCTAACTTTAAGGAGTTCAAATGTTTGAAGTTCTTCTTTCCTTTTTGTACAGCAGGATTGATAAGTTTTCCTTTCTTGATTTTATAATTAGTGGTGCCTTGTCTTCATCAAACACAGTGTCCTGTTTCATGGCACAGTTTGTGAGTGCAGCTGTCTCTGCAGCAGCAGAAACTGAGTTTACAGACTTGAAATATCAAAGGGTCAGTGGTGGGGGAGGAGAGTCAGTACAGTAAGCTTTAAATTGGAGGGAACATCAAGGACGAGTGCTGATATATACGTCCAATTTATATATTTGGAGTAAGGTACTTTTAGGTTTTAAGTGCTAACAACCAAGACTTTTCCAGTTCGATTTTTTGGGGGGCTTTATACCAAGACTTTTAGGTTGCCTGGTGATGTCATTGGCTGGTTTACAAGTTTTCATTTTGATCTGTTCTATTTTTTTGTTTTGGTTTTTTCGGTAAAAATGGCTTGTGTTTTTCTATAAGGGCCTACATGAATCACAATTGAACAGCAAGAGGTCGGTTGGTTAGCCAAGGTAGCAGCACTTTGCCTTTGGGCAGAAGCAAGAGAGGACATGGTCCAATTTGGTCATTTAATTCTGCCACCACTGGCATTCCCTTTAGTCCTTTTGCTATATGAAATGCGGTACATGGAATTGAATTTTTGCGTTACAATAGTCTACAATTACATCCTTTCAGAATTTTATGAGAACTTTTTTTTTCTTTTTATTGGAAAGAAAACTTTCATTTCATACGAAAGAGAGGTATGTAATTTCAAGACAAAGATGCAAATCCTACAAGGTAAGTAAATCTGAAAAGTGAATCAACTTGGTATAGCATTTAGAGACTTGCTCATTCCATAAAGATGAATTTATCATAGTATTCAAGCACAACTGGTGCCGATCAACGGATGTCTCATCACGAACTTTATGAGATTTAGTTCAACCTTTTGATTCATTTTGGCTTTCAAAATGTAAAAAGCAAGCTAGTAATTTAGGTTTGGTTTTTCACCAAACTTGAATTTTCTAACCAAACTAAACATGCCCATAAAATCAAGGTCACCATAATAATGTGTCCATCCATTTTATGAAGATATATAGCAACCTTGATTTTAGATTTTAACAAAGTTTGGAACTTCACGCATCTTAGGTTTGATATTGCAAAACTTTTAGTTAAATAACCTTATCATTATCATGTAAATAGCATTGCGTAATTTCAGATGCCAACACCATTTCACCTCGTTAGGGATTTGAAAATAAAGTTAAAAAAATTTGGAAAAATCTAAAATTGAGGCTTTGAGTACTTGACATGACACAACAATTATGTTATGGGAGGCTATTATTGTCACGAATTTTTTTTTTTTTTTTTTTTGAGTTGTCCTATGTCTTAGAGTGTGACATCATTTGATTTCACGATTTAGACAAGTTTGGTTTCATGCGAGAAGCATGCTAAGTCCATGACAAAAATCCGCGTCGTCCTTTATTTATTTATTTTTCTTTCGTGTTTGTTGATATTTTTCTGGTGGTTTTTGGGATTCGTATGGTGTGTTCGACAATGACTTGACAAGGGAAATGACTGAGTGATCGTGTGGGAGCCATCAGCTTCCCCTTTGAAGATTTCGAGCCATTATTCAGTGCGAGTGGTGTGTATGTATATGTAAAGGATTAATGTCACGAAAAACGCCAAATTAATATACTTATAATATTACCCAAACCTAGGTTTTGGGCTTGAGTAGTGAACAAGTGTTTATCTTATGCAATTATCACTTACTTTTTACATCTATTGAATTCACAGTTGCGACCATTGGATGCCTAATTGCAAATAACCATTGGTGAAAATTTAGAGCGAGTTTTCATATATTATAGATTTTTGCTTTCGGATTTGAAATCTGCAATTCGAATTTTTTGTGTGTTTTCAGAGAGGATTTTAGTAAAGCTTTGTCCAATCCCGAAGCAATAGTTGTCTTTAGGAAAATGACTATACATTTCATAGGAGGTGTCATAATTCAGTCTTCCGTCTTCTCTCTTAAATTTTCTTACGGAGTTTTATTTCAGAAAGGCATTAATTATTTAAACATCACATTTTTAGTTGTCCTGATCAACTTGTCAACTTCAATTGACCGAAATAATAAAAGAAGAAGTTTTGTTCTTAGTGTTATATTTACTTAAAATTAAATAATCCACCATGTCAAGAAAAGAAATTTTTTTCTTTTGGTCGGACAAGCCAAGAATTTTTTTTTTTTTTTGGTCAAAAGATAGGATTATATTGCTTAATTATAGAGGAGACTTACAAGATGCAGATGTGGAAATATCTGCACATAAAAAGTTCCATAGTGGAAAAGGTGGGGAAAGCAGCCAATTACGTGGAAGAGACCGATTGCGGTGTTGCCTTGCTATCCAGTTCGCAGCTTCATTCATTTGGCGGGGGCAATATGTCACCGAAATAGCTTTATTTCTACTAAGCCCAGCTCGGCACCTCTGCACAATCTCCTTTAGATTCCAAGCTGGTTGAGCCCGGCCCAAGACCATGTCCACGACGGATGAACTGTCGCTCTCAATAATCCACTTTCCTGTTCCTGTGCCGAAGACTTGCACGTGAGAAGACTTGAGTTCGTGCGTATAGGAGATCCCAAGTAGTATTGCTTTGGCTTCCGCTTCACTTGCCGAGGAAACCCTAATTGTTGCAGCGAACCCCTCGAGTAGTCTTCCTTGCCGATCGCGAACAATACCCGCAGCAGATCCGAGAAATTCGCCAGAGCACCATGCCGCGTCGACGTTTATTTTCAGCCCATCCCCTTCCGGAGGCCTCCACCGGTCAGGTTTTGCGAGATCTGTTGATTTTTTGCTTCTCTCTGTTTTTCCTCGACTGAAGAACTCGTTTTGTTCCCTGGCTGTGCTCACCAGATCTGCGGGTCTAGGTTCTTTGGATCGGAATATCCAGTTGTTTCGCGCCTTCCAGATGTGCCACAAAACCATTCCCGTGAGTTCGCGGTCGGGTAAGCTCTGATTTCGATGGAAGGCGTTGGCAATCCACTGATCTGTTCTCCTGAGACTTCCATCTGGTTTTATCTTCTCAAATATTTGTTCTTCCCATACTCTCTTCGTCCACTTGCAAAGAAAGAACATGTGTTCTGTCGTTTCAATATTCGACCAACAGAAAGGGCATAATGGATCCGTAACCATTTTTCTTTTATGTAGGTTTTCCCTCGTGGGAAGGGCATTCTGACAGAGACTCCAGAGAAAAGATCGGACTTTCGGTGGCACATGCAGGCTCCAAATTTGAGTCCATAAGGTACGCGGTGGTTGATAAGAGCAAGAGGGTCTGTTCTGTCCTGGTGTTTCTGTTGTTTCCCGTGCTCGATTATATCCGCTCTTGACAGAGTATTCCCCTGTTTTGTTGCCAGTCCATACTAGTGTGTCTGACTGTGATTGCTGACATATAGGGGTTGCTAATATTTCATTTGCAATTGATTCATCATACAATTGAAGAATTAGCTGTTGTTTCCATACTCTGTTCTCTGCATCTATCAGTCCGGAAACCATTTTTGGCTCTGTCTGATGTGGTTGTCCTCCTATTACCCCTTGCGTTAGCCATCTGTCTTCTCTGATACGAATAGTTTCTCCATCACCTACTGACCATATTATGTTATCCTTTATGGTGTCTCTGCCAAGCATCAAGCTGTGCCAACCCCATGATGGACGATGACCCTTCGAAGCTGTCCAAACATCCCCATTGGGGAAATAAAGTCCTTTTAGCACTCTGCTCCATAGAGCTGAGGGGGAAGTGGCTAATCTCCAAAGTTGCTTTCCGAGCATGGCTCTATTGAAGGTTAGAAAGTCCTTGAAACCTAACCCTCCTGCATCCTTTCGGGTTTTCAAAGTCTCCCAGTTTTTCCAGTGCAAACCTCTTTTTGCATCGCCATTTTGCCACCAGAATGATGCTATGCGTTGTTCTATGGCTTTGCAGATTGATACTGGCAGCTTGAAGATGGACATGGCATAGGTAGGTAGCGCTTGTACCACGCTTTTGATTAACACTTCCTTGCCTGCCTTTGTCAATAATTTTTCTTTCCAACCTGCTAACTTTGAATTTACTCTGGCCAGGATCCATGCAAACAGCTCCTTTTTGGATTGTCCCCATTCAGTAGGTATTCCCAGATACTTTCCGGTTCTCTGTTGGATAGGGACTCTCAGTTCTGTGGCTAGATTCTGTTGTAGTATTGCTGGACAGCTAACATTGAAAGAGACTCCTGACTTATTTAAGTTGATTTTTTGACCCGTAGCATAACAATATTGATTTAGAATTTGGGCTACATTCTGACATTCTGATATTGTTCCATCCAGAAAGAATATGACATCATCAGCAAACATTAAATGTGATAGCTTAGGGCAATTTCTGTTAAGTTGTATTCCTGTGAGTGTGCCTTCTACTAATGCTTTGTTCATCATCCAGGTGAGCACATTGGACATTAGAATGAAGATATAAGGTGAAAGTGGATCACCTTGTCTCAGACCTCGCGAAGGATGGAAGAATGAGGTAGGTTCTCCATTAACTTTTACACTGTAGGTGACTGTTGAGATGCATTGCATAATTAAAGAAACCCATTTGACATGAAACCCCATGTGCAGCATAAGATCCCTCACAAAATCCCATTCTACCTTGTCATATGCTTTCTGCATATCCAGCTTCAAGATGGCCTGATTCTTTTTCCTCCTTGTTGTTTTGCGTAGGTGATGCAAACCTCTGTACAATGAATAATCGTCTGCATTATTTTATGGAAGCAAAACAAAAGTAGAAAAGCAGAAGGGAGACATAAAGGGGGATTTTTTTTCTCAAAAATGCCAAACAACTTTTTCAGAAACTGGGTCGGAACACACGACCCTGTGCCGCAGGTACCTGTGCTTGTCCTAGAGCGAGCAAAAAACCAACCTATCTTTTCGGTCAAGCACATGAAATTCCCCGGTGGCTTCTCCCATTTCTCAACATTAACCATGAAAAAGGGCATCCTGAAAACACAAGCATATTTGTCGAGATGTGGCACAAAAGTAATTCAAGGCAGTGGGATTATTTCATGGCTCCTGAAAATTGGTTGGATGCTCTCAGAATATCAAATACTCAATACCAAATAACATCAAACTTATTTTTGCATATATCTCTATGCCTACACATAATTTGGTTAACATTCAGCTCTGTTTATTTTTCAATATAAGTTGATGTGACAATCCTAGATTAACTCACTCGAGGTATTGTCCATTTTGACCTGTCCCATATCGAGCCTTGAGTTTTGTCATTTGATGTGCATGCAAGCAATTTCCTTGAAGATCACCTTTCTGGTAGTGCTTTAACTAGAGCTCACTTAAGCAAAGCTTGCCATTGTGCCTTTGTAAGTTAATTCCAATTTTCTCATATATATCTAGAATCACCATTTCCTTACTTGATGTATAGTTTGGTTCATTATTACCCCTTTATCCACCCTAGAAGCATGCTGGGAGTTGCTTCTTGTCCAAGCCTTCTAGTCCCAACGATTACTCCCCGCTCTCATAAGACCAAATCGTTATAGTTGATCTCTTTGGGGGGGGGGGGGGGGGGGATGACTAATTATATACATGCAAATATTCTAGAATAATTCAAGAGAGAGGGAGAGACAAAATATTCAAAGGCCACATTTTCAGTAGGAACGAGCCAAATACGTGATTACTCCCTTTAATCAATCTACATCCCTGACTGAAGGTGAAATCTCTCGTTTTCCATAAGCTCATTCAATCAAACCGAGCTTCTAGCTTAGGGACATTACACTCTAAAAAAATCAAGCTATTCGATTCGATAATTTACAGGTTCGTGTCAACTAAAATTATTAGGAGGATGAAGGACAGGGAAAAGGAAGTGCGCTGCTAGTGATAATTTACGTCTAGTGCCTCTCCCTATGACTTTGCTTTTTTTAAAAATAATTATCTATAATCTTTGGCTTTTTTATTTTTTATTTTTGGGTTTTTCTTCACAATTTTTTAGTTTTTTTATTTTATTGACGTGGTGCCATGTCAAAGCCATATATGCATAAAGAAATTTAAAAAAAAAAAATGCCATGCTGGATTTTGACATGCCATGTTAGCAAAGTTATACGTGAGCTCACCAGATTGACTAAATTACGTCCAATACCGAAAAATTAGGATTTGATTGCACAAATTCAAAAGTTTAGGAGTTGATTATACATTTGGTCAAACATTTGGGACTATAGATACAACTTTCTTATATGAAATCCTAAAACGAGAATCTAGTATGCTAAGGAACCTAAATCTTCTTATAAAAAAAAAATACCTGTTAATTAGATAAAAATTATAATTTGATTCCCATCCTACATTAGTCTCTCCCATAAGTTCAATATTATAATAATTTCCACTGGAAAAAAGAAAAGGAAAGAATTAAATAAGACACGGATAAATGTGTGTAAAAAAAGAGAAAGAAAAGCAGAAAAAGGTGCAACATTGGTGATAATGGTGATAGAGAAATGGGGAGTTCAGGTATTCAAAACTTGACATGAGAGAACACTTTAAGTGTCAAAAATTAGAAAAGTGACATTTATGTGCCAAAATCAGAGCAAAATGGATTAATTAAGTGCCAATAGCGAGAAAATCCGACTAAAATGCATTGACATGGCGATTTTCCAACGAGCCAAAAAAACAACATTATTTTGCACGCTGACATGGCTATATAAGTATCAAAAACAACATCGTTTTGTTGTTGATGTAGATAAATAATTAATATAAAATTAAATTAAAAACTAAAAACCATGTTTTTTTTTATAAAAAAAGGATAAAGATGAATAGTAGTTGGCGGTTGAGGGCTTAGCCCTTATCGTCACTGCCTTCCCACCATAGTCACTAGGAAGGTGAGGGGAGGGTCGGCCGAGGTCATCGAGTCCTAGCTAGGGGCCAGTGACCCTAGCCAACTGATAGTGAGGGCCTGTGAGCCCTCGCCCAAATCTGGGGCGAGGGTCGTGGCCCTCCCCTAAATTCGGCGAGGGTTGTCGGCCCTCACTTGACTGACCAAGGGCCATCAATGGCTGGTGATGGGGGCTAAGCTCTAGTGAATTGCAGCCCTCACCGCTGCTATTCATCTTTTATTTATTTATATAAATTTAGTTTTAAATTAAATTAAATTAATTTTATATTAACATTCGAATTGTGTCAAAATGATGTCGGTTTTGTGTTTTTTTTACTTAAACCTTCCAGTGAGCCACGTAAGCAAGCAAAATTAATAAAAAAATCATAATATAGGATTTCCGGCGGGGTTTGTCGAATATGGCACTCAAGTGTCCCATTTTTTTTTTTTAAATTACACTTAAGTGTTTCTTTTCTAAAAAAAAATTTTACACTTGGGATGTTTTTTTTTTTTTTTTGCCGAGAAATGGGTGAAGATAATGAAGAAAGTGGGTCAATACCCATGTACCATGATTACGTCTATCACGAGGGAGGGAGAATATAGTAGCAAGGACTTGTTAAAATTATATGGCGAAATTAGGGTGCGTTTGTTTTTATGAATTAGTTTTATAGTAGCGATTTTCAAATTTTCATGTATTTGCCTTGTTAAAAAATGAATAATCAACGGCAAAGACTTTTCGATCCAGAAAAATAACCATACTTAAATTTGAGAAAAATGATTGCTCCAACCTGAAAAGAAGTATTCTTTTGCCGGCTCCTTTCCCACACGCGCACTCAGATAGAGCTTGAATCTACTTCTCTTTCTTTCTCTTCACTGGTCTTCCCTCTTCAAATTGATTTCTAACATTAGATTTAATCCCATATAAGCGTTTGATTCGTTGTAGGTCCATTGGACTAAATCATCGTATAATTTTATAATTTTTCACTCGGCTATGACTTACATTCTTGGAATATAGGAAATCTTTTCATGTCATTTTCAGGATCACTGCCAAACAACTGAAAACCGGTCATTTCTTTGAAAATGATTTTCACGAAAGACATTATAGTCCATAATTTTTTCTCCAAAAAATAAATACACCTTTTATGAAAAGAATTTTCCGGGAAAATAACTCGATTGCCGCACATGCACGTATGCGAATAAGAGTGGGGCATTGAATGGTGCCGTCAACATAAATGAGCAAGATATAATTGGGAAGGAAGATCTTGGTGTCGGACATAAATGCCAATAATTGAGTAGAAGAAGGGAGAAAAGTGCAAAGTCCACGGTGCTGGTGAAATGGCAGACCTAAGTTTTAATGTTGCCTCTTCCCTTCGACAAGAGTTACGAACCTGGGACCAGCTACATGTGCCCACCCTCTCTACTTAATGACAATGTCGTAAAATGAGTGTTTCCTGCTCTTATAGTCGTCCTATATCTTTCGTTTCTCGATTAAAATGATCTGAAATTCGACTCCTGGCCCATAAATCTTCACATACGTCCAAATATCGCACATGGGCATCCAAGTATGTAATAATTTGTATTTTGTTAGTGAAAATAAATCGATATTTATGACGTCTACCTAATTGGTTTAGTCAAAGAATAGAGTTATTTCATGTTCATGTATCTTCTGTTATTCATGTTTATAAACTATGTTAGTATATAAAGTTAAGAAAACCTCCAACTTTTAAGAGATCTCAATCTTTTCTTTTCATTCCTCAATGCCCTTAATTACTCATTTTATAAATATTATATCAATGGATATATGTGTAAATTAAAAATTATTTAGCGATATCTCTCTTAAATAGAATATAATTTTCTTTTTTATACTACCCACAATCTTCCTAGAAAAGTTCAAAAAACTTCCTGAAATCTCCGTGTCTTTTTTGAATGTATTATGGCGAGATAGTATGAAACGATTGACAAAATCGTAATTCAAATAATTGTCAAATACAATATTTTATTTTCCAAAATTAAATGTAAAACTCTATATTCTGATAATCATTGAAATTTCTTTCATAAATTTATTTGATATTAATCTGTTTTTACAAACATTTAATCTTTTCTTATCCATTTTCCTTCACACGTATACGCAGTTGCCCTCATGTTGGTTAGTATACATAAAGCAAAGAGAATTTATCTAACTTTAAGTGATCGCGATTTCTTTTTCCTGAATATTGTCGATGAGTCATTATACAAATGTTCAACCAATGGACAGCGACGTAAAATTTATGAATTTTATACATCTCTTATGAATTTCAATGTGAAAATTGAATGTTTTCTATCTTATAACAACCTTACAAAAAAATTAATTCAAAACTTGAAATATATTTCTCTTTCCATATGTAAATTTGCAAGTTATTTATATTGAATTAAAAATCTCTTTTCATTAATTAATAATTCAAATATTCCGTAATAAGGCGATTCACTTGTCAATTTTTTGCATATACAAATCGCATGTGCATTTTTGCTAGTAAAATGTTTGGCAATATTTTACCTAGAAAGATGTTGGTACTTTCGTAAAATATTACTAAGCTATCAACAAGTTACTTGAGCAAAAGTCATTGGTCACTTCTTTTTTTACTGGTAGTGGCATGAAAAAGAATCGGTAATTTTTTGGCATTGAGTAAAATTCTGCCCCACCTTGTCATACGACCATGTTTAGAAAGACACTAAAAAGGTTATGAGCACCGAACGATACTCAAGTTTCAACTTCTTTGGCGCAAATTATCATATGGTTAGGAGATTTATGATGAATAGATGTACAAATTTACGATCAATATTGTACCATTTATCATATATCTAATCCACACCTAACGAAAAATGCCTTTCATTAGCCAAATCGGATGGAGTTAATAAAGGGCTTAATTGTAAATAATTTGACAATTTTTAAAACTTGGTTGCATTATTTAAAAGTTTTAGAACTTGATGAACGCTTTTGGGATAATTTTTAGTATTTTCAGCGTGTTTATTCCATTTATTTATAGACCACACGGCCCTATAATTAGCAAGTTTTGGAGGGGGCGAGGGCTCCTGCTTGGCCGTCCCCGTGGCTGTTGAGAAGCTCTGGATTTTGGTTGGTTTGAATCCTCGACCGGACGGGGTGTCGGCGAATTCGAACACTCTGTAGCATGATTCCAGGATCTAATTTTTGTAAGGTTTTCAAATATTTTTAAGATAATAATTAGTGTTTTCTCTTTACAGTGAGAATGAATAACATGTAGATCTTAATTATTTCAAGATCTTTTTTTGGTAATGTGGATAATATGTAAGCATCTGGGATTGAATACTAAATTATTTTTTATTATTCAATCTTTTAACTTTTAATGGACTTGGGGTGCTACACAATAAGAGCTTGTTTGATATAATCTTGAACAAATAGTAGTTGTGCTCTGGTTGTAATAGTTACATATTTAATAATATATATTTTGAAAGTACAAAACCTTAAAATTCGATAAGGTAGTTCCTAAATTCTGCTATAAGCTACTATAGCTATAAAATATTTGCCAAACACCTTATTAAACTACAAACCTTTTTTGATAATTTAAAGTACTAAGAAAAAGTTTGTATCAAACAGTATCTTTTGAAGTGTACTAAGCGCCATTAATATCAATGTTCTTCTCTAGTTTACACGCCTCTATAAGTTATAACCAGCGCCTTAGAAATTGAGAGACACGCGATTTAAATAGAATCTGTAGAAGTTATAATTGAACCAAGTTATAGGGACTCCTCCCAACCTAAATGCTATAGCTAAAGAATGACTAGACATAGGTGCAAATCTCATCTACTTAGATGGGAAGTTTAGCATGATTCAGTGTAGAATACTTCATGCTCTACATGTACATTTACAGAAGTTTCAATCATCCATCCTTAAGATCCTTCATGCAAAAAGAAAAAGAACATAGAGAATCTCTTCGTAATCCTCAGGTACAATTCGAAGTGATATGTTGGAAAAAAGCAAAAGGAGGGGACAGATGCATGACTCTACCTTTCATGTTTTTCCACAACTTTTCTTTTTGACATTTCAATTCGATTGCGGGCGAGTGGGTGAGGCATGCATAAAATATAAGAGAGGAAAGAGAAAAGAATAGGACAGGAGACTTTTGCAAAGGGGTCGAAACTTTATGAGGTTTTTCAGTTGCTTGGTTATTTTAGGATAAGTTGCAAATGAGAGGAAATGGTTGGGGACAGGTAAATATGATGAACTTGCGTTCTCTCTTGCAACCACCCCTAAGACCTAAGTCCACTCTATTCAGTTATTTATGTTTGCAAGACAAACTTTGAATTATTTAATTCTTAGAAACAAGAGTTTTCACTTGTTTTAGAACATGTGATGTACACGTCATTTTGAAGTGATCTAATTACATCTATTCATTTAGAAAAGAGATTCCAGATACCATGCGATAAGGGTCATATTTTCCTTCATCCATGGTTAAAAGAAACTTTCTCCAATTATGCCTCTAATTGGTAGGATACAAGTTATAAACATCATCTACATGTAAATTTGATTAAACGGAAATGTTAGTGATGCCTATATTTGTAACCTATATTGATCAGAAGGCTGGTTTCCTCCAACCAGAAACAGAGGAAAGCATGGTATTAAAAGCAGTGTACAATAGCTTACTTTCGTCACTATGTAATATCTTTTTATATTCACGTTATGAGAAGACATCAATCATATCCGCAATAATAGATAATTTTTTACCATAATTTTACTAGTCATTGTGTGTAAAAGTTTCAAATCTCTAGCAATGTTTGTGGATTGTCTATAGGCTTCAATGTTGATTCACATCTTCTGGAAATCTAAGAGAGCACTTGAATCAATTAACTAGGATCACTCTCTATATTTAAGGCAATCAAATTATTACTTGAATGTAAATCATCAGTATGTGCTGTTTTGAACACTAATTGCAGAACAAGTCCTTGATATGCAATACAACTAATTGGCCATGTAGGAGCCATTATTGTTCCATCGAACGTGCGATGGATGACAAATTGGAAATAGTTTTAAGTCTTTCATTAGCTAAACCACGAGAACCAGGAGATGCCATCTTGCCTAATGCAGTCGATCTCATATTTATTGGTAATGAAAATTTGTTAAGTCTTACCTTACATACTACATCGATACTTGAGAGATTATTAAAATGAATAAAGCATAATAACTTCATGCATCACAACAATTCATATTGAAAAAGACAAAATAATCTTAATATCAACAAGAAATATATTATATGGCTCGGGAGGTGACATGGACACTTGGATTATATAGTTCATGTGGGTGGTAAATGCGTGTCGCATGATGTCTTCCTCTTTCTGTTTTTTAGAAAGATAAACACGCAATGTGCCTTCCCGGAGCAAGCTCTTCTCAAGGGCCTGAATTGGAAATCGAGAGCATAAAGACGGTCCATTTGAATTCTACATAGAATTTGTTAGGTTTGGGCTTTGGGTCCATTAAGGTAACGTGACTTTAGTGCCTCGTATAACTATCCCTAATTGATTTCTCTGGCTTCAGACCATTTAATTACTGAAAAAGAAAATGAAAAGGGCCAAGAGTGTTGTTTACCAATCAAAAGATCTACTTAAGTTTCAACCTGATTCCCCAGAAGTAGAGAAGATTAAATAATTAGGAGGGCCTTAAATCTATACAGACTTCCTCTCTCGTGTCCAGAGTGAAACTCACTGACCGGATCAATCCGTACACCTTATTCGTTTGAGAATAATGATACCGAAAGTTAGATTGAGATTTCCAAATTTGAACTACAAAATTGTCTCCTAGAGAGATCAACTGCTCGTTTGTAGGGTATTGATCAAGTCCTTTACTGCGTTTGAATCCACGGGCCTTATCCCCAGGGGAACAGCCCATCGGTCGACTTTGTTGGAGGAGCATGCGCCATCTCGGATGAAGCCACCCTCGTCGCCTGTATTTGATTTCACCCGCTAGCACGCGATCACTGTAACAATGGCTTTATTGTTAAAATCTCTTTGGTTATGATCAAATCTTGTCGACAAAGACTCAAGAATCTGAGTTTGCGTCTCTTTTACTTTCAAGGCTTGCTAGCACTTACGAGCTGCGGCCTTCGCTTGGCCCCCTCTGCCCATCATTTGCTTATTGTGGCGTCACACGAAAGAAATGATAGTGTAATTGGAGGCGACTCTACACTTAGGAGCTGATGTGGATGTGGGATGTTTTACATGGTACAACCCGCACTGATGTGCACAATTTTAATAATATTTTAATATTTTATTAATTTTATCAATTTTATTAATTTTATTTTTTTTTATTTTTTTGATTTTTCTTTTTTTCCCCTAAACCCAGGACAACGAAGTCGCCGTTCGACTCCCGTTAGCCATAGGGTGAGGTCACGGCCCTTACTTGGTTTGGGTGAAGGAGTTACTACTCTCACTAGCCATGGGAGAGGGCCTCCATGCCCTTATCGGCCACAAGCAAGGGCGTTGGCCCTTGTCGGACCTTGCCCTTTGGCTGGCGTGGACAAGGGTTTGGCTAGGGCCGCAAGGCCCACTCATAGCTGGCGAGGGTTGTTTGGTGACCTCCTTGACCTAGAGTTAGAGAAAAAAAAAAGAAAAAAGAAAAAAGGCAAAAAAGAATAAAAAAAAAATAAAAAAAACTAAAAAAAAAAAATTAAAACTTGAAAAAAAAATTATAAAAATTACAAATATTCTTAAAAATTGTTTGTCAGTGTAGCCTATGCCCCGGAGGATGGCTAGTGTTCACATCAACAATTTTTGACCAAAATTAACCAAATGAACTCAATTAGTAAAACGTGCAAAAATTTAGAATTTAATTGGTAAAATGTGAAAAAAGTTTAGGACTCAATTGATAAAATTAAAAAGTTTATGATTGAATTGGTAAAAATATAACGAGTTTAATATTTTTGGGACAATTTTCCCAAGATAGAAAAATGGGTGAAGACAATGAAGAAAGTGGGTGAATATGCACATACCATAATTACCTCTATATTAGTGAGGGAGAATATAGTAGCTAGGATTTTTTTTTAATAAATAATCTAGCAAAATTAGGATGTGTCTGGTTTTATGATATGATTTTTATGCAATGGTTTTTCAAATTTTCATGTGTTTGGTTTCCTAAAAGTGGATAATCAATGGAAAAGATTTTCTAATCAAGGAAAGTAACCATGCTTAAATTTAAGGAAAACGATTTCCCATCTTAAAAAGAAGAATTGTTTTGCCAGGATCCTTTTCCACGTGCATGTTCGCATAGAGCTTGAATCTACTCTCCCTCTCCTCATTGGTCATTCCTCCTCTTCTACCAGTTTCATCTCTATAAAAAAAAAATAATAATTTCTAACATTAGCTTCAATCACATATAAGTGTTCAATTTGTTGTAAGTTTGTCCGACTAAATCATCATTAGGTTTTATAATTTTTCACTCGGCTATGGAGTTATAATTTTGGAAGATAGTAAGATCTATAAATCAAAAAACTTTCCGTCTCATTCTCAGGTACACTGTCGAATAACCGAAAACAGCCATTTCTTCGTAAACTATTTTTCTCCATCAATTTTTTTTCCAAGAAATAAATACACCTTTGATATAAAGAATTCTCGGGGTACATAACTCAATTGCCGCACATGCACGTATGCGAATAAGAGTGGGCATTAAATGGTGCCGTGAATGTTACTGAGCAAATATAATTTCGGAAGGAAGATCTTGGTGTTGGACGTAAATGCAAATAATTGAGTAGAAGAAGAGAGAAAATGCAAAGTCCTCGATGCTGGTAAAATGGCAGACCTAGTTTTAATGTTGCCTCTTCCTTTTGACTCGCCAACCTGGGATCTCAATTATTATATGTAATAATTTGTCTTTTGTTAGTGAAAAAATTATTTCATGTACCTAATTTGTTTGGCCAAAGTATAGAGAAATATCATGTTCATATATCTTCTGTTATTTGTATATATAAGTTATATTAGTATATAAAGTAAAGAGAACCCGCAACTTCTAAGGGATCTCAATCTTTTCTTTTCATTCCTTAATATTCTCAATCAGTCATTTACAAATATTATATCAACGGATATATGCAGAGATTAATAATTATTTCACGATATCTCTATCAAATAGAATTTAATTTCTTTTCTATACCACCCACAATCTTCCTAGAAAAGTTCACAAACTTCCTGAAACCTCCGTGTCTTTTTTGAATGTATTTTGGCGACATAGTATGACATGATTGACAAAACATAATTTCTATAATTGTCATACAAAATATTTTACTTTCCAAAATAAAATGTGAAGCTCTCTATTTTCATATGATAGAAATTTTTTGCATAAACTGATTTGTATTTAGATATTTATCTGTCTTCTCACACATTTAATCTTTATTTTCATTTATCTTGACACGTATACGCATGTGCCCTCATATTTGTTAGTATAGATAAAGCAAAGACAAATTTTCTACTTTTAAGCGATCGCAATTTCTATTTCCTAAATATCCTCGATGAGTTATTATATAAATATCCAGCCAGTGGACGTTTTCATACAATTTATAAGTTTATTTTATCTCTTATGAATTTCAATTCTAAAATTGAATATTTTATAACTTGTACAATAAAGCAAATCCCATACGGCAGCGAGTGCAACTAATTGGCATTTTTTATTATGAGTGGATTTTTTTGGTAAAGAATAAGTATTTTCTTCATAAATCAAGATCTCATCTAATTAGTTGCGATGTTAATCATCCTCCTTAAGATCCTTCATGCAAAAAGCATCAAGGGAAGAAAGAGGTCCACCCTTTTACCTCCATGATTGACATTGAGTCTTAAACATTTTGTATTTATACAAATCCATTCCATCTGATCAATTTTGGCTGATTGGTGTTGACGTGGACGTCGGCCATCCTATATGACACGATCAGCGTTGACGTTGACATTTTTTAATTACATTCTAATATTTTTCAAAATTTATTTATTTTCTTCTTTCCTTCCTTTTTCCTCCATTTGGTCGCCAGACCTTCAAACTGGCAAGAGGCAAGAGCCGGGAAGGCTCGACCTCCCCTCGCCGTTGCTGGGCAAGAGCGAGCTCGCCTTGCCAGATTTGGCAAGGGCGAGCCTCGTCCAACCATTAGATGGCGTGACAACATGGCAACCGAGAGTTCTTCTTTGAGATTGAATTCGACAGCAGATTCGTACATTGGGAGCTTAATTAGCTTAACGTCCGAGAGCGAGATCAGGTACGAGGGTGTCCTCTACAACATTAACATCGAGAAGTCCAGTATTGGGCTCAAAAATGGTATTTCGCGTTCTGTTTTTGATTCCCATTGTTCTCTCTTGCTTGAAGGGATGAGTGGGCTTTGACGGGGTTAATTTGGCAATTTGGGCTTTTTTTGTTGTTTTGGCCTTTGCTTGAGGCTTGAACTTGCCTAGCCACGGCGAGACTTGTCCTGGCCGACCTTTGGCGAGGTCAACCTCATTAGATCTTATTCGTTTGATTACATGTTTGAGAATAATAACAACACAACTTCGATTGAGATTCCTATTTTGAAGTACAAGTAAAGAAGGCTCTATTGTACAAATCTCTTTAATTATTGACCCAAGGAGATTCCACATCTTCAACCCGCGCGCTCACTTCTTGATAAACAAATGCCCTCCTGCATACTGGACAAGATATACTTTGATTGGAGGTCCTTGCGTATTCGGAATGATGAAATATGCTTTAGGGCCTGTTTGGTTCGACTTTTGGGGAATGCATTTGTAAAAATGCAAATACCTTTGGGTGAATGGGGTTTTTTGAAATGCAAATAACGTTTGGTAAAATTTGCATTGAGAAACAATTTTGGCAAAAATACCGTTTGGTTAAATTTGTATTTGTAAATGAATTTTATTAAATTAAAAAACAAAAAAAATTGTATTTTTTTTTGAAGTCCAGCCACCAGACCGCCGGATCTGGTGGTCGGATTGCCGGATCTAGCGGCCGGATGGCCAGATCTGGCCGCCTGGGTCTCGTGACCTCAGGCGGCCGTCGCTTGGGGTCGCGCGACCCAGGCGGCCGTCGCCTGAATCGCACAACCCATGCGACCTTAGGTGACGATTGCTAGGGTCAGGCGACCCCAAGCGACGGTCGCCGGGGTCGAGTGACCCCAGGCGACGGCCACCTGAGGTCATGCGACCCAGGCATCGCCTGAGGTTCGGCGACGGTCGCTGGGGTCGGGTGACCCTCAGGCGGGGGTCGTGCGACCCAGGCATCGCCTGAGGTCGGGTGACCCTCAGGCGGCGGTCGCCGACGCGCGCGACCCCTTGGCCGACGGTCGTTGGCCTCCGATTGGCTTCCATGTGGTGGTTTTGGAGAAGATGAACAGTAACCGGAACTTGCATTCTGAAGATGCAACTTCCCAAAGTACCTCCAGACCTGCTTTGGGCTAAGGGCTCTTAGAGCCATTTGGAGATACAATTGCATCTTGCCAAAGTCGCCCCAAAAATCAAACCAAACGCGTTTGCATTTGGCCAAGGGACTTTAGAGTCCTAAAGCCCATTTGAAAGGCCAAACCAAACGAGGCCTTAGGCTTATTTGTCCTATAATGCTGATGTTGGAAGAAAGTCGGCGGAAGACGACTTACCTCTATCTAATACGCAGTCAACAATTTACTCCGGAACGGTCGTTGAATTGTGGATAAATCACGAACAAAAATACTTCACGTTGGTTTGAATGCAATCACGAGGAAATCATCTGATTTCCACAACATAAATGCCGATTGTTCTTGTAAAGGAGAAATGGAACGCCTTCTTTTTCTTTTGATGGAAAGGGGACAAGAAAAATGAGAGAATTTCTGAGCGTACGTTCTGCCAACCGTGCTAACGGTTATATTCAGAAGACTTTTATACAACTCCCTTCATACCCTTTCAAAAGGCGCCTTTTCATCGTAGCATATCAAGACGAAACGGTGCGTTCCAATCGCACCCCATCATGGATGTACTAATTAAGTACAACATTTCCCACTCAGACATGATGTGCTTGATAGCACTCTTTTAAGAATATAAGGCATTCAACATCCATCAACTTTACAAAACAATTCATATAGGTAAATAAGTCGTGCGACCAGTGAGTACACCTGCACTTGGGAGCTCAAATTATGCACCTGTTAGGGATGACATAATGACTACAATCCTGAAAAGAAATAAACAATTGATGTCTCATAGTACCCCAGACATATTTTGTTACATCAATTCAAGTATACCTATCCCTTAAAGACTATACTCGACTATTCTTAAAATATCATGTATTTACAATTATATCCGCAACTACATAAGGCGATATAATTGGTCGATCAGTAAATACATGTGATAGATGTAAAACAACAATAGTCTTCCTTCGCACTCATGTTTCTCTCCATTTCAGAACAACTGCTTTTCTAGACACGTCCCATAAGGCCATATCTATTCATGACCACCGGTAACATGCTGAAGTAGCAACATTGATCTTTCACTTCAAGAACATAGTCAGAAGTAACATAGGGTACAAAATGAGGTAAATTATAAATTACCTCAAGGGCTCACATGATGAGTAAATAGGGATAATTTTACTCACATTCCCTTGTCGGTCGAATAATGCACATGTAGTATGAATTACATGCTATAGTGGATTTCTCTTTCTATAAAGGCGTATGTCATTTATTAAATATATCCACTATATGGATCTTAGCCTAAATATAGTCATGTGCTTCTCGTGTACTCATATTTAGCTCGAGTGCTATATCAACAAGTGCCCAATTAAGTACTCGCATTTGGTATCTTTTAGGCATACATGATTGTGGGACTATCATGTTCGGTCTTATTATAAACAAATCACATATCTCATCTTTCAGGCATACATCTTATTTTATGTACTGAACTTGCTCTTTAGCATTCATTTGTACATAACATCTCATCTTAATGTGCTAACTATAGCACTTGAGGTGATTGTTCGTGTGAGTGAGCCAATCATTGCCTACTGACATACTTTTTAATAATATATGTGTGTATGTGCTAGTCTCACAATGTATTTTGTACTTATTGATAAAATATCAAGTCATTAATAAATAAATAAGTACAGTACATATGTCCACATATACATAAACCAATGATCCTCTACAATAACACATATCACATTCTACGCAATCCTAGTGACATCCTGTGGGTCAAGAATATGTCTCTAGGAATAGCCTTCGTAAATGGATCAGCAACCATTCTATTGGTTGGAATGTATTGTAGGATCACTTCTTTCTGCGCTATTATATCTCTTATGAAGTTGTTCTTTATGTCAATGTGCTTCGTCCTTTCATGATACTTGGGATCCTTCACATAGGCAATGGCTGCTTGACTATTGCAATAAACTATTACCGGTCTTCGAACCTCAGTGACAGTGGCTAAATTTTTCAAGAAACGTTTTAGCCATACTGCTTCTTGCACTGCGGCAGAGCATGCAATAAATTCTGCCTCCATCATAGATAAGGCCGTGCATGTCTGTTTCTTGCTATTCCAAGAAATTGCATCTCCATTGAGCAAGAATGCATATTCAGAAGTCGATTTACGCTCATCTAGGTCTCCACCCCAATCAGCATCTGTGAATAGCTCAATATGCATAAATCATTCCCTTGGTAACAAAGTCGATAGTCCATGGTGCATTTCAAGTATCTCAAGATCCTCTTCATTGCTTTCTAGTGTACTTGACCAGGATTTGATTGATATCGGCTCACAAATCCCACAACATAACATATGTCGGGTTGAGTATACATCATAGCATACATCAAACTTCTGACCACACTAGCGTAAGGAACCGTTTCCATTAATTTATTTTCTTCTGGAGTCTTAGGACACATCTCAGTACTTAGACCTTCATCATGCATGACAGGGGTGTCAATGGGATTACAGTGCTGTATATTAAAACGTTCAAGAATCTTCATAATATAAGACTCTTGTGATAAAGTAATGAGTTTCCTTAATCGATCTCTTTCGATCTTAATTCCTAATATATAAGCAGCTTCTCACATGTCATTCATTTCAAAATTGGAGGACAACCATTCTTTTATGGTGATAACCAAAATCTTGTCATTTCTAGCTAATAGAATATCGTCCACATAAAGTGGTAAAATCACAAATTTATCTTCGGACCGCTTGACATATACACAGTGATCTTTTTCGATCATTGTGAAACCAAAAGTCGTTATGGCTCGATGAAAACGAAGATACCACTGTCTAGATGATTGCTTAAGGCCATATATTGAGCGATGAAGTTTGCAAACTTTATACTCTTGACCTTTAGTTATGAAACCTATTGGTTGTTTCATATAAATTTCCTTATCTAATTCTCCATTGAAAAATGTCGTCTTTACATCCATTTGATGTAATTCAAGGTCTAAATGTGCAACAATGGCTAAGATAAGGCGTATTGAGGCAAACCTTACAACTGGTGAAAATATTTCCTCATAGTCTATACCCTCTTATTGAGTATAACCTTTCGCCATAAGGTGAGCCTTATACTTTTCAATGAATCCATCAGCCCTTTGCTTAATCTTGAAGACCCATTTGTTTCCAATGGCCTTACGATTGGACGGTAAATCAACCAAGTCCTAGATATGATTTGCCCTAATTGATTCCATTTCATCTTCCAAAACTTTTCTCCATTCTTCCTTATCAAAGGATGAGAGAGCCTCTTAAATAGTCTTAGGCTCGGCATCGTCTTTCTGAGCAATTATAAATGCTTCCCCTTCAATCTCAAAACGACGATGGGGAATACTTTTATGATTACTTTTACGCAACTGAATTTCTCTTGAATTTAGTTCGCTAGGCGATGCCACACTCCCACTAGGTCTTGTATATTGAGGTAAATCTTCATTTCCCTCCACAACATTAATGGGTGTGTTATTATAATCTTTCATCTCATATAATTGAAAGCCCTTATTAATCTCTCATCTACTAGGAAAATCGTTCTCAAAGAACGTGACATCTCGTAACTCCATTTCGGTCATACTTCCATCAGCTTGTTCACCTATGAACACGTATCATTTTGAGTGTTCATAATATCTTATAAAGATACATTTCTTCCCTCTAAGACCTAATTTGCTATCTTTATGGGAAGAATCATGAACATAAGTTGCACATCCCCATGGACGTAGAATACTCAAGTCTGGTTTCCTACCAGTCCATAATTTACAAGGGGTGGAAGTGACTGATTTTGAGGGCACTCGATTAAGTACATATGCAGCAATTAATAACGCATCTCTCCAATAGGAGATAGGTAATTTTGCTTGCGCCATCATAGACCTAATCATTTCCAATATGGTTCTATTTCTTCTCTCAGCTACCCCATTTTGTTGTGGAGTACTAGGAATAGTCAATTGTCGTACAATTCCTTTTTCATCACAAAGAGTCTTGAATTGCTCCGATAGATACTCACGTCTGCGATTGGTTCTCAATGCCTTTATTGTTTTATTCAACTGATTTTCTACCATCGTTATATATCTTCTAAAGCAGTCTAATGCTTCTGACTTATGGGAGATCAGAAATATATAACTGAAACGCGTGAAGTCATCTATGAAAGTGATGAAATATGAGCCTCACATTCAAAGGACCACAAGTGTTAGAATGTATGAGTTGTAATGGAAATTCGGCTTTAGTCTCTTTACTAAATGGTTTTCTAGTTGCTTTTCCCGCTAGACAATGTTCACATACGGGTAGATTAACATTAGTGAGTGACCCTAAAAGGCATTCTCTAGCTAATCTTTGCATTCTTTGTAACCAAATATGATCTAATCTAGCATGCTAAGTACTTGCATCAATCTCAACATTACTAGAAGACGCAATTAAAGAAAAAAATCATCGGCATTAACATTGTACTGATTATAGTCAATGTCTAACACCACAAAACCATTCAATACATGACTTGAACCATAATAAACTATTCCAAACAAAATGTCAACATAATCACCATGGAAATTCAATACATATCCAAGGCTAAGAAGAACGACTACGAAGACCAAGTTTCGTCGAATATCTGGAGCATAGAGGACATCATGTAGGAATAGGCTTTGACCATCACGTAAAATTAATTTACATGTGCCGATACCCTTCACTTTAATTCTTGAGTTATTCTCCACATATATCCATATTCTTCCAAGCTTTATCCGACGATACTCCACAAATGTTTCTCGGTCTCTAGCTACGTGGTCTGTTGCTCCTGAGTTTACAGTCCACATTGGATGAGATTCAGCAAGCATTACAGTACTAGAAACAAAAGCATTACTTAAAGTAATAAAGTAATAGGGTACCTCTTCGGCTCAGTGCATTCACAATCAAAGTGACCCATCTTGCCACAATTGTAGCACTTCATCTTGGCTTTGTCCTTTTTCCCACCATGCTTCTTGCGTTGGAAGGTCTTAGCTCTCTTAGGTGCCTGATCAGTCTTCTTCCCTTTGTCGTTGAATTGATGATTCTTTTTGTGCTTGAAGCCCGAAGCTTTGTGCGAACTCGATTCAGCAACATAAGCATGGGTAGAGGATCTTGCAGCCTCTAGGCACTCATTTTCTAATTCCAAATGATGCGCAATATCATCAAAAGTGACAATATTCTCATTATGCGTCATATTGATCTTTATATACTCCAAATTGTTAGGAAGATACCTTATAACAGCTTGAACTTGCTGTTCATTAGTAAGGGAGTGACCTGCCGACTTCAGTTCACAAATCATGTTTGACATCTCTCGAAGATGCTGCCTCATTGTTACATTTGGGCGCTTTCGGTATGTGTCAAACTTGATGGTGAGTCTCCTTAACTTAGTGACAGATGTACCACCAAACTTATCTTTCAAGGTAACCCACATAGCTTGAGCTTTATCATAACTTTCAAACTCACACATGAGATCATCTTGCATACAACTCAGCAACGTGATGCAAGCAATGCTATTTTTCTTCTTCCAAGCTTGATAAGCTTCTAGATCTCTCCTGTGTTGAACTAAAATTCCATGCTCAGGTTCATCCATGGTGTGGTTGAGGGTTTCAAAAACCTCTTGCTCCTTAAGGATGTACTGAATCTTTCGGTGCCAAATATCATAATTGTCACCGTTAAGCTTTTCACCCTTATTGAGGTCAGTAACAATGGTTTTGGATGCTGAAGCCATAACTAATTGCTCTTAACACATTGACATAATAAACGCAGAATCAATACTAGCACACCTTTTAGAGTAATACACATATTTAATTTGCATTAAAGAAAAATTAAATTAATGATAATTCAACAAAAGACATAGAAACGAAAGTTCACTATGTTCCCAATCAGCTCCCATGTACAATTGTTCTATTATCATTAATTAGTTTAATTTGGGCAAATTTTAAGTTCTAGATAAGAATTCATTCGAATTCTATCAACCTACGAATTCTCACTAGGAAAAATAATTACACGACCTCATGTAATTTCTACATTTTTCCATTAACACAAAAGCATAGTATGATGTGAACCAACGTACAAGAATAACAATTATGCAGCAACTACAATCAAAATTGCAATTCAATATGTAATGGAAAAATAAGAATTTCCTACCACTGTTCGAATTTTCTTGGAACTAGAAAATTGCAAGTATATTAAATTATATACATGTTACCATCGAACCAAGCTCTACATAGCATATATTACATCATTTTTATGTAGGCAAGCTACTGTATTTCCAAAACCATAAGAAATACAAGCTAAAAATGAATAAACAACATATTTAAACCCCAAAAATATGCGTACTTAGGGTTTCCTACACATTTTTATACAATTATAAATCTCAAAAATAGAAAATAATTAGACCACAGTGTAGAGAACATTCATACGAACCAAACGCTGCTGATCACGTTCCAATCGGAGATCTCATACGCTCACATGTGTCGCCTGAGTGTGCGGTGCGTGTGACGCACGCGCCAGCGAGCCTAACAGCTCCTAGCCAATCCGACCGGTTTGACGGCCGGATCGGCTGACTGGTCCGACCGGTTGACCAAGTGACCGGTCAACGGTCGAGTCGGGTCATGTTGCGAGTTAGTCTCGGGTCAGGTCGGGTTGACGGCCGGCGACCGGCCGGCCAACAGCCACCGTCGGTGACGTCATCGATGACGTCATCCTAGTTGTTACCGACCGTTGGATGACATCACGATGATGTCAGCACGCGTCCGTTTGCCGACGTGCGCCTGACGTGCACGCGTTGGCGTGCTCAATGCGTCAGTCGCGTGGCGCCCACGTGCAGCGGCTTCTGGCCGTGCATGTGGGCGCGTCGAGCATCCTCCGGCGGCGCTCGACCCATCCTCGGACTTGTCTCAACGAGTACTTTCCCCTTGTATATTTAAAAATTTATTTTGGCTGAAAAAATATTACGAAAAATGGCCAAAACCGTGCGGGTGTACGCGACACTGAACCCGTTCTTTGCTTCGGTTCGTTTTCGATGATTCAGATAGCAATTCCGAGCAATAAACATATTCTTGATCTCAATATCAAATGGTAAACAAGAAAATTCGATGAAAACATGGTAGAAATCATGACCGGGCTCTGATACTAATGTTGGAAGAAAGTTGATGGAAGATGACTTACCTCTATCCGATGCGCAGTCAACAATTTACCACGGAACGATTGTTGAATTGTCGATAAATCACGAACAAAAATACTTCACGTTGGTCTGAATACAATCATGAGGAAAGCATCCGATTTCCACAGCGTAAATGCCGATTGTTCTTGTAAAGGAGAAGTGGAATGCCTTCTTTTTCTTTTGATGGAAAGGGGACAAGAAAAATGAGAGAATTTCTGAGCGTATGTTCTACCAACCGTGCCAACGGTTATATTCATAAGACTTTTATACAACTCTCTTCATACCCTTTCAAAATGTGTCTTTCCATCATATCATATCAAGATGAAACGGTGCATTCCAATCGCACCCCATCATGAACGTACTAATTAAGTACAACAGCTGAAATCACAATTGGCCACCCTGGTATGGTAGACTGAATGCAGAAATCTCTTTCACTAGATGTCTTCAGCAGCGTCTTGCCACTTCCATTTAGTGTCTAACTTGGTGGATGCCGACACATTGGGCAACCTTTCAAGGGACATGCAACGTTTGATCTCTGCATTCTTCAAAGAAATCAATTCTTTCAACCTTTGATGGCTCTTATCTTTCCACAGTGAACTAGCCTGAGATGCCGTAAATTTTTCAACTTCGACAGGTTAGGCAATTGTTCGATAGCATTACACCTGCTAATGTGTAGAAATTTCAGTGATTCCAGCTGCCCCAATCCTGGGATCTTCCCCAATTTGGGTAAGTCACTAAGCTATAACTTTTATATCCTCTTCAAGCACAACATACTGGGTGTGCTCTCCAGGAATTCGCACAATGATATTTTCAATTCCCTTAACCTCTCCAAGTATTCAAATGCGGGGAAATGTGGCAACGGACATCTGCTGATAATGAGAACCGACAAGCTTTTGAAGTCGGAAAAAATTGGCAATTGTGGGATCCCGCCAAGTCTCAATTTTGACAAGCTACGCGGAAGCTGATGGATGGACTGCGCATCCCTCCAAGGTGAGATAACCTCGTTCGGCCCAGATGAAGCATTACTTGAATCAAGTCTCCACACTTCAAAATGATCTAAATGAACTAGGCTCGAGAGATCGGGAAGAATAGGAAATTGAGCAGCTGCAACCACTAGACATTTCAAACTCGAGGGAAGCTCTGGCAATGGACAAAGCTTTTGGCTTGTAATCATAAGCTTTTGGAGACTAGAGAAACCACTGATCATCGTTGGCACTATAGAGATTGGGGTCCAATCTAAGTTCAAGATCCGTAGACGGGTTAGGCTCCCCATTTCCCATAGGGATTCATCCTTAAGATGATAACAACATGGGGCATCAACCTCTTCGAGCATCTCCGCGCGTCCAATAGCACAAGGTATCCTTTCTATCTTTGTGTGCCCCACCCTAATGATTTTTAGTCTCTTTAGATTTCCAATAGAATCAGGGATTGCCCTAATCCCTGACTTTTCTAAATCCAAGTGAACCAATGATTTTAGTTCCCCAATATAGTCCGGAAGCTTATATAGACTCTTGCATCCAGGCAAAAGCAAATGCGTGAGATTCGTTAACCTTCCAATAGAGTTGGGAAGTTGGATGATACCATTATGATTTCGAACTTCAAAGCTCATCAAAGATTTTAGACCGTCTAGTGTCTCAGGAAGCTTGAAAGGCTTGCCTTTGGAGGGCATGATAATCTCTTACAAACGTTCTAGAGGACTGATTTTTTTGGGCAACCCTTGGAGGGTAATGCATCCACCAATATTCAAAATATGTAGCAGTGTTAGCTTACCGATTGAACCATCAATCATAGACAATTTCTCACACCCAGCGAGAATCAATTTCTCCAACTTGCCAAACTCGGAAAAATCAGGTGTCTTGGTTAACTTTTTTCAATGCGGCAAATCTAGAACTTTCAAATTTTTTGCCATTTGCAATGGAAAGAAAAGGCTGATTATATGCTGATGAAAAGTAGAGAATACAGTAGCATACAACTAGCTAGCGAAGGTCAATAGATTGATTTTGAAGCAAACATGAGCAAGGTGTGTTGGTACCTTGATTTGTAACCATCCACCCCAGTCATCAGTGATGTTACTTTGCGAAAGTTCAAGCACGACTAGATTCGCGGGTGAAAATTCATTGCTAAAAGATCCAACGGGCAATGATACCAAGAAAGTGATCTTAGTCTATGGAGACAATTTTTGAAGTCGCCTACAAAATTCATTCTTTCCCCTCCAATAAACCTTGGCATTGGCAAACTGGCTAATTCTTCTGGTGTGAAATCATGACTAATACCTAAACTGAGTGCTCGTACAGTTGGTTTTATCTGCTAGCAGCATAAAATAAAGATGAGTGCACAACATAGAAAGCAATGAACCAAGGAACTAGTAATCAATATCCGGAGTTCTTCTTTGACACCAAACTATCATACTCAAATGCATGTTGTAACAAAACAATCAACTCTTTTTTTATAATCAATTTGAAAATAAGACAAACCAAGCATGTTTAAGATTTTCATTCGGTGTTGATCTTTCTATCTTTTCGCACACCAAAACACCTTTTCATGGAAACAAAGAACTTATTTTCGTCCTCACCGAAAAACAGAAACAAAGTTTCCACTTATCCAATGGCGCCTAAGCTTTCTTCTCGTTTCACGTGGGTAATGCATGAAAACATATACTTTTGTTGTTCATAGAGTTAGCTATTTTCCCCCCTCTATAAATTAGAAAACAACGCAGACCATCAACCCATACTGTAGATATTAAAGCAGACGACAAGAGATATTCCTACATCATCTTCTAATTTTAGTAACATTTAGCTCGTTGCTCCCCGGTATGTCTAAAGTATTCTCACGCCCAAATGCGCTTTCCAGCATCTTCGACATTGTCTCCTTTGACAATGTACCTTTCTATATCTCGAACTTCATTATGCATCCAGAACTTATTGTCCTCGTCGATCTTTATCAATGACATGAGGAGACCACATGTAATAGGCATTCGTCTTATCCTTCCCAATGCAAAAACATGCTATGTCCAAGAATATGGCTTTCTCTTTGTCATCCAATTTGTTGAAACTTATCATCAGTGTTTTTGGGATGTCTCTATGCTGGACTTGCTTTAAGTCCTCCAATGTCTTGTCCCACTTCAAGAGCCAAAGGAAGCCTTCCTATATTTGAAACAACTTCTTTCGAGAAATTGTAATAATCTATTGGAGGAGTGTCGCTTCTAAAGGCGTGCTTGCTGAAAAGTTGAATAGCTCGATATAAAGGCAAGTCGTTTACTTGGTGGGCCAAGTAATTGCGAGGTCACATTTGGTTGTCCTCATCTAGTATTGTGCTTATGTCCTTAACCGTGACAATGATACTACTTCCAAAACCAAACCAATTAGAGCTCCCTACAAGTTTCTTGAGTTGCTTCTTCTCGTCCACGTTATCGAGAACAACTAGAACTCTCTTGTGGCCAAGTCCTCTTTTTATGCGATAAAGCACTTCATTTGTGTCATAAATTTCTTGAGCAGAGGTTGATCCCAGGGTGTCGAATAACAGTTTATTTTGCATGCCAAGAAGACCGTCGTGTTGTGACGAGTCTTGGACATCTTCAATGAAACTACTACAATCAAATTTAGATCGGAAACGATTGTAGGTAATGCTAGCAAGAGTGAATTTACTAACACCACCTATCCCATGGATTATAACGAAATGTATATCATCATTAGATTCGACATCCAACAATTTCTCTATTTCTTCTGTCATCCATTGTAACTAGATTGTTAGGAAGAAATCTATTCTTCCCCTTCAGCTTAAGCTGAACCTCTCGAACAATCAATTTTATAAGCTCTCCATAACTGCCAGACATTAATGGTAGACGAATTTAGATTGAGAAAATGATGACAACATACTATTTCCAACTTTCAAGCCTATAACGAAACGTACATCATCATTAGATTCGACATCCAACAATTTCTCTATTTCTTCTGTCATCCATTGTAACTAGATTGTCAGGAAGAAATCTATTCTTCCCCTTCAGCTTAAGTTGAACCTCTCGAACAATCAATTTTATAAGCTCTCCATAACTGCCAGACATTAATGGTAGACGAATTCAGATTGAGAAAATGATGACAACATACTATTTCCAACTTTCAAGCGTATACGAAATCTGTTAAGATTGGTTTACAAACTTTCAAGCAATTTTCCAAATGACAAATTTGAATAAAAAAAAGAAACAGAAAAAATAACAATCTCAGGTTACAAGGAAAATAATCTAAATTATATGGGCCTCAAATCAGCTGCTGGGGCTGTTGCCTAGACTCCCATTGGTGTTGGGTGACTTTAAATGTTAGCTCAAATGGTAAGATTTTCTCATACTTATAAACTGGCCATTAGTCCCTTTTATAATCAATGTGGGATAAACCCCAAAAATTTTCCCCCTTACACGTAAGGCCCTGCATTGGAGCTGCAAAATCTGTATTTTCCGTGTGATTGTTGTGTCTAGACTTGTCGGTAACATAGGCTCTATCAATATTGAGTGATTTTGGGCTTCTCTCACCATAAACACTAATTCAAATGGTGATATTTTTCCTCATACTTATAAACTGATCATTAGTCCTAATCCCAATAATTCACTGGGTTTAAACACCAACACTCAACTTGGATGCAGTAATTAAGAGGACATGGGAAGGATTTGGATACTAACTGCATGAGAAAAAACAAAAAAGAGGAATGATTGGATTTTATTGTTCTTCGTTCGTAGATTAAACAAATGAAAATTAACTTTAGTAAGGAGGCCTCTGGCTCTCTCTCTCTCACCCTGGCCATTGCGACGGGATGATTCATGAAAACGTCTAGATCTAGTAAAGCTACCTCCAGATCTTAAACGTTAAACAATGGCGACGACCCAAGCTTGGATGCTGCGACAAGCGGTATGAGCTCCAGTTTTTTTTTTTTTTTTTGGTGGGAAAATTATTCTTATGTTTAGCGCAGACGTGAGCAATCAAAAAGCCAATTAATGCAGGACGATGGGTGCGTTTGGGAGTAGCTTCTCAAGGCTACTTTGAAGCCCCAAAGATCCTTGGCCAAGGATGGGGTGTTTGGCAAAAAATTTTCAAACCCCCTTTACAAAATGTCAGCCTTCACAAGGCTGAAAGCCCAAGGTAGGTTGGGGGTTGCCTTGGGCTTTCAACATGCCGAGAATGCTGAGCCGAGGGACCAAAAAAAAAAAAATTTCTTCCCAAATTATCCTCATTGGTTTTTCATTTTTCCGATTTTGCCCTCACTATTCATCTTCTTCTTCTTCTTCTCCGTGACCTCGCTGGTGAAGGGTATGCAATCGCGAGCAGGCAGTTGCTGGCGAATGTCGCCCAGACAACCGATGCCGGGGGGTGGTGCGACCGGCGTCGGGGGGTGGCGCGATCAACACGCCATCTGGGTTGTGGCAAGGTCTGGGTTGTCGCGACCCAGATCTGGGGTGACAGGGTCGCAGGAGGACCTTGCCGCCCTCGATTTGGGTCACGCGACCTCGCTGCCCCCGAATCTGGGTTGCGGCGACGTCATGCGACCTCTTGCGACCCCGCCGCGAACTAGATCCGGGGTGACGAGGTCCTCCTGCGACCTTGACGCCCCGGATCTAGGTTGCGGCGGGGTCGCCGGAGGTCGAGGCTGCGTCGCGCGACCTCGCTGCCCCAGATCTGGGGTCGCCGGAGGTCGAGGCGGCGTCATGCGACCTCGCTACCCCAAATCCAGGGTCGCTGGAGGTCGCGATGGCGTCGCGCAACCTCGCCGCCCCAGATCTGGGGTCGCTGGAGGTCGCGACGGCGTCGTGCGACCTCGGGCAGCCTTTATCGGTGGTCTTCGGGGGTCGGCAGGGTCATCGGAGGTTGCCTGACCCCAGGCGGCCTTTGCCGGTGGTCTTCGGGGGTCGCTTAACCCTGGGCAGCCCTCCCCAGTCATCTTTGGGGTTTTCTGAGTCAAATGTCGACCACCGACGACAAATTTCGATCGCCGGCAGCCGCCTGTCCTTGTCGGTCAATTTTTTATTTATTTTTCTTTTGATAATTTTTTTTATCACAAAAGTCCTTTGTAAATGTAATTCCCCCAAACACCATTTTGCTCAAAGGTACTTCACAATGGACTTTTAAATTGTAATTTACCAAATACAATTTGCATTCTGAAAAGTCCCTTCAATCTAAAGTCCTTTGCATTTTCCCAATGGCTTTCCCTAGAAGTCCAACCAAACGCACCCGATGTCCAAGTGATGGCTTAGACGATGTTACTAAACTTCTCCCCTTACCAAATTAGTCATGAAGATAATGAGGGTGTGATGCAAGATTACTGCTTCTAGTAACCACCTACATAATAATTATTAATATACAATATAATAGAGTTTTAATAACTATTACGATACTCGAAAAAGTAAATCTTTTAAAGTCGTTTGGTTTCACGAAGAATATATACAATAAAGGAGGAATATTATCAGAATGTCCAAAATACTCCTAAAATTAGAGTTATAAAACATGTATTGTAATAGCTATCGATTTGTATTTGCCTTTGTGTTGTTTCCACTTTACTTTTTCCTAAATTGTTGGAAGTTATTTATTTTTCTATTTAAATTTGCTTTAATATTTTTGACAGCCCAATAAGACGCTAACTTAGCATTGAATAACTTGACAATGACATAGACATTCGCATTAACTCTTCTTAGCTTACATATCAATTATAGAGAAATTAACAACTAAAAGACTAGATTGAATATGAGGCAAAATCAGTTTACATCTTTAAATGCATAACATGCTTGAAAAAATGTGTCTTGACAGATTATCTAAGATTAATAACATTAAAAGTTGTGAAAAACTTACTCTTTTCCTTCCAGCTTCCAACCTACTGTAGTTGAAACCTCAACAGGAGCATCTTCCCAGCGCTTCACTTCATCGGGGCAATACTTCTTATGCTTAGACAGGGCATCTTTGTACATATTAGTTTTGAGCTTCACATCATCCGTCTCCACATCTAAGAAAACATCAAGGATCTGCTTCTTCCCCTCCGATTTTGAAGTACAGTCTACCATATGTGCAACCTCGCGGAGACGCCACAGACCGGAAGCAAAGCCCTTAGAGAAGATGGGGATATAGATTTGAGAGTCGTTGAGGGCTTGCAAAAGCTCTCCCTCAATCTTTTGACCGGCTCGGAGCTTTTTGTCATCTTTGAAGACACAGATTCCTTTCTCCACCATTTCATGATGGAGGCAACTAGTAAAGTTGCGCTGAGTATTTAATCCCCTGAAACTTAGGGACACCTCGAAACTCATTCTTGATGCGTTAGTGGTTGGTGCCACTGCACTTAGGAAACGAGACTTATCGAAAGAATCGTGTGAACGAAAGCTGTCAACGAGCTTGGTTGAGGCGAGACAGGTTGCGGTAATTATATAACTCGTCTAGCAGCATGAGACAAACCGAAAGCACGTGTTGTTGCTGACCGTCCAGCTGGAGTTGCTGGTATCAGGAGACAAATGACCAAGTAAATTAGTAAATTAGTGCAAAGAAAAAAAGAGAAAAAAAGTGATTCGGAATCAAATGTGATGCACATATGGAAATAATCAAACTGAGAAGGTGAAACTTCTTAATCAATGAGGCCCTTTAGAAAAATTGAAGGAAATTGAAGTGGCCATCGTGCTTGGCCTCACCTAATAAGATGATGAAGATATCCGATCTTGCTAATCAAGATTGGAATAAGTCCCTTGCCCATTTGCCGACATCACATTATGAAGTTAAAGGCTCTCATGCGGGAGATGGACGGCCTTCGAAGCTGAAGGCTCTCACGATATTATGGTGGTATGATTTATTTCACATAAATATTACTTTTTTCTTATTTCAATCGTTCAATGATTGAATAGGTCTCTTGTTTCACCTCTTGTTTTGAAATATTGCAGGCAGGATCAAAGAGTCTGAAAAAAGAGATAGCCCTTTTGAGCAAGATTCATCTGGAATCTTGATGTCCAAGCCCTTCCGATGCTCTGGAAGAGGCCTGAATATTCGAATCGGAACATCCTTCGTTGGCAAAAGATTGTCAATCAGTTTGGTTGAGGCCAGACATGTTGTGGTTATACTGAAAGCATGTGCTGTTGCATATGCCCAGCTGGAGTTGCTGGAATCAGGAGACGTATAACCAAGCAAATTAGTGCAACAACAAAAAAGAAAAAAGAAAAAGAAAATTAGTGCAACAAGAAAAGATTAAAAAAAAGAAGAAGAGTGATTCGGAATCAATTGTCATGATGCACATGGGGAGATAATCAAACAGACACAGGTCTTAACCAATGAGATCCTAAATTGCTGATCTGGCTTGCGTTTTTTTTTCCAATATCCAATTAGAACTTGACATGTCAATACTGATCTGGAATTTTAAAAAAATACAGATAAGATTTTTTCTCTTCCCCTCCTCCCCTCTCCCTTCTTTGCTACAGTTCTGGCCGGAGTCCTGGCGACCACTGGAAGACGGAGCCAACTAGATCTGGCCGGTGACATCGCTGGTCCATGACTGACGAGGCGAGATCTGGAGCTATGGTCCTTGACCGAGCCACCATCTCAGTCGCGTGCAGCTCGCAGTCATTGGCCGTCCATGGCCGAGCCACCCCTTCGTGGTTGCTCGCATTTAGGCTCGTCCTTCGCCAGATCTAGAAGTGGTTGCACTCGTTTAGGCTCGTCCAAACCGAGTCATTCCCTCGGTTGTCTTTGTGGTTGTCTTCCTCTGTTCGTCCTCCTCCATGCATCTGTTCGTCTTCGTCTTCGGCCACCGGCCAAATCTGGTCGCTTCATCTTCCCGCCGTTACCATGGCTCTAGATCTGCTCTTTCACTGTTCTTCTTTGAGTTTTCCTTCCTTTGTGCGTCTACTTTGTCTTCCCGCCTCACCGGTTACTATAGAGGCCTGGTTGCCTTTGTCTCGCCATGGCTCCAGATCTGATCGGGCAGAGCAATGTGACAATGAAGGTGGAGGGTGCAAACTCACTGCCAGGTGTGACAGCCAAGGCGGCTTGAGCCGTGGCGACGGTTGTACTGGAGCGGTGGGATGGTGGCTGTCATGGTGGAGGAAGAGTGGGGAATGAAGTTTTTAGTTTTGGTGTTCAATTTCATGTCAGCATATATGTGTCAAGCTGTAATTGGGTGGGAGCACAAGAATGCTTGCCATGTCAACTAACGACGCGGCGAGAGCAAACAACGGGGGGATCAGGCCGGTGGCGGCAGGCAACTAGCAACAAGGAGCCATGTTCAGCTGCCGGAGAGATTCAAAGGTTCCCCGGGGGGGGGGTGGGAGCCGAAAACAACGGATGGAGAGAAGGGGAAGAGAGACCGAGAGTGAGACAGAACAGAAATTGAGGCCGAGAGCGAGAGGGTTTTCTCCGGTAGCGGCCATGCCGAGCCCTGGCCAGCATCGAACGCACGGTAAGCTTCAACTTGATTCCCAAGAAGTAGAGAAAATAAAATAATAAGGAGGGCCTTAAATTTATACAAACTCTCTCTCTCTCTCTCTCTCTCTCTCTCTCGTGTCCAGAGTCAAACTGACTAACGGGATCAATCCGCACATCTTATTCGTTCTATTACACGTTTGAGAATAATAACACCGAAAGTTGGATTGACATTCCCTAAATTTTGCTACAAAATTGTCTCCTACCGATGTCAACTGCTGGTTTCCAGGGGACTGATGAAGTCCTTTATTGTAATTAAATCCACGGGCCTTATCCCCAGGAGAGCAGCCCATCGGTCTACTTTGTTGGATGAGCAAGTGCCATCTCGGATGAAGCCACCCTCGTTGCCTGTATTTGATTTCACCCGCTAGCACGCGATCACTGTAAAAATGGCTTTATTGTTGAAATCTCTTTGGTTATGATCAAATCTTGTGGACAAAGACCGCAGGAATCTGCATTTGCGTCTCTTTTACTTTCAAGGCTTGGTAACACTTAAGAGCTCGGCCCCCTCTGTCCATCATTTGCCTACTGCCGCGTCGCACGAATGAAGATGATAGTGTAACTTGGAGGCGACTTTACGGTGCATCAGAAAAGTCCGGAGATGCGAACATGAGCGCCACTGTGATATCGGGACTTCGCCCGAGCCTCGAATACGTAATGGTCCTTGCCGCATCGACAAGCTTGTCGTCGGACTATGATGTTGGCAATATTAACAGCCACCGTTTCGCCACCACCATCACTGTACTGAACCCTCACGTCTCATCACGTTCCCGCGACACCACCTCATTGTCACATCTCCGCCATACTAGGACAGCTCGATCATCACCAAGTCCGTCACCGCATTTAAATTCTTCTTCATGAAACGCCACCAACAAGACCAATGTTCACTCTCTGCAGCACGTCGCCAAGTTTGTTCCTCATGCAAGTCTCCGCCGTCCCATGCATACGTGCACCCTGCAAGCGAAGGACCGAGAACCCCCACCCTCATCACGTCCACGCCACCGCTTCTCCTCGGCATTCAACAAAGGGAAAATGTTGACCACCGAATTGGCAGCCGCGTTGCTGCCGTTTCCTCAAGGTGGCAAGAAGGGCCACCGACCATGGCCACGTCTTTCCCACCTGCCCTCTGTTTGAGCTGCCACCGAAATTGTAAATTGTGACTGATGCAGTCAACTGGTGGAGAGGTAAGGCAGAAGGAGGGACCGTTCTTCTTCTGCCTCGGCACCCATCGTTTCCTTCATTTTCAGCAACGTTTTCAGCAAACCTCAACCAGAAGACTCTCACAGCTCGGTTTGTCTTCTTTGCTGCTCGCTGCCGGCCACCCGCACCACCCCACTGCACCGCCGTCTCGCTTTCTCTTTGCCGCCGGCCAAGAGATCTTGCCCCTTTGCTGTTGCTCAGCTCGCCTTGCCTCGTTGCTCTGCCACAGCTTGCACCGCCGTCTCGCCGCCTCGCCACCAATCGCGCCACCTGCTCGCACCTCGCAGATTTAAGGCAAGTGGAGGTCCTGTTTCTCTATATTGTGTAGTACTGCCGTTACTCGGATTTCCATTCTAGGATTCGACGAAATTGGGCTCGGATGCCTCGAGCTACCGTTGTATTTGGGTTTGTTTCTTGGCAAGTTGAGCTGGAATCGATATCGACTCGCATAGTTGTGCATGGTAACGATCGTCGACACGGTCGGTACTGGTTCGGGTTGTAAAACTGTGGGATCTTATCGATTGTTGAATAGTTAGTACTAGTCTTCCCTAGGTCGATTTGTTGTTGGTCAGTCCGGTCCCGTTATGGCCTTGTTCGGACTTGAGGCGAGTAGTGCGTAGATGGTAACGGAAGTAGTTGAGGCCATAGCCGTTCTAGTAAGCTATGGTCACGCAAGGTTTCATAACAACTAGGCGTGTACTATGGTGTTAGGATAATCCTATGTGGTTCGTCTAGTGTTCCGGCGCTAGAATTCCTTAGGCGAATCGGTTGGATTGAGTCGATTTCAAAATAGTTGTGTTGGATGGCATCAATAGAATCCTTAAGTGTTGCGCCATGGCTTGAATTGATATCGATACCGTCGGTCCACTGTTGCGACGATGCCCCGGGTGTCGGGATACCTAGAGGGGTGTGAAAAATGGTGCCCTATGGATGCCTGGAGGGGTGTGAAAATGGTGCCCTCAGGATGCTTGGGGAATGTGATTGAGCCCCGAAGGTCTTTGCGATGCCAAGTGCGGTGCGAGATGCCTAGAGGGGTGTAATGCGACACTCTCTGGATGCCTGGGGATTGAAATGAGAACCCGAAGATCCTCGTGATGCCAGGTAAGATGCGAGATGCCTGGAGGGGTGAACACGGGTCCCTTCAGAAGATGACGGCAGCTAGAACCAAAGTAGATACGATTATTGAATTTCCCAAACGTCTATTTATTCCATGGTGTGTCATTTTGTGGAATCTCTTAGAGTCATGGTAACTTGAGTTATTTCGATTTCACACATTGCATGTTTAAGATTCCGTCGAATGAGTAGTGGTAGACTTATGTAATATAGTCTAATAGGTTTTCATTTGCCAAGTGGTTATACTCACCCCTTGTGGGATTATTACATTTTAGACATGTAGTCATGCCTCTCCAACCCACGTCTTCCACCATGTTCTACGGCATCCCCACTGATCTCACATGGGACCTATTAAATTAATGTCTCGAGTTTGAATTCGGATAACGATTTGTTAAACCGAATTTGTCGATAAAGTTTTTTCTTCCAAGGATTGGAAATCAGATGAAAAAAGAAGTAACAATTTTCTTTCTTGGACTTTTTCCATGGGACGTGCAAAGCAAGACAAAAGAAGAAATAAGATATAAAAGAAAAGAATAAAAAAAGGAAGTTTTTTCTTCTCCCTTGCAGTTATGAATTCCCTTGAAAAAGGGAATCAAGCCGTGGGGCCCAGAGTCAAAGTTGTTGACTCTGGGCACAAGTATAATAATAGATACGATTTCTCCTTTTGGTGTGAAGTTGCCGAACTCCTCTCTGCATGTCCACGATCTGCGAGTTTTTCTGAAGCCGAAGTCCTTGAAGCCTCGTGAAGCCGCACGTAAAAGTACATGAAGCCGCGTGAAGCCTTGATTTAGAATGTGAAGCTGTACGTACACAGACCAAAGACGAACGCTGGAGTTCTTGATTTTGGCGTACATAGAGCGTTTTTATTTTGAGCTTGAACGCACAGCGATTTTGTGTCGTGAGTTTATGTCCAAGTGAATTGTTTATTTATAAAAAATTTGGGTTTGGGGTTAGATCTAGGTGTGGGAAACACTCAAGCGTGTGAGCGATTGTAAACTTTAATTCTCCGATTATAGTGGATTATTTGTTGCTGGCTCTCCTCATGGACGTAGGTATCGATACTTGGAGCGAACCACATAAATTTCTGGTGTCCTTATTTTTTCTCGTTTATTTCTCTGGTGATTTCGCGTTGACGTAAATTGCAAGATCTTGTTGTTTCTGCGTATTATATTCCAACAATTGGTATAAGAGCTTGGGATCAGATTTCTTGATTGTGATTTGGAGCTTTTGCTTGTTTGATTATTATCTAGAAATTCTGTTATTGCAATTATGTCTGAGAGGAAATATGAAATCGAGAAATTTAATAGGAGCAACAACTTTATGTTATGGAGCATCAAGATGCGAGCATTATTGACAACCCAAGATTCGGCCAAGGCACTGGATGGTGAATATGAGTTGCAAATTATAATGAAAGCCTCAGAGAGGGTAGAGTTAATGGAAAGAGAAAAGAGCACAATCTTGTTAAATTTGTCGGATGAGGTTTTAATAGAGGTTGCTGAGGAGAAGGATGCCATAGCATTATGGGCAAAACTTCAAGCACTCTATGTGAAGAACTGTCTGAACAATCGCTTGTACATATTGAAGAGGATGTTTCAATTTAGATATACTGAAGGTACGTCTATCAGAACCCACCTAGATGAATTTAATAAACTCATGATGGATCTGAAGAATGACGGTAAGATACTTGATGATGAAGAACAGGGCATAATGTTGTTAGCCTCTTTACTAGAGTTATGGGAGCACTTTACTGATTCACTGTTGCAGGGGCGTACTACGATTACCTTAGAAGAGGTAAAGTCCGCCTTATTCTTTAAGGAGTGGTAGAGAAAGTTATGAGATGACAGTCTGGCACAAGGAGTAACGCAAGCATTGACAATTTGGGGTAGAGAACAACATCGAGGGCCTAGTAGCAGCAGAGATAAAAGGAGATCGAAATCACGACATAGATAGTCCAAGGGACGCGTGAAGTGCTTTGAGTGTTACGAGGAAGGACACATCAGGAGAGATTGTCCAAAGCGGAGGAATAAAGCTAATAGGTAGAATGCCATAAGCAGTGTGACATCCCGATTTTCTAATTCTATTTTCAGTAAATTGAGACGGGCATTTCGTTGGCACTCATATAGTTCATTTCCTTGAGTCAGCCACTCAGGTGAAAACTAGTCTATTAGGTGAAGCCGTTAAGAGATTCCAATGCATCAGACTCGAGAATTTGATCAAGAAGTGATCTTTCGACCGAGCTAATCTGTAAGGGTCATTACGGCACAATTAAAAATCGATTAGAGACCGGAGATAGGTCAACTCGACAGAGGCATGTGATCAGGTGTGGATGATTCCACTAGATCGCATAATTTTTGTCGATCGGCACTGGACCGACTTTTCTGTCGATTGGGTACTCTGTGTCTGTATTTGAAACCTTGAGATTACCCCGACAACCGAAAGTCGCCAATGTGTCAAAGATATACATTGTGGCTTGAATTGATCAACCACAGGTCAAATGCATGAAAATTTCTAAAAGTTGCCTGGTAGATCAGGACGTGCTAGTATCGTGCCGAAGTGAAATTAACCGTGAAATTGAGATCGAATTCAGAAATTGGAAGTCATTGTGTGTCACAAATCATTTTAGGATCATTGACTCATTTCGGAAGATTTTTCATGCAATCAGAGTTTTTCAGCAAATTAATCAAGGAATGGTTAATTTGGCTTGAGAAATTAGTAGGCCCGCCCTTAGTCGTGCTTTTGGGACTTAAGTTGGTTCTATGGACAGGTGAAGATGTGAATTGAAGTGCGGTGACATTGGATTAATTTTATGGACTTCAATTTGATTCAATTGGAAGAGAATCGAGTGGAATTGAATGTGGCACCCCTCGACACGGCCCCCGATCCGCTAGGGTCGCCACAGTTAGCTTACCTTTCACTTGTCCTAATAACATGTCACTCTGATGCCATTTGAATTATAGTGGGTCCATAAATCCTGGGGGTTTGTATCATTTCAATCGGTCCCAGCGCAATTCATATACTGGAAGCATACTCGACATCTCCCTAACCTGTACTCAGACTAAATAATACAATGCAATGCATACCAACTACACCTTTCATATATATATATATATATATATATATAAGTAACTAATGCCGAACCACTTTTATTTACATACTTTGATGGACTTCACGAGTTGGTACAACAAAAGGGCAAGGCTTTAACTAAGCTCGGCTAAACCCAAAAGAACCCGACTCTACATCAGACATGTACATCAATCCATCATCCCAGTGTCGGCCATCCAAAAAGTGTCAACCTCCACCAGTCAAACGCTCCTATCACACCCATCCCGGTGCATCGGCCGGCGGTGGCGGCAGCATCCCCATCATCCTCCCATCTTGACGAACATGGACGGATAGAAACTCCTGTACTACGGGGCCATCAGGTAGGCCCACATCATACATAACCAAAACACGGACGTGGATAAACACCAAACCATGAACACTAACGCAGGGGTGCTCCGAGCACTCGACCTCAACATCAGACTGTAATCCATAAAATGTACCACGCATGACAAGTGATAGAGGCATCTCTCAATCTGAAATGTTAGTCCCTAAAGGGATGAGTACAACCACTCAGCAGTAAAAATCCATCAAACTACACAATGCAACAAGCAAGACAACCACAATTTCGTGTGAAATGCATGTATCGTTCATGTAATCATGCTTGCATTTCCATGAGATTCATTCATTAGAGCAATTCATGTTCCATGCCATATACACATACAAGCGCATGATTCATATCATCCATACCATCATGTATCTATCCCCATGAGATCCATTCAATACCATCATGATCGCATTCTTAATGCCATATAGTATTAACTCAATTTCACAGGCAATTATATCCCATGCCATATGGACACACACATGCGCATGATTCAATTTCCTTTTAAATTTTCAAAAGGATCTCATTTTTCTTTCTTCCATGGACCAGTGTTTGCATCCCTCATATATATCACTCGCACCCAATCCTGGCATCGCGAGGAACCTCCAGCACACACCTCCGGACATCTCGCACCCCAACTGGCATCACGAGGAATCCCCCGGCACACACCTCCAGGGCTTTCGGCACACACCTCCGGGCATCTCGAAACTCCCGAGGCATCCATTACACACACTCCAGGCATCCGGCATACACACTCCGGGCATCCCGACACTCCCGGGGCATCGTCGGCTCACACCTCCGACGGTATCATTATTATCACAATATATATTCACATGTATGTCTCATTTTCAACATGGTATTTGATGCAACAATGTCAAAGGTCTAAACCAGCTTTTTGATGTTACATGACATGCTAAGTGTCACCGCATATGCAGCATGATTAACCACTCAAGACATTATATCTCATAGAACAATTCATTTATTTTTGAAAATACAGCAATTTTCGGATAAAACAGAATGCACTCCTTTAGTTAAAATTCCGGAAAAATTAGTAAACGATCTTAATAAATTCTGAAAATTTAACATGATGTAAAAAATATCCAGAGAAAGATATTTTATGAAGAACACTATGTCGAAAGAGCTTCATACGAGTCGCTACAATCCATACATCACAGCCTTTAAAATTTCATAACATTGCCTTTGCACAGTTTCATTCACAAATTCGGTATAAACCCTAAACCAGCTCCGAAAATTCTGAAATTTTAATATGTTATAGAAAAAATCTAGAGGTAAAATTTTCGTGAAGAACTCAAAGTCAAATTCGTGATAGATTAAAAGCTATAATAACCGTAACCGTCCCTAACCCTCAGCAACAAATTTCCAGATCTAACCATTTCGGATAAAAATCGTTTCACCGACCTACACATGTCTGTTTCTTCTCAAATTTTAGTATGTTACTCCTCAAAGTGTCTTCTAAAAATTTAATCAAGGACACAAGATCAAATTTCAACCCGATAATTTTATAAAAATTCACAGAATCGCACTAGGTCAGCATAACTGTTTCCAGATCTAATTCCTTCAAAGAAAAATGGTTTCACCGACCTATACTTGTTCATTTCCTCTAAAATTTTGATATGTTACTCTCCAAGAAGTCCTATACAACTTTCATCAAGAAGTCAAAGTGAGATTCCAACTAGAACATTGTATGCAGCTCACGAAATCACCAAAGGTCGGACCGTTTTTCCAGAAAACAGAATACTAGGCTTAAATCACAGCTATAATCACATCGAAAATTCTCACCTCTACCACATCCGAAACTCACCATTCATCACACACAATCACAGCAAGCAAAGTATAGATCAATGGACTCTACTTGCCTTAAATCCAATGAAAATCACAGCAAGCAAAACGGCGGGGCTTGATCGACGGTCTCCTCTTCCCTTCACGGCTCACGGTCGGCCTCGGCTTCCTCTCTCTTAGTTCACTCTCCCTCCCTCTCGATTTCACTCTCTCTCTCTCTCTCTCGGTCGAAAACCCTCTCTCTCAATCCGCCCTTCCTCTTTTCTTTCCCTTCAATGATTAGTTAGTAATCATTACTTTGCATGCAAGATGACACTTGGTTGATCCCCTTAGCCACTTGTTAATTTTTCCATGCAAGATGATGGGCCTCCCTTGGGCTGACTCCTCCATCCGGTCCCTCTCTTCCTTTGGTTGACAGCCCATTGGGCTTCTTGGGTCGGTCGAACGGTGGGGTTGTGGGCTGGTTTTTGGCCTAAAAATTTCAGCCCACTCCTTCTTTTAATAATCTACCCTAAATCCCCACTTATATAAATACCTAATTGCAATTTATAGGGCCATAAAACTTTGTAACATAAATCAATAAAATCCAACCTATAAAGTGCACAGCCAAGAATAAAAATTTTCCCTATCAATTTATCATTTTAATACAATCCTTAATCGCTTATGGACATAAAATACATTTCCAACCAAATAATTGTCCATTAAAATGCTCGGCCTTAATCTATTGTGAATCATGGGTCTAATGGCTACAATATAATTTGATGGCGCTTCCATCACCTATTCATGGTTCATAGCATATCTAGGGGTTGTCATGAAATTTTAGGATGCCACATTAAAGAAGTTGTTGTACAAGATTTTATACCTCGGCGGAAAATGAAATTGAACCTATTGGAATAAGGTTGTGGGAGGTTGGAGTTAGTGGATTGTGACATGACAAGTGATGTCATGGGGTGGGGCAAGAGTGGCTAGGATGGTGACACATGGAGGGTGGAGGTTTAATCCCAAAAAGGTGGGATGTCACTTCCCCCCATCTCCATCATCTTCAACCTTGAGACTTGCCTTTTGAAAGAGGAGAGAAAGGGAGGATCCGATCGGTTGAAACCAGCAGCCCGACCCGCTTCGTACACCTCCTTCGCTCGCTTGACGCCGTCGCCGCTCATCCATGCACGTCTGCGCGCACGCTCGCTAGCCAGTTCGCTGTTCCGCCTTCGTCCACCGTCCAGCATCGTCATCCAAAGTTACCAGCCGTTGCTTGCTGTTCGCCAGCCAAGACCGTCGGATCCACCGCCGGTCGCTGCTCGAGCAGCCGTCGTCCCTCTTCGCCGGTTTCTCGCCTAACCGACCGCTGAGCCGCCTTCGTTCGACCCCAAGCAGCAGCCGGAGTTCCAGCTCAAGTCCGGATCTTTGAGGACCGTTTTGGGTGCCTTCCGGTCCTCCTTTGGTGTCGCTCCGTGTAGGTTTGTCGTCGGCCTCGTCGTGCTCTTCGCCGGAGACTCGTCGGAAAGCGATTCCGGTGAGTTTAGCTCATTAAATCTTGATTAGAGGGTTAATGATGCCTTAAGTGTGTTTAGCTTAGGTTGATTGAGATTAGGTGGTTAGATCAGTTTATTTAGTTGTGGATTAGATTAAGGTGTTTGATTAAGTTAAAGTGTGTTTAGTTTAAAGTTAAGTAGGTTTATTTTAATATAAGCCTTGATGTGACTTAAAGGAATTTATTTCTGATTTAAATAAATATTTCGAAATTATTGGATTATTTAATAATATATTATATTCCGAAAATTATTAAAATATTATTATTTAAAAAAAATTTCGAAAAATTATTTCTGACCTCAATTGCTCAAAATTTCGTGCTGATCACCATTGTGTATTTAGAATTTAAATTTGATGAGTGGATAATGCAAATTGAGTGTTGATTGTGAAAAATATGGATTTTATTTAGAAAATCCCAAGTGTCGGGTTTGGCACCGAAATTGAATTTTTAAGGATTAATATTGTAATTGGAATATTTGAGTGATATGCAAAGTGCCTTGGGTTGAGTATGAATTGTTGTGTGATAATTAAAAGGAATTGTCTTGAGCTATTGAGCTGGATTTGCCCCTATATGGGATGCCCCATACAACGGATGCGGGTCACAGTTGATTCTGGGCCCATGCTCATTCGGGAACACCGTCGACGTACTGACGAAGCCGCGCTCCAAGGTGGGGAGGCGATGCCCGGCTATATGTTAGTAGATAGCCAAACTGTGAATAGGCTATGCCCTTGTGTGGCAATGAATAATAATTGGAACGCTTGTTGTGATTGTGAATTATGTGAAATTGATTGTGTTCCAATGGTTTAAGTTCTTATTACTACCTGTGATTGAGTGATATAAACTGTACTAACATGCAGGAAGGAAATAAGACGAGGTAAGTCTTCTGTGCTGTGTGGTTAGGCCACTCTTGGGTGTATTTTCTTTCTAATAGGGGTTTAGGAGGGGTGAACTTGCTGAGACAATGTCTCACCCAGTTGTGGGAAAAATACTACAGGGCCGTAGATGGCAGGACCTTCGGAGAAAAATGGCATCCCAGTGCATATTGTCGAGTAGGTGCACAGTTTTCCTGACCTTGGAAGTCATTGGGTCTACGAGTTGATCAGGTCTACCGTTTGGATTCAGGAGACCGTGGATGTCAGGGTACCACATAGGTTTAAGGCATGGTTCCGTTTTGGGGCCAATGGCTTTAGGATTGGTCCACTCGATAGTTTTGATATTCCACTTGCTGTGGTGGATGCCATTTTGGGTGAAGGTGTAGCTGATCTTCCTGATGGTGGAGTGGACAACCCATTGTCTCCGGACCCAGTGCAGTCAGATGTGGAAGATGTGGGATCGACGAACGAGTCCGACTAGTGGTCATAGGACCGTTCCTCTTTTTGGTGGACGGATCCCTGCTGTGCAGACTGACCCTTTTTGATGCACATAGTTTCTGACCCATTTTTGGATGTATGTAAACCTCGGGAATGATTTTATATGAAAGTATGTTTGTTTCTGAATGATTTGGTTTCCTGCTTTCCTATCTCGTAATTTTTGTCAAGGGTTTCTTAGTACGTTCCGCATGCGCATAATGAATGAATGGGGTTGGCGACACTACCTGGGAATGTCGCATTTACATGACCATGGCGGGTTGTTTACGTGTCTCGGGGTTCGGGGCGTGACAACCCCGTTTAAGTGGTATCAGAGCATGGTTCATGTATGGACTGATAAGGTGCGTGGGAGTCATGAGATAGTTGGTAGGAAATGCTTTTATTATACTGATGCAAGTGGTTGATAGTTGTTTGTTAACTTGTTGGTGAGGTCACTCAGATTCTAATGTGGTATTGAAATTTGCAAACAGGCGTCTATATTGAGCTTGTAGCATGAGTGACCGAGTGCCGAAAGCTGCTAGGAAGAGAGCAGTAGGCCCTGTGTTTTGGGGTGGGTCGCCGATGAGGGTCGGTGCCCGAGGTGCCCTGGGAAGAGCGCAGGCTGAGGCTAGTGTGAGTGGTGTAGCATCGCCTCCAGACGATGCAGTAGCCCCTGAGGATCCGAGGTTTGTTGGAATCATGCAGATGCTTGAGTTGATGGGTGACAGACTAGACCAGTAGGCCGTCGCTACCGCCGCCACCACTAATGCTGCTAATGCCGCCAATGCTGCTGCCGCCGCAGTTACCGCTGCCCCTGCCGCCGCACCTACTGCCGCTGTACCGGTGATCGAACCTGAAGTGGAACCTGTTGAAATTCCACCTGAGAATGTGGCTGCTGGGAGGCCTAGGCATAAGTTGGTAGAACATTTTCTGAGGTTGAATCCACTGACGTTCACGGGAGTGGGAGATCTCGAAGTCGCAGCACTATGGATTTAGGAGTTAGAGAATGCCTTTGAGTTACTGATGTGCACCAAAGCAGAGAAGGTCGTTCTGGCAGCCTATTAGTTGAGGGGGATTGCAGGTACATGGTGGAAGACTAATAAAGGGATAGTGTTCCCTGAAGGTGTAGTTCCAGAGTGAAATGCTTTTCTTGAGGTCTTTAATGAGAAGTACTTTTCTGATTGTGTTAGAGAGATGAGGATGGCGGAGTTTCAGTGCCTTCGTCAAGGTACAATGACAGTCGATCAGTATGAAGCAAAATTCGCTGAACTGTCGCAGTATGCCCCTGAGTTAGTTCAGAGACCGTCAGACCGAGCTCGAAGGTTTAGAGATGGGCTCCGACAAGATGTGAGGAGCTTGTTGGTACCATTAGATCTGAAGGAGTACAAGGACCTTTATAAGCGGGCCCAGCTGATTGAGAAAGACTAGAATGAGAGAGCTGTTGCATCTGGGTCGCGGTTTAATTCGAACAGAGAAGGTAATCGGTTTGGGAATAGGCCGATGTCTGGAGGAAGATATCCTGTTCCACTCAACAGGAAGGGTGGGATAGGGAAACCATCGCCGAGCCATCATGGAATGTGTCGTTCATGTGGAAGATGACATGGTTCAACCCCGTGTCCCTCTAGGACGGGTGCCTATTATGAGTGTGGTTAATAGGGTCATATAGCCAGGAATTGCCCCAAGAATCAGATGGGACAGCGTTAGTTGTTGCCGCCGCCACCATTGGATCAGAATAGAGGAATCGCGCCACAGATCATGCCGCAGGGTGGATTGAACCAACCTCCAGCTCAGGGAAGGACATATGCGATCACCAGAGGACAGGCGGAGGATGTGCCTAATGTGATCACAGGTATGGTCTTACTAAACAATCAACCTGCTTATGCTTTATTTGATCCTGGAGCTTCTCATTCATTTATAGCTGAAAGATATGTTAAGTTGGTAGAATTAATTCCTGAGTTGTTGGAGTCTGTGATTAGCATATCTATGCCGTTGAAGGATAAGGTGTTAGCTACAGTGGGTTGTCTTGGTTGCAAGTTAGTGATTGGTGAGCGAGAGGGGAGGATAGACTTGATAGTCCTAGCCATGTATGATTTTGATGTGATAATTGGCATGGATTGGCTCACCAAGCAACGAGCTAAGATGGACTATTATTGCAAGGCGATTCAGTTTAACTCGTTAGGGGGTGAGAGTTTCGAATTTATTAGGAGTCGAGGAGGACCCTCAGTTTCCTTAATCTCCTTGCTCAAGGCAATTCGCTTGCTAAGCAAGGGTTGCCAAGATTACCTGGCGACTGTCGTGGACATGACAGTGGAGGAGTTGAAGATAGAAGACATCGCAGTGGTGCAAGAGTTCCCAGACGTGTTCTCGAAAGAATTACCAGGTTTGCCGTCAGAGAGAGAGATAGAGTTTGTGATTGAGTTAGTCCCCGAGACAGAGCCGATCTCTAAAGCTCCTTACCGAATGGCCTTGTTAGAACTTAAGGAACTGAAGGTGCAGATGCAAGAGTTGTTGGATAAGGGATTCATTCGTCCTAGTGCATCACCTTGGGGAGCACCAGTTCTGTTCGTGAAGAAGAAGGATGGTTCCTTGCGCTTGTGCATCGACTATCGTCAACTCAATTAGGTGACGATCAAGAACAGGTATCCATTGCCAAGGATCGATGATTTGTTTGATCAGCTTCAGGGAGCATCGATATTTTCTAAGTTCGACTTGAGGACAGGGTATCATCAGCTAAGGATCAAGAAGGAAGACATATCGAAATCGGCGTTTCGCACTCGGTACGGTCATTATGAGTTTACTGTGATGCCGTTTGGTTTGACGAATGCCCCAGCTGCTTTCATAGATCTGATGAAATGTGTATTCAGAGAGTACCTGGATCAGTTTGTAATTATTTTCATCGATGACATCCTGGTCTATTCGAGGAGTACTGAGGACCATGAAAGGTATTTAAGGATAGTGCTTCAAACTTTGAGAGATCACGAGCTGTACGCCAAGTTTAGTAAGTGCGAGTTTTGGCTAACTCGTGTGGCTTTCCTAGGTCATGTCATCTCTGGAGAAGGAATCTTAGTGGACCCAGCCAAGATTGAAGCAGTGATCAACTGGCCGAGACCGACTACAGTGATAGAGATCAGAAGTTTTCTGGGTTTAGCAGGGTATTACAGACGGTTTGTAGAAGGGTTTTCAGTATTAGTATCGCCGATGATGAGACTGCTGAAGAAGGAAGAAAAGTTTGTGTGGTCAGATAAGTGCGAGAGTAGTTTTCAAGAGCTTAAGCAGAAGCTAACTACCGCACCTGTGCTTACTATTCCTTCTGGTCCAAGAGGGTTTTAGATCTATAGTGATGCGTTGTTTAAAGGATTGGGTTGCGTATTGATGCAGCATGGTAGGGTTGTTGCATATGCATCTCGTCAGTTGAGACCTCACGAGTTGAATTATCCGATGCATGACTTAGAACTTGCAGCGATCATCTTTGCCCTAAAGATTTGGAGGCATTATCTGTGCGGAGAAAGATTCCAGATCTTCACTGACCATCAGAGTCTCAAGTACTTATTCTCTCAGAAGGAGTTAAATATGAGATAGCGTCGATGGATGGAGCTCCTGAAGGACTATGATTGTGAGATTTTGTATCAACCTGGAAAGGCGAACAAGGTCGCTGATGCACTGAGTAGGAAGTCTTGAGATGCACAGATGGTACTCAAGGAATGGGGTCTAATTGAGAGAGCACGAGATTCGGATTTCAAATTTGAGGTAGGCCACCTTTCGAATCTTATGGCCACCCTCAGAATTGAGCCGGAAGTGTAGGTCAGAATCAGAACGCTTCAACAGACAGATTCAGATATTCAGAAAACCCTACAAGAGGATGCAGAGAAAAGGAAAGCTGATTTTCAGATTTCTGAGGATAGAACATTGAGGTTCCAAGGATGATTGGTTGTACCTGACGATGTGGAGCTTAGAGAGGAGATTTTATCAGAAGCACATCGTAGCAGTTACAGCATTCATCCTGGTAGTACCAAGATGTATCAAAATCCGCGTCAACACTACTGATGGTGTGGCATGAAAGCAGACATCGCCAAGCATGTCGCCAAGTGTTTGACGTGTCAGTAGGTGAAAGCTCAGCATTGCAAACCGGGAGGACTTCTGCAACCCCTTGAAATCCCAGAATGGAAATGGGAGCATATCACGATGGACTTCGTGACGGGACTACCGAGGAGCTAGAGAGGAAATGAGTCGATTTGGGTAGTAGTCAACAGACTGACAAGGTCGGCTCACTTCATTGCAGTTCGAAGGGACTTGAGTTTGGATACACTTGCAGATCTGTATGTACGTCAGGTGGTTCGTATGCATGGGCTGCCGGTCACGATTACGTCAGATAGAGACCCGAGGTTCACCGTTGCTTTTTGGAAGAGCTTGCAATTCGCTTTAGGAATGAAGTTGCAGTACAGTACGGCCTATCACCCGCAGACTGATAGCCAGTCTGAGAGGACAATTCAGACTCTCGAACACATGCTGCGAGCTTGCGTCTTGGACTTCAAAGGAAGTTGGGAGGAACAGCTTCATCTGGTCGAGTTTGCCTACAACAACAGTTATCAGCAGAGTATTTAGATGGCCCATTTTGAAGCGTTGTATGACCAAGCTTATAGAATGCCGGTGTGTTGGGATGAAGTCGAGGAAAGAAAGATCACAGGTCTAGAGTTGGTATAGTAGTCAGTGGAGGCAGTTGCAGTTATCAGAAACAGATTAAAGACTGCTTAGAGCCGCCATAAGAGTTATGCAGATAAGCGTCGAAGGCCATTGAAATTCCAAGTTGGTGAGCACGTCTTTCTGAAGGTGTCACCGATGAGAGGTACTTCTCGCTTTGGCAAAAATGGGAAACTGAGTCTGAGGTACGTAGGTCCATTTGAGATTTTGGAAAGAATAAGGACTCTAGCGTATCGTCTTGCACTACCGCCGAGGTTGGCACAAGTGCATGACGCCTTTCACGTGTCGATGTTAAGGAAGTATGAACCTGATCCGACACTCGTTCTAAATTTTAAGGAATTAGACGTGGACGACAGGGTGTCATACGTTGAAAGCCCGGTTTAGATCGTGGATCGCAAGGAGCAGGTTCTGCGCACTAAGACCATCCTGTTGGTCAAAGTGATCTGGCAACACCACGACACTGAAGGAGCAACTTGGGAAACCGAAGATTCAATGAGACAATTGTACCCCCACCTCTTTGCTTAAGATGTGTAATGGTTTAAATTTCGAGGACGAAATTTTTATAAGAGGGGAAGAGTTGTGACATCCCGATTTTCCAATTTTATTTTCAGTAAATTGAGACGGGCATTTCGTTGGCATGCATATAGTTCCTTTCCTTGAGTCAGCCACTCAGGTGAAAACTAGTCCATCAGGTGAAGCCGTTAAGAGATTCCAATGCATCAGACTCGAGAATTTGATCAGGAAGCGACCTTTCGACCGAGCTAATCTGCAATGGTCATTACGGTACAATTAAAAATCGATTAGAGACCGGAGATAGGTCGACTCGACAGAGGCATGTGATCAGGTGTGGGTGATTCCACCAGATCGCACAATTCTTGTTGATCGGCACTGGACCGACTTTTCTGTCGATTGGGTACCCAGTGTCCGTATTTGAAACCTTGAGATTACCCCGACAACCGAAAGTCGCTAATGTATCAAAGATGTACATTGTGGCTTGAATTGATCAACCACAGGTCAAATGCATGAAAATTTTTAAAAGCTGCCCGGTAGATTAGGACGCGCTAGTATTGTGCCGAAGTGAAATTAACCGTGAAATTGAGATCGAATTCAGAAATTGGAAGTCATGGTGTGTCACAAATCATTTTAGGATCATTGACTCATTTCAAAAGATTTTTCATGCAATCAGAGTTTTTCAACAAATTAATCAAGGAATGGCTAATTTGGCTCGAGAAATTAGTAGGCCCGCCCTTGATCATTCTTTTAGGACTTAAGTTGGTTCTATGGACAAGTGAAGATGTGAATTGAAGTGTGGTGACATTGGATTAATTTTATGGACTTCAATTTGATTCAATTGGAAGAGAATCAAGTGGAATTGAAGAAGTTGTTGTACAAGATTTTATGCCTCGGCAGAAAATGAAATTGAACCTATTGGAATAAGGTTGTGGGAGGTTGGAGTTAGTGGATTGTGACATCACAAGTGATGTCATGGGGTGGGGGCAAGAGTGGTTAGGATGGTGACACATGGAGAGTGGAGATTTAATCCCAAAAAGGTGGGATGTCACTTCCCCCCATCTCCATCATCTTCAACCCTGAGACTTGGCTTTTGAAAGAGGAGAGAAAGGGAGGATCCGACCGGTTGAAACCAGCAGCCCGACCCGCTTCGTACACCTCCTTTGCTTGCTCGACGCCGCCGCTTGTCGCCATCGCCGTTACCGGCGTCGCTCGTCCGCGCACGTCTGCGCGCGCGCTAGCCAGCCAGCTCATTGCTCTGCCTTCGTCCACCATCCAGTGTCGTCATCCGAAGTCACCAGCCGCTGCTTGCCGTTCGCCAGCCATCGTCGGAGCCAGCCAAGACCATCGGAGCCACTGCCGGTCGTTGCTCGAGCAGCCGCTGTTCCTCTTTGCGCCCAACTGACCGCTAAGCCGCCTTCGTTCGACCACAAGTAGCAGCCGGAGTTCCAGCTCAAGTCCGGATCTTTGAGGGCCGTTTTGGGTGCCTTTCGGTCCTCCTTTGGTGTCGCTCCGTGTAGATTTATCGTCAGCCTCGTCGTGCTCTTCGCCAGAGACTCGTCGGAAAGCGATTCTGGTGAGTTTAGCTCAGTAAATCTTGATTAGAGGGTTAATGATGCCTTAAGTGTGTTTAGCTTAGGTTGATTGAGATTAGGTGGTTAGATTGGTTTATTTAGTTGTGGATTAGATTAAGGTGTTTAATTAAGTTAAAGTATGTTTAGTTTAAAGTTAAGTAGGTTTATTTTAATATAAGCCTTGATGTGATTTAAAGGAATTTATTTCTGATTTAAATAAATGTTTCGAAATTATTGGATTATTTAATAATATATTATATTCGGAAAATTATTAAAATATTATTATTTAAAAAAATTTTTCGAAAAATTATTTTTGACCTCAATTGCTCAGAATTTCGTTCTGATCACTGCTGTGTATTTAGAATTTAAATTTGATGAGTGGATAATGCAAATTGAGTGTTGATTGTGAAAAATATGGATTTTATTTAGAAAATCTCAAGTGTCGGGTTTGGCACCGAAATTGGATTTTTAAGGATTAATATTGTAATTGGAGTATTTGAGTGATATGCAAAGTGCCTTGGGTTGAGTATGAATTGTTGTGTGATAATTAAGAGGAATTGTCTTGAGCTATTGAGCTAGATTTGCCCTTATATGGGATGCCCCATACAACGGATGCGGGTCGCAGTTGATTCTGGGCTCATGCTCCTTTGGGAATGCTGTCGACGTACTGACGAAGCCGTGCTCTAAGGTGGGGAGGCGATGCCTGGCTATATGTTAGTAGATAGCCGAACTGCGAGTAGGCTATGCCCTTGTGTGGCAGTGAATAGTAATTGGAACGTTTGCTGTGATTATGAATTATGTGAAATTGATTGTGTTCTAATGGTTTAAGTTGTTATTACTACCTGTGATTGAGTGATATGAACTGTACTAACATGCAGGAAGGAAATAAGACGAGGTAAGTCTTCTGTGTTGTGTGGCTAGGCCACTCTTGGGCGTATTTTCTTTCTAATAGAGGTTTAGGAGGGGTGAACTTGCTGAGACAATGTCTCACCTCGTTGTGGGAAAAATATTACAGGGCCGTAGATGGCAGGACCTCCGGAGAAAAATGGCATCCCAATGCACATTGTCGAGCAGGTGCACAGTTTTCCTAACCTTGGAAGTCATTGGGTCTACGAGCTGATCAAGTCCACTGTTTGGATTCAGGAGACCGTGGATGTCAGGGTACCACATAGGTTTAAGGCATGGTTCCGTTTTGGGGCCAATGGCTTTAGGATTGGTCCACTCGATAGTTTTGATATGCCACTTATTGTGGTGGATGCCATTTTGGGTGAAGGTGTAGTTGACCTTCCTGATGGTGGAGTGGACAACCCATCGTCTCCGGACCCAGTACAGTCAGATGTGGAAGATGTGGGATCGACGAACGAGTCCGACTAGTAGTTATAGGATTGTTCCTTTTTTTGGTGGATCGATCCCTGTTGTGCAGCCTGACCCTTTTTGATGCACATAGTCTCTGACCCATTTTTGGATGTATGTAAACCTTGGGAATGATTTTATATGAAAGTATGTTTGTTTTTGAATGATTTGGTTTCTTGCTTTCCTATCCCGTAAGTTTTGTCAGGGGTTTCTTAGTACGTTCCGCATGTACATAATAAATGAAGGGGTCGGCGACACTACCTGGGAATGTCACATTTACATGACCATGGTGGGTTGTTCACGTGTCTCGGGGTTTGGGGCGTGACAAGCAGTGTGGCAAACATTGCCGAGGGGAGCAATAATGATGCAGAAGCTGTTTTATTTGTGACTGCTACTTCGTCAGGAGATGAATGGGTGCTAGATTCGGGGTGTTCTTATCATATGACGCCTCATAAGAACTGGTTTACTACTTACTAGACTGCAGATGGTGGTAGAGTTCTTTTGGGGAATAACGTAGTTTGTAAGGCTGTGGGGATAGGGACAATTTGGATTCGGATGCACGATGGGGTGGTGCACACATTAACAGATGTGAGGCATGTACCGGAGCTCAAGAAGAATCTTATTTCTCTAGGGACACTCGATGACATCGGGTGTAGGTACAATACTGAAGGTGGAGTACTGAAGATCTCTTGAGGTACCATGACAATGATGAAGGGAAGAAAGTGAATACTTGTAACATCCCAAATTTTTGATTCTGTTTTCAATTAAATAAGTCGGGCTTTTCATCGATGAGCTTATAGTTCAATTCTCTGAGCTAATCACTCACGAGATAACTAGTTTATTAGGTGAAGTCATTAAGGAATTTAAATGCAATAGACTTGAGAATTCGACCAAGAAATCGACTGCTCGACTGTGCTAATCTGCAAAGATCATTACGATACTGTCAGAATTGAACAGAGATTAGAGATAGGTCGATTCAACTGAGAGATGTGATCAGTGTGTGGGTGATTCCACTTGATTTCAATATTCTTGTCGACCGGCACTAAACCAATTATTCTGTCGTTTTGGGCACCCTGTGTCCGTATTTGAAACATCGAGATTTTCACGACAACCGAGAGTCGCCAATGTCTCAAAGATTTATGTCATGGCTTGAAAATAATCAATCACGGTTCAATTGCATTGACAATTTCTAAAAGCTACCCAGTAGATTAGGATGTGCTCAAATCGTGCCAGATTGAAATTAACCATGAATTTAAACCCGATTTTAAAAATTGAAAGTTCTGTCATGTCACAATTCATTTTAGGAAAGTCGACTCATCCTTAGAAGATTTTTCTACAAACCGAGTTTTTTGGCGAAAAGTTCAAAGTTAGGCTATTTGATCCGGGAAAGTCAGAGGACCTTTTTTGATCGCATCTTTGGCCGTCAAGTTGGATCAATTGATGGGGAAAAGTCATGAGATGGATGAGGACACCTTGATGGGTTTATTTGGGATTCAATTGGATTGGTTTGTTTGAGAATTGAATGGAATTGAAATGCAAATGTCCAAAATTCGTAGGCCATGGGGTACACAACATTTTGGACACTTTGGCAAGCTTCTTGAGGAAGCTAAGGAGAGGAAAGTGGTTGAGGGGAGGGCCGGCCATGGTGGGGGCAAGAGAGAGGAGGAATGGGCAAGTGTTGAGCCCATAGAAGCTAGCTTGGGGTCCCTCTCTTGCAATAGCCTTCTTCTTCCTCATTCCACTTGCTTTCTCCATGGTTGAGTGTCTTTTGAGCTTTAAGGAAAACCAGAGAATTGGCCAGCTTCCTCCCCTCCTCCATCGCACGCTTGTCCAACCACTAAACCGCCTCCCGTTTGCCGTCGCAAGCCGCTGGTTGCTTGCTTGCTGTCTAGCTCCTTCGCGTGCTGTCTCGCCCAACTCGCACCTCTAGTTGCTTTCCCGAAGACCCTTGGTTGTCGATCATCCACAGTCAAAGCCAACCGAGCCATCAGAAGCCTCACAGTCGCCGCCTAGCCCCGCTGCAACCGCCGGTCCCCCGCCTTGCTGCTTCTAATCGCCGTTGTCCAAGCCGAGCAGCCCCTTTCGATCCAAGGATAGAATTGAAACCAGCAAGGGCTTAGAGACTTCGAGGCTCGTTTTCAAGCTTTGCCCGGCCTTCGTTAGTGTTGCCACTTCAAGGTTTATCGACCGCCTTGGCATCATGGTCGCCGTGGACTCACCGGAACGCAAAATCGGTAAGTTTACTCACTAAACCTTGCTTAGGAGGTTAATGATGCTTAAGGGGTGTTTAGATTAGGCTAAACATGTTTAGATGGTTAGATTAGATTAGTTAAATATTGATTAAATTAAGAGATTAGATTAGTTTAGTAGGTGGATTAATTAGCCTAAGTAGGTGGTTAGATTAGTGTAATCTTAATTAGGAATTTATTAATTATTTGCATTTATTTAATAATTATTTAATTTTCGGAATTTATTTAATTATTAAATAATTCTGGAAATTTTGTCAGGATGGTAGGTCGTTAGATTTTCATGCGGAGTTCAATGGTGTGTTTAGATTCTACAATTGAATGCTAAATTATGCAAATTGAGTGAAAATGGTGAATTTGGATAATTATTCCAAATTTGTAAAATGTTTATATTTTAATTATAAATCCCGGATGTTGGCTTTTGGCACCGTAATTGGTTTTAAGGACAAGATTGAATAGTGGGATTTTAATGGAAAGAATATCAACTTCTCTGGTTCATAAATGAATCGGCAGCTTAGGCGAGCAATTATATCGAATAGCTTAGGCAAGCAATTATATCGAACAGCTTAGGCGAGCAATTATAATGAATAGCTTAGGTGAGCAGTAATCGAATTGAGTCGATTGAATTGATTGATTGAATGAATGGATTGATGGTTTGGTTGTATCGATCGATTGGATCGATTGTTTGGATTAAGATTTGAATTGTACTGACTTGCAAAAAGGAACTGAGGCGAGGTAAGTCTTCTGACTTGTGTGGTTAGGCCTCTAGGCGTATTTCCTTCCTAGTCGGGGTTTAGGGGTGAACTTGTTGAGACATTGTCTCACCCCGTCGTGGGCTTAACATTTTCAAGTTCCTAAATGGCGGATCCTCCGGAGCTTTTTGGTAGACCAATGAGGTTCACTGAGCGGGTTTTTGACTATGTCGATCCCGGACGTCTTTGGGTCTATGAACTTGTGGTGACCACCGTCTAGGTCGAAGAGAACCTACCTTATAGGGTTTCTCATCAATTCAGAGCGTGGTATCGCTACAGACCGGATGGATTCCTGGATGGTCCCCTTAGGTGTTTTGAAATCCCTTCTGGTATAATAGATGTTGCTCTAGGGGAGAGTGCAGTAGATCTTCCTGATGGTTTGGTGGAGGGCTCGACGCCCTCGGTGCTTGTGGAGACTGAAGAGTTGGTGAATGAGTCCGAATAGCTGGTCATGGAACAACTGTATTTTGAGGGCTGATCTTCTATAGATCTTTTATTGATAGACTAGTCCTGTAAATGAACTAGTATGATGTGTATAAAGGTGTGTGGTTTGGTTTTGAAAATGTGGTTCTGCTTTTCTATCCCAATTGAATTTTGTTTGGGGATTATTTATTTGCTTTCGCATGCGTATAAAAAAGAATGTGTGGCACCCCCAAATGGCCCCCGATCCGTTAGGGTCGCCCCAGTTCGCTTATGTGGCACCCCTCGACACGGCTCCCGATCTGTTAGGGTCGCCAACAGTTCGCTTACCTTTCACTTGTCCTAATAACATGTCACTCTGATACCATTAAATTGTAGTGGGTCCATAAATCCTGGGGGTTTGTATCATCTCAATCAGTCCCAGCGCAATTCATATAACAGAAGCATATTCGACATCTCCCTACCCCATACTCCAACAAAATAATGCAATGCAATGCACACCAACTACACATTTTATAGATAAGTTAAAGCTAAACCACTTTTATTTACATACTTTGATCGGACATTAAGAGTCGGTACATCCAAAAGGCCAAGGCTTTACTAAGCTTGGCTATAACCCGAAAGAACTCGACTCCTCATCAGTCATGTACACCGATCCATAATCCAGTGTCGGCCATCCAAAAAGTGTCATCCTCTACCAGTCACACGCTCAATCACACCTAGCTCGGTGCATCGGCCTGTGGCGGTGGCAGCATCCCCATCATCATCCCGTCGCGACAAACATGCATGGACAGGAACTCCTGGACTCCAAGGCCATCGGGTAGACCCACGTCATACATAACTAAAACTCGAACACGGATAAACACCAGTCCATGAACACCAACACAAGGGTGCTCCGAGCACTCGACCTCAACATCGGACGGTAAGCCATAGAAAGTACCATGCATGACCGGTAACAGATGCATCTCTCAATCTGAAATGTTAGTCCCCAAAAGGGGTGAGTACAACCACTCAGCAGCAAAAGATCCATCAACCCACAAAATGCAACAAACAAGACAACCAAAATTTCATGCACATAACATCCATGCAATCATGCTTATGTCTCAATGAGATTTATTCATTAAGGCAATTCATGTTTCATGCCATATGCACATACATGTGCATGATTCATATCATCCACACAATCATGTATATATCCCCATGAGATTCATTCAATGCCTTCATGAACGCATTCTCAATGCTAAATAGTACCAACTCAATTTCATAAGCAATTATATCTCATGCCATATGCACACATACATGCGCATGATTCAATTCCCAATTTTAATTTTCAAAAGGATCTCATTTTTTTCTTTCTTCTAGGGACCAGTGTTTGCATCCCTCATATCGCTCGCACCCAACCTGGCATCGCGAGGAACCTCCGGCACACACTTCCGGGCATCTCGAAACTCCCGAGGACATTTGGCACACACCTCCGGGCATCCGGTACACACCTCCGGGCATCCCGACACTCCCGGGGCATCGTCGACTCAAGGGTCCGAAGGTATCATCAACATCACAATGTATATTCACACACACACACACACACACACACACACACACACACACACACACACACACACATATTTCATTTTCAAATTAGCATTTGATGCAATAATGTCAAAGGTTTAAACCAGCTTTTTGATGTCATATGATATGCTAAATGTCACCACATATGCAGTACAAATAACAACCCAAGATATCACATCTCATAGAGCAATTCATTTGTTCTTGAAAATAAAACAATTTTCGGATAAAACAGAATGCACTCCTTTAATTAAAATTCTGAAAAAATTAGTAAAAGATCTTAATAAATTCTGAAAATTTAACAGGTTATAAAAAAGGTCTAGATAAAAATATTTCATGAAGAACACCATGTCAAAAGAGCTTCATACGAGTCGCTACGGTCCATGCATCACAGCCTTAAAATTTCAGAACATCACCATTGCACAGTTTCATTCACAAATTCGGTATAAACCCTAAATCAACTCAGAAAATTCTGAAATTTTGATATGTTATAGAAAAACTGTATAGATAAAAGTTTTGTGAAGAACTCGAAGTCAGATTCATGATAGATCAAAATCTATAGTCACCATAACTCTTCCTAACCCTCGGTGACGATTTCCAAATCTAATCATTTTAGAGAAAAATCGTTTCACCAACCAATACTTGTCTTTTTCTTCTCAAATTTTAGTATGTTACTTCTCAAGATGTCATCTACAACTTTCATCAAGGAAATGAAGTCAAATTTCAACTAGATAATTTTATAAAATTCACGGAATCGGCAGAGGTCATGTTGTGTTTCCATAAAACAGTTTACCAATCCTAAAAAACTACTCCTACTAGTTCGAAACTTCAACATCCAGCATCAAATTTATGCATCCTCAAGTATATTTACACTTCACACAACCACAGCAAGCAAAATGTAGGCTAACGGACTTCACTTGCCTTAAGTTCACGCAAACACAGCAAGCAAAATGTAGGCTAACGGACTTCACTTGCCTTAAGTTCACACAAACACAGCAAGCAAATGGCGACTTGGGGACTTCGGGCGCGGCTCGATCGACAGCGGAGCTAGGCAGCGTCGATGGTGGCTACTGGTGCACGTACGGCAAGGCTGGTCTCCTTCCTCCCTCGCCAAAGCACCCTCACTCCCGTTCGAACTCTCCTCTCTTTTTCTCGGATTCTCTCTCTTTCTCTCGGATTCTCTCTTGCTCGCCCGCTCGGTCTCCCTCTCTCTCTCTCTCTCTCTCTCTTGGTTGCTGCCTCGTCCATTCCGCCCCCTCTCTCTTTTTTTCTTTCTTTCACCCTCGTGATTAGCTAGTAATCATGAGGTTTTGCATGGCATTGGACACTTGGTGAACCCTTCACGCCACTTGTCAATCTCCATGCAAAGAGGTGGCCTTAATGGACCGGGCTTGGGCCAAGCCTTGGTCGACCAAATGGGGGAAATGGTGGGTTGGTTTTGGGTGGTTTTGGGCCTTAAGAAATCAGCTCACACCTTCTCCTAATAATCCACCTTAATCTCCACTCATAATTACTTAATTACAAATATTCACATGGCCATAAATTTTGCAACATTAATCAATGGTAATCCAACTTATAGAGTGCACAGCCAAGAATAAAAATTTCCCTATCAATTTATCCTTTAGTACAATCCTTGATCACTCATGGACATAGGATACATTTCCAACAAAACAATTATCCATTAAATGCTCGGCCTTGATTAATTGTAATCCATTGGTCTAATGGCTATAATATAGTCCGATGGCACTTCCATCACCCTTTCATAGGTTGTAATGCATCTAGAGATCGCTATGAAGTTTTAGGATGCCACAGCTTACCTTTCACTTGACTTAGCAAAGCATCACTCTGATACCATAGAATTGTGATGGGTCCCTAAGTCTTGGGGGTTTATATTATTAAATCGGTCACAGCGTAGTTCATATAACGAAAGCATATTCGATATTTCCCTAACCCATACTCATACTAAATAATGCAATGCAATGCACACCACTACACATTATATATATATAAGTTAGAGCCAAACCACTTTTATTTATATAACTTGATGGACATCAAGAGTCAGTACATCAAAAGGCCAAGGTTTTACTAAGCTCGGCTATAACCAAGAGTACCCGACCCCACAGCAGTCATCTACATCGGTCCATCATTCAGTGTCGGCCATCCAAAAAGAAGCTTCATCCTCCCTCCATCGCGCTCAGTCACACCCAACCTAGTCCGTCAGCTGGCGGTGGCGATAGCATCCCCAGCATAACCCCGTCGCAGCAGACGTGCACGGACAAGAACTCCTGAATGACAGGGCCGACGGGTGATCCAACGCCGTACAAAACCAGAACCCGCACACGAACAAAAACTAACCCCCATATCTCGGGGTGATGATGCTCCGTACACTCAACCTCAACGTCAGTTGGTATGCCATAGAAAATACCGGGGGTGATTGGCGACAGAGACATAACTCCTAGTTTGAAATGTTAGTCCCCAAAAAGGAGTGAGTACAACCACTCAGCAATAAAAGATCCATCAAACTACACAATGCAACAAGCAAGACAACCAAAATTTCATTTGAAATGCACATATCATCCATGCAATCATGCATATACCTCCATGAGATCCATTCGATGCCTAAGTGACCACATTTTCAATGCCAAATAGTACCAACTCAAGTTCATAGACAAATTATGTCCCATGCCATATGCACACACATGCGCATGATTCATTTCCCATTTTGATTTTCAAAAGGATCTCATTTTTCCTAGGGACCAATATTTGCATCCCTCCTGACTCTCGCACCCAAATTTGGCATTGCGAGACCTCCGGCACACACCTCCGGGTATCTCGAAACTCCCGAGGACATCCGGCACACACCTCCGGGCATCCCGACACTCCTGGGGCATTGTCGACTTAGCCGTCCGACGGTATCATCAACATCACAATGTATACATATATGTCTCACTTTCAAATTAGCATTTGATGCAATAATGTCAAAGGTTTCAATCAATTTTTGATATCATATGATATGCTAAATGTCACCACATATGCTGTATAAATAACAACCCAAGATATCACATCTCATAGAGCAATTCATTTGTTCTTGAAAATAAAACAATTTTCGGATAAAACAGAATGCACTCTTTTAATTAAAATTCTGGAAAAATTAGTAAATGATCTTAATAAATTCTGAGATTTAACATGTTATAAATGAGATCTAGAGAAAAATGATTTATGAAGAACACCATGTCAAGAAAACTTCGTACGAGTCGCTATGGTCCATGCATCACAGCCATAAAACTTCAAACATCACTATTGCACAGTTTTAATAACAAATTCGGTATAACCCTTAAATAAACTCAGAAAATTCTAAAATTTTGATATGTTATAGAAAAAATCTAGATCTAAAATTTTTGTGAAGAATCTGAAGTCAGATTCATGATAGATCAAGAGCTATAATCACTATAACTCTCCCTAACCCTCGGTAACAGTTTCCAGACCTAGCACTTTCAAAGAAAAATCGTTTCACCAACGAATACTTGTCCGTTTCTTCCTAAATTTTAGTATGTTACTCCTCAAGATGTCATCTACAACTTTTATCGGGGACACGAAGTCAAATTTTGGCTAGATAATTACAGAAAATTTACGGAGTCGCCAAAGGTCAAGCTATTTTTCCATGAAATAGTTTGCTAGCCTAAAGAACTACTCCTATACTTTCGAAAATTCCAACATCCAGCATATCCAAAATCTATTACACTTCACACACAACCACAACAAGCATCATGTAGATCAATGGACTTCACTTGCCTTAAATCCAATGCAATCACATCAAGCACAACAGCGATTTGAGGACTTCGGACGTGGCTCGATCGACGTTGAAGCTAGGCAGCGTCGACGGCGGCAGTAGGCGCACGCACGGCGGGGCTGGTCTCCTTCTTCCCCTCCCCTCTCACTTGCTCGCTCGCTCGAACTCTCTCTCGGTCTCACTCTCTCCCTTTTCTCTCGGTTTCTCTGTCTCTCTTTCTCGGTCACTTCCCTTTTCTTTCAATCACTCTCTCCCTCGGTTGCTTCCTCATCCATTCCGCCCCTTTCTTTGTTTCTTTCACTCTCATGAGTAGCTAGTAATCATGAGGTTTTGCATGGGAATGACAAGTGGAAGTTGGTTATGGACAAGTGTAATATGGCATGCAATCTTCCTCCCCCTTGTCTGATTCCCTTCTTCTGCCCCTCCCCTTCTTTCGGTCGACGGCTTTAGGGCCTCCATGGGCCGCTTGAGCCCAAAAGTTTTGGAGCCAAAAGAAAGTCCAAGTAAAAAGGCCCATAAACTTTATAATATAAACCCATAATCTTTGCACCATTATGAAGCATTTCATTATTTTTCTTAAAGAAATAAATTTCGCATTCTCATAATCCAATTGCTTCATATACAATTGCATAGCCAAAGTTCTTGCATGGAAAAGAAGAAAAATTTTCGACCAAGCAGCAAAATTTCTTTTCCTTATTTGTCGAATTGCAAAATGAAAAGATGCACATGATTGTCAAGTTCGACCCAACTCCTCAAAATTTTATCCTTAAATTTCAGCTTGCCTGTTCCTCACACAGGACCGAATTCCATCCCTTCGTAACTTGGAAAAATATTATTCAATCATATTCCAAAGCTTTTCTCTTGTTGCACGGTTGATTAGTCCATTGCTAGACATATCATATAAACCAACCAAACAAACACGAATTTATGCCCATAAATGATATCAATGCCACAGTCCGACGATACTCTTGTCGATTTATCATGACTGTCACCTATCCGAGGATCGTCTAAATTTTTGGATGCCACAGAATGGGTCGGCGATGTATCCTAAGAAGTCGCATATGTTATCGACCACAGAGGGATATGCGCGTGCTCGAGATTCGGGGCGTGGCAATACTCTTTATCATCTACTAGGAGAGACCGTGACTGGAGCCGCTGCAGTTTCATCAGGTGAGTCAAACTCTAACTTGACTCAATTATGGCATATGCGTTTAGGGCATCTGAGCGAGGTAGGTATGAAGATACTGAGTGAAATGGGATTGTTGAAGGGTCAAAAGACAGGGAAGCTAGACTTATGTGAGCACTGCTTCTTTGGGAAGCAGCACCGAGTTAAGTTTACTACAGCTATTCGTTCGACCAAAAGATTAGTGGAATATATTCATTCAGACGTCTGAGTCTCGTCTTCGGTTCCTTCGAAAGGAGGTGCTCGATATATGCTGACATTTGTCGACGACTATTCGAGGAAGGTATGTGTATACTTTCTGAAGCACAAATATGAAGTGTTTGATCGGTTCAAGAAATTTAAGGCATTAATTGAGAAGCAGTCAAATAAACAAATCAAGTGCTTGAGAACCGATAATGACATGGAGTTCTATGGTAAAGATTTTACCGAGTTCTGCGAGAAAGAAGGTATTGTGAGACACCGCATAGTACTTGGGACACCATAACAGAATGGCATGGCAGAACGGAAGAACATAACTTTGCTTGAGTGAGCTCGATGCATGCTTTCACATGCAGGACTTGGCAAAGAATTTTGGGTTGAAGCAGTAAACATGGCAAGTTACTAAGTTAATCGATCTCCATCATCTACTATCAAGTGGAAGACTCCTGAGGAAGTATGTTCGGGGAAACCTGTTGATTATTCCGGATTACGTATATTCGGATGTCTCGCGTATGCTCATGCGAGTGATGGTAAGCTTGAGCCGAGGGTGAGGAAGTGCATATTTCTAGGTTATGCACATGGGGTGAAAGGCTACCGGCTATGGTGCACCGATCCTAGATCACCCGGTTTTCTAATCAGGAGAGACGTGATCTTTGATGAGACTGCAATGCTTCAACAGAGGGGTTCTGAGATACAACTAGCAGAGAAGACAGATCATGGTGTCATTAGTGAGGTGGAGCTTCAGGTGGAGACTCCGGAGACCTCGAAGGTAACAGAGGTTAAGATTGCAGATGGGGCCGCAGTTCCTTAAGTTGGTGATAGTGAACAACCAGCAAAGCCGCAGTACACTATAGCTGCAGATAGACAAAGAAGGCAAATTAAATCACCAATACGTTATGTTTATACAGATATTGCTTATGCATTGACTGTAAGTGATGAGGTAGAGACAGATGAGCCTTCGTTTTACTCTAAGGCGATGGCTAGTTCAGAGTCGTCGCAGTGGCTAGGGGCTATGAGTCAAGAGATGGAATCACTCCATGGAAATCAGACATGGGACCTGGTTAAAGTATCCAAGAGCCAGAAGATTGTCGGAAGTAAATGGGTCTTTAAACGGAAATAGGGCATTCCCGGTGTCGAGGTAGCGAGGTATAAGGCGAGACTTGTGGCAAAGAGATATACACAGCGTGAGGGCATTGACTACAATGAGGTATTCTCTCCTGTGGTAAGACATACTTCTATTTGTGTTTTACTTACTTTAGTTGCCTCGCAGGATCTCGAGTTAGAGTAACTAGATGTGAAAACTGCGTTTCTTCATGGTGAGTTGGAGGAGCAGATTTACATGAGGCAACCAGAGGGATTTGTTATTTTGGGCAAGGAAGATCATGTTTGCTTGTTGAAGAAATCTTTATATGGGCTGAAACAGTCTCCAAGGTAGTGATATAAATGTTTTGATACTTTCATGGCTAGTCAAGACTACTCAAAAAGTCAGATGGATAGCTGTGTCTACTTTAGGAGATTGGAGAATAGTACTTTGATTTATCTATTCTTATATGTTGTTGATATGCTAATAGCAACTAAGAATATGTCTGATATTGATGTATTGAAGAAGCGGTTAAATGCTGAACTTGAGATGAAAGATTTAGGTGTTGCAAAGAAAATTTTGGGTATGGAGATTTTGCGAGACAGGACTACAAGAGTTTTACGTCTATCTCAAAAGAAATACATTGAGAAGATTGTGACGTGTTTTAATATGCAGTTGGCAAAACCTGTAAGTACACCTCTAGTGAAGCACTTTAAACTTTCAGAGAAATTATTACCGCAGATTGAGGAGAAGGAGGAGCATATATCCCGTGTTCCTTATTCTAGTGCTGTGGGTAGTATTATGTATGCTATGGTGTGCACTAAGCCTGATATTTCACAAGCTGTGAGCATGGTTAGTTGCTATATGAAGTGTCCTGGTAAAGCTCATTGGGAAGCTGTGAAGTGGATCCTCAGATATTTGAAGGAGATAACAGACGTGGGTATAGTGTATCGAAGGGACAACAATGGCAATTAGACCACTGGTTTTGTGGATTCAGATCACATTGGTAACTTGGATGATCGCAGGTCTTTAGTAGGGTACGTGTTTACGCTAGCGGTTGGTGCAATTAGTTGGAAAGCATCCTTACAGATCACATTGTCTTGTCTTCAACTGAGGTAGAGTACATGGCACTAAACTTTGTAGCGAAAGAGGCGATATGGTTACAAAGTTTGCTCTCAGACTTTGGGTTAGAATAGAAAAGTGTGGATATACACTGTGATAATCAAGGTGCGATATATTTGGTATATAATCCAGTTTATTACGAGTGAACGAAGCATATCAACATCAGGTACCACTTCATCCGAGATGCCTTAGCTAAGGGTAATGTTATTGTAAAAAAAGATTGCCATAGCAGATAACCTAGTAGACATGATGACTTAGTCTGTTCCTTTGGCGAAACTCAAGCTCTACTTGAGCTCTATTAGCTTTCGTGGAGAGTGAGCGGCCGTCGGGGTGTTGGGAGAGCAGCATGGATGATGAGCACTATAACTTGGCTTCAAACATCGAGCCAAGGTGGAGAATTGTTAAATTAATGTCTTGAGTTTGAATTCAGATAATGATTTGTTAAACCAAATTTGTTGATAAAGTTTTTTCTCCCAAGGATTAGAAATCAGATGAAGAAAGAAGTAACAATTTTCTTTCTTGGACTTTTTCTATGGGACATGCAAAGCAAGACAAAAGAAGAAATAAGATATAAAAAGAAAAGAATAAAAAAAGGAAGTTTTTTCTTCTCCCTTGCAATTACGGATTCCCTTGAAAAAGGGAATCAGGTCGTGGGGCCCAGAGTCAAAGTTGTTTGACTATGGGCACACGTATAATAATAGATACGATTTCTCCTTTTGGTGTGAAGCTGTTGAACTCCTCTCTGCACGTCCACGATATGCGAGTTTTTTTGAAGCCAAAGTCCTTGAAGCCTCACGAAG